>JAPQWV010000218.1:120000-720000 GCA_027422505.1 Craterostigma plantagineum | reverse complement strand
GCGGCATTCTCATCCTCGCCTGCTTTCGTCGGAGCCGGGATCCTCATCCGGCGGCATACTCCCGCGCAGCCACGGCGACTACGTATGTAATTTAATCTTATGGCGATTTTTATATTTATATGTTTAAGCACTTTTTATATGTATTATTTCTATGTACAGTGGTACAACTCGATGTACACTTGACTAGCGATATGCTAGCTAGGATGCATCTGGACGGCTATCCGCCTACGGACGAGTTCAGAGACAGGCTCGACGAGCTGAACGACAGGTGGCGTCAGGCCCCATGATGTGTTTTTATTTTGTTTATGCTTCTTACATGTATCGGACGCGTACTATTTATGTTTGGAATATTTGTTTGCATATTTATTCCATTTCGAATTACTAATACAATAATAGTCACAAAATTATAACACAAAAAAATTACTATACAAATAATTATTCCCGAAAAATGTCTGCGAAAAAAATTTCGGTCGATCAAGATTTTCGGCCGGGCAGTGCAGCGGATGATCGAAATTTTTGGCCCTGCATTTTACCAGCCGATCGTTTTTCTCGGCCGGACCAGTCGGAGCCAAAAATTTTGATCAGCCGGTACACTGCATGGCCGAAAATCTCGATGATCGGTCGTAAAATGTTAAATTCATTTTTTTCCCGTATCGATCGATCGTTCGAATTTATTTGTGTATGTAGTTTCAATATTTCGTACCGGAATTATATACTTAGTTTTTTCTTTTTAAATTAATATAAATATCATAAGGGCAAAATCGTCATTTTACAGTCATTTAGGGACGGTAACAAGTAAAAAGGGGACGGTGAATAGTAATTCCCAAGGAAAATCAAGGAGTGTGTTTGGTTGGGGGTATTAGGAGGGATTAGGGGGTATAGAATTAAGTAATGCAATGTTTGGTTGGAGTATTTATTTAAAGATGAGGTTTAATTAATACCCCCTTAATTAAAGGAGTCTCTACCCCTCCCTTTATTTAATCCCATCATATTAATCATTTTTATTTTAAATTTTATTTTAATTTTTTCTTCTAATAATAGCGTCTCTCTGTCTCTCTCTCTCTCTCTCCTTCACTCTCTCTCCCCTCTCTCTCATCTCTCTATCTCTCTCCCCCTCTCTCTCTCTCTCTCTCTCTCTGTCCCACTCTCATACCGGATTTTTTAATCAAAGGAACTGTAGATTTGTAATTAAACACAATACTATCTAAACCCATATACCAAATATGTCAGACATCATTACATAATCCCATCAACCAAACACCCCAAAAAACTCATACCCTCCATTATATAAACCCAACTAAAACTAATACCATCTAAACTCATCCCTCCAACCAAACGGGCTCTAAGACTTTTACTTATCAGAAGATGCAAAGAACCATCAGAAGAAACGAAAAGGACCATGATCGGTGATTTTGTTTAATGTGAAGTTCATAATCATAACTAGGGGTGAAAGATGAGCCGAGCCGGCTCGTGAGCACGACGAGCCGGCTCGACAAAAGCTCGGCTCGAGCTCGATATAAATGAGCTCGTTTATGTCGAGCTTGAGCCCGGATGTAGTGGCTCGAAAGCTCGCGAACAGGCTCACGAGCTTTTCTTTTTTTTATATATTTTATATTACTTTATATTATTTTTTTTTCAATTTTATAAATATTTTTACTAAAAGATTGATTTTTTTAAATTTTTTAAATTTTTTATATTTTTATATTAATTTATATTATTTTTATTAATTTATTAATTTTTTTTATTGAAAGCTCGAGCTCGAGTTCGAGCTTATCTGGCAGGAAATGAGTTCGAGCTCATCAGGTAGTAAATGAGCTCGAGCTCGAGCCGTGAGCTAAAAAGCTCGACGAGCTTGAGCTCGCAGCTGTAAGGCTCGAGCCAAAAAAATGAGCCGAGCGTTTACTGCCCTAATCATAACATAACTTTCTTACACAAAGCGGGGCTGTGTGCGTGTAATATTCAAACCATCACATTCCCTGCGTGAAGTCAACAAAGGGGATAGCATAGCAGCAGTTCAAAGAAACTTCAACGACCTCTTCAAAACTCAGTGAAACTCTTCTCTAGTAAATAATGCACGTCGCCATCAATCTTGGGACATGAACTAAATCCGCGTCACCATGTGTTTGTTTGGTTTACGTTGTCAATCCTATGATTACAAGTCTAAAGAGAAAAAAACAAAAAAACGTCCCAGGTCATTCTCTGTGCCCTCAATCTTTCCATTCGCCGGCGAAAGTTAAACCATGAATAGTGTTCTCTTCCTCATCATATCCTCCGCCGCCTATACATCTTCCTATTACTCGCCGATCGCATCCGCCGCTCCTTCTTCCGATTCCATCAGCGGCTCGCAGTCCCTCCTCGATAACGGCGAGACCCTCGTCTCCGCCGGCGGAAAATTCGAGCTGGGCTTTTTCAGTCCTGGGAATTCGAACAAGAGATACTTAGGCGTATGGTACAAGAACATCCCTTTAAGAACAGTCGTTTGGGTAGCGAACAGAGAAAGCCCTATTCAAGATTCGTCCGGCAAGTTAACCGTCAGCGCCGCCGGCGCCGCCGTTCTTTCGAGCGGACGAAACAGCGAAATACTTTGGTCGGCGAATCGAACTGCAACGGCAGCTCATCCTCCTCCCTTATTACAGATTCTCGATTCTGGGAATCTTGTCCTGAAGGCCGACAGCAGCTCGCCGGACGGTTACCTATGGCAGAGCTTCGATTACCCATCGGATACTTTGCTCCCAGGGATGAAGCTCGGCTGGGACCTAAGAACGTCTCTGAACCGCCGTCTAACGTCGTGGAAGAGCGCCGACGACCCTTCCCCCGGCGAGCTAACCTCAGGCGTCGAACTCAATCCCTACCCACAAGTCGCTATGTACAAAGGATCGAAAAAATTCTTCCGTGGCGGGCCGTGGAACGGCCTCAGGTTCAGCGGCGCGCCTGAGCTGAAAGAAAACCCCGTGTTCAGCTTCGACTTTATCTCCGACGAGGAAGAAGTTTATTACACCTTCGAGCTCAAGAGCGAAACGGTGATTTCAAGGTTCGTCTTGAACCAAACTACCTCGACAAGGGACAGATACGTTTGGGTCGAAGGGGACAAAGCTTGGAAGCTCTTCTCTTCTGTCCCCCGCGACTACTGCGACAGCTATGGCCTCTGTGGGGCCAATGGCCTGTGTAAGATCACCGATTCGCCCGTTTGTCAGTGCTTAAGGGGGTTTAAGCCGAGGCTGTCTCAGAATTGGGCTGCAATGGATTGGTCGGGCGGTTGTGTAAGAGACGAGCCTTTGAACTGCTCGAAAAGACACGGTTTTGTCAAGTTTTCTGGGCTGAAATTGCCCGATACTTATAACTCGTGGATGAACGCAAGCATGGGTATCGGAGAATGTAGGGAAGCTTGCCTGAGAAACTGTTCTTGCACGGCCTACGCGAATTCTGACATTCGAGGCAAAGGTCGAGGATGTGCGCTTTGGTTCGATGATCTCGTGGATATCAGACAGTTTCCCGAGGGGGGACAAGATCTTTACGTACGAATGCCTTCCAAGAAACGAGGTCTGATTTCGTTTTTCGGTTCTTTCGATTGTGTCTCTGTATTACTGTTGTGATAAAGGTTGCATTTTTATTGCAGCAAAGAGATCCCTGGCGATTATTGTAGCTGCTGTCATAACGCCAACTGCTCTGTTTTCCGTGGCTGTAATACTTTGGTGTATCTACCGACGAAATACGAAGAGAAAAGGTAATCTTTCTTTCGACGGGCGGGCTGTAAGGAAAAAATCAAAACCCTCGTCCTCGAATACTTTTATACGAAGATTTACGTAGCTCTGTATTTCAGGCGGGACCCACGGAGCTCGTCGGGATTCTTTATATAACACGGACGATTTCGACTTGCCCGTCTACGACTTCCATACGATTGCGCTCGCCACCGACGATTTCTCCGATAAAAATAAGCTCGGCGAAGGCGGTTTTGGACCCGTATATAAGGTTTCGTGAATCTACGACGAATTTTGTTCCTCCGTAGAACTCAGTCATCGTTTTGCCCGAAAAATCTTTCAGGGCTCACTAAACGACGGGCAAACCATCGCTGTGAAGAGGCTATCGAGGAACTCGGGACAAGGGCTCGAAGAATTCAAGAATGAGGTCAAACTAATCGCCAGGCTTCAGCACAGAAACTTGGTGAAGCTCGTCGGCTGCTGCATCGAAGGGGACGAAAAGATGCTCATCTACGAATGCATGCCTAATGGCAGCTTGAGCTCGTTTATCTTCGGTAATTTTATTAGCCTCGATTCTTTCTTTCTATTCATCTTTCGGGAAAATTCGTTAGGTTATATATATATGTATATCAGATGAAAGGAGGAAGATTGAGCTAAGCTGGGCGAAAAGGTTCAACATTATATGTGGCGTGGCTCGAGGGCTTATGTATCTTCACCAAGACTCGAGGCTGAGGATAATTCACAGAGATCTTAAGGCGAGCAACGTATTGCTCGACGGAGATTTGAACCCTAAAATCTCGGATTTTGGGATGGCCAGAATCTTCGCAGGAGACGACAGGGTCGAAGAGAGTACGAGGAGGATCGTCGGCACTTAGTAATATGAATAACGAGCGAAAAAGAAAATTGAACCTTTTTTTCGTCGCAAATTTGCCAGGCCTTTTTTTCTGACGTTCTTTTCTTTCTCCCCTCTGCAGTGGTTATATGGCGCCCGAGTACGCATTTTACGGTTTGTTCTCCGTTAAGTCGGACGTCTTCAGCTTTGGCGTTCTTCTGCTGGAGATAGTGAGCGGAAAGAAGAACCGAGGGTTCGAAGATGATCTTAACAGCTTTTTGAGCCTCATCGGATACGTAAGTAGACGAATATAATCAATTTAAAGACGACAGTTTTTTTTTGCCCTTCCTATGCGATAAATGACCACTTCTTCCCTAACTTTATGATGGAATGTAATGATCATTTAACATGATATCAGAACTCAAAGATCAAAATGTGTTAGAAATATAATATGAAAGTAAAACATGGCAGTCTTTAGATGAAGTGGTCATATAAACACGCGTCGTGCTGACAAACTTTGTGTAATAACTCAGGCATGGAAACTATGGACCGAAAGCAGACCGCTAGACGTGCTCGAACCGAAGCTAAACGACGGTACGAATAATCTCCAAACGACCCAACAACAAGAGATGGCTCGATGCATCCACGTTGGGCTTCTGTGCATCCAACAAAATCCCGAGGATCGGCCCAGCATGGCCGCCGTTGTAATAATGCTGAGCGGAGATGGCGTTCTTCCCCAGCCTAAGCAGCCGGGATTTCTGATCGATTCCATCCCTGTTGACGCTCGTTCTTCGTCGAGCCACCGTGATTTTCTGTCGATCAACGACTATTCGATCACCACGTTGGATGGCCGTTGATGAATGTTATCGATGAATTTTTTTCTAACGATGATTAGTCGATTACTACTGCTAATCTGTATCTAATGTGAAATTTAGTTGCCTTATCGGGCCTATGCCCATAGGCCCCCACATGAGAAGAGTTGACCAACATAATTTGATGATGTTTCATATTAAAACTAACTGGTGATATGTTGAGTAGCTCGTCAACTTATAAGTTACTCAATCTTGTAAATGTGTAACACACGTGACTTATAGGGTAATCCTTGAAAAAAAAAAGACTTATTAGAGTAACCTGTTTTAACACCTATAACAACTTTTTATATTTTCTACTATCGTATGTGTTACATATGTTGTCTTACAAGACTAATCGATATACTTCCCTAGATCGTCCGCGCCGGTCGACGCGATCAAGAAAATTTTCAGAAGAATGATGTAAAAATGTATTGATCGACACCATAGTTCAGTTTTTGTACAAAATAAAACCCTAGGCTAAGATTACTACACTAACAAGCTATAGCTAGTTAATAAACATGGAAGCCTAGGAAGAACACGATTTATCTGAAAGTTGCGGCGAAAGTTGGCGTCCAAAAGTCTGCTGTTGTTTCGTGCGTTAGTGCGAATGTGCTCGAAATTGGTACTAAGCATAGCCCTCGGCTTCTAAGATCTTGATGATGTGACAATGCTCCTTCTTGATCATCATTTGATTTCATATACTATTAAAAAATAAGAAGATATATTTCAAGAAAGTAGCAAAAACCTGGAAATGAGTTTAGGGTGTTTTTTTATCATCAGTCAAGAGAAGGGCAAATCTCACAATAGAAATATATATACCTGTTGATGCTGTGTGGTATTTCCATTCTTGAAATTAGGGGAGCTGATCAAGACCTGAAATATATAGACAATGATATGTTGCTTCAAGAATATCTTAAAGTTCAATGTAAGAGAAGGGACTTACAAAGATTTGTTCATGGAGGATCTTTATGTATTGAATGGCCTCAGAAAGCACAGAACTAGTATCAGTCTGAAAAAAAAAAAGAAGAAGAAGAAGAAGAAGAGGAAGAACATTTTCTTGTATAATTGCTGAAGTTAAACTAAAAATTATATTATTGATAGTGGAATCCCAAAGGACACGACCACTTTCATATTTGTCCGAGTGCTTATATTACCTTTCCAAAAGGTGACACTAATTGCTGAAGCGCACTTATTCTGTCTCCCATCTTCACTTTTCTCACCTGATCATTTTCCAGACAAAACTCAAATGATCAATCAAAAGAAGCTGCGATGAATGTGCTTAATGGTGATCTAGAATCCATATTGTATATAATATTAGTTAGGGTTTGTCTACCTTCAAAGCTGGCAAAGACGAAGTAGTTTCATCGTCCAACGGCCTTTTGTTTGATGCCTCGACCACGTTGCTTTTCTTTGCTGTAGTTATTATTACCTTTGGCTTCTCATCTAGCGACGGAGGAAGTATTGAAATGTTCATATTCTGCTTAGGACACAAATATGATGGCCGTGGATCACTATTAGTAATAAGCTGAAACTGCTTCTTTTCTGTTGAAGCCCTAAAAGGATTCCGATTGTACTCGTCAAAAGACTTGGGAACGACGAACTGATTATACGAGGAACCATCATAAGATTCTTGCTGAGGGTTTTCAGACAGCAACAATCTTCCATAAGCTGGTGAAGCATCCATGGCAGCATGATTTTGAGATGATGTCTGAGACCTTAACCTGGAAATATTCGGTCCAAAGAGCAGAAAACCCTAATATCAGAAATAAGGGTGATGAAAGGATGATCATATGCATATAATATATACTTACAGCGAATAGTATTGGCCGTTCCAATCCATGCTTTGATTAGTACTATTAGACACGAGGGTTAATCCCTTCATATGAGAGCTGAGGTTCGATAGAACAACGCCATGATGATGATGGTGATCATGTGTAGAACTCGAAAATCTCGAAGACTGCCAATTACCGTAGCTCGTCGCAATAGTGTTCAAATTCGAGGAGGTAGTAGTCGAAGCTTGAGATGAAGAAGATGATGTGTAATTCTCGAATCTGTTATTATTTTCGCCAGGCGTAGTAGTATCCCACCAGTAATTAGTTGCACTGCTACTGTGATGAAATCTATCATCTTTTTCGTCATCTGCCATGGAAATTGATTCGAATGGTTTTTCTCAAACTGTAATATGCTATGGAACGATGGTGATGATCGATGGAGTATAGTTTATTCTTTTTCTTTTGGTGGATTATTAGTTGTGTGGTCGTATGTATCAATGTAATAATGTAATGAATGCTGGACATTTATACTATTTTTTTGGAAGGTGAGGAAACTCAAAGATGGGACAGTTATTGGTTGAATTTCTTGAAAAGTAAATTATTTGTCAATAAATATTAATGTTTTCTCCTTTGTCTTTTTCTGTCTCCCCTTAAATGTGGCACCAACTTAGTATGCCAAATTTCTATAAATGATCATTAGGACAACACAATCCGGAAATATTAGAACTAATGAGATCATTATAAATGATAGGCTTACAAGTTACAATAATTTCATGAAGTGTCACTAGGAAATACGTCCGTTTCAAAACCAGTATGTATGATCTAATCTTTCATGTTAATTAACATTATCGACACATTTAATAATCGTTCATCGTCTAGTCAGTATCATCTTTAAATCATAATTCAATTTATAATCAATATATAGGTAGTGATCATATTGTAATCGTACTTAGATTATTTCCCCTATTGGGACCCAACACGCACTAAGCGAAATAGTGTACATATGTGTAAATGCAGCGGTTCTTTAGTGACAATTATTTAGTGAATTTAAACATGTCCCTTATTTGATTCTATCATATATGCAATTACATCATTGTAACTAACTGACCAATTTTTGACCCATTACATGGAGAAATATAAGAAAGAGACATACACTTCTGAGTCACACACCATTTTGTGCTAAATAAAAAAGGTGCCTAGCATGGTGTTGGAGGTTGACTTGGGTTATTATTTTACTAATGGAAATGTTAGGTAAAGTTTCAAAGCTTGTGTTATTGATATGATAAATAACCAAGGGATTTAATAATTAATAGAAATGTCGGATTTCGACTAGCCTAGTTGACTTGGGGAGTTGAAATTCGAACTAAAGCAGTATTCCTCTTTTACTTTGTGTGACGATTGATCGACAGACAAGTAAATATTTTTTCATAATGGCTACATTGACCGTTTTGCTACGTCTCCAATTTGGACTTTTGACTCCGTCGAAAAGTCAATCCCATTGATCCTTGTGTTTTTTCCCGGATGAAATCATCTATCTCACTTTTTGTATCCCACTCTATGCCCCAAAATACTACTCGGCAAACTTCGATGCGATCTCAGACGGGTAGGAGTCAAGAGGCTTTATTCTTTCAATAGCAGAAATATAGTAGACAATTTTGTGATTTGGTGAATAGTGGAATTAGAACAATTTAAAAATAGAGAGAAAATCTCTACACTAGATCAAAAATTCAATGACTATGATTAAATGAGACAGTAATTGGGATAATACAAAGTGGGGAAGACGAGTATGCCTCTATCTAATATCAAGGTGGTTCTCCGTTCTAATTACACCAAAAAAGGTGGTTCTCCGTTCTAATTAAACTTAAATTTTATTCAAGGGTCCAATAGTTTTGGTGATCAAAATTCTCTACTTTCGTATCAAGTCTTGGATTGGCTTTCATTGACCTCCTCCAAAAATCACGAAAACTTAACTTAGGACTTATCACCCAAACACACTAGGTTCGACAAAGCAAGCATCAACGTTCTCCGTTTGTTCAACGGGATCATCTACAACAAAATTTTATTCAAGGGTCCAATAGGTTTGTTGATCAAAATGATTTCATCCGATTTTTTCCTTCCTTGGGTTACCTATGTGTCTTGTCACAAAATCATATAAACTTCGATACAATTTCTTTTTTTTTTTTTTTCACCATTTCTGAATCCTTATTTTGATACTCCAACAAGTCCAGTTAAGTAGTTGGTTTACATGCGCCGAATTTAGGCCCAAAATTAAAAACGAAATACCCCAACCCAACAATGTATGAGGCCTTCCTCAATGCTAGGTTTTTTGATGAGTAGGAGAGAGAAAAAACCTGTAAAATAGAGGTTTTTTACATTGTGAGGTGTTGTAGGTTTTTTTAGAGGTTTAGTAGAATAAACCTGGGTTTTTTGGGTGTGTGTGTCAGCTTTTAATATATATTTATAAAAGAATATGAGAAAATAGATATCGAAAATAAAATTAATATATAAATAATTATGTGATGGTTTTTTAATACTTTATCCTAATTAATATTTGTTTATTAGTATTTATTAATTTTTTATATTTTTTACTAATAAAAATTTAATGTTTAAAAATGTTTATTTCTTTTATATTTCAAATAAATAAACAATATTTTTTATGTAACGAATTTTATTATTAAATATAAAAAATAAATAATATGAAATATAATTATTTATAAATTATTTCGAAAATTAATAAATTAAAATTGGTAAAATTAAATGAAATTAAAGAGGGCCCCAAAAAACCTACTATTTGGGTTTTGTGGTTGGGGAGTTGGAGGTGGAGGTTTTTTACTTTTGAGATGGCGCTGACGTGGCACACAAAAAACCTACCTTTTGGGGTTTAGCATTGAGGAAGGCCTGACTAGATTTTTTTTGTAAATTACGAATTACTCAGCGACACGTGTCGACGTATAATTACTCGCGGCATGCATCATTATCCTTATCTTCGCCTTAAACTGGCTCGACTTCCCCAGTAAGGAATTCAATCAACCGATAAAGGTTGTTGTAATTCGATAAAATTATAGGGTGAATCTCATCGATTGACGATGGGAGGCGGTACGATGAGAGCAGCTTCTAAGGTGGCGGGATTGGCTTCGGCCACCGCAGTCCACCACCACGGTGCAATGATCTCCCGGCGCGTGTCTTCGGTTCGCGCGGCGGCGTCTGCCACGGAGGACGTGAAGATTGTGGCGTCGAGGTCCGAGGCTGACGTCGATAGGGCTAATTCTGAGGTCGACGGTTGGGTGCACGTAGACGGTGAGACCAAGCCGATGGGTAGGGTTGTGTTCGGCGGTGCGCCGAGTTTTAGGGAGGCTAAAGAGGCTACTTCAGAACTTACGGAAGCTCTTGGAATGTGAGTTTGATGATTTACGTCCTATGTTGCCTTTTCAAGGCTCGGAAACGTTGTATGTCGCATTAAGCAACGAATTGCAGGGCTTATCTGTGGTCGCCCAATTCAGTTGGATACATGGGTTTACCTGCATCTGATGATCAATCAGTCTCATCTCTCTCAAACTCTCCGATTCAAAACAAAGATTGCGTAAAGAGTGAGGTCGCTGTTACTCCGCCGGCTGTTATGGCATTTAAGTACCTATGTGAAAGCCCTGCTGCCCAGGTTGTCGCCTACCTCTTTTGCTTCCTGAATTATGTCCATTTCTGTGTAGATGAAGTATTGATCTTCTAGTTTAGCTGATGTTTGGGTTTTAATTCTTTCTTGAAGAGTGATATGTGGATCCAATTTATGATTCATTAGATTGAATCTTTTCTGCTTAACTGCATAAGTGTCTCATCTTATGGTGTATCTATGTTCTTTGTCAGAACGTTGTTGCTTCGATTGCCTGCGATACAAACGTTTGGAACGCAGTATTGCAAAACCCAGAACTTCAAGATTTCCTGAAGTCGCAGAGAACTTGTAAGGAATCTGGTTGTGTAATACTATCATCGTGGTCTACTGTGAAATAACACAGCGAAGAATTTACTCTCTCCTTTTCTGCTTTCTCAAGGCTCATCGACCGAGGATTCTACCGTGGAGGTTGCTTCAGATTGCGACGGTTCTTCTGAAATTTCATCCCAGGTTATAATCGCCGAAGAATCCGAACAAGAAGAATCCTCTAACCCTGACAGCAGCAGTTTTCAGAACATTTTACAGAAGATCAAGGCGTATGTGGTCGATGTGATGGGGAATTTGTCTGGTTTCTTCCAGAATCTGTTTGGTGGATCGTCGGAAAGAGTCACTCAGAGCTCCGATGGAGCTGGAAAAGTTTCCGGCGAAGGGTTCATGGAAGCATCGTTCATGGGTTTAGCAGTTATGGCCATTTTGGTCATTGTGCTCAAGCGAGGTGGTTGATTTCTACCGTTGAAATTAGTCGAAGCTACTACAGGTTTTTGCTTTACTTTTATGTCCCAAGTGAACTATGCTATGTATGGTGCTATGCTATGGATGTATCGATATTGTCTTGAAGTTTTGTATAATATGATGTCACTTCTCTGTATAATCTTGGAATGAAATTATGAAGCTCATGACTATGCTTGGCTGTTGGCGATGACGGTAAATCTTGTGTGGATCGAGGAAATAAATCATTTGTGGATCAAGGAATTAGATATGGAGAACGAAGATTGAAGTTTGGCCCAAATAAAATCAATTTTGTCGAAAACTCAATCCTTAGTTCCTTAGATACAATCCAACATCTTCAATATCTCACCGTCCATTTCGTAGCTAATCAACGGCTATAAGTCAAGATCCGCGTGCTCAGGCATAAAGCCTGCAACCTATTTAATTACTCCTACGGACGAATCCGCTCATTAACGCCACAATTTTCCGATCGCTTTTGCGGTTTGTTATTGATTACCTTAAGGTGTCTCTGAATTGCTATTTTCGACATGGCGGGTCGTGGGAAGACGCTAGGTTCCGGCGCGGCGAAGAAAGCTCAGTCGCGGAGCAGCAAGGCGGGTCTCCAATTTCCGGTCGGACGTATCGCTAGGTTCCTCAAGGCGGGGAAATACGCCGAGCGTGTCGGCGCCGGTGCGCCGGTCTACTTAGCCGCCGTGCTCGAATATCTCGCGGCCGAGGTATTTTCAATTGCCGTCATTGATCGTGCTTTTGGGATTTCTTGTAACCCTAATTTTTTTTTTTTTTTTTATGTATTCTGCTCAAAGGTTCTCGAATTGGCTGGCAACGCTGCGAGGGACAACAAGAAGACGCGAATCGTGCCACGTCACATCCAATTGGCCGTTCGCAACGATGAAGAGCTGAGCAAACTCCTCGGCGACGTCACCATCGCCAACGGCGGCGTGATGCCCAACATTCACAACCTTCTCCTCCCAAAGAAGGCCGGCGGCTCCTCGAAGCCCTCTGCTGATGACGACTAGATTATTTGAGCTCAAACAAGGCAAATGCTTATCACAGTATGTCTTGTATTGTGTAATTTAATTCGATGTTAAGATTTTCTTCTTTCTTTGCTGTGCTAGTTTTGATTTGTGCATAGTAGAACTTATGTCCTTGCGGGGAGGTAGGTTGTTGGGTCGGGTTTTTCTGGTAAAACCCGACCCGATCTACCCAAATATCAACTGCCCCATTCGATGCTCATTCATTGTATTATTCGTCTCTTTGTTTTTAAATGAACGAAAGCTCCCTTCGTTGTTTTTAATAATCCCAAGCATAGTGATTAATGGATCAGCTTGACAAGACTTGTAGTTTTATGGATGAGTTTATGCCGTCATCAAATGTATTATATAATCTTAGTACTTCACCCGAAAAAAAAAAATTGTATTATGTAATCTTAATTCAGTGGAATCTTAGGCACAGTTGTGAGTAACTAACATTATCGTGAACATGTTCAACGACGTAGATTGCGACATCCGCTTGTAAGAAGGAATATAACTAATACTATTTAATTAATTCAATTTTAATGGAATATTTAAACAATGCAGTTCAGTAATAGCAACAGGTGAAATATTTCATAACTGTTGTTGCGTATGTATTTAACCCTTCACGAACCCAAGAGTTTTTGTTTATTTGTTTTTTTTATATTATACGTTTTTAGAAAAGACTAGCTGAAAAACGAGAGCGACACTTCTTTTCAGCACCACTTACGTCAATCCTTTTCTCTCCGCCATCAATTGATTTTCTACATTTATTATATATATATATATATATATACCTGAATTATATGTGATATATTAAAATATGGTAAATCTATAGAAATATATCCATTTATATAGAAAAATTGCAAGTCAGTATCTTGTCAGATTTTTTTATATGTAGGTAAAATTTTTTGCACATTGATTCTTGTTCCGCCGCAAGTACGCCGGCCATATAACATATTTAGGTACCATCTAAAAACGTATTGTGGTACATAATACAGTGAGAAAATGGTACATCATATAACACATAAGGTACCATATAGAACATATATAGGTATCATATATGAGTATTATATAAACGCCGGTACGTAATACACAATAAAAAGGTGCGTCAAAAACTGGAAAATGGTATATACAATTGAACGGTCGGTACTTATATAAAAAAGTTTCTGATAATTGCTTACTTGCAAATTTTTTTATATAAAAGATTATTTTCTGTTAGATTCACCTTAAAATATTTGCTTTTTGTAAATAGCTTCGTTGACTGAGAAATGAGAACCACTGTTGTACATTTTCAGCCGATGTGTAAAGAATCTTCTTTCTTTTTTTTTTTTTTTTGGTTATCTTACTTTTTATAACACGATTTAACGAGCTGACGCTATAACCTAACCCACAAATTATCTAATAAAGATTAAATTACTTACCCCAGAAATAGTTACGTACAAGAAGACAATTCCCTTACGGTTTCGTCCCATTGTAGCTTTGAGCACACGAGATTAATGATTCTTGCAGCGCAAAATTTCATTTTTCGCTCTGAATTGTGACGAAGAAGCTGCGATTGCGTGAATTGTGTGAGTTGTAATGATGGTTTCTCAGGAAGCCACGAATTGGCTGTACGATTACGGATTTGAGGACATGAATGTATGTGAATCTGGGTTTAATTGGTCTGTCCAGGCCTTGAATGGCTCTTCAAATGCTAGGTGATGGATTATGATTATTTTATGTGTTTCCTTTTGCCTTTTTATCATCGTTGACGTTTTTTTTTCTTAATCTGTCGGAAGCTGGATCTCTATTATGTGACTCCTTCGTCTTATAGTGGTTAATTTCTGTTTGAAGCTGATGAGTTTCCTAGTCGTAATATAATTTGATGGGTTGAGCTTTTCTTATCGAAGCTCAAAGCTATGCTCTTCGTTTAAACCTACGGTGGAACATAGGATTGCTGGAAAATGATATTTTTTTTTACCAATTTTCCTTGAAAATTTGAGCTAATGTAAACTTCGATCCGTGGATAGAGTTGAAACCGGCATATCATTTGGGAATTCTGATCCTCAGAAGGAGGCTTGCTCAAAGAAAAGGTGGCGATTCTTTTCCCACTATTCTCAACTCATTGGATACCCTTTTTCGATTAGTTAGAAGCTTACGTTGATGTTCACCCCTTCAGAACAAGAACGGATTCATGTGGCCCATCAAGTTCTAAAGCTTGCAGGGAGAAACAGCGCAGGGACAGGCTAAATGACAAGTAATTCAAATTTTACGGTTTATCACATTGTCTTGGTTGGTTTATATAATGCTTGCTTCTTATTTTTCGTTGAATCTTCTTCGGCATAAGTTTAGGTTCATGGAACTCGCAGCTCTTCTTGAGCCTGGGAGACCCCCCAAAGCAGATAAATCTGCCATCTTGGTCGATGCTGTTCGAATGGTTACTCAACTAAGAAGTGAAGCTCAGAAACTGAGAGACTCAAACTCGAATCTTCAGGAGAAGATCAAGGAGCTTAAGGTAAAAGATGGGTTCATTTAACCAGCATCCTTGATCAATAAAGCAAAACTCTTTTGGTTTTTGATTACTTGAAGGCTGAAAAAAACGAGCTCCGTGATGAGAAGCAAAGGCTGAAGTCAGAGAAGGAGAAGCTCGAACAGCAACTGAAGGCGATGAACGTCCCCCAGCATGGATTCATGCCTGCCCATCATGCTATTACAGCGGCGTACGCTGCTCAAGCACAACCTCAGGGATATAAATCGGTTCCCATCATTAGCTATCCAGGCGTCGCCATGTGGCAGTTCATGCCTCCTTCTTCTGTCGATACTTCTCAGGACCATGTTCTTCGCCCGCCAGTTGCCTAAGTTCGGGCAACATAATGGGTTCTTGCAGATTGCAGACAAGTTTTCCGCCCACTGTGTAACTGTTGAAAGTGCATTGTGTTTTCTTATTGCTGCTCACTTTCTTGTGTCGGAGAATATTGAACTTCAAATGTTTGGGTACTGTAAAGAATCTTCCATCCATATTGGTGTGGTGTGTTTAGCTTATCTTATATACAGGCTAATTTGATTTGTGAATTACGGGTCGGGTCGGTAATGGGTAATCTGCCAAGTATCGTACTATTGTCTTGTCGTATAATGATCTTAAGTGGGCTTAGTTGTTGGGCCGTAATGTTTATTGGGCTTATTCTCCAGCCGTGGCCCAAGAAATCCCAGCAAGCGTTGCTGAGGATATTTATATATATTCCGTTCTCTATCGTCTTTTTATGTTTATCTTCACCTGGTCATTGCGTGGCAGCTCGCGTTCCAATACAAATATCAATCGGAGGTTGCTTTTGCGTCTTGTTTTTCGCGATCAAACAGTCTACGATCAGAAACTCGCCGATCAGGTTGGTGGTTCTCTAAATCGTTCTTCTTTGAAATTTTGTTCTATTGATTTGATTTTTCTGCCTGATCTCATTCACGATCTTGTGTATCGGTAGCTTTCTTTTCCTTTCCTTTTTTCCCTTTCTAGTGAATTGGTTTTTGGATCAGCGGTATCTCTTACCGTATCGTGAAAAGGTTATTTTATTTTTTGTTGGATCAATATGAGTACACGCTGTGATCGTCGGTGGTTGTATTTTCATACATCAAATTAGGGTTTTTGAGTAGAAACATCATGTGTATCTTTCTGAAATTTTAACTCCGAAGTCTTTGCTCTATTTCCTCTGTGATCAGGTTTTATCGTGTCCGTTTGGTAATTTTGTGGAATCGACCAATTTTCATGTCTGATTTTGAAGTCCAGACCCCTGCTGCTTTTGGTATGTATTCTGCTATGTTGTTTTATTTTGTAAAAACTTAGCATCCCTTATCTACCACCAACAGGCAATTCTTTCTCCGAGATTTAGATTATTTTCCATTTTTAGATCCTTTTGCTGATGCAAATGCTGAGAACTCTGGTGCTGGGACAAAAGACTACGTCCATATTCGCATTCAGCAGCGGAATGGTCGAAAAAGCCTGACAACTGTGCAGGGACTAAAGAAAGAGTTCAGCTATAACAAAATCTTGAAGGATCTTAAGAAAGAGTTTTGCTGCAATGGAACCGTTGTCCAGGATCCCGAGCTAGGCCAGGTTTGTTCGATTTTGCTCTTTAACGTTTTACTCTCTTTAACTTACACAATTTTTATACAGGTTATTCAACTCCAAGGCGATCAAAGGAAGAACGTTTCGACTTTTCTTGTTCAGGTAAGTGTCTCATCCCTCTTTCGATCTGAATTCGGTTCGCGGACACATAGGGGAATTTTTGAAGAGCAAATCATATTATGAGAATATTGTTTGTTCTAAAAACAGGCTGGAATTGTGAAGAAGGAACACATCAAGATCCATGGCTTCTGAGCTGCTCGTCTAGCTTACTCATGTTTCTTGCCTTTGTGTGTTTGAAGTTGTTCTTATTATAAAAGTCTCCTACCGTCTCGCTATGTTTCTCGTATAATGGTTGTGCTTCAAGTACCTCGTATGATGTCAAACTTATGCCGTTCTGTTTCTGTTTCTCGTATTAATGGTTGTGCTTCAAGTACCTCGTATGATGTCAAACTTACGCCGTTCTGTTTCAATGGATATGAACGCCGAATGTTTCGACGATTTCATTGCATTAGCTTGTGATTTCTTATTTTCCCAGCTTGTCTGAATACGAAGTTCGAAAATACGGAACTGAGGGAGGCTATTCTTCGGTCTGAATCCAAAAAATTTTTCCCTTCCATATGTCCAATCTTTACAGAAAAAAAAAAAAAAAAAAAAAAAATTGCCCTTTCATTAGCTTCCCTCCTCTCCCTCTATTTGACCTCAGAACATAAAATTCGAAAAGACAGAAAAATATAATACATCTCAGAAGCTATTTCAGGATAAGATGCATGACAGCTTCGGGCGAAAATCACGAGGGCGTAGATGCATTCTTAGCCTATAAAAGTAAAGACGACGCTTAATATAATTCTCGAACGAGGCTTTTTTTATCGCACTTACGACGTACCTTTTTCAGGTACTTCTTGTGAAGCTTCATGGCACCTAAGCAAGCTTTCTTGGCATCAATGTTGCCCGTAATGTTGTTCAATATCTGACCGAAAAGATCACAAACGATATAAACCGTCGTAAAAGAGGTTCTTTTTATTAAGGACGATTAAATCATATATGCAGACCTTTACAACATCGTCCAAGCCTCGTGCCTCTAAGAGTTTGGTACTCTTATCCTTTAAAACGCTCGCAACTAAAAAGACGGAAATAGGCAGAGGAGCATTCTTGCCTCCATATCTCAGGTTTTCCCTTTCGAACTTTCCGCATTGTTTAGCAGACTTCGGCTTTCCTTTGGATACCTCTGCTGTTTTCTCGTGGTGTTCGTAAATGGAGAATAAGTCGGGGTCGTACTCTAGGGCCCACATCATCTGTCGAAGCAATCTATACCATGAGAATTCTTTTTTTTTTTTTTTTTAATTTTCAGAAAGTGAGTCGACAGTAAAGATTTTACCTCCCAGAGGTACAACGAGTCGACGAAAGAGAATTCTCGACGAAAAAGAACCATGAGCATACGGAAAGCAAAGACGTAGTCGCCCCCGCCGAGGGTTTCTATATCCCCACAAGAAAAATAAAAGAGTATTCTTTGGGTTTATAAAATTTTTTGACGAGAATTAAGGTTGTCTAAAGAGTTTGTGGGCATTATGTACCTAAGTGCTGATGAAGTTTAGGATGGACGACTTGTGTGACCGAAGCTAAACTAGTAAGCTGCGTCTCCACGCCAACCGAGCTATCTGTGCATCTGAAGTTTCCTCGCTGAAGTCACATTTCGAAAGAAATTTAATAATAATAAAAAGAAAAGCATTGCAAGTGGTAATAAAATTTGCATAAGTGATCGATGAAATAAAGACAAATGAAATGAAATGGTACCAATCGTCGCATCAATCGCTCAAAGCACCAAAAGGCATCTGCTTCGTCCCCGAGAAGCATAATCATCGGAGAACAGAGATCACTCATACCTTCACAGTATGAATAATGTCAAAAAGAAGCACTTTTATCTGCAACTGAAGAGGATTGTAATAAAAAAAAAGTATATATATGATCCACCTTGGCAATAACCTACATCTGCATCAAACCAAGAGTATACAGAAAGTACATCCCACAGTTTCGAAAGATTTTCTTGCTTCTCGTAAAAAACCAGCATTCTGTCAGTACGAACCACATCAAGACCTGGAAAATTATACATACACATATATATACATATATATTAATCAGATTCAAATTCATTTGGACAAAAATGGTTTGAGCACAAGTATTTTGACCTATTTGATGCAACGTAAGCTTCCACTGGATTTCTTTAGTATCCGTCGTATGCATATCATAGTCATCTTCAAATTGTAAGAAAACAATGGTTTTGTCACATTGTCTGAACATATAGAATTGAGGCTTAAATCACCGTTAATATTACCTTTAAGGACGTCTTTGATCTGCTGAAGAACAATGGGATCTTGAATAGGTTCGCCGTGCTCTGTAATTATTGGTGCAGTGACGAATTTTCTGCTACCAATCAATGGAAACATCTTTCGGCACTCTTCCTTCAACTGCGAGTATCTCACTCTGACAAGAGAAACAATATGATATGTAATTGTAATGGTGCTCACAATCAGTTAGGACAATGATCATATGATGAAAAGGCGGGATTTTTACCTTCTTCGTTGCCTTATTTGCTCCCGCTCCTCGAAAGAGCTCATGGGGTCAAAACAAGCCAGCAAAAATTCCCAAACTTCACCTCTGATTGAAGGGTGAATCCCCTGGTTTTTTTTTAAGGACAAACATGAGAATCAAGAATGTAATTACATAAACAACCAATGATCGCCACTCAGCAATCACATAAGAGAGAAGATCATCTAAGCCTTTGCATTGAATAGCAAAGAAAGAACACCAGCAAGAAAAGGTAGTATAGAGGCAAAGCTTGCTTATGCTTACCCAACGTTGAATACGCTTTAGTGTTTTGCCTATATCAAGATAACCTTCAGGGGAGAAAGCAGCATTCCATTTTCGGGCACTCAACGTCTTACCAGCCTAATCAAGCAGTAACATAATGGACGTCATTTCATGACCATATGTAATAAGGAAACGGCACATTATAAGTAGTTACACTAAAACATAGGAAATGGGCATCAGAAATCCAACAATGAGATGCTAAAAAGGAATCTATTTTGCCACCAAACAAAAAAGGAAGAAACTACGATCATAAATGATCAATCAGCAGAGCAAACCTTGATTCTGAACTTGCTTTCAGGGACGTCATCAGTACACTCAGATCGAACCTCATAATACGAATCAGCTGAAATGCCTGGGTCACTCCAAATCTTACAATCAACCATTTTCCTTTTCTTTTTTCTATTACAGACTTCGTTTATTTGTCTCAAAGACTCGAAGCTGAACTGAACTTACGAGGTTGAAATGAATAATTCAGAAAATGAAAGAACGATGTAGCTCAACAAGAATCAGTATGGGTCTTTCTACAAAGGGCCCTTTCAGACCAAAAAAAATACAGTAGATAAAAAAACTCGGAAGATCAAGAAAAAGGAATGTCCGCAATCGACAATGGAAACAAGAGAAGATGCTATCTTTCAGGTTAGAGTTTTAGATCACTTAAAACTCTTGGGAAATTATCGGCGCCGCTATTTAATGCTTGGATCAACCAACGATAACTATTTGGACAATAATTTATTGTAGTCAATTAATCAGTTCTTTTACCCTGCGAGGAAATGCCGCGGGATCAAGGGAGGGTTTGGCGCCCACTCGCCACCATCCGCGCCGAGGTACCGCGCGTGAACGACGCGCGCATGTTTTGGTTTGGACAATTAACTGAGTCAAGTCCAAACTCTTTGAGAAATGTGGGGCCCATCTTTATTCGGGCAAACGTAAGACCTTTTGACGAGCAGCTGCTATTTTGGGTCCGACCCATTGTTTGGGCCGTCGGTCCACACCATTTTCCCAATAAACATGTTCAGCCCAATAATATAATTAAAATAAAAAGAGCCCAAGAATATATTTTATTTTAAGAAAATTTGGAAGAATAACCATTTTCTAGCAAACCCATTTTCAGCATTCTGTGTGCATATTTATAACTTATTATTCTAATAAATTAAAATAGGATTAACAAATCAGAGTGGCGCAGCGGAAGCGTGGTGGGCCCATAACCCACAGGTCCCAGGATCGAAACCTGGCTCTGATATATTTTAATTTTTATCCATTTCTTTATTATGATTCCTCTCTTGCAATGGTTATGTTTGTTTTTTTTTTATCCCTTTTCTTTGTATGATTCTCTTGCAATGGTTGTTTGTCTCATGATGCAATGGTGACGTTTGTTTGGTGGAGGAACAGCGAGTTCTTCCTAATTTCAGTGCCATATACTACATCTTACATCACTTCATATTGTCAAAAAGTAACTCAGAAACAAAAGCCCAGAATTCGCATCATAAAAAGAACATATTCATCATCCCTAAACTCTAGTAATCATCATCATCTACCCCGTAAAACCTCGTAGTTGATTGATGTCTTCAGGCATCATTACAGCATCTTTACCCTTCCCCATAACTATATCTGTTAACTTTGTATATGTATATATATACAGAAATGAAATAAAAAGTTAATGTTGAGAGAAGGTAACACTTATATTTCCAGGAGAAATGTGGTACGTTACGGTATGAGTGATGGCATGGCATAACGTTTCTATCAAATGAGGGATCTTTTTGCTGATATGAAACTGAAAGCAAGATATACATTAAAAAAAAAAAAAACTTTGGGATTGAGCGGCTCGTTGAGATTGATAATTGAAATAGTTTGCTCAATTAGAGAAAGAGCTTTGCGTTGAGTTGTCACTGAGAGATCACATCCAGTCAGGTCAGGGTAAAGCTTTGATTTTTAATGGAAATTCAAATTAGGTCGGACGAGATTAAAATCCTGTATGTAGCTGAGGAGAGAGTCGAAAAAGATTTATAAACAACGGACATAGCGAGATTCTGACCATTTTGTGTTTGAAATCTATTGAAAAACAATTATTGTCATTACAAAATAACCGAGGTTGTAATGTAAGGTGGGCCTCGGAATGCACATGGAGTAACACGAAATGCCCAGTTAGTATTTTCTTGAAGTCCAAGAATTTGACGACTTGGTGGTTGGCGCTCAAGTACATCCAAACGTAAATGAATCAATACCTGGGAAAGAGAGAAAATATTCTTAAAAATGGAATGCAATGGAAGTAGACAAATTAAAAGACCAAAAAAAAAAAAGAAAAAAAGGGTTCTACTTTGTTAGGTGGATTATCTGGTATGCGACGTCGACACCCTCAAAGTTCCGATCTTTTTTCACCTAAGTATGAGAAAAAGTTTGTGTGCTCTCCTCAATCTGAGACGCTGATGGATTGAAGATCGCTTTCTGCTTCAACTAGTGCAAGGATTGGTCGAGGGGTTTTTCTTGGGTAAGTTCCCTATTCTTCAATCACTGTTTCACTTTCGTTTCCTTCCACTAGAGGTGTTAATCCGTGCATCTTCAGCTAAATGTTCTGTTGAGGAAGGAACTATGAACACTATCCTCGTCTGTGTGTGTGCGTGTGTTTGTAGGACTTGGATTTTCATCTGTTGGATTTTTTTATGAGCTTGATTTTTTCCGTGAAAGTCCATTCGCTGTTTGATTTTAGTCAGTTACAGACATGATCGCTGTCACTCATGATCCTCTATTTCGATCTTTAGAATTGCTTCGCCCTCTGCCCAATTCTGTTCTTGAGTCTATGCTTACTCAGTAGAGAGCTCATTTGATATGTTTCAGACATGATATTATCATCTATATTGGTTATGCAAGCAGCTATTATAATCTACAACTCAGCTCAAATCGCCATGGTTCCTACATTAGAAGCCATAAGGGGCGGCGGAGGTTCGCTCAGAGTGGGGACCACGGGCACTGTCGGGGCCCTCATGTCCCAAGAATTAGAGTCGGCGAAACATTTGCCCTCCTCTGCTTCTTCTTCGGACAGTAAAACTTCAACAAAGCCAAAGCCTAAGACGTTATTATTACCAGGCGTAGATGCTAGCAGCAGCTCAGACTCGGGCATCAAAGCCCCCCACGAAAATATGGTCCCAAAGAGGACAAGGCAGCACACTGCGAGCCAAATACCTATGTTAGTGGCCGGCGATGCTTCGGTGGAAGCTACGCCTGTTAGGCCGAAGGCTGCCAAGAAAACGGTGAGCGTGGTTGAGATTGTGGATGTAAAGTGTGGAAATCCCGACAAGGCGTGGATGAAATCTGGTCTGAAGAGGCTCGGGTTTTCGAAATTGTCAGAAAACAATGGTTAAGTTAGGGATGGAATATGCAAGTTTGCTGGCCTGTTTTGCTTTTATATGCTCTGCTTCCTACGACACTTGTCTTTGT
This sequence comes from Craterostigma plantagineum, assembly GCA_027422505.1. Lineage (NCBI taxonomy): Eukaryota > Viridiplantae > Streptophyta > Magnoliopsida > Lamiales > Linderniaceae > Craterostigma > Craterostigma plantagineum. The sequence goes on along the minus strand of JAPQWV010000218.1, from coordinate 697,048 downwards.
ATTCGTCGTTTTTTTTTTTTCGCTGGAATGAATGATTTGCCCAGTCTGAATTTTTTGCTTCCCGGGTAGAGCAATCATTGTCTTGTATGAAGCAATCAGTTTCGCATGCTGACCAAATTTTCAACAAGAATGTCATAGAAGGACCAGCTTTAGCATAGACTACAGAAGCTTATGATATACATATATATACACACACACAGTACAGTGTCTGAACACTTGCACTGAGTTCATTGATGTAAGAACTTATGATCGCAAAGTACGAGGCATAGAATATAGGGCACAGCCAGCCATATTATATATGTATGTATTACACACAAAATTGCCAAAAGATCGTGTGAGTGGTTTCTAATTCAGTATCTGACTATTTAGGTCTTCCCTCATATCTCGTCCTTCACGCCAAGGCAATCCGAACCGGATAGCGAAATTATCCAAACCCTATCTGACTGAACAGATTCGTCGTCATCGTTCCTATGCCAACTCCAAAACGCATGAGTCGAATTCACAATCTTAAATTCCCCGTGCCCGAAACTCGCCTCTCGAAACACAGACCACTTAGGTTGAGGTTCCTTGTACCTATTTACAGGCCGAATTCTACTCAGTGTACGGAATCTTTGTATTCAATGGAATTGGAGCCTATTTGTACGTATTTGAATGATTTTTATCTGATTTCCAACTCTGCAAACACTTGGAAGAAGAAGAGATGACTTACCTGTGTGCTAAACCTTCTCTATTTCCGCCGTCGCCTATTGTTATGTGGACCGCACCGCAGGGATTTGGAACGTCATTGTAAACGCGCCTCTGTTTTTTGGGATGGTTTTTAAAGATTGAAGGGTGTGATAATTAGCTTGCAAAGATAGTATGAGGTATAGATAAGATTATTGTACCGAGCGCTCATATGCGTGCACATGGCCTGCAAATACGACATCCACGCCAGCAGCAAAGAGCAAAGGTTCCATTGCTGCCTTCATGTCGTCGCCTTCGCACTGATGTGCCTTGTTGCTGTTGTACCATGGGACATGAAACAGTACGAGCAGCCATGGTGTCCTTGCACGGTCTACTTTTGAGAGATCGGCCTGTGGATCATTACATCATTATAGGACAAGGTATTATGTGACTAGGTTGTTCTTACTCAATAGCCTCATAACATTTTCTCGTTACAACTAACAAACAAGAATCTAGTTGAGAAGAGATGTTAACCCCCAAACGATCGGGGGATGAAAAAGAAGATTAACTAACCTTGAGCCATCGATATTGGTTCGAATTCTCGTCATAATCTGTATAAGACCCTAGCATGATCACATGGGCTCCAGCAACCTCGAACGAGTAGTAGAGATTCGAAGTCGATCCACTCTCTCGATAAGGCATCTTCCATCTCGAATTATACGACACGAAGCTGTCCTCGAAGAACGGTATGTACTCCTTCTCGTGGTTCCCCTGAGTCACCATCCATGGCCGTGCACTGGCGAGAGGCTGAACCAACTCACCAAATGTGTCCCACCTCCTTTGTACCCTATCTGCATACGAGAGATCGCCTGGAAGCAAGTAAACATCGTACTTGCACTGATCGATGTGGTCCAAAGTTGACTTGGTCCACCCAGTTTGGCCCAAATCACCAGCCACTGCGAAATTAATTGGGAATTTAGACGGCGGGGTTTTGAGCTTGAGCTCGGGGCCTTTTCCACCGCAGCGATAGAAGTACCACGTGTCGTGTTCTAGTGGACCGATGACTACGTGGTGTATCTTCCCAGAGTCGTAGAGCAAATAGCTGTAGGTGGTACTTTCACCTTCTGATGTATTTACGTAGTTCTGCGACGATGTTCCATATTCGACAATCGAAGGAGAGCGTTTATCAGTCGTTACCCATGTGATCCTCATATGCTTATCGCCTGCTAAGGAGATGTGCACCTACGAAGGCAGGGTGAAAAAAGGTCGCCCAATAAATACAGCAAAAAACTTGAACAAAACACGGAGAATTTAACCCTACGATTCATCAACGCCCAAACAAAACAATTCAACTCCAACAATTACGCCTTTTTATCATCTCCACATACCTGCTGAGGATGATCGGAAGCCTCACGCCTCCGTAGAAACTGCACGTTTTTGCGAGGCGGCGGTCTGGCGTAATCAGCTGCGGCGCCGATCCCTAGCACCGCCACCACCACCACCAACATAAACAGCTTAAACTCCATCTTCACGAGCTTTCTACAAGAGCTTCGTGCGCGTTTCAACTGCTTTATAGTGCGATCACTGCTGATAGCATGCGTACAATCAATCTACTTCCATTTCCGCGATATCTGGGGCAGCAACTACCTGACTGAATCTTCGCTTCTTTCGATAAAAACAACGATTGATTGAGCATTACAACTTGTCACGGACCTAGACTTTGGCTTGCTAGCTCCCGTGCGGCACCTAGTCCTTTAAGCAGCCCTTCTCGTGCTTTACTAGGTCAGCCTCCCAAACGCTCACGAAAGAAAGCAAAGTGTCGGACAACCCTCGGCTTGAACGTGCCTGAGTGCAAAGAGGAAAACCCACAAGTGTTGTAGAGAGAGAACTCGACTCTTTCTCACACTAAAGGATTACAATGAAGGCTTTTTACTACTTGTTCCTTTCATACAAATGAACTACTCTAAGCCCCTATATATACAAGTTGTCCAACCCGATGGACGGCTAACATCTACTCGATCTAACGGCTATTATTTACAATCTAGATTATTCTAGGAATATCCCAAGAGATATTCCTCTCTAGAGAGTTCCATAGCATTCCACACTTGGACCTCTTTGACTCTCTAGAATGCCCCGCAATGTTCCGCACGGTTCCACGATCTTCCGGAAGGTTCTACACGAATCCGGATGGGCCAACAATCGTGGTAAACCTCATTAGCCCCGTCTCCCTGCCTAACGGGTGCTACATGCCTCGGCCTCGCTTGGTTAGATCGACGTCCCGCACGCGACAAGCTTGGCCGGTCCCAAAAGTCTTGTTCTGGGGCGCCTCGACACTCTTGGCTCGCAAGGTCATCGCCCGATTTGCCCCGACTCTTGGTCCAATTTGTGAGGGCGTGACATCCTCCCCCACCCAAATCGGCAACGTCCCCGTTGCCGTGCCTCCGCATCTCATGCTTTGGCCCCTTCGGATGCCTAGTCTTGCCCCCATTGCCCTCTGAAGTCTTCAACTTCCTTGGCATGGCCCTGACTTGGTCACCCGAATTGAATCCTCTCGGCCGAGTCCCTACTTCAGCCGTTTTGTTGGTGTGAGCAGCGTCCTCGCATCTCCCCGAGTCCCCCTTGGCTTCGGCTGGCACCCCTGTGCCTAACATGCTTGGATCGTTGCTGGCACACCCTTGTTCGAGTCGCATGCTCGCCATGCGTCTCGGCTCCCCGGTCTCGCCTGTTGCCTCCTCGGATATTATGGGCACCGAGCACTTCCCGTCCTGCCCAAACAAATACAACGAGCTATGCATAGGCGTAAGAATGGCATTGGCCTTACCCATGAAGTCCATGCCCAACACGAGTGTGTGGTCGTCCATCGGCACCACCGTGAAGTCTGCCTGGCCCTCCCAAGCACCAATTTGTAGCTTCACCGCTCGAGCTACCACGCGCACGGTCGTGTATTCGGACACCATCTTGACCCTCCCCTTGAAGGCCCCAATATTAAGCCCCAATTTCTTGGCCTCGGCCTCCGTCACGAAATTGTGGCTTGCCCCGGTATCGAGTAATGCCTTGGTCTCCTTGCCATTCACCTTTGCCTCGACGAACATGCGCCCCTCGCATGGTCGCACAGGTGGTAGCTTGACCTCCATGGCATTCAATACTTGAATGGCCTCCTCACCACTCAAGACTCGAGCAGCCCCAAGCCTCTGCTCGGGCGCTTCCTCCGTTTCTTGCGCTTCCCCTTGCGCAATCATGGCCGTGAGCATCCCCCTCTTGGGGCATTCCGACACCTTATGAGGCCCCCTGCATAGAAAGCAACCCCCCTTGGGCACGAACGCTTTCTTCTTGTCCTCATAGTCTCGTCGGCCTTGCGTGGATCCCCGGTCTCTACTAGGTGATCGCCCCGCGTCCCGCTCACGAACACGGGTCTCTCCCCCACCTTTGGCTGAGCTCTCTTGCTCGCGCCTTGGAGCCTCCCTCTGGTACTCCATGAGTGACTCGGCAACCATTATGGCCTCGTCCACCGACTTGACACCCCGACGTTGGACTTCCTGCCTAGCCCAACTTTGTAGCCCATCAATGAAGAAAAACAACCTATCATCGTCCGTGATGGTAGGAATCTGAAGAGTTAGCATCGTGAACTCATCCACGTATGCCTGAATTGAGCCTCGGTGCTTCAATTCCCGTAACTTCTTCCTTGCTTCATAGACTACATTCTCGGGATAGAAGTGGCGCTTGAGTTCCCTCTTGAACTCCTCCCACGTGTCCAAGCCACGCGCGCCCCTTTCTATGTCGGCGTGCACACGTCTCCACCATAACGCCGCAGTCTCGGTGAGGTAGTTGCTTGCGGTACGGATCTTGCACGCCTCCTCTACGATGCCTAGATCCTCAAAGTACCGCTCCATTCGCCAAAGATAGTCCTCCACTAGCTTGGCGTCCCGCTTGCCGTTGAACCCACACGGCTTTGGCACATCGATAGGCCTTTGGCTAGTCGATCCCCCTGTCGAGCTAGCTCCGTTGCCTCCCCCGCTTAGTGCCAACCTTCGGCATAACGCCACTTGCTCTTGCAGCGAATCCATGGCCTCCCTCATTTTGGCCATCTCGCCCCGCAAGACGTTGTTCTCGGCCTTTAGGACCTCGTTGGCTTCCCTCAATGCCTTCGAATCCTCCTTGGTGGCCTCGAACTCCTTGGAGGCCGAGGCCAAGAAATTGGGGCTTATTATTGGGACCTTCAAGGGGAGGGTCAAGATGGTGTCCGCATACACGACCGTGCGCGGGGTAGCTCGAGCGGTGAAGCTACAAATTGGTGCTTGGGAGGGCCAGGCAGACTTCACGGTGGTGCCGATGGACGACCACAAACTCGTGTTGGGCATGGACTTCATGGGTAAGACCAATGCCATCCTTATGCCTATGCATAGCTCGGTGTATTTTTTTGGGCAGGACGGGAAGTGCTCGGTGCCCATAATATCCGACGAGGAGATAGGCGAAAGCGGGGAGCTGGGACGCATGGCGAGCATGCGACTCGAGCAAGGAGGTGTCAACAGCGATCCAAGCAAGTTAGGCACGAGGGTGCCAGCCGAAGCCAAGGGGGACTCGGGGAGATGCGAGGACGCTGCTCACACCAACAAAACGGCTGAAGTAGGAACTCGGCCGAGAGGATTCAATTCGGGTGACCAAGTCAGGGCCATGCCAAGGAAGTTGAGGACTTCGGAGGGCAATGGGGGCAAGACTAGGCATCCGAAGGGGCCAAAGCATGAGATGCGGAGGCACGGCAACGGGGACGTTGCCGATTTGGGTGGGGGAGGATGTCACGCCCTCACAAATTGGACCAAGAGTCGGGGCAAATCGGGCGATGACCTTGCGAGCCAAGAGTGTCGAGGCGCCCCAGAACAAGACTTTTGGGACCGGCCAAGCTTGTCGCATGCGGGACGTCGATCAAACCAAGCAAGGCCGAGGCATGTAGCACCCGTTAGAGAGGGAGACGGGGCTAATGAGGTTTACCACGATTGTTGGCCCATCCGGATTCGTGTAGAACCTTCCGGAAGATCGTGGAACCATGCGGAACATTGTGGGGCATTCTAGAGAGTCAAAGAGTCCAAGTGTGGAGAATGCTATGGAACTCTCTAGAGAGGAATATGCCTTTGCATATTCCTAGAATAATCTAGATTGTAAATAATAGCCGTTAGATCGAGTAGATCTTAGCCGTCCATTGGGTTGGACAACTTGTATATATAGGGGCTTAGAGTAGTTCATTTGCATCCAAGGAACAAGTAGTAAAAAGCCTTCATTGTAATCCTTTAGTATGAGAAAGAGTCGAGTTCTCTCTCTACAACACTTGTGGGTTTTCCTCTTTGCACTCAGGCACGTTCAAGCCGAGGGTTGTCCGACACTTTGCTTTCTTTCGTGAGCGTTTGGGAGGCTGACCTAGTAAAGCACGAGAAGGGCTGCTTAAAGGACTAGGTGCCGCACGGGAGCTAGCAAGCCAAAGTCTAGGTCCGTGACAAGTGGTCAATTTCAACGATTGGTTAGATAATGAGTCCATGCCCCCCAAAAGCCGAGTAAGACAATGTGAGCCCATTAAGATAATGGTCTTTTTGGCCCATAAGCCCAAGTATATATGAGCTTTTTAACGTGAGCCCATTGAATCAATTATTGCTTATAATCAAATTTCTTGGATTCTTTCTGCTCACAGGTTTTTTGTCGCCTTCAGATTCTTTCTTTACCAATCAGTCACGTGAACATGTTAAAATAATAGGAAGGGCTTGTCAGCGAAACTATGATTCTATTACATTCTATTTAATTTCGAATCATAAGTAAAATGAAATAATTAATTAGTTAATCAAGTATAGTTTAGTTACCATCCTAGGTAGTAATGTGCGTGGCAGCACTTCGCCATGTGCCCCAGCCGTGAAATACGTACAGAAACTTAATGTCGTAGCATGTGCATTTTCATAGGATGCTTTTCTTATTATTTGATATAAACTAAATGCAGTTCAATTCAATTTCTATTTACGCTAATATGCAAATCCCTAAAACCACACGCTCGTCATATCATATGCATGCCGATGCAATAAAATTTACAGTTACATTGTATTACATCTAAGGTCAAACCCACTAATCTCGGTCAAACCACGTAATATTTTTTTAAAAATATTTTATTCATACGATTATATGTGTACAGTATTTAAAGTAAGAAAAAGTCCCAATACGTTAGGCACTGCTGTCCCCATATACCATACCAACGAAACGTCGTAGTCCCCATACCATGAGCTAAACGACGACGTATTGGGTCCCTTCTTTGTTCAAACAACGATTAATTAATATAAACACAATCCAATGTTTTGATGCCTTGGACGATAATAAAGAAGACGTTGACTGCACAAATCTACACACACACACACACACACAGTGAAGCCCACACACACAACACAGAAGAGCCTCCTATCCTTCACTCACCCAGCCTTGAACTGAACCCCCAAGCACGCGCGCACGCGCGCACACAGAAGCCATAAGACACTTCGACAGTTCAGCTTCACATATCATAGAAGTCCACCAGCCTCGAATGGCCGAGCAGTGAGAACAATGAAGGTAACTCTCGAAAAACCTAAAGCCCAAGAGCTCAGATCTCCAGCTACAGATCTACCAGAGAAGCCCACTTTCCCTCAGAAGCCACCTCGCCGGAAAATCAAGAGCTCCGCCGCCGGCGCTGGTTTGCGGGTCAAGGGTCATTTCGGTGCCCCATCTGGTAAAAGGAGCAGCAGGCCTGAGACCCCTCTGCTGAGGTGGAAGTTCGACGAGGGTAATGGGAAGAACAGTTTGGTTGAGGATGAGAAGAGCTCAGGTGAAGTTGGCCGGAAAGCTCGCCGTAACATGAGGCCGGCGGTGTCTGCGAGGAAACTGGGAGCTGGGCTGTGGAGGCTACACTCGCCGGAGGAGAAGAATAGCGGCGATGGTGGTGGTGGAAAGAGCGTTGGCGTTCTTGTAAGTTCCTCTTTTTTTTTCCTCCTTGCTCAAAGATTGTGCTTTCTTCTGTTTCATAGTAAAAAAGATTCCATTTTTATTGCAAATTCATCTTTCCTTGAGCTGTTATGGGTGCTTTACGGTGGCTTACGATCGTTATTGGTGATGAATTCGCGGGCGATATGATGTTTAACGACTCGAGCCTGTTTTCGCTTGGTATTCGGTTTCTCTTTCTATTTTAAGATTTTGAGACATGTGGATGTGGTGGTAATGGCAATGGTGTGCTTTTTATCATAAATGCATCAAATGGTAGTTTGGTATAAGTTTCTTGCATCACTGTCTTCTCTTCGAATCATATGATGTCTTAATTGGTAAAATGAAAGAGCAGGGACCAGTAGAGGGTTAGGGACCAATATGCACTGCAATAAGACATTTCCTCGGGATAACGTGCTTCAATTGGTTTTAGAACATTTTTTTTCCGAGTCATATGAACTTTATACCTCTATCAATTCTGTTACCATTCGGTCGATTAGACCATGTTGTAAGAGAACACTAAGGACAAACTTCGCTTATGGGTTTTGTTTCTATCTCATGCGTATTAGAAAGATCGATTCATAACTCGTAATTTCCCTTCTAATCATTGCAGTACGATGGCGGACATTATGGGAGTTACCCTGTTAATGGTCATCAGCTAGACAGGCTTCATAGTACCTCAGTCAAAGACTCGATTCACAGCCCACATTCTGTCTCTAGTTCGAAACACGGTCTCCTTCACAAGGTACGAGAGAAATAGAACTTCTGTCCATTTCTATAACTGTCGTGAGATTCTTGAATCCAATTCGTGATTGTAACTATATATGTCGTTTTTCTTGAAAAGCTCCGCTGCTCGGTTCTTACACCCTGTTTTTGCAACAATTTGCAGTTCGCCCCGTCACATCAGCTGTCAAACTCAGCAATGGAAGGCGTGACAAAGTGGGCCCCATTCGCCCCAAAAGAATCAGACGAAATCGACCTAATCTTCAACGCCTCAAAACCCCACAAAAACCCCGCGATCAAATCTTCGCGCGTCGCCTCCCTCGAGAAAGAGCTCGAGCTCGCAAGGTCAAGAATTACAGAGCTCGAAACAGAGCGAAGGTCCTCGAAGAAGAAGCTCGAACACTTCCTCCATAAGCTCAGCGAAGAAAAAGCAGCCTGGCGAAGGAGAGAGCACGAAAAGATACGATCCTTCATCGACGACTTGAAATCAGACCTTAGCAGGGAAAAGAAGAATCGACAGAGGCTCGAAGCAGTCAACTCTAAGCTAGCCAAGCAAACCGCCGACGCCAAAGCCATGGCGAAGAGGTGCATGCAGGAATACGAGAAGGAAAGGAAGGCCCGAGAAATGATAGAAGAGGTCTGCGATGAGCTGGCTAAAGAGGTTGGAGAAGATAAGGCCGAGCTTGAGGCATTAAAGGGCGAATCGAATAGGTTTAGAGAGGAGGTCGAGGAGGAGAGGAAGATGCTTCAGATGGCCGAGGTTTGGCGCGAAGAGAGAGTTCAGATGAAGCTTATCGACGCGAAGGTTATGCTCGAGGAGAGGTATTCCTACATGAAGGAAATCGTGTCGAAGATCGAATCTTTTCTTACCTCAAGAGGTGCAATGCCTGAAAAAGAGGAGATTAAAAAAGCTGAGTTTCTGAGGCAAGTGGCTTCTTCTATTGAGATTCAAGACATAAGGGAGATAAAGTACGAGCCCACAAACACAGACGACATATTCTCTGTTTTCGAGGACAGCAATTTCGCTGACAAGGAAATCCAACCGTGTAATGAAGACGACGACCAGCAGCAAGACTGTAGCAGTAGCAGCAATAGCAGCCATATGAGCCCTAAAGCAGTGCCTAAAAGAGACAAAAAGGAGCTGAGGCTTTCTGAAGTTTATTACAAGGGTAGAAATGGCGAGATCGAAGGAGAAGACGACGCCAGCGAATGGGAAACAGTGAGCCACAACGAAGAGCATGGGTCGAGCTATTCGCCTGAAGGAAGCGACCCTTCGGTCAACAACAATTATTACCGTGCCAGCGATGCGTCGATCATGGAAATGAAGAAGGGAAATCCCATATCCAAGCTGTGGAGATCAAACCCTAGTAATAATAACAACAGAAGTGGCGAGGATTACAAGAATGGTGGGAGGCTTTCGAACGGGGCTGTTGTTACAGCGTCGCCTGATTTCTCCTCGACGAAAGGGGACAACTTTTCTGGAAATTGGGGCTCGCCGGACATGATGAGCGGCGGTAATAAGGCTATGAAGGGATGCATCGAATGGCCGAGGAGCTCTTCTTCTGCGCAGAAGGGAAGCCTAAAGTCGAGGCTTTTGGAGGCTCGAATGGAGAGTCAGAAAGTGCAGCTGAGGCAGGTTCTTAAGCAGAAGATTTGAAAGGAAAAAAAATTACAAAAAGAAAATTATTAGAAATGTGATATATTGTTTACTGCTTCTCGTGTATCCCTTTTAAGTGGATGGACATCATTTTCTTTCGGTGCAATTTGTAATTTTTGGAATGAGACCTTCAATGGTTTTTCTGGTTAACCATTCACAGCAGTTGAACAAAATTTCATTTGCACTGTATGTATATATACCAAATCCATCTTGGCTTCTATTATTATAGTTATTACAACATAAGCTTCTTCTCCATAATCCCATACTATATCAACATGATAATTCTTTTTCAATATATAAACATTATTACATTATGATTGACGATGATGAGGTTCGTTTAGAAACCATGAATCTTGATCTGATCCTTCTTGACGAGCCCGGCGGTGACCAAGAACTGAGAAACGTTCTTACGCTGATCGCCTTGTAACTGTATGACCTTACCGAGCTCCTTGTCCTGGACAACATTACCGTTGCAGCAGAAGTCCTTTTTGAGATCTTTAAGAATCTTTTCGTAGCTGAACTCTTTCCTCAGTCCTTGTACGGTCGTGAGGCTCTTCTTACCATTCCTTTGCTGTATGCGTATGTGGACATACTCCTTTGCCCCTGCGTTACCCGAATCCTTAGCCTCAGCGAAGGGATCGAAGCTCGTTGGGATTGGAGTTTCGAGATCAACCATGAAATAAAGCTTTTGAGAATTTTTGAACCCTTCAAGAAAAATGGCGCGGAAAGCGATGAACTGTTATTGCAGTGACTAATGTGGGAAAGAAAGAAAGAAAGGAAAAAGGAAGAGCAAAGGTGGTACCTTTTTTGCAGATTGTTGATCTCAGCTTCTGTGTAATGGGACGAATGGTTGATTAGGGGAAGATGGAGGAAAATGGAGATGGTGGGGAGATGCGTATATATAGAGGAAATGTATGGCGTTGGTTTGATTATTCTTCCTTGACCTCAGAGAACTTCAAGGCATTGAAATCATTGGACTAATTGTAACCTTTTTTTAGTTTGTTTTAATCATCTCTTGTTTTTAACCCTTCATCTACACGGCCAAATTGAGAGATTCCTATATGGTCAGCCCGACCCGTTTTCTCTATCATGGGTCAAAACCCGGAAATGTTCGGGCCGGGCCTCGGGTGTACACCATCATCTTGATTTATATAACTTATCTTCTGATGACGTAGACGTAAACTGTACGTAGCATTTGTTTGCATTCAATCAAAGATATCCAACGTATTTTGTAAATTCAGGAAAAAATAAACTGTTATCTTTTTGTTTTTTGCTTCTGCTGATGATGGTGAGAGAGATCACTAGTATACATATATATACAACTGAGGATTTCTTGAATATGAAAGATGATATTATTAAATTATGGATTCGCTCGAGGATGATGACGGCATTGTGATGTGCTGAAAGTAAATAATGAGCCTCACTATTCCTTCCTTGACCTTTTCTTTTTTTTCCTAGTGCGGCTTTAGAAAAACATAGAGCTTAGCCTATATATACATAAACATATATGCATACACACAATTATTGTCAGATCAAAATTTGTCCTTACTATATTTCGTCCACTTTTATATAATAAGCCATGATCATCATCTCTTCCATTACGGTAGCTTAAAGGTATTTCAGACAGAACGAAAGGCTTACCAACGGTTAAATAAGCTCAGCTTCTTTTCTTGTTCATCATAATCTAAAGAGTGTGTTGCAAACTGTGATATATACATCTCCTTTGTTCACTTTTCAGACTAAGTTCATTAATTTAATTCCAGGGAGAATAATGGAAGAGAAGAGACACATCGTCATCAGAGATGTCGAAGAAGAATTCCAGGAAGAAGACGTTTGGATGGCTTTCCATGGAACAGAAAACCCTGAAAACAACAACCATGATTCCATTTCCAAGAAGGTCGCTAATAATTTCCAGGTTTCTTCAAGATTTCCAAGAACGAATAAAAACCCTGGAATTATTTTCCATGCCGACGACGAGCGTTCGAATCAAGAAACTAGTACTGAAGAAGATCAAAGCGTTCGCCAATCGGCGCCCATTAGCATCCCCGACTGGTCTAAAATATACGGATTGAAGGCACCAAAAGCTGGTAATCATCACCTCTGCGAAGAAGACGACGAATCTGAGGAAGGTAGAGAATTCACCCCTCCTCATGAATGGCTAGCGAAGAAGCTTTCGAGCAAGAATTCGCCTTCGTTTTCGGTTTTCGAAGGCGTGGGAAGAACGCTGAAGGGGAGAGATCTGAGTAGGGTTAGGAATGCTGTTCTTATGAGTACTGGGTTTCTTGAGGATCATGATCATGGTTGGTGTTACTGATGATGGTACGATGACTACTTCGCTAAGTGCCTAACAGTGGTACTGTGATTAGTTTATAAATGAAATGAAATGAAATAAATGTTAATATTTATGTATATAGATAAACTATTATGCCTAATGGGTCTACGTGTAATATTTCTATATTACGCGATTTTTAATTAGGGGATTATGCGGGACAAGACAAACTGAAAGTGGGTTGTGGAAATAAAGATGTTTCACCAACCGTTAATTTTTTTTTTTATATGTGCAACAATGCTGAATATTAAGTATATCGCTCCTTTTTTTATGATTATTAAAGATGTTATAATACGGCCAGAGCCAACTTGTTAAGAGATAATAATGTAATAATGTCATTGTACGTGACGATATCAAGATTTTCTATTTTTTTATCATATAAAAACCCCATCTTATAAAGCATACGTTGTAAGCAACACAATGATAATTTTATTGGGGGAACGAAGCGATAATCGCACAATTAATTCCTCACTAATATTTGATCCCGTGAGAGTATTATTATATTCTTTTAGTAATTTCAAGGAAATCCACCGCCGCCTATCCCTCCACCAGCTCCGCCACCAAACCCACCGCCGGAACCACCACCCAACCCACCACCTCCGCCGCCGCCACCTCCAAATCCTCCTCCACCGCCACCGCCGAGCCCCGAACCACCACCAAAACCACCACCTGCCCCACCACCGAACCCAGAGCCACCACCAAGCCCACCACCGCCACCTCCTCCAAACCCTCCTCCCCCGCCGCCTCCAAGACCTCCACCGCCAAGCCCACCACCGGCGCCAGCACCACCACCAAAACCACCGCCGGAACCACCACCTAACCCTCCACCACCACCGCCTCCTCCTCCAAACCCACCTCCGCCCCCAAATCCTGGACGGCGAAAGAATGATTTTTCATCACCGAATGAGCTCTCTTCAGTGGAAAGAAGCTTTCTTGCATGGACCACGTCGCTGAATGCAAGGGCAGTGCATGCAATAGCAACGAGGAGAAGCATTAAATACTTGGAAGCCATCTTTTTTTTTTTTGTAACTTCAAAGCAACTTCTTTTTCTGAGTGATGAGAATAGAGAAGCATAAGTAGGGGATGTATATATATAGTGGTAATAAAACTCGAGGGGAAGTTGGGGCGATCGATCCTTTAATGACGCGCTCTCATCTGCTCATCAGTAAGAAAACTGAAGAAGAGCTGTGCGAGACTGCGAATTTATTGCATGCAACCAACTTTGAAATTGATTCATAAGAAGAAATGGTTGTAATAAGGGACTGACTTGTTCAACTTAGACATAGGTCCCTTTCTGATGATCTTTTCTTTAATACAGTCGATTGACTTTCGATGTCTTTTGCCTGCAACTTGCTCTGTGTGAATGTATTGACTTATACTGTGCATTCCAAAATCCTTCAGCGAAAAGAGAGGAGTACCCTTTGATAGTAGAAGCTAAAGGCAAACAAACATGTATGAAAAAGGATGTTTTTTGTTACTTGATTTCATGATCTTCTTCTTCGTCGTCCTTCTCGCAATATCGACGCTTGAACTTTGCAATCTGAGTGACGTAAGATATTCATTGCAGCTGTGGGTGAATGCCCTTCTTCATCCTTTTCCTGAGGAAAAAACTCGTAAGAGAAAAGGATGATCAAATGAACTGCTGCTAAATTTACCCCAGAATACAGCCGTTGCAACCATGATTATTACACCCCTAAATTATGAGACAAAACTTATGCAGGCAAAACGTTTTCTCTGATTTAGGTGATGCCCAATCTTGATTAATGATTTGGTAAAAGGGGTACTCGAGAACAGTTTTGAGGGATCGATTTCCGAGGATTAGGCACAAAAGAATGTGCGTTTCAAGAATCAACGTTAGCAGCCACCGAATTGACATTGTCTCAAACACGTCGAAGGCAATCGAAATAATTGAAGTCAAATTACTAAAATTCAACATGATTGATTTTTTCAACAAACACCATACGAGTCTGAAGATGCTAAATTTGCAGATACCAATAAATCAGACATACATACACGAGTATACTACATGGCTTTCGTTTAGACTTCAAGCACCGATTTGCTCAAGGAATGCATCAATCTCATCACCATCCTCCAATTCAAGCTGTATATATCAAAATAGAAAGGCATTGTTTGGATGGTAATAAGATGATCACAGAACAAGGAGGGAGAGGATATACCTGATATGGAGTTTGCTCTCCACGGAGGCGTTTTCCATCGAATAAAAACCGAACGTAATCCAAGTCCAGTGAACGTCGAACGCAGTAAGCATGCATAAGCTCCCTCAGTTGTGTGCTCCTCCTAATCCTGATAAACACTTCAGTTTGATCCTACACAAATGCAACACTTCAAGGCGGAGAAGAGTGCGTTGAATTCGAACACAGAAAACGGAGATGCAAATGAATTGTAGACAGCATTCATCAACACTCCCACAAATTTACTTCCTCTACGAATCACAGAAGCATTGATTGAATAATCGAGCTCTCAAAATGCTTATGTGGCGTAGGGCTCACGCATGTTCTATTTCACATCGACCTCTCTCCCATCGAATCCTTTGTAGCTGAAATCTGTGTAATAATTCCCATACAGTGACATGACTGAGAGACAAGCTTTACAAGGTCCGGCGTTTGTAGAGCTTATCTCACGCGGAGATGAACAAATATGGGATACTAGACGACATATCCAATCCAAAAAATCTAAAGAAAATTAAAAAAAAAAAAAGGAATCAACAAGTAGCAAAATGAATCATTGACCTGGGCTTGGACTTTGAGACAAATGAACGATGATTCAGCTGGCTTCGTCTTGTCTTCCTCCACTTTCCACATTTTCTCCGACAAATTTTGCTTTTGATTTTTTTTTTTTTTTTTTTTTTTGTGTAGAAGCGAAAGAGTTTGAGGCATTTTTTTTGAGGACGATAAAATCGAAGCGACGGAAAGCATTTACGCTTTTGGAAAAACTCAATCGACGTCATTAGAAGAGCAGCCGCCAAAAAAAAGAACCATAATATAGAATTCACCATTCCTCTGCAACCATTATTATTACACCCCTAAATTATGAGACAAAAGTTACTGCAGGCAACATTTTCCTCTGCTTAAGGTGATCGATCATTTGCCCAATCTTGATTCATGATTTGAAAAAAAAAGGGTACTCAAGATCGGATTTGGCAGAAGAAAAATGTGAGTTTTCAAGAATCAACATTTGCAGTCACCAAATTCATCAGATTCAGTTGAACGTTTCATCAAACATGTCGAAGGCAATCGAAATAATTGAAGTCAAATACATATAGCTAAAAAACGCTTCGTTCCAACATAATTTCACCTTTTACGGATGGAGCTTATTCCTCAAGAAGATGAATTCGAGCAGACTATTGAAGTCTAACTGAGTCCATCAGAATTTCGTTTACTTTTTAATCCATTTATTTCAACGGCTACGTGTCTTGTTTGCAAAAGATCAACTCCTTAATAATGAAACTTACGAGCTGTAGTAGTTCCAAAAACGAAAAATACACGACTTTGAAGATGATAATAAATAAGAGTGCCATCCCATGCATAAATAAAAACGATATATACACGACTTTGGTTCAGACAATCAAGCACAGTAAAAAAGTTCGACAACTGATCATCTTTTTCCGCCAATGTTAGGCACTATCCTGCTCAAGGAATGCATCAATCTCATCGCCATCCTCCAATTCAAGCTGTATATATATATATATATCATAAAATAGCACCAACACAATTTATCAGTTTAGACAGCAAAGATCACGGAACAAAGAGAGGGAGAGTTTGGGGAGACCTCGTGTGGAGTTTGCTCTCCGCGGATGAGTTTTCCGTCGAAATGAAAGCGATAGAAATTGAAGTCCAGCGAACGCCGGACGCAGTAAGCACGCATGAGTTCCTTCAGTTTTGTGCTCCTCTTAATCCTGAACAAAACTTCAATTTGATCCTACACGAATGAAACACTTCAAGGCGGAGGAGAGTGTGTTGAATTCAAATAACAGAAAACTGAGATGCAGATGAATTGTGGATAGCATTCATCAATCCTCACACAAATTTACTTCCTCACCGACACCGAATCACAGGAGTAATAAAGCTCACAAAAGTTTTTATCTTTTTCCAGTTAATGTTCATCAGGTGCTCACGCATGTTCTTGTTCTCCACCTATATTATTCTCTTCCATCGAATCTTTGAAGCTGAAATCTCAGTTAGAACTCCTCCCATACAGTTACATAACTTGATAGCCAAGCTTTATAGGTCACGATGATGGTAGAGATTATCACGCCAGTGACGAACAATATGGGATAAACTATACGATTATCCAATCAAAACATCTGAACAGAAATTAAAAAGGAACCAACGAGAAGCAAAATGAATCATTGACCTGGGCTTTGACTTTGAGAGAAATGAACGATGATTCAGCTGGCTTCTGCTCTTCCTTCACTTTCAACATTTTTTCTCCGACAAATATTGCTTTTGACTTTTTCTTTCCGAAGCGACTGAGTTTGGCCCTTTTTATTTTGAGGACGATAAAATCGAAACGACGGAATGCATTCACGATCGACGGCGGCTCAAGTCGCTTTTCAAAGAACTCAATGGACGTCGTTTGGGAAGAGCAACCGCCAAATCATAAATGTATTCCTTAGAATCGAAGGAATATCATTAGATAACGGATCATCCTCTAATGTTTCTTTATTTCTTTCTAATTGCCGAGGTTAAAATGTTTATTAGAGCTGCTATCGGTGTGTTTCTTTCATTCATGTGATAAATAGCGAAGACCAAAGAGCTGTTTCGCCTATTTCAGCAGGCAAGAATGGTTGGTCTCTTCTGAAAAGGGCTCTTCTGAAGAAGTTTCTGCTTCTTTGTTGGTAGAGAGACAAAGCATATACATCTTAAACTGATTAATTAGGAAAACAATATCGGCGGCATTCGTTCCTAAACTTTCTTCAAGCACACAATAAACAAGATCGTACACAACCCAAGATCTTGCCGTTCTAAAAATCCAAAAATAAGGACATCACAACATATAACCACCGAAAACATGATCTTTCTCCCATTTGTTAAGCACTTGAGCCTCCTCCAGTCTGGTGAAGCATTGCATCGATCTCATCACCTTCCTCCATTTCCAACTGTATTGTATCACAATAACACCGACCCAAATATCAGTATTTTGATTGATGGAAATCTCTTTTAACAGTTAATTGTTTGTAAGAGTTAGGGAGAGGGGAAGAGAGACCTCGTCAGGAGTTTGCTCTCCTCGGAGACGGCGCCCGTCGAAAAGGAATGCAATAGAGTTGAAATCCACAGACTGACGATCACAATAAGCATTCATAAGCTTCTTCAGTTGTGTGTTTCTCTTAATCCTGAAAAACACTTCATTTCCATCCTACACAATACAAGGATAAAAACTAGTTGATTTGAGATGCAAATCGAAAAGGAACACAAACAAGCACATAATGGCATTCATCAATACTCGGAAACTTAGCTTATCATGTGCTCATTGAAGTACAAAGGACTAATCAAGCAAGCTTATGTTGTGTGAATTTTACACAGCAGAGCCTCAACAAAGTTTTCGTCTTTCTCTAATTTATGTTCATTTGGGGCTATGCATGTACTTCACTTGCACCTACACGATTCTTTTACATAGAGTCCTTCAAGCTGAAATGTCAATAATATCTCCCAAACATGGACAAACAAACATTAGAAACATGACAAAAATCCTCAATGAAACGCCAAATCGTTCCAAATGGTCAAACCAATCGGAACCCCTGGAATAGAACACAAGAAAATTCGAAAATTCCAATCATCACTTCTCCGAAACCCTAAACACCATCATTTCACCAGAAAGTACCACGGAACAACATAAGATAAACAAATTAAAACGAAAACAACGAGTAGTAAAGTGAATCGACCTGTCCTTTGACTTTGAGGTTAATGTGCGCCGATGAATCAGCTGGCTTCTTGTCTTCCTCCACACTCGACATCTTCTCTCGCTCTGACGATTTTCGCTTTCGATTTGTTTTTCGACGATTGAGGCTGCGCCTTTTTATATGAGGGGGCCGAAGTCACTGGACGGTTGAGATTGTATCTACACATATGATCGACGGCTGTTCAAGTGCTTCGAAAGCCGACGTCGTTTGAAGCTTAGCCGCCAGACAGGAGAAAAGATACGCTGCGTGAATCGTAAGCTAATTGGGGAATTTTCGAATATTTCTTTGTTCCGAATATGTTGTAGGCCCAACACTTTAAGTAGACGATCATTATCAACCATCAAGGCCCAAATATGGAAGGCCTCATAATGCGTCCAATAGAAAATAGAGCAAATAAACATTTAACAAATTAAATTTAGAAATAGAAAGGAAATGGACGAAGAAATTAACCAATTCTAATGTCAATGTTCTTTTTTTTTTTGCTCTCAACTAAAACTGATTTTCTGAACCTCAATAGAAATGATTTAAGGGGTAATTTTAGTATGGATCAACGGGATCTCGTGGGTCCCGCTTATCCCAACCATTCTTACAAACATTTTCGCGGCCGAACTCCAAATGTATTTTTCACTAATAATCCTCCACCAAATCATACAAACATCAACATTTCCACGTATTAGAGTCTCAACTAAAGCAGAAATAACAAGAAATCGTCGTTCATTCAATTCCAATTAGGAAAAGATACTCAGCAAGCAAGCATGCCTCTTCTTACAACATTTACATAAAACGATACCAACAACACTAATTATCCTCCAAATCACATCCCTCATTACGGCAAAATTATCCAAAACATGCGCACGCCTATAAATAAAACACCTTAAAAACCTCACTCCCTCACACACACACACACAAAAAACCCACCACCCACGACAGGCAAAAAATGGCCACCCAAACCTTCGTCTCCCTTTGCTTCCTCCTCCTCCTCACACACTCCACCTCCTCCGCCACCGCCGGCGGAACCATCGGCGTCAACTACGGCCGCCTGGCCGACGACCTCCCTCCGCCGCCCCAGGTGGTTCAGCTCCTCAAATCCCAAGGCATAACCCGCGTGAAGATATTCGACACGGACCGCTCGGTCCTCCTCGCCTTCGCCGGCTCGGACATCTCCGTCACAGTCTGCATGCCCAACGAGAACCTGACCGCCGCCGCCCTGAGCCAGCCGTTCGCCGACGAGTGGGTCCTATCGAACATTATCCCGCATCTCCTCTTCACGAAGATCGACTCCATAGCGGTCGGCAACGAAGTCTTCGCCGACCCCAACCGAACCCTCGCCGACTCGCTCGTAGGAGCCATGCGCAGCGTCCACGCTGCCCTGGTCAGGTACCGTCGAGCGACCGCTTTTCCTAAAAGGTTAACCTTGAACGGAGCGTATCGCTTTTTCAATCTTATATAATTTATTTCCAACCAGGTACGGGCTCGGCTCGGTCATTAAAGTCTCTTCCCCCGTCGCACTCTCGGCCCTCGGGAATTCGAACCCGCCTTCGGCCGGCTCGTTCTCGGTCGACTTTGCCGAGTCGGCGGTTCGACCCATGCTGCAGTTCTTGAGGGATACCGGCTCGTACGTGATGTTCAACATCTACCCTTACTTTGCCTATCTTAGCGACCCGGCGAATATCCCCTTGGGCTATGCTCTGTCGTCGGAGGGAGTCGCCGGGAATACGGATTCCGGCAATGGGTTGGTCTACCACGGACTGTTTGAGTCTCAGGTCGACGCCGTGTACGCTGCCATGAAGGGGCTCGGGTTCGAGGACTTGCGGGTCGTGGTTACGGAAACGGGCTGGCCCTCGGCGGGCGGGCTGGGCGAGACGGTGGCGACGGTGGAGAACGCGGCGGCTTACAACGGGAATCTGATAAGGAAGGTGCTGGGCGGGTCGGGCACGCCGCTCCGGCCCGATAGCCCGTTGGAGGTTTATATATTTGCGCTCTTTAACGAGGATTTGAAGCCAGGGGCGACGTCGGAGAGGCACTTCGGGCTTTTCTATCCTAACATGCAGCAGGTGTACGTTGTTCCCCTCAACCGGGACGGGTCGGGTTCGGGCGGCGGTGTGAGTTGGTGCGTGGCGAAGGGCGATGCTGGCGATGCGAAGTTGCAGGCGGGTTTGGACTGGGCGTGCGCTTTGGGTGGAGCGGACTGCGCCCCGATCCGATCGGGCGGGTCGTGTTTTGAACCGAATACTCTGGTGGCGCACGCTTCGTATGCGTTCAACAGTTATTATCAGATCAAGGCGCGGGCGGCTGGCACTTGTGATTTTGGCGGCGCGGCTATTGTTGTCACTCAACCTCCACGTAAGTGACGAGTGATCGTTGGTTTTCCCTTTTTGCTTCTGCCTTTCTCATTTGTATATCTTTATTTTCTAGTGTGTGGACTGAGTTTTTTTTTTATGCGGGATATCTTTGCAGAGTTTGGTAGCTGCGTGTTTCCTTCAGGGCACTAATCTCTCCCAGCTTGTTGGAAATCTAGATTAGCAAAGGAATGATTGAATAAACATTTTCGAATTATATATAAAAAACTAGAGGAAAATGTCACCTTCATTGTTTTATCTATAAATAGTAATTATTCGTATGAGTTTCGACGTACATTTTGTGTTTAAATAAACTACGATTCTCGTTCTTGTTCGACTAAGTTTTTTATTATAATCCTCCGAGAAAAAAAAAAAATTATTACAAAAAATATATAAAAGAAAATATTATTTGGGCAACGGATATCTAATGAGAACGAATGGTCTTACCGCCAAAACGGAGGCACATCAGCAGCAATACGACATCGTATGGACGTGCATGAACGACCGCTTGTCATGGCACGGGGGAACAAAAGGGAAATTTCAGAGGGAAAATATATATAACTCCGAAATCGTTGAAACGAGGGGCAGAAAGCCGCTCAATTCCCCATTATGCAATGGAGATTGATACGGCTTTAACCAATCGCTGCTCTAAGGAGATTCAGAAGCAATACCAAACGTGGTTTTCTGTGGCTGATTCAGGTAATCGGAGGTGATTTTTTTTTTTCCCGTTGGATTTATCTCGTAGAACGAATGAAACGCCGATGTTCTTTTTCAACGTAATCAGATGGAGACGGACGTCTCACTGGGAACGACGCTATCAAATTCTTTTCTATGTCCAATTTGCAGCACGACGATCTTAAACAGGTTGCCTTTTGTTTTTGCCTTTTGCTTTAACAATAGCTGCTTCCGTAATTTATATGCAGTAACTGCTGTCGTGATGTTATCTGCCTGATTGATGGCTGTAGAGATACTATCTGTGAAATGAGATGCTGAGTCTGATTGTTCTAGGAGCTTCTCCACTCGCATTTTCACATATCAATACGTTTCTTTCATTTTTATCCAGCTTTGTTTTGCTCCGTTTTTCTAGGTGTGGGCAATGGCTGATTCCAAACGAGAAGGATTTCTCGGATTTAAAGAGTTTGTTGCTGCAATGCAGGTTTTGGAACTTCTCTTGTTTCTTGTTTAGAATTAAATGATTAGCCTATGAAGCTGAAATGATCACCACTTTGTTTGCATAGTTAATCTCTTTGGTACAAGCTGGGCATACGTTGAATGCCGGAACATTGAATGATGATGGTAAGCATATATGGTATTTAGTTAGATGTTTTTTTCTTGATTTCAACACTTTCCTACCTGAGTTTCACTATCGCATTTCCCGAACTTGCTCGTGTAATGCAACAAATTTTTCTTCTATTGATTTATCAGCTGTTGACTTTGAGAAATTGCAAGCTCCGGCTATGGAAGGTCTTGAAGCGGTCCTTGCTGTATGTACTTGTATAATATCCTCATCAATTGAATTCTAAATGGTGACATACATCTGTGACATTTTTATTATATCTTGTAGAAGAAAAAGCGTTCCAAAGCACATGACAAAAATGGTAAAATGAACGTTGTATGGTGGTGCATTAAGTTCGTTGAAAATTTTGAGGCTTGCTTAATGAATTCTCTTAGGCATTCCAAGACAAACTTCACAGGCAGCTAGTTGGTTTTCATCCACAAAGTCTTCAAAAAAGGTAATCTTGCTTGTTACATGTTGCACTGCAATAAAGTCGACGGGCTGAAGAGATTGTATACTGGATTCTCCGTCAGGGTTCAACGAATTCTGTTACTTCAATCGTCGACGGGCTGAAGAAATTGTATGTCAAGAAGCTGAAGCCCCTCGAAGTGACCTATCAGTTTAACGAATTCGTTTCTCCTGCCCTGGTTAGTGGTGATCATAATAAACGTCTTTTATTTCAACATATGCACGACAGTGTATCTGGTTATGGAAAACGGAGCTCGCATCTGACTTTTTTTTTCATCTTATGCAAAATAGATAAACAGTGATTTTGATGCCAAACCGATGGTGATGCTATTGGGGCAGTACTCCACCGGGAAAACAACGTTCATCAGGCATTTGCTTGGAACTAGTTATCCTGGTAAATTAGAGAGAAATCTTTTCAATAACCTAAGTAATTGTACCTTTATTTCTCATACACCTTATGTTTTAATACTTCAGGAGCTCATATTGGACCAGAGCCGACCACAGATAGATTTGTCGTCGTGATGGTAAACTTTTGGTTGAACTTTCCTTACATCAGTTAACTAATTCGACAATTACATTCTATACAGTTTTCGACTCTCAAGCTACATGTTATATTTCGCCACTCAAATCATTTGTTACTCGGGTTTATTCTTCTCACAGAGTGGACCAGATGAGAGAAGCATTCCAGGGAACACTGTTGCTGTTCAAGCCGATATGCCATTTAATGGACTGACAACCTTTGGAAGTGCATTTCTGTCTAAATTCGAGTGCTCACAAATGCCTCATCCTGTGAGCTACATCACTTAGTGTTGTTCTTAAGTTTTATATATATTTTATAAATTAATTCTTCTGTGGTCTGATGCTGAAAGCTGTTGGAGCACATAACGCTTGTCGACACCCCGGGGGTACTTTCTGGAGAAAAGCAGAGGACGCACAGAAGCTACGACTTCACTGGCGTAACTTCTTGGTTTGCTGCCAAGTGCGATCTCATCTTGCTTCTCTTCGATCCCCACAAGCTCGACATCAGCGATGAATTCAAACGAGTGATTGGTTCCTTACGAGGCCATGACGATAAGATAAGAGTGGTCCTAAACAAAGCCGATCAAGTCGACACACAGCAGGTACGAAAAAATGTTCCTGATATACCATTTTCACGTCGCATACACACCATTGAGTCATCATCTTCTTTGCAGCTCATGAGAGTCTACGGTGCACTGATGTGGTCCCTCGGCAAGGTGCTGAATACCCCCGAAGTCACACGCGTGTACATGGGGTACGTATGATCCCTCCGCTTTTATGATTAACGAAAAACTACATCGTAAAATTCAATGTCTCAATCTGTGATTTCAGTTCATTCAATGACAAGCCCGTAAACGTGGCTCACGCGGGCCCCATCGGCGAGGAGTTGTTCGAGAAAGAACAAGAAGATCTTCTCAACGATCTGAAAGGCATACCAAAGAAGGCATGCGACCGCCGTGTGAGTATATACATAATTAGATCACATGCACTATAAAAAAGAAAAACCATAATGCTGAAATAAAAGCATCGCAGATAAACGAATTCGTAAAGAGGGCTCGGGCAGCCAAAATACACGCCTACATCATCGGTCATCTGAAGAAAGAGATGCCAGCGATGATGGGAAAGGCTAAGACGCAGCAGAGGCTCATCGACAATCTCGACGATGAGTTCGCAAAGGTTTCTATAATTCTTTTTTCTCGCCGCACTCTCATTATATCTGCGTATAAAAAGAGACGTTGTGTTTGATTTTTTTCACCGTCTTTTTTTTTTCTCCGAAGGTCCAAAAGGAGCATCATCTCCCGCCCGGTGACTTTCCGAACGTCGAACAGTTTAGAGAGGCGCTGGGCGGATATAACATCGATAAGTTTGAGAGGGTGAGGCCTAAGATGATACAAGCTGTTGATGATATGCTTGCCTATGACATACCTGAGCTCTTGAAGAATTTCAGAAATCCCTATGATTAGAAGATCTATCAAGTGCCCACTATTTAAAAGAAAATATTTGCTAACTATATTATGTAACGATGTTGTTGTTATGTACCTTGAATACGTGCCGTGGTAATAATATTTGTTCATTTTCGAGGACCAAATCTGATAATCCCTTGAAAAAGAAAAGGATGAGAAGTGCAATAAGTTCGAACCTTCTTGAATAGTTTAATCGATGATGTCCAATTCAATAATAAGCGAAATACGTTAATGCCCTTGACCTGTTTTCAATTAGCTCTTCAGTATCTCGGGGGTAGTTTAGTAAACTGACAAAGAAGCGCATTTCGTTTCTTCCTCGCCAAGACCAAAACCTCTTCCTCCTTAAACCCTTCATTTGCGCCAAGCTCACGAACTGCATCATCACCTCCTTTGATTCCCAACTTTTCATTTTCGAATTCACTTTAATTTATCGGTAGACATGTCCCTGGGAAGACTAGCTTCACGATTCTCAAGGACGGTGTTGCCTCTCGTTAATCGTTGTGAAACCAAGCAGTTTCATGGTTTTACCGGTAAGCTGATTTTGCTTCATGGGCGCGATGGGAAGGTAAGCTGTGTACTATCATTTTTTCGTAGTTTTTGCGATTCCGCTATAGGATTTTTTTTGTCTGGATTGAAGCTAGATGGGTTACATACAGCTGCACTCACTAGCTTGTGGTTGTATTTCTATTGGATAAGCCAAATTAGGTTTGATTTTGGCGTTTTTACCAGCTAATTGGATTTTCTATAGCGTTTCCTCTTCATGTGAAGGTTTATTTTTTTATTCCATTTAGGCGGTATATTCTGGTCAAATGGCGATGTTACATCATTCAGCTGTAAACTCTCTGGGATTCAAGTGGTTTGGTTCATCATCATCGGCATCGCCAGAACCCAATGAGAAGGAAGCAGCTCGACAAGGAAGCGAGCAAGATAACAAGGGAGATAGTCGAGCTGAATCTGCACCAGAGGAGGAAGCTGTATCAGGTTTTGCTTTTGGAACTGTCAAAAGGAGTATAAGACAGCACTAGACGAATTACAAGCTTCTGATTATCTTTATTTTTACTTTTAATTCAGATAAGGACAGTGAACTATCTAGAGATGAACTGGTGAAATTGGTTTTGGAGAAAGAGCAATTGTTAGAGACGAAGCAGGAGGAGCTTGAGCAAATGAAGGACAAGGTGTTGAGGACTTTTGCAGAGATGGAAAACGTGAAGGACCGTACGAGGCGTGAATCAGAAAGTACAAAGAAGTTTGCGATTCAGGTTTTTTGTTACTTCCCTTTGTTTCTTCTGTAACCTGTAACTGAAAATGACTTTCTCGTCTGATGGGGGAGGTTAACGCTGGTTTTTTGTTTTTGCTGGTATTAATGCAGAATTTCGCCAAAAGTCTTTTGGACGTGGCAGATAACTTGGGAAGGGCTTCTACTGCTGCAAAAGAGAGCTTCTCTAAGATTGATGCATCCGAACATACAACTGGGACTGTGCAGCAACTGAAAATACTGCTCGAAGGGGTTGAATTGACTGAAAAACAATTGGCAGAGGTATGATACAACTCTTTGTCATTCTGTTCACATAATAATTGTACGTTTCTTGGTGAAGATCAATGCCCTTAAATGTAATTTCATCAATTGATCAGGTCTTCAAAAAGTTTGAATTGGAGAGGTATGACCCTATAAACGAAGAATTCGACCCAAACAGGCATAATGCTGTTTTCCAAGTCCCAGACCCTTCAAAACCCGCTGGACACGTGGCTGTTGTTCTAAAGGTATCTGATAATACTTCTACACTCCTTCGATCCTTTTCATTGAATACCCAAACCGAGGATCTTGCTGAGATTGCTCTCACCATCATTTTTGTGGTTGCACTTTATCTCTGTGTGCCTTAATTGATGTTTTCTCGTTTCCTTATCTGTTTAGGCTGGGTATATACTCCACGACCGAGTTATCAGGCCAGCCGAGGTAGGTGTGACGGCGGCCATAGACAGAGAGGAAGCTTGAAAGGAAAAAGGTTACTGAGGCTTTCTTTTTTTGAGATGACAACATTTCATTTCTGATGCTCGTTTACGATTTTTACATTTTTGATAGAGACAATAAACGACTCATGGGCTAGTTTCTGTCACTGGGTTTACATCTTACTTGAGATAGATGTAACCTGCATGGTATCTCTATTCTCTATTTCGATTTTTTCTCATCTTTGTGTTGGAAATATGCATGGTAATGTTATGTTTTTGAAGGATGCATGCATGGTTTAATAAGCACATTTAATAATTGCGCTTATTATATACATACACAGGCACATATCTAATCTATCTAACCTCAGATTGAAAATCCACAGCATAGCAATGACTTAAATTGCAAGAAACTGCTGCTGCTGAAGTGATGGTCGACGACCCACATCACCGCACAAAACGATCCAAGAATCAACGTAATGCATATGCGCATCTTGGAGCTCGTAGCCATGGAAACCAGGCAGCTTAAACCCTTTGCTCAGTATAGCATTTGCATATGGCACAACCACAGTTTTCAGGTCTTTGGATATTACATTCTACAACAAACACACAGACCAAATATAAAATACATATAAAATCATGAGATGCTAGCTTCGGCGGCATAAGTTCGAAGTTTTCGACTAAAATGAAGGAAGAAAACCTGGATCGAATCGGTGGGAAGGTCGCCGACTTTGCTCCATCGAAGCGAAAGATCAAATTCGGTTAATCTGATATTACCAGCAAGAGCAGCATTCCCCGAGACTTCGGTTGATAAGGAAACACCAATCACCTGATATTAAGAAGGTTTAGACACTGTTCGAAAAGTGATCGTAGATCACACGAACTGTTTCTGATGAACGGTGTAGACATACTGGACTAGTTTTCGACACGTACCAATTCAGAGGTCGAAAAACAAGTTTCATGAGCTATGCGACCGCTTTTGGGTAGGTCGACGAAAAGAAAACTGTGAAAATTATAGGACTAATGTTAGATCCACTCACGAATCGTACCGTTGAAAAGCAAGCCACTTGTATAGCTCGCCCTCCACCGCTAAGTACTTCAACGGTGGCATCCAAAGGAACGTTCACTTCAATATGCTGATGCTCGACTCGTATCGTCGGGGGAGACGTTACTACGATGTTGAGACTCATGACTTCGTCGGGGTAGAGATCGTAAAGCTGTGGGACGATCGATTTCCACACCGTCGTATTCAGAAGGGTTTCGTTCGATAGTTTGGTTACCGTCCAGTTCATCTTCTTCGCCTGATGTCAAAAAAAAAAAAAAAAACGAGACGTTCGCCTTATTCCTTCAATGGCTCTGTAGATGCGAGAAACTCTCGCCTTACCTCGAAGTAAACAGAGGAGAGCGAACCCAAAACGTCTTCGTGCAAGAAAAGTTCGACCATGGGCTCGTAATTCTCGCACGAAGAAGGAGACGCAAGCAGCGATTTGATGCTCTTCTCGGGAAACTCGAGCTGCTCCTTGGCAGAGAACAGGCCGTCGATCTCAATGTTGAGGCGAGAATCCTTCAACCGTGGCTCGCCGACGAAGGTGGCGTTTAGCGATGCAATTTTGGTTATGGGGACTTCTTTAGGAATCGATCGGAGGAAATTGTCGAGGTTTACGATCGAATCGTCGATTTTCTTGCAGATAGCGTTTTCGACGGCGGAGGCGATCTTACCCTCGAAGGCATCGACCAACCTGTAAATGAGGACATAGAGAGAAGAGAATTCAATTCACGGTAATAAACTTTTCTGCTTCTTTTCGAAGATTGTGAAGGGAGAAGATCGATGGAAATACCCTTGATAGAGCCATGAAGCTCCTCCGTCTACGTCGATCGATAGATCACTTACGTCGCATTGGCAATCGATTAGAGACAGAGTAAGAGAGCCTTCTACTGTTGTTAGACGAAATACGAGATCGATTTCGAGTCCCTCTACCTGGGAATCGAAAGCACTTTATGCTCAAAAGTTGCAAGAGAAATTCACGGCTGTAATAAACACAGACTAAACTTGCTACGGTAGGAGAGCAAGACCGAGCATATATTACCTCAATCGAGGCAGTCCCCTTATCGGAAACAACGAAGATCAGATTCTTGTACGAATACTTCCAATCCGTGCTCAAATCGGCGGTTGACCCAGAGATTTCCATGACGATCGCATCGCCGTCGTCCACGAGTCCCACGCTGGACGACGCCACGTGGACGGCCTCGATCGTGATGTCGGAGAGGCCTATGGTGACGCGGCCGATGAGGGGGATTTTGACCGATTTCTCGATGTCGGCGAGCTCGAGTGGGACCAGCGAAGACTCTGCTTTTCGTATGAGCAAATCTTTGATGAAGTCGAGGCCTTTGTCTGATATTCTAGCTGCCACGTGTCCTTCTTCGCGAGAATCAGCTGGGATATTGAAGAAGACTATCACCGCCAGGAAGACGATCAACGCCAGCTTCACAATCGAACTCGCCATGGAAGTTTCTCGAAATTGAAGACTTTCAGACAGGTCAGTATTTATTTATTTTTTTTCAATTCCCAGGAACCGTAGTTTGAGTAATCATTCTATGTCATTAATAGTGCCTCCTTCATCGACAGACACATGGATGCATTAGTCTATATCAGTTTCATTGAGTTTCGATTTGAAACTTTCTGTCGTAAGTAAATGGAGCGATTGCTGCGTTGTAAGAATTATAATAAGATAAGGCCATCGCTTTCCATGTTTAAGTGGTGTTTGTGTGTTTCTTGGGTGCACGACAACTGTGATGGTAATAAATTGTTTGTTGTTGTTAAGGAAAGAAGCTCTGAAAACTGCCATGTCCCAAAATTTTGATTTGAAGTAGCAGAAGTTCTATACGGTATTGAGGTGCAAGGATTACGATTTAATTATGTGGATGTCGTTCATGAAAAAGGGAAAAAAAATTGAAGTTCTTGAAAAAAGGTAATCTAAAACCAACCGTTACAACCAGCCCACCTACTTTTCCTTGCCTAAGAAACGAATGCAGATTCAATTTAAAGTACTTGCTTTCCTCAAGAAATCATCGTCTAAACAAAAAGCCATGCAAGTATAAATCTAGCGTTTGATGGAATCCTCGAGCTCTCTCTCCTCAACGAGGAAGAATCAAGATTGCTTTTCGAATATTCAAATCTGACAACCCATCTTCTCCCAAGTTTTCCCAGGTAGATCAGAAGTTGTTGGAGAAAACAAAATGCGCACACATGATAAAATAATATTATATCCCCACTGTAGTGAGCAGAACAGAAATGTTACAATACAAACAAACGTGTAATTATATCACAGATCGAAGCTAAGGTAAACTACTAACTAGCCCACCTTAGTACTATACCGACAATTCTGGCTTTCAACGTTTCGACTGCTCAAACCCACCACCAAATCGCAGGTTGTATGCGTCGCAACCTTAACACTGAACAAAATCTTCACCTTTCCACGAACCCTAATCACCGTCTGCAACGGTACAGAGCCAGAAATTACGTCGGAGTAGAGGTTCGAATCCCCCAATAGCCTGTCCAGCATCAGCGTCAGCGCTAAGTTCATCTTCTCCTCGCTCTTACCGCCGATCTTACCCGCCGGAATCGGCGCCGAACCCACCTCGGTCCCTCTGTAGCGGAGGTACGCCGTGCTGTCGGAGTATTTGAAGCCGACGGAGTTAGGGTTGTCGACGGTGACGTTGACGTGGAGCGTCATGTTCAGGCGAACGCCGAGGCTTGGGAAGGGGTCGATGCTGAATCTGAGGTCGGAGATCGACGTCGAGTTGACGACGGTGGTCGGGTGCTTGGGTTTGAAGACGGTGAGGCCTAGGATTAGGAATAAGAGGCCTATGAGTACGATTGCGGCGACCACGGCGGCGCAGCACAGCGATCTCCGCTTCTTCGTCGCTTTCATCGTCCGTCAATCTATCCAAACTGTGGATCGTTGATGATCGTACGGAAGATCGCGCTTGATTTCAGGGATTTTGATTTACTGAAGATCGATCTTTCTGGGACGGTTTCAGAGAGAGGTGATGATGAACAAACACCTCACGGATTTCGAGAGTTGATTGATGGATATAAATGCAAGAGAGTGGTCGTCACGCGCCTCATGTGCGCACGTCATTGAGTCGTGCTGACTCAAAGTTAGATACGCAAAGCGATATACTTCTTACATAGCGACAGGAAAATATTAAAGTCATTAATAAAATATTAACAATAATAATCACGGGATACATTTGTTGGACTTCACGTGTGTAGATCGATCCGTTTGCGGTGGTTGATATTTGCCGAAGTTTATTATTACGTTTACAATTATTTTAAGGGAGAATACCACATAAATACCTATCAGGCTAATTATCTATCTCCCTACTATTAGTAGGCTTGCCAATGGGGCGGGGATCCGCCCCGAACGGGGCGGGGAATTCCCGAATGTTAATTCCCGCGAGGCGGGGATGGGGAATTTTTTGTCCCCGTAGGCGGGGACGGGGCGGGGACGGGGATCATAGTCCCCGCCGCGCGGGGATCCCCGCCCCGTCCCCGCCATTAATATTATTTAAATAAAATATTTTATACTTAAATAATATTTTTTATAAATAGTTTATATAATTTTAGTTTAAAATAATATTCTTTACTCATATTTTATAACTCTAATATAAATATTATTTAAAATATAGTATAAATAATATTTCCAATTTATATTATAATGAAAATACAATTTTTTTTAAAAAAATCGTGGGGACGGGGAATCCCCGCGGGGGCGGGGACCCGACGGGAATGGGGACGAATTTTTCCCCGTTAAGTTCGCGGGGACGCGAATGGGATTCCCCGTCGACGCGGGGACGGGGATGGGGACCTAATCCCCGCCCCGCCCCGCCCCGTTGACATCCCTAACTATTAGGTTGGTTTATTAGTGGGACGGGGAATCCCCGTCCTCGCAGGGATTCTCCCCGAACAAGCCGAGGAATCCCCGTTCTTCTATCACTGAGAGGCGGGATGTGGGAAAATTTCTCCTCGTGGGTGGCGACGGGGTTTAGGGTCTCCGCGCAGCTTCCCGTGGGTACTCAGTATCGTATAATTATTAAAATATCATTAATTTATTATGTGCGATGGTTATAACAATTCAATTGGTTGGCCTGAACTTTATATTTTATAAGCTCATTCTTATTAAACATCAAAACAAAATTAAAGGAAAACTCCAGCCCTAATTCAATTTCAGATCTTCAGCTTCACGCACGACTCGACAGCCTCACTCTCAGCCACACTCCAAGTGACGACCACCGTGGCCGTTCAACATCTTCGCCGGAGTTAATAGCTCATCTCGATGTTAGTCCATTTATTTATCTCAAGCTTGGTTTATGTCTTGTGTGCATATCTATATATATCAGTCGACGGTTTTTTGGGGAGTCCGATTATGAGGTCATTTAAGGATCTCGTTATTATTTCTAGTCGCTGGATTGTTTTGTGTCCTCATTTGGATCCTGATATGTTCATATCATAGGCATTATTGGAAGCTGATTTCTATCTTTTTTTTTTTTTTTTTTTTTACAGATGGCATCTTCAGAAATTCCGTCTCAAGACTGTGATTAATCCATCTTAAGAATGTATGTTTTCAAGTTTAAATTCATGTTATTTAATTATTGTCGTGGGGCGGGTATCCATGCGGGGATGGTCGGGTACGGGGGCAAGTTTTTCCCAGCGTAGTTCGTGGGATGGGGATTCCCCGTCCAGGCGGGGACGGGGATGGGGATCAAATCCCCGCCCCGAACTTTCCCCGTTGACATGCCTTCTACTAATACCTTTCTACTAATATTCTTTTCTATCTTCTGCTTACTCTTCTTCTCCTTCTCCTCCTTTGTCTTCTTCTCCTTCTTCTGTTCCTCATCCTCCTCCTTCTCATCCTTCTTTTCCTCCAACTCCTCCTCCTCCTCCTCCTCCTCCTCCTCCTCCTCCTCCTCCTCCTCCTTCTTCTCCTCATTTTTCGTCTTCTTCTCCTTCTCCTTCTCCTTCTCCTTTCCTTCTTCTCCTTCTGCTTTCCCTTCTCCTCATTCTCCTCCTTCTTTTCCTCCTCCTCCTCCCCGTCCTTCTTTTCCTCCCCCACCTTCTTTTCTTGTCCTTCTTGTCATCCCCTCCTCCTCCTTCTACTCCTCCTCCTCTTCCTCCTCCTCCTCATTCTCCTCGTTCTCCTCATCATCCTCCTCCTCCTCCTTTTTCTCCTCATCCTCCTCATATTCTCCTTCTCATCCTCCTCATCGTTCGCATTCTCCTTCTTTTGCTTCTACTTCTCCTCCTTCTCCTTATTCGTCTTCTTTTCTTTCTACTTCGCTTCCTCCTCATTCTCTTCCTTCCCCTTCTTCTCCTTCACCTCATTCTCGTTCTCCTCCTCCTTCTTGTCCTGCTCCTTTTCCTTCTCATCATTCTCATTCTTCTTCTCCTTCTCCTCCTCCTCCTCCTCCTCCTTCTTCTTCCACTCCTCCTCCTCCTCCTCCTTATCCTCATTTTTCTTCTCCTTCTTTTCCTCTTCTTCTTCTTCTTCTTCTTCTTCTTCTTCTTCTTCTTCTTCTTCTCCTTCTCTCTGTCCTTCTTCTCCTTCTTATGCTCCTTCTAATTTTTCTCGTATTTCATCTTGTTCTCCTGCTTGTCCTTCTTCCTCTACTTCTCATCCTTCTTCTTCGTCTTCTCCTTCCCTTTCTCCCCTCGTCCTCCTTCACCTTCTGCTTTTCCTTCTCCTCCTCATTTTCCTTCTCCTCATTCACGTCTTCCTCCTCCTATTCATTCTCATTCTCCTCCTCATTTTGCTTTTCCTCTTCCTTCTCCTCCTCTTGCTCATAATCCTTGCTCATAATCCTCCTCATCTTCCTCCTCCTTCTCATTCTTCTTCTTTTTCTTTTCCCTCCTTCTCTCTCCTCTTTCTTCTCCTTCTACTTCTCCTTCTCATTCTTCCTCTTCTTCTTCCTCTTCTTCTTCCTCCTCTTATCCTGCTTCTTCTTCCTCTTCCTCTTCCTCTTCTTCTTCATCCTCTTCTTCTTCGTCCTCTTCGTCCTCCTCTTATCCTCCTCCTCCTCCTCTTTTTCTTCTTCTTCTTCTTTTCGTTCTCTGTTCTTGGTTTTTCTCTTGTATTATGTTTTTTATGTTAATATGATCATAGAAAGAAAAATAATAATAATAAATTAAGGGGTCAAATCATCTTTTCCGTTGAATTGGTCTTTAAGTGATTGAACAGTTTTCTAATTGGTCCTAGGGATTTAAATGAACTTAATTAAATGAACTTACCCCTCATTTTAATTTCATTATCAAACTAAACCCCTACATCTATTAAATAGAACCTCATTTTGGGTATCTAGATTTGGATTAAATGGACTAAGAATTTGATTTTCCAACAATTGGCATCACACCAAGATTCTAGCCTTAAAACAGTCCAACCTTATATAAATACAAATTGTCTTACAGCCATGGGAAGCAAGCAAGCAAACCAAACACAGGACGAGATAAGAACCTTCTAGAAGAAGAGCCTCCTCGACGGCGTTCTATTAGCCGTCGTCGGGCTATTCGAAGGATTTTGCCCGATGGGAGATTTCACGCTATTACTAATATCGACGCCGGCGTTCGACTTATCACCCTTCTTCATCCCCCTCGGGTCGGCCAGAAAACTCTTCTGAAATGACTGTGCAAAGCCAGTAGCAATTATTGTGACGTGGATTTCTCCGTTATAGCGTTCGTCCACAACCGCCCCGAAGATTATATTCGCCGAAGGGTCCGCCAAGCTCGTCACAACCTTATAGAAAAGAAAAAGAGATCGACGATTTCAATGTAAGAGAGCGATTCTTGAAATTGTGGAGTAACGAAAATAATATACCTGAGAGACCCTATTGACTTCTTGCAAGGTGATGTCTTTCCCGCCCGTGATGTTGTAAACGACGCCCGTGGCAGACTGAATAGAAGAGCCGATAAGTGGGGCCAAAGTCGCCTGCTCGGCAGCTTCTTCTGCGCGATTCTTGCTGGAAGATACGCCTACGCCGAGCATGGCTGTGCCCGAATCCTTCATCACTGCCTTGACGTCTGCAAAGTCGACGTTCACCAGGCCGGGAATCTGTAACATAATTTTAGGCATGCTGATTTGTACGCTTATTTCTCGCCATTTCATCTGTAATATGATTCATGGTAGAGAATGGCAATTGTTGCTCAACTGTTATTATGTCTGATATCCCTTGGACTCCTTGGCGGAGAACGTCGTCTGCTAAGAGGAAAGCGTCTTGAAGAGGGGTCTGTTCGTCGGCGATATCCAAGAGACGATCGTTTGGGATCACTATGAGCGTGTCGACGTTCTTTTGGAGCTTTTCGATGGCTTCAACAGCCTGAAAAAAAAAAAAAAAAGATTGCCGATCCATCCAAGGACGATGCAACTTCAAACACACTGTTAAAGGAAATAGAGAGAGTCTATCCATGCTTCGATTTTGAAAATAAGTACCTGCAAAGTTCTTTTACGTCCTTCGAAGCTGAAAGGGTAGGTAACTACGCCGACGGTTAAGTAGCCTGCTTCTTTAGCTATCTGAGCAACGACAGGGGCTGCGCCCGAGCCCGTGCCACCGCCCATTCCCGCGGTTACGAATACCATATCAGATCCCTTGAGAGCGTTTCCAATGGCTTCTTTTGATTCCTCGGCAGCTTGTTCGCCCAATAGAGGGTTGCCACCAGTGCCTGCAGTTCACCGAATGTAATGTAACGAAACGAAGCTTTGTAGGCTAGAACTATCCTCGTAAAAGGCCAGCAATTTTGTTGTGGTAAGAGTAAACCTTAGGGGATACTAACCGAGGCCACGAGTCAAAAGTTCTCCAATCTGTATAGGGTTTTCAGCTGCAGATTGAAGTAGGGCTTGAGCATCTGTGTTTATTGCATAAAAGTCCACTCCCTGAGAGCAAAATATCGGTTGAGAAGATCCAACAATTAGATCTTATGGTAAGAGTAAGTCTTACACAGTATCAGAACGGATAACACTTCAGTGAGGAAAGGCAGCATCAGAAGTCGGTTAAGACTCAAAAAATTCGTTTATTAAAGGTAAAGCAGAAACAAGGTTCGATTTTTGGTGCTGACTGAAGAAATTCTTAGAAATTTAACAGTGGACAGTCAGATGACATGTGAAGCAACCATATTCCAAGTTTTTCAGAAGTTCCTGCAACTATAAAAAATGTTTACTGTTTTTACACAATCATTTTAAACTGCTCCAAGGAACATTGTTTCTAAGCAGCCCACGCTGATTGAAAAGGAGAAGCCGCCAAAATGAGTCTATAAAATCGATCCATCTTTAAGTCTAAAGCTCGATTGCTTGAGGCTTGAGCAAACATAAGCAAAATCCAGATCACAAAAGATACAACAAGCAGCAACCCAAAACATAGAAATCCACAAAAACCAGACTTAAAAAAAAACCCAACCTTTAACCTAAAATTCCAACTAAAAAACCATAAGACATAGCCCAGCTCCACGAAGAACATAGATAGGTCAAATGACACCAACCTGTAAGCCACTGCCAATCATGCGATTAACAGCATTATTACCGCCACCTCCAACCCCGACAACCTTAATCTTCGCCGAATCCATGGGTATGAACGAGCTGTGAACGACATTATTCCTTCGTTTTGAGCTGCAGAAGCTCTTCGAACGAAGATTAGAGAAGGAGAAAACATTGCTGCTGCGAGATTTTAATGGAGCGTAGGCAACCGAGGAGCAAGATGAGGCGAGCTCGGGAACTGGATTTGAGAATCCAAGCGTCGCCATTTATACGAACAACGAAGCTGTTGGTTGGTACCAAGGAAATGATTTCTGTATATTTCGTGGTTAGATATGGTATGAAGCAAAAGAAACGGTTTTTAGGGCTTTAGATTTTAGATTTTAGTTATCTATTTTTTTTATTTACAGATCTTACTATTGTGGGACCCATAACTCAATCTCATAACTCATTATCCATTATGGGCTGACCCATCTACTCTGTTATGCGTATCGTCTTCTCCTCCAATTTAGGATTTTTTGTGGTGTTTCTTCAAAAGCTTCGTTATGTTTACAAATTGTGTTATAAAATATAAACTAGTTGAGTGATTAATACATTTAATTAAATTATTAATAGTGTCACGATGGTATGCGAAATATTTGGATCTAATATTCTGTAAGAGATGATAAAACAATTGCTCATTAAGAAGAATGATTAGTGTGATAATTAGCTGTCATATTTCCACACGGCATGTTAGCTAAAAGCATTTTAAATGCCATACGACAGCATTCTTTGTCTTTAGCGGTAATTATTGAATTATTTCACTATGATTTTAATTAACAATTTTATTCTATATATTTTAACCTTCGGCTGCCTTATCTTAACGATTAACAGGAAATATTCAATTCCAAAACATGCAATCACGCAAAGAATAAGATGAATTGAGATGCAATGCTACATTTATTATGGTGATATAAATAGATTATTTTTTTTCAAGAACATTCCTCACCTATTTTTACTACACGAAGGCTCAACATCATCTACTCTCCTCATCTCATATGTAATGGCGTTCATCGACCAGAGATTTTTGTGCTAACAATTTCCCATAATGCACCTTCACGTGTTTTCTCTCTCTACGCATTTCACATATAAATATATATAAGAAGACATCATCCATCCTCTCAATGTCATCTTGAGCAATTCCATTTCCTTTTTTTCTCCTCCGTGGTGAAAAAGGAGTGGAATAAACCAAGAGAAAAACAATAAAGGAAACGAGAGGGAGAGAGAGAGGATGAGCGTACCTTTGTTGCCTTTTGTTTTCGCGTGGTATTCATCCTCTCACTAGATCTTGCCTTCATCGATCGGCAAATCCTTCATCGTCTACCGATTTGAGGCGGTGAGTATTTTTTTTTTTAATGATGGAACAGCGATTTTATCGCCGATTTTTGTTGCGTATTGCGTTGTTTGTGGGCATAGTTTTGATCCGAAGGAATTTCGTGTTTTGAAATTGAATCTGCGTTGATAAGGTGAAAGATCCCCCGATTTGAGATTGAATACAGCATTTGCTAGATGTGATTTGTTCGATTGAAAGCTTGCAGATAGATCACCTGTGTCTGTATTTGGATCTGTTAGATTTCGTTGGCACTTGTTGAATTTTTCTATTCCTGAATTGTGTTCGCTTAACTTTCTCGGTTTAAAGGCGAGCCGAACATCTGATTTCGAGCAAATTGATTATTGCAGCTCTTCGAATTGAATATATGTTTGTGTTTGATTTCATACATATGTTTTAGGTTTGCATCGAACGATGGAGATGGATCAAGGCAAGCTCTTCATCGGTGGGATATCTTGGGACACGAATGAGGATCGACTCAAAGAGTACTTCGGCAAATACGGCGACGTTGTCGAAGCCGTGACCATGAGAGACCGAAACACAGGCCGTGCTCGCGGGTTTGGATTTGTCGTCTTTTCTGATCCCAAAGTCGCCGAAAGAGTGGTGAAGGAGAAACATTCGATCGATGGCAGAGCTGTAAGTTAAACATCAAAAGTCTATAAAATCATGAAGGAGATCGATCGTACTTCACCATTTCGTACCATTCTATTTCTTAACCATTCAGGTCGAAGCAAAGAAAGCTGTCCCAAGGGACGACCAAAACTTGACAAACAGAAACAACAGTGTCAGCATCCAGGGATCACCTGGACAAGGACGAACAAGAAAGATCTTTGTCGGAGGATTAGCTTCGACGGTGACCGAAAACGACTTCAAAAGCTACTTCGAACAATTTGGGACCGTAAAAGATGTCGTAGTAATGTACGATCCCAACACCCAACGCCCGAGGGGCTTCGGTTTCATTACATTCGACTCCGAGGATTCAGTCGACAGGGTCTTGCACAAAGTCTTCCACGAACTAAATGGTAAGATGGTCGAGGTGAAACGCGCCGTGCCAAAAGAACTCTCGCCAGGGCCAAGCCGTAGCCCTCTCATTGGATACAACAGCAATAATGGGTTGTTTGGCAGAGCAAACAACTTCTTAAGCAATTATGCTCAGGGATATAATCTCGGTTATGGCATGAGAATCGACGGTAGATACAGTCCCTTAACCAATGGTCGATCTGGGCTTTCACAGTTTGGTCCTCCCACTTATGGATTAGGGTTAAATGTCGACCAAGGTTTGAATCATGGTTATGGAGGAGGGTCAAGCTATGGCGGGTATGGTCGTTTTCTGAACCCTTACGTTGGTGGTGGTGATAGCCCTAGCAGATATAACACTCCTATAGGTGGAAACCACGCTGATTCGTTCTTCGACTCGTCGTCGTCGTCGCCGTCAAGAAATGCGTGGGGCGTAAACGTTTCTCCAAATAGCTCGAACGCTGATTCTTACTTTAGCTCTGGAAATGGCGGGGGCGGTTTGGGAGTTTTCGGTAATAATGGAGTGAATTGGGTGGCATCTCTTGGTGGTAATAACAATGTGGATCATTACAGAGGCGGAGAAGACAGTAGCTATGCAATGGGTGGATTTGCAAGAAGCAGCCGTTCGAATGGCATTGCAGCAGTGCCTTCGAACGGTAGTTATGATAAGTTATACCGTGGTGGCTCTGTGTATGGCGATCCCACTTGGCAAACGTTGTCTTCTGAGCTTGAAAATTCGTTCGGTTTTGGAATTAGGCGCTCGAGCTCGGAAGATGGCTCTGCGAAGGAATCAGATGGTTATGGGGTGGGCTATGACATTGCAAACAGACAGCAGCTGAATAGAGGTAATAGATATATATTTTCTTCCCTTTTGTCGGGGATATGAACGTTTTCTTGAAGAAAAAACAAATATATATTAAAACGCACGAAAGCTGCCGACAGTAACAAGGCAAAGCTAGTCGTGGAATCGTTATCTCTGCGCTTTGAATGCGATGATCGACTGAAGCTTACATACTCATCTTGTATTTCTTCTTACAGGCATTGCTTCTTAGGAATTTACTCAGAACTTATGAAAGATGAGAGACATAGAAGAAGAGAGACGTACTTTGTTTCAAACACGGTGATCTTGATTTTTCGGAGAAAACCTCCATTGATGCTTAGGTCGACGTTATACCGACTTAACGACTATCGATCGAAAACTACTACAATACATTGTTCAGAGAGAACTGTTAAGGGATTTTGTGAAAGAAAGGTTTGGATTTGTTCTTATTTTATTTTCTTGTTGTCAAGTATAATTTAGGTTGCTTTTTTTCATCAGCATTTCTTTACTTCTGTTCGTGTAAACCTTTTCTTTACGAAAAACTGTATCTATCAAAAGATCATATATGTGATTTTTTTTTTTTATCTTCCGTTAGAA
The DNA here is from genome assembly GCA_027422505.1 of Craterostigma plantagineum. Classification (NCBI taxonomy): domain Eukaryota; kingdom Viridiplantae; phylum Streptophyta; class Magnoliopsida; order Lamiales; family Linderniaceae; genus Craterostigma; species Craterostigma plantagineum. The sequence goes on along the minus strand of JAPQWV010000218.1, from coordinate 657,448 downwards.
TTTTCTGGTGTGATGTTAATGTAATATGTTTTAGGGTAATTATATAGTTTTCCATCTAATAGGAATCTTCACTACGATCAAGGTCTTGGCTTTAGTTGTCAAAATTGAGGTTTGAAGATATCACATGATCGAATTTTTTTCTGAATATCAAATATTTGGTAGGCTATTGCTCTAGCTCCCCCAGACATTAAAAAGAACTAGAAATGCTTAATATATAATTGTTTTAATTTTAGTTTTGAAATTTACAATTTCTGATTAGTAGATGGAATATAATTTTTTTATATATAAAAGGAAAATAATAATTAGGGATATAAGTATAATAACTAAAAATTGAGGGATTAAATGTAATACTTATTTTAGTAATGAAATTAGAAATAGAGAAGTTAAATTGTATATATTTTACAGACCAAATTATCAGTTAATAGCCACCCCTCACCCTTAATATAATATATAGTACATATATTATTGATTATGATTTGTTTTTATTTATTTATTGGTTGAGCTTATTAATTGGATAATTCGAGAACGATGCATCTGCAATCTATGGTGGCACGAATAATTTGTTAATTGATGTATTTTCATCATAAAGTTATAGAATGATATATAAGATATTTCTAATCAAATGATCGAAGTTATAATAACACAATATATCAATATATCAGTCATCCCAACTCCCAAGGCACACAATCATAGTCTTCAAAAATGCTTTTTTTGTTAAGTAGGATTAGTTTTGAATGAATTAAAAAAAAAAAAAGATTCTTAGTTTCTTTATTTTAAAAAAAGGGATTGGGTATCCAAAAAAACTAAGTGTTTAATCAAATTTTGATATGCTCGACTCAAAATGTCGAAATGGGATGCTAATCAATGGGTTCGTGATTATTCAACATATAAATGCAAAATCCGAGTGAATTTTCGTGTTTTTGAGCCCGAAATCGACGTTTTCGAACGATTTATTCGAAATTTTTTTTCGAATTATTTGAACTCGAATTATGTAATTTGAATCACATTCGAATAGAAAAACAGCCTTTATTCGAATAAAAAAATTCGAAACAAATTCGAATTAATTTTTAATTCGAATTCTATCGAGTTCGAATAGGTAATTCGAATAAATGCTTTTTAAGTTGTGGTATTTATGTAATCTTCGTCCAATCCCTTTTGTTTAATAAAAATAGAAGGCTGTCCCTTATGTTAAATTAACCCCTTCACAAATCCATAATTATTAGATTGATGTTTTTTCCAAGTATTTTAAAAAGGTAAATCTATAGAAAAATACCAAAATGTATAAAAAATTTGCGAGTCAGTACTCATGTCAGACATTTTTTTAGATAAGTACCCGTTCGACTGTGCGTACCATTTTTCCGGTCTTGACGTACCTTTTTATATGTGTATTGCGTACCACGTTACGCATCTATATGGTACCCATATATGGTACCTATATACGTTCCATACGGTACCTTGCGGCGAGCTATATGGTGGTACCATTTTCTAGCTGTATTACGTACCACAATACATTTCTCTATGGTACCTAAATGTGTGATATGATGTACATTGCGGCGGACAGGTACCAATGTGCAAAAAATTTATTCTGACAGGTACCTATTTAAAAAATACTGACATGGTACTGATTTGCTATTTTTTTTATTAATGTGTATTTTTATGTAAAATCCCCTTTTAAAAATCCATATTATTATTTTAAATTGAGACTAATTACATGCAGTCAATCAGTACGCTCAATATAATAACGTAATCATAACTTTTAGGATATAGAAATAAAAAGCTGAGCATAAAAATCGCGTAATTAATAAAAGAAACTGTAAAAAGTGTAAAATAGCAAATAAAGTGAAGGCGCGACCCCAAATTTTGCAATGGTTGCATTTACTTGATCGAATAAAGCAAGATAAGATAATATTACACGCCTAATAGTGTTCACTGTAAATAACGGTCAACAGTATAGAGCCCGCTATAAACATCGGCCCGCTAATATTATCTAACAAACCCGGTACAATTTATTCGATGGAGGTAAATAGAATACACAAAAAGAAGACATGCCTACAAAAATAAATTATCTTTTATTTCAAGGTATAATAATTTTATGTGGCATCTATAGAAAAAAAAAACCCGATTGAATAAAAATTTACAAATCTGTACCTATTTCATTAACTTTTACAGATAGGTATTCGCTTACTATTTGTACCAATTTTCTCAGTCTTATCGTACCTTTTTATGTATGTATTGCGCACGTCACGCGTTTATACGGTACCCTTACGGTTTCTATACGGTACATTAGTGTGTTATATATGTCATACAATTTTCTCACGTATTACATACCAAAATACGTTGCTAAGGGTACCTAAATATGTTATATGACGTACCTGCGGCGGATGAGATATCTATGTGTATAAAATTTATTTTATTAGATATCTATATATAAAAAAAATACTGAGAAAGTACTGAATTACAAGTTTTTATATAAATTGGTATTTATGTGTAAAGACTAATTTTATTCCCTTGACTAATAATCAATATTCTTTTCCCCTTGCCCAAGAACGCCCTATATAAACGCCACATACTATATTTCCCTTTTCTTCACCAATTTATACGATCGACAATTCGCACAAGAAAACCCTTCTCTTCAGTAAACCCTAGGAAATTACGATCTGTCTCGTACATAACTGTGTTATTGTTTATCTTGGTGGGATCTTTGTTCAATCCCAGGCGATTTTGCACCGTTCGAAATTTATTCTTTGTATTTTGGCTTTTATTTCGTGTTTAATTTTCGGGTGATTGTCGCCGTTGTTGAATCGGTCGATTCGTACGGATTTGTTTTCGTTAATGGTACGGTCGGTTGGTCCTAAGAGATGAAGCTAAAACGAAGGAGGACTGTGGAAGTGGTTCGTGGGCTATTACTTGATTGTAGTCTAATTATACTAATTTAGTTTGTTGCTTTGGTTATTCTATCATCTTTGCCTTTTATTTGGCGTGAACTGTTATGGGGTTTAATTTAGAATCATATGCTGTTTTCTTCCCTGTAATGCGTGATTGTGTGATTATGAATACTTTGGCTTATCATCGAGTGATAACATGAAGTGGGTTTGAATTTCAGAGATGATTTTTTGAACGTGCAGATATGTAAATCCCCATGGATTTAACTATTGTCATATTAGATAAATTATAAATGTTTGTTTCCCCTTTTAGTTGTCTACTGCGAGTAGGTTAACTAATGGCGGACAAGTCTAAATTGTGCTGATGTGAACAAGACTTGTCTAGTATAAACTTTGTTATACTGCCTTGGGCTATTCATTTCCATTTAAGTTTAAATGAAGTGTTTCTATTCAGTATGTTATCTTCCTTCCCCTGTGAATCTGCTAAACTGTAATTTATTATAACTAATGAAATGGAAAGCAGTAAGCATTTTTGAGTAGCCATCAATTGTGCTGGTAGCTATTCTAATGGTTATCTTCTTGACTCCCAATATCTGTTATCTTTTCTCTTTTTGAGTAGCCATCAATTGGGAATGCAATCTTTTATCTTTCTAACATGAAAACACATCTCACACTGCTGTATAGAGTTTCCTTCATCTGATCTCATATCGTCGTATATGCTAATCCAAAGATGCACATTTCTACTTGGAGTTCTTCTTTTTCTTTTCCTGTATTTGTATTCTAATTTTAATCTTTTGCAAAAATTTCTGATTTTTTCGAATATTCAGCCTCCTAAAATCAGGAACATTATCAACAATGTTACTTCAACGCCTTTAGAGAACATAGAAGAGCCACTGAGAAGTTTCTCATGGGAGTTTGACAAGGTGATTAAATTTTCCAGTAGTTTGCAACTTGCCATTTGACTTCTTTTGATGACTCAGTTTTGTATTTGCAGGGGGATTTCCATCATTGGGTTGATTTGTTTAATCACTTCGATACATATTTCGAGAAATATATAAAGCCAAGAAAGGATTTGCAGCTTGACGACGGCTTCTTCAACTCTGAGCCTCCTTTTCCAAGGGATGCTGTTCTGCAGATTCTTCGTGTCGTAAGGATAATATTAGAGAACTGCACTAACAAGCATTTCTACGGCTCTTTTGAGGTATTTTCTTTCGCTTTTTTTTTTTTCATTCGGATTATTGACATGGATACTTTGAAGCTTTATATGTCGTTTGTGAAGAAAATAGTTCCTACGATTTATTTCTAGCCATATACTGAAGTTGAAGGATGATGCGGCACTAACCTAGTTTTATTTGGATGCCTGTATGTCATTGCGTCTCGGTAGAGTTTAACTATAGGATATGTAATGGGTTGTATGCTGTGATTTGCTCGTTGTCTCGTTCCTGTTGCAGCAAGTTAAAATCAAAGCATATTTACTGTTTGTGTGACTGTTAAATGGCAAGGCCTCTGCATGCTATAGATTCATTTCTTAAACCCTGATTTGTCCCCTTTGGTACATTCTTCTGCTCGATATTCTGATGCCATATTTCTCAACATCTTGCAGCAGCATTTATCATCTCTGCTCGCTTCAACTGATGCTGATGTTGTTGAGGCCTGCCTACAAACATTGGCTGCTTTTCTGAAGAAATCCATTGGGAAATTTGTTACAAGAGACACTTCTTTGAATTCAAGATTGTTCACCTTTTCCCAGGGCTGGGGGGGAAAGGAAGAGGGCCTCGGATTGATTTCATGTGCGTTGCAGGATGTAACTGACCCACTTGCATTTGAGTTGGGCTGCACTTTGCATTTTGAGTTTTATGCTTTGGAGGAGTCGTCGAGTGGCCCCACTAGTGCTGAACAAGATAGCCATGGCTTGAAAGTTATACATATGCCTGATTTAGTTTCAAGAAAGGAGTCCGATCTTGAACTTCTGAATAATCTAGTTGTTGAATATAAAGTTCCTCCAAGTTTGAGATTTTCTCTTTTGACAAGACTCCGTTATGCAAGGGCTTTCACCTCCCCATCTTCACGGCAGCAGTACACATGCATTCGTCTGTATGCTTTTGTAGTCCTTGTTCAAGCTTGTAGGGACACTGATGACTTGGCTTCTTTTTTCAACACAGAACCGGAGTTCATAAATGAGTTGGTTACTTTATTAAGTTATGAAGATGCAATTTCTGAAAAAATTCGGAACTTAAGTCTTCTATCCTTGGTTGCTCTTTGTCAAGATAGATCACGTCAGTCAACTGTGCTAACTGCTGTAACGTCTGGTGGGCATCATGGTATTCTTTCTAGCCTTATGCAGAAAGCAATTGACTCTGTTGTTAAAAATGCATCAAAGTGGTCAGTCGTTTTCGCCGAGGCACTATTATCTCTTGTCACAGTACTGGTGTCATCCTCGTCTGGTTGCTCAGCTCTGCGAGAAGCTGGTTTTATTCCAACTCTTTTACCTTTGTTGAAGGATACAGATCCGCAGCACTTGCATTTGGTCAGCACTGCTGTGCATGTTCTGGAAGCTTTTATGGACTACAGCAATCCAGCTGCAGCCCTTTTCCGAGATTTGGGGGGTTTAGATGACACAATATCACGTTTAATGGCTGAAGTGTCTCATGTTGAAGTTGGTTCAAAACAGCAACATACATCTGATGTTGACAGTCCTGAATCTTCTGGCTCTCAAGTAAATACGATTAATACCGCGGAGCTTGATAGCGTGCAGCCTCTTTATTCTGAAGCTTTGATTTCATATCATCGTCGACTGTTGATGAAAGCCTTGTTGCGTGCTATATCTCTGGGCACTTATGCGCCTGGGACAACATCACGCGTTTGTGGGTCTGAAGAGAGTTTGCTACCTCATTGCCTGTGTATAATATTTAAAAGAGCAAAGGATTTTGGTGGTGGGGTTTTTTCACTTGCTGCTACGGTTATGAGTGATCTTATTCACAAAGATCCTACCTGCTTCGCTATCTTAGAAGCAGCAGGGCTGCCTTCTGCCTTCTTGGATGCTATAATGGATGGTGTTCTTTGCTCTTCAGAGGCTATATCTTGCATACCACAATGTCTTGATGCCTTGTGTTTGAACAACAATGGTCTTCAAGCAGTGAAAGAACGGAATGCTCTGAGGTGCTTTGTAAAAGTGTTCACTTCGAAAGTCTATCTACGTGTTCTTATTGGTGACACACCAAGTTCCTTGTCTAGTGGATTGGATGAATTATTGCGTCATGCAGCATCGTTGCGTGGCATAGGGGTTGATATGCTCATTGAGATATTAAACACAATAGCAAAAATCGGATCTGGCCTCGACTCTTCTACTTCGAGCGAGTTAACTAGCCTCTCTCAGCCTGTTCCTATGGAAACTGAATCCTCTGGGGTGGCTGTTTTGGATGACATAGGTGCCACGATACCTGAAAATGTCGAGCAATCAAATGAATTACGCGATACTAGGATGATGAATGTGGACTCGATTTTACCTGATTGTATAAGCAATACTGCTCGTCTTCTTGAAACAATTCTTCAAAATTCTGATACTTGCCGGATTTTTATTGAGAAGAAGGGACTTGAAAGTGTTCTTCAATTGTTGACTTTGCCTCTCATGCCTCTTTCAGTTTCTCTTGGCCAGAGCTTAGCTATTGCTTTTAAAAACTTCTCTCCTCAACATTCAAATTCACTTGCTCGTGCGGTATGTTCATTCATGAAGGAACACTTAAAATCTATAGATGAAAATTTGTCATCTGTTGCAGGGTCTCAGCTTGTCCAGGTCGAAATCTCTAATAGAATGAATGTTATGAGGTCACTCTCTAGTTTGGAGAGTGTTTTGTCTCTCTGTAATTCTTTGTTGAAAGGGTCAACGGCTATTGTTTCTGAATTGGGCGCTGCAGATTCGGATGTGCTGAAGGATCTTGGTAAAGTGTATAGGGAAATCTTATGGCAGATATCTTTATCCATTTCTTTGGAGGCAGAGGAGAAGCAGAATGTCGAAGTTGAGCCGGAAGGTTCAGATAGAGGTCAGTCTAATGTTGCTGGACGGGACAGTGATGATGATTCTAATGTCCCATCTATTCGATACATGAATCCTCTGTCGATTAGAAATAGTTCTCATTCCCGTTGGGGAAGCCAACGTGATTTTATTTCTGTGGTTCGCTCGGGAGAAGGTTTTAGACGCAGTCGGCACAGTTTGGCCCGCCTTCGTGGTGCCCGGGCTGGACGTTTTTTCGAAGCTTTTCAAATTGATTCTGATGCTGGAGCAAGTACTTCAGAAAAGACTTCAGATGAAACAAAGAAAGGGACTCCTGAAATGCTTGTCGTGAACAACCTTAACAAGCTTTCCTCGACGATGCGCTCTTTCTTCACTGCACTAGTCAAAAGTCTAACCTCCCCTAACCGTCGAAGGACTGAAACTGGTTCGTTAGCTTCTGCGACAAAGAATATTGGGACCGCCCTAGCAAAACTTTTTGCTGACGCTCTGGGATTCGCAGGGTATCCCAGCTCTGCTGGGCCTGATGTGTCACTGTCTGTTAAGTGTCGGTATCTAGGTAAGGTTGTGGATGATATGACAGCTCTTACTTACGATAATAGGCGGCATATTTGTTATGCCATCATGGTTAACAATTTCTATGTCCATGGAGCTTTCAAGGAGCTTCTTACAACATTTGAAGCAACCAGTCAATTGTTATGGACTCTTCCTTATGCTGTTTCATCATCAGTTACTGATTGTGAAACTGGTGCTGAAGGAAGCAAACCGTCTCCCAGCTCATGGATTCTTGACACACTGCAGAGTTATTGTCGAGAATTGGAATATTTTGCGAATTCCGGTATACTTCTATCTCCAGCCTCTACATCTCAGGCACAGCTACTTGTTCAGCCTGGTGCTGTAGGTTTGTCTATCGGGCTGTTTCCTATACCTAGAGATCCAGAAGGGTTTGTTCGGATGCTTCAAAGTCAAATTCTGGATGTGATACTTCCTATTTGGAATAATCCTGTGTTCCCAAATTGCAATCCTGATTTCGTTACTTCCATCATTTCACTCATGAATCATGTATACAATGGTGTTAGTGATGTGAAACGTCAACGAAACGGACAGCCAGCAAATGCAAACCAACGGTTTGTGCCACCTCCCGATGAAGCAACCATCGCAACCATTGTTGAGATGGGTTTTTCGAGGGCAAGAGCTGAGGAGGCCCTCCGAAGAGTGGAAATAAACAGCGTTGAGATGGCAATGGAATGGTTGTTCAGTCATGCTGAAGATCCTGTTCAGGAGGATGATGAGCTGGCTCGTGCACTAGCTTTATCCCTTGGAAATTCGTCAGAGACACAGAAAGCTGATGGTGGTGATAAATCTACTGATGTCCTGCCAGAAGAAGGAGAAGTGAAGGAACCTTCGGCTGATGACATCCTTGCAGCTGCGATGAAGTTGTTTCATGCGAGTGACTCGATAGCTTTCCCACTGACAGATCTGCTTGTAACTCTCTGTAATCGTAACAAAGGGGTTGATCGTGCGAAGGTAATTTCGTACCTGGTTCAGCAGCTGAAACTTTGCCCACTTGAGTATGCCAAGGACACCAGCGAACTGGGTGCTATCTCCCATACTTTAGCCTTGATTCTCTCTGAAGATGGAAGTGCACGGGAAATTGCCGTGCAGCGTGGGGTTGTTTCAATTTCCATTGATATCTTGGTGGATTTCATGATCAGGACCGAATCTTCAAATGACCTTCTAGTGCCCAAGTGTGTCAGTGCATTGCTCCTTATCTTAGATGATTTGGTTCAATCTAGGCCAAAAGTATCCGCTGATGCTAAAGAAAGATCAGCAGACTCTGAGCCTCAAACTGGTTCATTAAGCAATCAAATATCAACTGGAGATGCGGAGGAAAGACCGACTTGTGATGCAATGGACGGGGATGACACTACTAAAGACGACTCGACTTTTGAAAATATCCTTGGAAAACCTACAGGTTATCTGACAATGGAGGAGAGCCACAGGGCATTAGATATTTCCTGTGACTTTGTAAAACGACATGTACCACCAATTGTTATGCAGGCTGTTCTCCAGTTATGTGCTCGATTGACTAAATCGCATGTTCTTGCGGTAAGGTTTCTTGAAATTGGTGGCTTAGGTGCCCTTTTTGGCATCCCAAGAAGTTGTTTCTTCCCTGGATATGACTCCTTAGCATCTGCTATTGTTCGACATCTTATTGAAGATCCTCAGACACTTCAAACAGCCATGGAGACAGAGATAAGGCAAACTCTAAGTGGTAGCCGACATGCTGGTCGCATATTGGTGAAGACGTTTTTGACATCCATGGCACCTGTTATATCTAGAGATCCTGTGGTCTTCATGAGAGCAGCAAATGCTGTTTGTCAGTTAGAAACATCTGGAGGGAGGACCGTCGTCGTATTAGCTAAAGACAAAGACAAAGATAAGTCAAAAGCATCTGGTGCTGAAGCTGGAGCGGCCACTAATGAAACTTTACGGATTTCTGAAGGTAAGGTTCAAGATGGGTCGAACAAGTCAGCCAAAGGCCACAAGAAGGTGTCAACAAACCTGACTCAAGTAATCGATCACCTTCTTGAGATAGTATGTGCATATCCTTGTGAAGATGATTCGTCAGGGCAATCAAACTCTATGGATGTGGATGAATCAACTGCCAAATTGAAAGGGAAATCGAAGGTGGGTGAAGCAGAAAAAACAGAATCAGATACCGTATCCGAGAAATCAGCTCTGCTGGCCAAGGTGTCTTTTGTTCTCAAGTTACTAAGTGATATTCTAATGATGTATGTTCATGCTGCTGGAGTTATCTTGCGACGTGATATGGAGATATGCCAACCACGGGGTTCCAGTTATTCTGAATGCCCAGGAAAGGGGGGCATAATTCGTCATGTTTTACACCGTCTTCTCCCTCTTTTGGTTGATAACTCTGCCGGAACTGATGAATGGAGAAACAAGCTCTCTGAAAAGGCTTCGTGGTTTTTGGTTGTTTTGGCAGGGCGCTCTAGTGAAGGGAGGAGAAGGGTTGTGAATGAACTTGTGAAAGCCTTGTCTATGTTTATGAAAGTTGAAAGCAATTCATCAAACACCGCCTTGGTTCCTGACAAGAAAGTTTTTGCTTTTGTTGATTTATTGTATTCTATTTTGTCAAAAATTTCCTCTTCTGCAAATTTGCCTGGTTCTGGATGTTCTCCTGATGTTGCAAAGACCATGATAGATGGAGGAATTATCCACTGCCTTTCACGAATACTTCAGGTAATTGATTTGGACCACCCTGATGCACCAAAAGTTGTTAATCTCATTCTCAAGTCTTTGGAGAGTTTGACGAGGGCTGCCAATTATACTGAACAAGTGCTCGCAGCTGATGCTCTCGGTAAAGAAAAAATAAATGGTGCAAGTGAAAGGTCTGATCCTCAGTTTGTTGGTGCTCCAACATCTCAAGAATTACCGTACTCTGAAAATAGAAGCCATCAACAGGTAGTAGCAGGTGATGCCGCTCTGGAGGGGCAGGCTAATGACATCGACCAAAATGATGGGGACCAGAATATCCATCAGAATCAGTCCTCTGAGCAAGAAATGAGGATTGAGGATGCACCATCAAGTGATATGCCTATTGATCTTGGGGTGGACTACATGCGTGAAGATATGGAAGAAGGTGGTGGTTTGTCTCACACAGAACAATTTGAGTTGAGTTTTCACGTACAAGATAGAGTTGATGATGATATGAATGATGAAGAGGATGACATGGGAGATGACGCAGAAGATGATGAGGATGAAGATGATGGGGAGGATGAAGACGAGGATATAGCTGAAGATGGTACTGGTTTAATGTCCCTAGCTGATACCGACGTCGACGACCATGAAGACACTGGCTTGGGAGATGAATATAATGACATGGTTGATGATGAGGATGACGACTTCCATGATAACCGTGTTATCGAGGTTAGATGGAGGGAGGCCCTTGACGGGCTAGACCATTTGCAGGTACTTGGACAGTCAGGCGCCGCTGGCGGCCTAATTAACATCTCTGCTGAACCTTTCGAAGGGGTCAACATAGATGACTCTTTTGGAATTCGTCGGCCTTCTGGGTTTGATAGGCGGCGGCAGACAAATAGAACTTCGTTTGAGCGATCAGTTGCAGAAGGTAATAGTTTTCAGCATCCTCTCCTTTCAAGGCCATCTAATTCTGGTGATTTGCCCTCAATATGGTCAGCTGGGGGGAATTCATCTCGGGGTTTTGAAGGCCTTTCAGTTGGCAACCTTGATTTAGCCAGTTTCTACATGTTCGATGCACCGGTTCTTCACTATGAAAACAATGCACCAACGAATTTATTCGGTGATCGGCTGAGTAGTTCTGCCCTTTCTATTGGTTTAGAGTCCGTTCGTGTGTCAGGTCGGAGAGGACCAGGTGATGGTCGGTGGACTGATGATGGTCAACCACAAGCTGGTGGTCAAGCTACTGTGGTTGTACAGGCAGTTGAAGAATATTTCATTTCTCAATTAAGCAGCAGCGGTCCAGCTGAAAATGCTCCTGAAGGGCTTCCACAGAACCTTGGCTCGAGTGAGGGACACAATGGAGATCCGAATACGACCGAAAATCAAATGGCATCAGGGGATGCTAACACTGTTTCCCAGCAAAATGATAATCATATAGATATGAATAGCGACGAAGGTAATGCTGATGGTGGTAATAGAAATATTAATCTTGGTACAAGACTGGGTGAAGGTGAAACCTCACTGGAGATCAACAATGTTGCTGAAATTACAACTGTCTTGGATGGTGCACCTGCTGAGATAGATAGAATGGAGATTGCGGAAGAAAGTGCTATTGGGTTGTTGGAGACACCTTCAGGTATGGTTGTTTAATACAGTCTGATCTATTCATAGATGGGGAGTACATTCTTCCTTCTATTCTATTTTAAGTTGTTTGAAGGAGATTGAGGTTTCGTTTATTTGTTCGTTATTCCTTTTTCGTTTTCTTATCAAATTTTGCAAGGTCTTCATGACCATAATGGTTCTTCAGTTCCAGAGGGTACTGATGTTGACATGAATGTCGCGGTGGACCAAAACTCGAACGTGGAAGAGCCACCATCATCACATGAAGAAAGTTTGGCAGTAGCTGCTGGTCAGGCAGTAAGTGATCAGAACGAATCCATTGCTAATGAAAGTGCCATAGACCCTACCTTTTTGGAGGCTCTCCCGGAAGATCTTCGTGCGGAGGTTATTGCATCGCAGCAAGCCCAATCTGCTCCTGCCCCAGCCCCTACTTACACGCCTCCTACATTGGATGACATTGATCCCGAGTTTCTAGCTGCTCTTCCCCCAGATATTCAAGCTGAAGTTCTTGCACAGCAGCGGATACAGAGGATAGCTCAGCAGTCAGAGGGACAACCAGTGGACATGGACAATGCCTCCATAATTGCCACCTTACCTGCTGATATACGTGAGGAGGTCTGCTTTTTAATCTATGTGCTCGTGGATATCTCGTGTGAAATATTTTTCTTTTATTCTATCTTGTGAGTCTCTTGTGTGCCTATACTTTTTTCTTATTGTTTTGGCAAATAGGTGCTTTTAACCTCATCAGAGGCAGTATTGTCGGCACTGCCATCTCCATTGCTTGCTGAAGCACAAATGCTCAGAGACAGAGCTATGAGCCATTACCAAGCACGGAGCTTGTTTGGAGGTAGCCAGAGATTAGGCAGTCGAGCGAATCGGTTGGGCTTTGATAGGAACACAGTGATGGACAGAGGGGTTGGAGCTGCTCTTGGGAGAACAACTGGTTCTGCTACCGATAGCTTGAAGCTGAAAGAACTTGAAGGAAAGCCTCTTCTGGATGCTGATGGCCTGAAAGGGCTGATCCGTCTCTTAAGATTGGCACAGGTGACATGCATTTTGCTTTTGGAATGATCAATTAGCTTCTACTTAATCCTTCTTCGAAGTTGAAATTTTGTGGAAAGACTCGTTGGCTTTAGAACCATTTGCTTCCTGCTGATTAACAGTCTTTTACGCTTCATAGGCTCGTGATGGGCAAAAGTATTTATATATGCGTATACATGTACATTTTTTTTCAGCCTCTTGGAAAAGGTCTGCTGCAGAGGCTTCTATTGAACTTATGTTCGCATGGAGATACAAGAATGATTCTGGTTCGTCTTCTCATGGATGTTGTTAAACCTCAGAATTTAGGTGCTAGCGGTGGTCTGACTCCAATGAATTCACTGAGGCTCTACGGGTGCCAATCAAATGTTGTATATAGTCGATCTCAAGTGTGCAATGGTATGCTTTTTTTTATCTACTGATTATGAAAATTTCGTCACTTCTAAGTTACTTTATATATTACGAGTGTTTCTGTTTTCAGGGGTTCCCCCATCAGTTCTGCGAAGGGCACTTGAGGCTCTGACTTATCTTGCTACAAATCATGGGAGTGTTTCCAATCTTCTATTCCATTTCGAAGACCCAAATACTACGGAGGTTGATGCAGATCATTCAGGAGTGAAAGATGATAAAGGTGAGGGTAGGGTGATTGAGTATGGGCATCACTGCAGCCATACTGGTAGCCCCAGAGAAGGAGATGTCCCTTTGGTGCTGCTTCTGAAACTTCTAAGTCAACCACTTTTCCTGCAAAGCATTAGTCATCTTGAGCAGGTACAGTATGCATTTGATGCAGTAATATTTTGTTAGATGCTACTCCTCAAGTGGACGTGTTTTGGTGTTAATTTATGATGATGTCCCTGGTGTAGGTGATGAGTTTGATTCAGGTTATTGTGTTTGCTGCTGCGTCCAAGGCGGATTATGAAAGAACTGCAGAAGGTGCAGCACCTGAAAACCCTCCTGATAATGAAACTACAAGTGATGTGCATGATGATTCTCATGTCCCAGAAGGAGAACCCAATGGTCCCGGCGAACATTCTAGTGCTTCAAATTCTCAATCAGATAGTCAGAAAAGCGTAAAAGTCCACGAAATATTTTTGAGGATACCACAGTCCGATCTACATTATCTCTGCAGCCTTCTAGGGCATGGAGGGTAAGATTTTTCTAACTGTTATTTCGTTTCCTTTGTTTATTAGTTTCCCTGCAGATTATGAATAGGTATCTTGTCAATCAATCAAAGTCCCATTGACATCACAAACTTCATGTAGTCTTTCCTTTTGTCACTGTAACTCTGAACATTTGTTTTTCGTTGTTTATTCCCTAGGCTATCTGATAAAGTTTACACACTGGCTGGTGAAGTGTTGACAAAGTGGGCCACGGTCGCTGCTCCGCATCGCAAATACTTCATTTCCGAGCTTTCAGAACTAGCCCAAGGACTAAGCACTTCTGCGTGCAGTGAACTCGTGACATTGAGGAACACAAATATGCTTGGATTGAATGCTGGATCCTTGGCTGGATCTGCAGTTCTTCGTGTTCTTCAAATACTCAGCTCACTCACTTCAGCCTCCAGCGAGGATGTTGGAGACAAGGTGGAGGTCGAGGAGAAGGACGAGCGTGCCATCATGTATAAATTGAATGTGGCGCTTGAGCCACTGTGGAAAGAACTAAGTGAATGCATAACTGCTATGGAGTTGGAGTTGGGTCAGAGCTCCCAATCTTCAGTTCCAAATAATAACATTGGGGAACAAGTGCAAGGTACATTGGCATCCCCTCCTCTCCCACCTGGGACACAGAGACTCCTTCCCTTCATTGAGGGTTTCTTTGTGCTGTGTGGGAAACTTCATGCGAACAGTCAAATGATGCAGCAGGATAATATCAATGCCACAGCCAGAGAAGTTAAAGAGTCTGTGGGAAGTTCTTCATCATCATTACAACGCGCAGAGTCTAGCGTAAGACCTGATGCATCTATTTTCCTAAGGTTTGCTGAGAAGCATCGCCGACTTCTCAATGCTTTTGTGAGGCAGAATCCTAGTCTATTGGAGAAGTCACTCTCGATGATGCTAAAAGCTCCTCGGTTGATTGATTTTGACAACAAGAAAGCTTATTTCCGGTCTAGGATCCGGCAACAGTATGATCAACATCTCTCGGGACCATTAAGAATAAGTGTCAGGCGGGCATATATTTTGGAGGATTCATATAACCAGCTTCGCATGCGTCCAAGTCAAGACCTCAGGGGACGTTTAAATGTCCATTTTCAAGGAGAAGAGGGCATTGATGCAGGTGGTTTGACAAGGGAGTGGTATCAGATACTGTCTAGGGTGATATTTGACAAAGGAGCGTTGCTTTTCACTACTGTTGGGAACGATGCCACTTTCCAGCCAAATCCCAATTCTGTATACCAGACTGAACACCTGTCTTATTTCCGATTTGTTGGGCGTGTGGTAATTTACTGGAATCTTTATCTGCAGCTCTTTACGTTCCTTTGAAGTGTGTGTGTATAAATTCATATATCCTAGTATTAATAGCACATCTTTTGATAGGTTGCGAAAGCACTGTACGATGGACAGCTACTGGATGTCTATTTTACTCGGTCCTTCTACAAGCACATTCTTGGTGTGAAGGTTACTTATCATGATATAGAGGCAGTTGACCCTGGTTATTATAAGAATTTGAAGTGGATGCTGGAGGTGAGAGTTATTATTAACATTATTCTTAACTAGGGTTTCATAATTGGTGCTTAACATGTTGATGAACTTTGTCCAGAATGACGTGAGTGACATACCTGATCTGACATTTAGCATGGATGCCGATGAGGAAAAACATATCCTCTACGAGAAAACAGAGGTGATCCTCTTTAATTTTGGTTCCGTTATAATTATCTGTAGTTCTGTTCCTAATGCTGCATGGCAGATATACTTAGTGGATGAATTTTTTTAACTTCTGGTGGTATGCCTGTGATGGTTAGGTTACTGATTTTGAGCTCAAACCTGGAGGAAGAAACATAAGAGTGACAGAAGAGACAAAGCATGAATATGTGGACCTCGTAGCAGATCACATTCTGACTAATGCGATACGTCCCCAAATTAATGCGTTCCTTGAGGGGTTTAATGAGTTAGTGCCAAAGGAACTGGTCTCAGTTTTTAATGACAAAGAGCTCGAGCTATTGATCAGCGGACTTCCAGAAATTGATTGTATAGCATATCCCACTCCTTGGTGATAGTTTTTTCAGTTAATTTTCCTTTGACAATTTGATGATTTGAAATGTTATCTGCAGTGGATGATTTGAAGGCCAACACCGAGTGTACTGGCTACACTATAGCATCTAATGTAATCCAATGGTTTTGGGAGGTTGTTATGGAATTTAGCAAGGAGGATAGAGCACGATTGCTCCAGTTTGTTACAGGAACATCCAAGGTGATTTTTCACGTCTGATAGTTTCCTAGCTAATTTGATTTCTGAGAAGATTTATCCTCAACATATCTATGAACTTTTTTTGATATATATCTCTGTTATAAGTGTACCATGTATCATATTGCAGGTTCCGTTGGAAGGTTTCAAGGCATTGCAAGGCATATCAGGTCCCCAGAGATTTCAGATTCACAAAGCATATGGAGCTCCCGAAAGATTGCCATCTGCTCATACTTGGTAATTTCCTCATATCTCGGCTTAGATCGAAGGGACTGATGATGAATTGGCTATTAGTATTATTTTTTCAAACTTTTTTTTTGGTCTGTAAGATTCCTTTGCGTGTTGCAAGCATGTTCGATGAATTGATTTGTTATGCCTTTCCAGCTTTAACCAATTGGACCTTCCCGAGTATTCTTCAAAGGAACAGCTTCAAGAACGTTTGCTCTTGGCAATTCATGAAGGCAGTGAAGGATTTGGCTTCGGTTAATAGTTTTGAGACTATTGGCATCTGCATGTTAGTTGTCTTATCTTTTCGTTTACTTTTATCGTCCCATCTTAGCTACACATTGCTTGATCCAGACCTTCTTGACCTTATATGTATTGACACCACCATAGATCTAATTTAATATGGCTTCGATATTGTTTGTTTTCTATGTTTTTCTCGTGCAGATGATCGATGCAAGAGCATTTATTCATCGCCATCAAGTGGAAAATAGTGTCGCTTTATGAATTGGATACAGATGCCTGAAGCTGATGCATATAATAAGTGACCAGTTATCTGGTTAAGATTTATTTAGTCTAGTATATATATGGGCAATATAAGGTTCTGTGCAAAGTTTTTCCTGAAGCTTTAGTTCACTGTTAATTTTTATTGTATGACACTAATTATCTGCCTCCTTTTTGTCTATCGCTAACTTCAACTGTTGCATGGAATTATGGCAATCGTTGTTTGGGTCATTTGACTCATCTCATTATATATGCTTACTTCTTTACTATAACCACTACTCAAATTTGATTTTCCAGTTCAACGGCCGATAATATATATGTAATAGATGTTCGTCCCCTCTTAATCGATAGGTGTAGAAAAACTTCGTGAAAGAAAACTTTGTTATTAGGTGTAATTCTTCGACGTCAGAATGAAAATAGATGTAGAAAAGCCATGCCCAAGTGTTTGGTGTATTTTTTATTTTTCAATTTATTTTTGTTTTAGTTCATTTTCGGTTTAATCAATTATACTTATTATAATTAATTTGTTAAGATTATAATATTGTTTGTAAGTTTAATTTAATTTTATGTAATTCAATAAAGCACTAGCAAGGGAAGTTATGGAGACTTCAGGGGTAATTGTGAAATAAGAGTAAAGTTGAAGGATGGCATGACTATTATTAACGAGTTCGATTTTAGAGGGACGCTTTTAGGCTCTCATTTCCCAATCGCTAAAACCCTAAGACACTTTCTCGTTGTCCCCAAGAAAGAGGGAGAAACTCCGAAGTCGTGCAAGCGTTTCTCTAATGGAGATTCTTCCAACAGCTTTCACTTGTTTGAAGAGCCGTTAAGCCATCATAGGAATTCCCTCCTTTTCCCGTCAAAAGTCACTCTTTATTTGTAGTTTTTTTCTACTCTATCGGGTAATGGTTACTCATCAGAAAGGTCATATTTTTTTTTTTCGTTTTTCCATTGGGATTAGATTTTTATGTACGTAACGTGTGCGTCGGTGATTAATCAAATGTTTGAGTGTTTTGGATTTTTGCCGGTTTGCTTTATCGTCGTGTGCTTAAGTACGGCGATGCATCGACAGATTATGTGTTTTGCTGTTTATTTTCGATTTCGCCCACTCTCTTTTAGATGGGTCAGAATATCTTTTTTTCAACCATTGGGTTTGTCCCATGGAGCTTCGATGTCAAAAAGGTAGCTGTGATGTGCTATTCGTATTGTGGGTTTTTTCATACTATTCAGGTTGGAATTATTTAGTTTTCGACATTTTATATCGTGACGAGCTTACTTCTCAGGGTACCTTTGCTACGATGGACGTTGTATTAGAACACACATTGCATCCAGGACCAGTCGACCACTCCGTACTTGCCCTACAAGAACATCACCGATCTACAGATATATGGGCAGGTCGTGAATTTGAGCCTCTAACTTGTCGAAGGTGCGATGGTCAATTTTGGCGGTTAGGCCCTTTGGATCCTCGCGTGCAGCAAATACTGCTGAAAGCAGGGTTTTACGGCGTGTACAAGGCAGGGCGTATAAGGCTCGATCACGCTCTGATTACAGCTTTGGTCGAGAGATGGCGCCCAGAGACACATACGTTTCACTTGTCGGTTGGTGAGGCCACTGTTACCCTTCAAGATATTGCGTTGTTGTGGGGCCTACCTGTCGATGGGCGGCCTATCACTGGCGTGGACGCAAGTAGGTCGATGGACGAGTGGCAGGTTATATGTAACAATCTGCTTGGATTTCGACCTCCTCGCGAGGATTTCGATCGGGGCAGGCTTAAGATTCGATGCTTACAGGAAAGATTCAAAAAACTGCCCGACGATGCATCTGAAGATACGGTGAAGCATTATGCCAGGGCTTACGTTTTGCAGTTACTTGGGGGACAGCTACTGTCGGACATGTCGAACAATAAGGTCAAATTGATGTATTTGCCCCTACTCGAGGATTTTGAAGAATGTGGAAGACTTAGCTGGGGTAGCGCTGTTCTGGCTTGTTTATACCGTGCGCTGTGGCGGGCAAGTAAACCTGAGACATCGGATATTTGCGGTCCTCTTGTGCTTTTGCAGGTATCGATAGCTCTTAGGCTGAAATTCTTTTCTTTTTTCACATTATACATTTTTTTTCTGATATAAAAGTGCTTGCTTTCTGAATATGATCACATCGATATGGCCCTTCGTTTTAATGTGTAAAAGATGTGGGCTTGGGAAAGGCTGCCATTTGCCCGTCCTGGGAGATTATCGCCACAACCACGGCCACAGCCCGATTTTCTTGATGCCGATCACCCACTGCCTTCTGCGCCCTGGGGCTCGAGGTATTTACGCATGATAATCGCCATCTGGCTTGAAATGTTGACTTTTGAAAAAAATTTCATATGCAAAAACTGAAATTATGCATTGTTTGTAGATGGAATGTTGGTTTCAAGCTTGATAGTGTGGGATCGCACCTCCTTGTCCTGTACAGGGACCAACTGGACAATATGAAAGATGAGCAGGTTTTATTTTCTTTATGCCCATTGCCCACTATTACATCTTTGGTAGCATTCTCCTTATCATTTCGTTCTAATTCAATTCGCATTTTAGTTTGTTTGGGAGCCATATCGTGCTGATGTATTGGCTAGCCTTCCCGAGTATTGCCTGTCGGGCCAAAGAATTTGGCAGACAGTATCGCCCCTCATCTGTTTTGACGTTGTAGAATTTCACCACCCTGATCGTACACTCCGTCAGTTTGGGCAACAACAGTCCATACCCCGTCCTTGTAATACTATTCCCGACATTCATTTGACTGATCGTCGTGGCAGACAGAATCATGATTGGGCAGAACATCACAGGCAGTTTGTTGACATGTGGGAAGACCGCATTGCTCGTGTCATAATCAGACCTCCCATTGAGCATCCAATGGGTCAAAATGACCCCTACGTGTTATGGTACCGAAGAATTACTCGTTTGTTGATTGGTAATCCTTCTGTACGTCCAAATACAGGGCACCGTGGATCTGGCGTTGCAATGGCGTCAATGGTATATATCAACGTTTGACTTTCGCAGCTTTCTTTTCCATTTTCCATGTTCTGAAATTGAAGGCTTACTACGTCCAGGCGCAAAGCTTGCAGAAGATATACCATTGTGCTGCTGATGCCTTAAACCAAGGATGTGAGGTCTCAGGCGAAGATGTACTTAAAGAGATTCAGGAAATCTGTGCATGTTCTCTTAGATCAGCTCACGAGGATCATCTCCTCACTTTGCACGCTGATACAAATTCGCCATCTCCACCTGCTTCTACTTTCATTCCACCTACTAATACAGTGCATCGAGGTAGACCTGGGAAACGAGGTGGTTCACAAGCAAGTGGGGGGCTGAGAAGAGGTTCCTCCTATGGGCCCGCGTCACTACTGACCAATTCCTTGGAGATGTTTCACTCTCCTGTGCCTTCTGATACTCCATTAAGTATTGGTGAAGTGCCAGATACACCTCAGACTTGGGATACTTCGATGAGTGCACATGATGTCCAGGATATTCCGAACAGTTCAATGCTGTTGGAAGCTACAGGTGAAGTTACTCTACCATACTTGAACGTGAAAAAAATCTGATGCTTTGCGATCAGTTCCTACAATGAGATCTTTATCTATTTTGCAGATACTAAAAGGCCCGTCTTACAGGCTCTTGGGAGAATTCAAGAGATATGCACATCTGCTTTGCGAATGAGCAACAGCGATCAATCCACGGTAGTAAAGCAGGAGATGAGCCCGACAGCTCCAAAAACAAAGCGCTGTAAACCTAGAAGAAGAGGTGGAATGAGCGGCTACTCGGCTGGAGATAGTAATTCTGGGCCATATTATCCGTATATCGCCGAGTCTCATTTGCAGCTTCATACTGTTGATGAACATGGCGTTGGGCCTTTGGTTTCGCAAATGGGTGGAGACTCTCCTCTAAAAGAAATGGAAAACTTACAGTCTGAGATGATAGAGTTGGATACCATAACTGGAAGCAGAGAACCATCTCCACCCTATGCCAACAATCCATCTATTCTTAACCTGCCATTCGATCTTTCAGTCCATCATCAGGATACTGTTATTCTGTCGACTGAGGTTGAGACTAACTTTCTGATAGAGGATAATGAACACATGATTCCCGAGCTCGAAGATATGGAACAGCAGGCAGTTATTAAGGAAGATGATAACCACACACATTTTGAAGCGAACCAACCAAAACTCGATTCACCTGGGGCAGAGTTACACGCGAAGTATCCGGAGTGTAACGAAGCTTCTGTTCCTCGGGATTTTTCCCTCGACTCGAACCAATTAGTCTCAACTTCCCATCCAAACCCCGATGAAGCAGTGACTGAAGTCAACGAATCTAAGGCCGAAATTGAAGTGGTGACCGAGGTCAAAGAGCCCGAGGTTGCTTTGGAAGCCCACAGTGTCAATTCCCCGAAACAAGCTGAGCCTCAAAGCCCAAAAAATCACGACTCAAAGCTCTTCTCTGCGCAAGTTATGCTATGTGCTGATGCTCAGAACCAGTCAGAACCTTCTAAAGAGGCTAATGCAACCATGCCCATGTCTTCAGTGCATGTGGTTTCTGATGAAGAATCACTACCAGAGACTGAAGTGACAGATACTGATACCGTAAGTGATGGTCGAGGGAAAAGGAAAGGACAAGTATTGCAGATGGCGAGTTCTGGCGAGTCAACTCAAGTGCTTGCGAAATCCGAGGAGTCATACGAAGTTGTCAAAACTGATCCTAGTGCAGTGAAAGAGGTCGTCCACAGAACGTACTACTACAAGAGGCAAAGGCGTTCAGCGTCAAGAAACAGATCCTAGTGACAAAGCTAACAGCTGATGCTGGAAATACCGTTCTTTTGCTTTCGACAGTGTATTTATTCATGCCTTTTCTGACTTCGATCTATGTCAACCGTTGCTTAGCAGTTGCTTTAAGATCGCTTGTGTGTCGACTGTTTTGTCGTGTCAGATTCTGATTATCCATTCATTGGCAAGATGAGATTACTATAGCTTGTTCATGTGTTTAAAACCTGCTGTGTAGTTAGTACTTAGTAGTATGTCTTCATATTAATTTCATGCGAGGAACAATATAATGTGTTGGGCCAGCCCAAAAACGTGAGAGATGGGATCGTTTGATATGTGGGTATGAGTGTGTATTGGTGTGTATGGGGTGTGTATGAATAAGTTGGCTTGTGTTTGATATCTGTGTATAACCATACATGCCTTGTATGGCTATACACGTCTATTACAAGGATTTTGGTTATAGGCCTTGTATATTCATACCCACCTCTAAGGTGGTTATGGGGTGTGTATCACTAATCCATACACACCTATACACATCTCAAACACATCTATCAAACGCAATATATATCATTACACAAATAATTAATACACACATCAAACATATTAAAATATAATATCAACAAAATCCTTGTATAGCTATACACAAATAACTTATACCCATGTAATCCCTAAACACGATATCAAACGAGCCCCTAATGTAAAAGCAACGACGATTTTGCACTGTTATACTAATCGCTAGTCAGAAAAACGCGGTAATGGCGAATAGCACTTAATCTGCTTCGTCGTCATAGTTTTTCTTCCTCTCGCACTTCTGTTTCTCTATCGTATCCTAATCTCCTCCAGTTTGCTGCAATCTGCGCCGTTCGAATCGAGGTATGTTCTACTGCTTTTTCTGTTGCAAGATTGAGTACTATTGTCTATCGCAGAGGCTTTTGCTGCTCGACCTCTTCTGTTTTTTTATAGCTTTGTTGCGGTTAATACCGAACCGAGGTTTGATATTTGATTTGATTTTTTTTTTTCCTTTTTCGTTGAATTGGAGATGTTTTTTTGGTAGAAGAGGCATCTGCTAATTTTTTCCCGTTCTCCTTGCGGAGTCTGTAGAGGAAAATGTAATTCCAATTGATCGAAAATACGTCGGTATCCGATTAATTCTTTCCGAGGGTTCTTACACGGGGGATTTTGGCTGTTTGTTATATTAAGTTCTTTACGCATTTCGAGCTAATATAGAGCTATAAAGTAGAAATCATGACATAGATGGTTTGAGGAAAACCTTGTTTGTATTTGTTTGGTTTACTGATATCGGTATGTTATCTAACATTGCTCATGTAAGTATCTTAGAGATGTTTGATGTTTTTCCTGTGTTCTTTAGATGGTTTTCTATGAATTCTTGTTTTATGTCTATGCTATTACTTCGTTCTAAGATCTGAGGAATGCTAATTTCAGGGGGTATTGTCGACTGCCTGCTGCAATGTCTCTCGGCATGCCTGTTTCCAGTTCTATTACTTCCCTTTTCAACGGTATGATTGCTATCTTTCTATTGTGGATCATTCAATAAACAGAATTCAACGACTTAGCCCCACCTAACTCTAGTTTTTCTGAAACATTTGTGCTCGGGTTCATGTTTTTCTATTTCTGATCCATAGAACACCGTCACAATTGTGAATATTAGAACTCTTCAATCTAACATAGGATTGTTTTGTATGCTTATCCATCAGGCGATTTATGTTTGAAGCCTACGAAAGATATACGCGCCAGACCAGTTGGACTCAAGCCTCTCCCCGTGAAGATTCAGCACAATGAACGGAGAAGGATATCGTCTCACCCTTTGCAGATGAACCGAGCTTCTTTGATCTGTTCTGCCGCTTTGGTAAAACTTCTTTCTATTGTTCTGTAGATGCATCGTTTGCTTTCTATTCGTGAGTTAGCAATCATCCATCTGAGATTTCGTGAGTTAGCAATCATCCATCTGAGATTTCGTGAGTTAGCAATGATCCACTGAGCTTTGTTCGTCTAAGAAACATATTTTTATACCGTCAACCAAATTACGAATCTAAACAATTTCATTGCAGAATGCCACGTGTGCCGCCGAACAGACTCAAACTGTGACACGCCAATCTTCTACCATCACCGTCGCACCTATCCAAGGTAGTAACAGACTGCGCTGTCATCCAATACTCCAATAACAACACCTCTGCTTGATTCTTGGCGTGTTTGATACCGTTTGAGATTTTTCTTCCTTTTTTTGTTCCCCAATTTTTACAGGGAAAGAGAAGTCTCCTGAGCTTGACGATGGTGGGACGGGATTTCCACCTCGGGACGACGACGGTGGTGGTGGAGGCGGCGGCGGCGGCGGTGGTCACTGGTCAGGTGGGTTCTTTTTCTTCGGTTTTCTTGCTTTTTTGGGGTTGTTGAAGGATCAAGAGGGTGAAGGGGACTACCGTAATCGAAGGAGACGATGAGAAACAGTATAACTAATATCTGAAAGGTTTTATCATGGTTTTGCTTTCTTCACGGAGATAATATATTTTCTTTCTGTTGTATTGATTTGTGGCCTTGGATATTTGGATTAGCTTACCCGTTATACGAAGATGAGAAACTTTTACTCTAAAAGTTTGGTCTTTATTGAATGACATGTGCAACTTGGGAAGTTAAGTCAAGTGGACAAGAGAAGAGAAGCGTACTGAGCGAATATAATTTAAGATGTATCTATCTTATCGATATTTAAATCGTCATATCTAATGAATGTAGCTTGCAATGGTGGAACACCTTGGAAATACACGAGTGGGGCAGTGCAGGAGATACCTTTCTTGCACAACTTGACTGAATATTCCAACATATAATAGAAATTCATTTGATTTAATCATCATCACCAAAGATTCCAATCCAGCCCCCCATAACATTGCCTGACCCCACCTGAATATACTTGATTTCATCAAACTATGTGTCGTTTATCTAATATTTATTTTCTGTGTATGTCGATTGTAGCAACCAACCAACCAATATGCTTTCTGGCGGGTTTAATCTTTGCTTCCGAGTTGGAGCAATATAAAGATTTGATTTTTACTATTTTCAATAAAGCGTCTGTGGCAAAAAAGGAGCTTATTCGTAAGAAAACCCCGGGAAGAAGAAATAGATATTCCTTGCTTAAATAGACTATGAAATCTGTCTCATTATTAAATATATATTATTTATTATCATCATTCGTCGATTTATTTATGTATGGCCCCAGAAGTAACGTCTAAGCCATTTCTTCCCTCTTTCTTGCTTTCTCTCCCTTGGAAGCAACACAGATAGAGAGATGAAAACAGAGCATGGCCTTTCTTCACAGATGGAGTAGGCCGTGATCTCAAGCACTGCGTTGCTTGGAGAACTCTTCAGGATTTAACTGGTTATTCGCATTCAAGAATCTTACCTCCCATAAACTAGGACAAAGGAAAGAACAGGGGAAAACAGAGAGCTTGGGGGAGAGAGAGAGAGAGAGTGTGTGTGTGTGTGTGAAGGGTGTTTGTAACTCATATATGAAGAAGACATCGAAAAGCAAAGCTGGGAAAGCACGGAGATCAGTTGTTGGCGGGTATTTTCGACTGTTTCGATGAAATCACAGCTGCCCTCGTTTTCTCTAGGATGAGTGAGTCTGCCTACAGAGTTGAAACCACTTCACGCCTCGCACAATGGAGGATAGAGAACTTGGCCTCTTGCACCTACAGAAAGTCCGATCCATTCAAGATTGGCTTGTGGAGTTGGTACACTTTTCTCCTTAAAAACAATTTCCCTTCAAGAGAGCATGCTCTGTCTTCCCTCTGCTTTTGTTAATTCCTTTTTATACAGGCATTTATCTGTGGAGAAGAACAGGACGTTATTCATCAGATTGTTCCCTGAGATATCGAATCTTACCCGAGAAAACCCGCCTGTCGCCTCCTTCATAATCCGAGTCATTTCTTCGGTTGGAGATCGCAAGTGCTTTGTTCATCAAGGTGATTGAGGTTTAAGTTATCATCTTTACACAGTCCTATGATCTTCCTATGTTTAGCTTTGAAAAACCATGTCCCTGCCCTTCCCCTGCTGCAGAGGTTACAGACAAACAGCTAAAGTACAACGAAGATTTCGTCTGGGCCATCGATGTTCCCCTCACCGGAAAATTCATCATCGACGTCGAGTTCCTCGACCTCAAGATCTCCTCCCCGCCCGGCGCCGACCCACGTTCAATATGGGCCGAAATCTCGACCCGAAATGACTCAAACCGAACCGCCCTGTCATCCCTGGGCAGAATGCTGTCCGAGAGCATACACACAGACATAGTGATAAACTCGTCGGACGGGCCCATAAGGGCCCACCGCGCCGTCCTTGCGTCGAGGTCGCCGGTGTTTAGGAGCATGTTCTCCCACGACCTAAGGGAGAAGGAGACCTCCGCCGTCGACATCTCCGACATGTCGTCGGATTCTTGCAGGGCCTTTTTGAACTACATCTACGGCAACAACATCCAAGACTCTGAGTTCCTGGACCACCGCCTTGCGCTCCTACGCGCCGCCGACAAGTACGACGTCGCCGACCTCAAGGAGGCCTGCCACGTCAGCCTGCTTGAGGACATCGACGCGAAGAACGTCCTCGAGCGCCTGCAATGCGCCGATAAGTACGGCCTTGGGGAGCTGAAGAGCAGCTGCTTGAGGTATCTTGTGAGGTTTGGGAAGATCTATGATGTAAGGGATGAGTTGGATGCGTTCGTACGGTGTGGCGATAGGGAACTGATTTGGGAGGTGTTTAATGAAATTCTTGGTGCTTGGAAAGGGTTTTAATTCTTTCTTTTCTTTCTTCTTCCATCTTATGTAAATTACTGTTTGCTTTGTTGGGTACGTACACTACACGTGGGTTTCCTTGATTGGTTTTGAGTTTTTTGTTTTTTAGTTCTCAAACTGCTCAACAACTGTAAGAAAAGTAAACACAGATTCTTTTATCTACAGAGAGAAGGAAGACAGAGACGTTCTTTACATATTTCTCTTAACGCTCGCCTAAACTAAACTAAACCTAATTCCGATCTCCTCACCCAATCGGCCGGCGGAGGAGAGAGATTACAGTTAATTAATCACCAGCACTGATCCGTTTCCCATCGCCGGGTCGGGCGGACGGGTCTTGTGAAGCCCGCCGGCCTCGGGCGGGTTTTAAGGTTCGTGTCGTCGTCGTCGTAGACCTTTCTGGTGTGTGGATCGGAGAGCGTGGCGTAGGCTCTGTTGATCTCTACGAAGCAGTCGGGCGGGGCTTCGGTCGCCGGCGGAGAAGAGATCGACGGAGGCGGCGCCGCCGTGGAATCCATGAACCTCGATCTGGCGTCGGGATGGTAGAGCTTGGCGAGGGTGCGGTACGCCGTCTTTATCTCCGTCTGCGACGCGTTGCGGTTGACCCTCAGAACCTCGTACGGGCTCCGCCGGTGGTTTGCCGCCACGTCCGAGGACGCTGCCGCCGCGCGTATCGGAGACGCGCGCGCGGCGATGGCGTTTGCGATGCAGAGCATTTTTTAGTCCACGAGATGAGATAAGATTGAGAGTAGATAATGTTTAGAGAGAGAGAGAGAGAGATGCTTAGCTTGTCGGAGAATATGATTGAGGAATCTTAGATTAAGGGATTGACAGGTTTATATGCACTAATGATGACGTGGCAGATTGGGTTCGGTTCGTTCACTCAAATCACTTAGATCCGTTAGATCCTGCTGTTCAAAAATTTTCTTTTTTGTTTATTAATTACTTTAATTTTATATTACACCAAATCATTAAATCATTATTATTTCATGTGATTTATAAGATAAAAAATAAATAAACACATCTAATTTATTCCTTGTTTTATGATGATCAATTTGATATCCATATCATATATTTTTCGTCGTAAGGATAACAAAGTGGGACTGAAAGTGGGACAGAAATTGTGGGACAGACGATTTCATGTGCTTGTAGAAGGTTTTGTAAGTCCCTTTTCATTAACCTTATCATTTTATTTTATTTTTTGCTCGACATATTCCGAATTCTAGCTAGTATTAATTTCATTATCGGTTATTTAATGAATTTGGCTTTCAAAAAATTATATTGCATGCTTTGAAGGATTTCTTCGCTTTACGGACCAAGCTTCTAGAAGCCTAAATATCTTTTCACTTCATGCGACAGTGTCCTGTGTCCACGTATAAATTTTAATAATTCAATATTGCAAAATAGTGGATGCGATTCTACCCATTTGGTTTTGAGTGGCATTTCATTTTCACGTAAATATTTATTATCTTTCTTAAAGAAAAATTGAACCTATCATAAGATAGAATATAGAGTGCGTACAAGTTCGATTCTTCCCTTTGATAATTCAATCCCCGTGAAAATACAAATCAAAACCACTGGCGATAGAAAGCCTTCTAGAAGCTGTCTATTTTCTATCTTTTAATGGTCGCAACTCGCGACAAGGTTTTAACCAATTTTTGTTTTTATTTAATAAGTATGATGATATCAAGAGGGCATGGCCCACTGTTTATATTATATATATTATAAATTGAAATAAAAAAAAAAATTGAAGAGCAACAATTTAAGGGATTTGAACCCGATATGAATCGAACAGGCAAGGGAACCTTCTGATCTGGAGTCAAACGCGCCACCATTGCGCCACGGATCCCATTGTAACTAGGATGATCTAAAATAACCATTATTACAAGAAAAATGATTTTATTGCACATATTGTTATGTAATAAGTGATGTATTTAACTAAGAGCCATCGATTTGATGATACAAAAAAATCATATGAAGTAATGGAAATAAGTCAGCAATAATGTAGGGAATTTTTTCAGGCATATTCCAGCACAAGTCTATGTAAGCTTGTGTGATTCTCTATTACCATAAAGGAGCTAGTCTACAAGCTTATATACTTGACCAACTTCAATTTATCTGATGTGGGACTTGCGTTTGACCAACAAATAATATACCTTTTTTCTGTCAGCCATAATCGGTGAATGCCATCCATAATTAAAAGACATTAAAAAAAGGTTGCTTTTGCTATATAAATAATTATATCTATCTATACTCTTATAGAAACAGCTTTGGGGGATAAAAACTGTAAATTGGTCTGTCAAAATCGACCAATCAAATTTTTTCTACGTTAATTACTATTAAAATATAACAAAACTGTTAAATCATAATAACCACCTCATTCTATTTTTGTATATCAATTATTAAAAAAACTTATTAAACCACGTAGCTTTAAAACTCATAATAACCACATCATTCATTTTTAGTATATAATTTATTAAAATCATCCACCAATAATTAATTTTATATTTTTGCATACACGTAGGGTGTGCTAAAACTAAGTACTAGTATAAATAATGGGAATTAGATTCAAATTTGAATTTCAAATGTATAAGTTAAAGATGTGATAATTTATACATTTATATTATCAATTAGTATATTGAAAAATAAACTTGTGATTAGAATATATGTTGGCGAGTCAATCAAGATGCATGGGAAATATCACCATAGCTATAATAATGTAATAAAATCTCGAAAGATACAAATAATTATGTACATAATTAGCATATATTTGTGAAAAACTAAAATTACCAAAATAGACAAAAGAAGGCAATAAGAAGGGTCAAATTTGAATTTCCCATTTTTACTTTTATTCAACCTTCCTAAATGCGTGCAGCAATAGCAAACCCTAAATATTATTTTAATTTACATATGTAATACCTGCAGTCACACCTCCTCGTTCATATTTCATAGTATCTGATTTTTATTTCATCTTATTTTTCTTCGACGATGATCTGAAACTTTATAATTCTTCATCAACATCTAATTGAGCTTATTATAATTTTTTTGCCTTTTTAAATTTTACAGAGAAAGATTAAAATGTCTAACGACGACTTCCCTCTTCAAAAGTCTACTTCCCCACAGTTTTCGTCATACCCTAGACCCGAAGCTGAGTACCAGGAAATCATTCAAAACAGTGATCTTTTTTACCAGAAGCTTCAATCGTTCCACGCCTCTTGTGGAACTAAATTCAGGTATTTTGTGTTTCTTATTTGAGGTCTGCTGCTTCGGATTTTCCCTTTTTCTGTGGTTTTGTTGATTTTGGGTGTAGTCGGTGATTTTTTGGTTAGGGTTATGTGGGGTTTCTTGCTTATGCGTGGGGTAATCGTTCGTGTATGTGTTTGTCGATTCTATGAGCGAGTGGGACATTTTGTAACTTGCAGATTTGGGGAAATGAAAGAGAAAGGACTTGAGCTCTGTGAGAGACTCATGCCATCTTTTTTACGCTGTTTAACTGCCAATTTAAATATTGATTTAAGTTATAAGACGATAACATTGGTAAATAGATATGTCGATGACTAGCATCTTTGTGATGATTCTGACCTAAAATGTATATTTATGTGCTTGATCTCAAGATGATGGTCTCGTCGTCGAATTGCTCTTATGTGATTTTCGATCGAAAATTTATATATTACACATATACAAGAGAAATCATACATAGGTTTATTAATTATTATCTACTTCATATAAGCTTTTGCTGCTTATCTAGGATTCCTACTATTGGTGGAAATCATCTAGATCTTCATAGGCTCTTCATTGAAGTGACCTCACGTGGTGGCATCGAAAAGGTATGTTCGCTGCACCGTCTTAACACAACTTCTGTTATACACCTCATTACAACATGTAAAAGTGTGATGAAGTTTCGTGGATTCCATCTTATGACCTTTTTTTAGTTGACTTATATTGATTCACTATGAGAAATTCAGGTTTTAGCTTCTAGGATTATTGTTCTTAGCGCAATATGATCAGTGATCTTGTGTGTGAATGTAAGAGTATATTGTATAAGTTCTCAAGGATTACTTGAGTAGATATTTCAGTTTTTTCCTTTGCATCGTATCTTTAAGCGCGTAGGATTCAACTGAAAGATTTCTTCCACGTAGGTTTCACCATTGCCTACGATTATGATAATAGTTACTTAATGTGGCTAATTGATTTATGAGTAATCATCCTTAATCCTAACGCAGGTTGTAGGAGATCGAAGATGGAAAGAAATCACTGGAGCCTTCAACTTCCGGTCCTCGATTACAAGTGCATCATTTGTCCTTCGCAAGTATTATGCCTCCTTGCTATACCATTTCGAGCAGGTTTATTATTTCCGTAAACTGCAAGCACAGTCACCAGCGCCCGGTAACCCTCTACTAACTTTTTTTTCCTTGACTGTTTCTCAAGGATTTGCTACTAATAATCACAACCCTCTTCTCCACTTAATCAGGTTTTGAAACTCTGAATGAATCTGCAAATCAAGATGCTGATAATAACGCCCTCCCGTTCAATCAACTCACAGGTGACACTTGCCCTTCATTCATGATTATTTTGTTGTCATTATACCAACATGGTCCTAGCCATACTAAGCAACAGCTTTTCTTCCCCCCTTTCTCTATCTTCGACAAGTGTAATCGATTAGCATTTGATGCAGTGAATTCCAAACTTGAAGATGGCTCTTTTATCACTGGAATGGTCGATGGAAAATTTGATAGTGGCTATCTAATCACTGTCAAAGTGGGATCTGAGGAACTAAAAGGCGTTCTTTATCACACTCCCATGGATTCGAATGCAAAGACAAATGCATCTCAAACTTTTAGCATTCCTCCGCTTGCACCTGGCATTCGAAGAAGGAAGAGAAAGCACCAATCGGCTTTTAGGGATCCAGCTCATCCCAGGAGAAACAGAAGTGGTTACACCTTCTTCTTCGAAGAGCAGTATCACGCCTTGAGGCCTTTGTACCATGGTCAAGAGAGAGCTATAAGCAAAAGGATCGGACACTTGTGGAGCGAGTTGCCCGAGTCGGAAAAGCAGGTTAGAGAAACAGAAACGATGTGAATGCTCTGTTATTACGCCATGGTTTTGTTACTGTTGTTTTAGATGTTGTGGTTGTCTTCTTACAGGTGTATCAAGAAAAGGGATTGTTGGATAAGGAGAGATACAAGGCTGAGATGTTGGAGTACAAATCATCACATGAGGTTCAGTCTTAGTTTCAGTTAATGTACAAGTTTGTTAGCTTTTAGTCCAAACTAATATCAACCGCCGTAAACTACTCTTGTCTGAATACTCCGGGATTTTATCGGTTAGTATAAATGTGGTTTGTAGTTTCAATTTTTAATGGCTTCTCTATGTTTTCTTTCAAAAACCCGACGGGCTTGGGTTGGCTCCTATAGATTGTCGTCATGATTGCAAGCAGAGTTACGGTGCAAAGTAGTCTACGAGCGACATTGTGCGATAATTATACATAAAAATGCTTTTATTGTACCAAACAAAGTTCTCTCACGCAGGTAATAGCTATGACTCAGTTTGCTCTGTTCATCTACTACTGCCACACAGGGAAGAAAAAGACATTCCAAATGTTACATCAAAGAAGTAAAAGAAAACAAGACTGGCTGATTTTTAAGCTAAGTGGGGACAACATCCTCATAACTTTGAAATTTCAACATGAAAAAGCCCAAAAGGAGAACTAATAGCACCATCTGTAGGGAAAAAAATGAGGTGTATTTGCAGATTTTTGTTTGCAGAAGCTTCGAAGATTCTTCTTCAACACTAGCTAGTTCTTCACAAACCTTTTCAAACTCCTCAGCCTTGTATTTAAGCATCACCGCCTTGTTTCTGGTATCTGTGAGTTTCTCTGTGATTTGTGTTTCACCTGAAGCAAGAGCATCTGCCTCTGCCCATAGGTTTCTCAGCATGCTTGATATTGTCAAGTATTCCACTTCGGCCTCAATTCTATTCTTCAAGAGTAGTTCGATTTCCTTTTCAACTTCTTGGTTCACAGATATGGTTTCCTGCGGATTCTGCTCATCAGCTTCAGCTTCCCTATGAATGTCAGACATAAAGTCTTCGACGTGTTTGCTGATTTCGCGGAACTTGAGCATCTCTGAGAAATAAAAATTTGGATCTATCAAAGAAGGATATTTTGAGTTCAGGAAAGAAGCTAATCAACTTTGACAAAGAAACTCGGAAGAAATGCCTCCCATTTTTCACAAAAGGATACACTGTGCAGAGATCATAGGATGCAATTTAAACCTCAAAACTAGGTCACTGCAAAATTTTCGGCATTCATAAATAAAGATTGACCGAAAGGAGGCTACCCACAGAAAAATAGAAAGCAAAATCCAATGGTAACCAACCTTTCTCTATCGCTTCTTGTGCATATTGGAGGGAATCAACAGCTTCAACCAGAGGATCCTTATCAGTAGAGAAACCATTAACCTCCTTCCCGTATACTTTAGCTTCCGTAGAGGAGTCGGCAACACCATTTTCATGTGATATGTCTTCATATCCTTCTTCTGTATTCCTTTCTTCTTTATCACCTTGGTCACCGTAATTTTTCTCAACTTCGGTAACAGTTTCCCCATCACAATCAACTTGCTTCTCACCTTCCCTACCATTGTTCATGGAAATTGTTTCAGGCATAACCACAACGTTAGAGGTACAAGAATCAGATTCCAAGCTCAAAACAGATGTTTCCTTCAAACTCTTCACCGATGCGTCTCGAGGTTTCTTCATTTTCTCAGCCTGAACTTTCCCATGGTGACTACCACGCTGCACCGAGTTAGTCGAGTTCTTCCCGCTTAAAGTCCTCAACTTGCTCTTATCATGAGGAAATCCTGAAACCATAGGCTTATCGTATCTGATCGCTTGGCCACTAGCTGCTGTCGAGGACTTACTACTTCGATCCTCACTGTTGTCCGAATCTGTCCCAGCACCAAACAATGCCTCTGTGCCCAAGATGGGTTCCCCAGACAAAGCAAACCCTTCCAAGCTCTTAACCATAGCATTCGCCGATGCAACAGAATTATCACTGCCTTCCTTCTCAACGTAAACCTGTGCACGCTTGCTCGGATTCACTTCTGAGTTCGATCGTTCGTCCTTTAGGAACTGGCTAGCATCAAAACCACCACTACCACCGCTCGATTTGGCAGAATTTCTGTCGATTCTCTTCCACTTCCTCAAACCAAAGCCTTTCCTAGTTGCAGAGGACGAAGGTGAAGCTTCAGAATTCGAAACCCCTGGAGATGATTCTCCCTTCCCCTTCCCATATCCATCGCCATGGTTGTTATTCTGCACACTATGAGACTGAGACCCATTATCAGCTTCACCATTTAACCCACGGTCATTTCTCAACCCATCGTTATTGGTTCCAACCGATCCATTTACAGAACTCACTCTTTCCAAATCCATAAAATCGCAAGAAATAAATCAGACCACAACAATCTGGCAACCCCTGAAGTTCAATGAAATTAAACAAAAAGTCAATAATTCCACCACGATTTCAGCTCAAATGGGGAGAAGAGCATCTTTCCCAGATCGAATCCAGCTCCATACTTACCATCACAGATATAATAACAGAAAGATAAAGGACTGCTACGAACAGTATGAATGCAATCATCTACATCAGACATAAGGCTTTCGTACCTCTAGATCAGGGGTTCCACTAATGACCAAGGAATTAAAAGAAGTTCAGTTTCCTCCGAAGACAACATTTGCTTGAATCCTAACCAACATATTTTCCCTCACTGCGTCGTGTTTGGCTAGCGTGGATCTAAAATACTGAACTACCTATTTCACCCCTCCCTTGAGTAAACACTGGTCAGCTCTTCTGGCCACAAAACGGAGGATAGTTTCGGAAGTATATTGCAAACAACCACCCTATTCACCAGTCTACCCAAACAAGTCGTTAGACTTTTGTTTCTCAAGTCGCTGTCTTTTATTAATTAATTGAGATTAATGCTTTGTGGGGTCAGTCAGCCAAATTGTGTGCTGTTCAGAGCTCTATCTATCTATCTGTAAGCCACGTGACTCGCCACGTGACTTTCGTTTTTACAGCACGGAATTTGGGCCTAGGCCCAACTCTGTAGGCCCAAATAAGCCTAATTACGTCAATTAAATACATTTACTGCATGAAGCGACCCCATTGTGCTGTGCCATTCCGCCACCGTCTCTATCTAATCTGTTAGCCACGTGACTCACCACGTGACCATCGTTTTTTCAGCATGGAATTTGGGTCTAGGCCCAATGATACAGGCCCAATAAAGCCCAATTACGTCAATTAAATACATTTACTTTGCTGGCAGCAAACACCTATTGTCCCATTCGCGTCACCATCTCCATCTATATGTAAGCCACGTGATTTGAACTACGTGACCATCGTTTTTTCAGCACGGAATTTGGGCCTAGGCCCAATGATATAGGCCCAAGAAAGCCCATTTTCGTCAATTAAACAAGTACATATTTTACAGGAAGCGACCCCACGTCTCATTATTCGCCACCATCTCCATCTATCTGTAAGCCACGTGACTCATCACGTGACTTTCGTTTTTTCAGCACGGAATTTGGGCCAAGGACCAACTCTCTAGGCCCAAAAAAGCCCAATTTCATCAAAAATACATTTATTTTGTAGGAAGCGACCCCATTGGTCCCATTCGCGCCACCATCTCTAAATTGCGTCGCAATTACGAAAACAAACAGAAAAGGAAACATTGAAATCTAAAACATAAATACAAACCTCAATAAATTAATACTCTATAAATTACTAAAGTTTCTAAAATAATAAAATCTTCTGTCCCGACTTGGACCTTTCTAAAAAATCACCAATTTCGATAAGATAATAAGATAATAATCTTTCATAAAATCACTTTATAAATATTAGGTCCCATCAAAATTCAAAATTAGTATTCATAAAATATTACTATTAAATATAATAATAATTTGCTAAAAATAGTACAACTACAAAAATATGCATATGCTTGGCCACGAACACCATGTCACATATCATTACAACAAATAAAATGAGCAATATTATTATTGATAAATTGTTAAACATGATATAATTGTATGTACTATGAATATAGTATACGCACACATGTGCTCATTTAATTCACTCCGCCATTGACATAACTAAGAGATAGTTGATTAAAAAATTTCTTGTAATTAATAACATATTTATTTATCGATATATTAATATCTCTGTAAATTAATAAAATTTAATGGTCCCAATATTATTAATTTATAGAGGTTTCCTGTATATATAAGTTTGCTCTTTTTATCCCAAGATGCTATGCTCCAATACAACAACTAAGAACAAAGATATAATATGTTCTTCCATGACATTCCTATGCAACCCTTTACTTGGGCGGTGGTGGTCCCTTTGGTGGTAGATGGGAACGACGACTTTGATTCGCCGAATGGCCGCTGCGGCCACCACGGCTCGAGCCACGGTTCGAACCGCTCGAACCCATGTGGTTCGAACCGAAGTCAAACGTGGGGCTGGGCTCGCCAAAGGTGGATCTATATAGGTTCCACCAACCAAGAGCCCCGTGGTTCGATCCATCAAAAGAAGAACCTTCGTGCGCAACGACGCCGTGAGAAGTTGCGTTAAATTCGACGTTTGTTGGCGCTAAAACGCCGCTCATTCCATCGTTAGAAGTATTATTATTTAGCGCTGCCGACGAGCTCGGTTTTCCACTAACGTGAGAAGACGAAGCATCGGCGGTGGTGAGATTATTGGGGCGGGCCCCGCGCTGGTGTCTGATTGCGCATTCGAGCACCACGTCCCCGAGAAGCCCGGTCCATTTTGGGGCGGGGCCCGTCTCGGATAACCTTTGCTGTTTGGGCGGGCCCCCGCCGTGTCCTTCTTCGGGCGGACGCTCGACTCTCTTCTTCTCGTTGACGATGTTAGCAGCAGAGCCAACGATGTTGGGATGGTCTTCGGCGTCGTCGTCGTCCGGGATGAGGATAGGATGGTCTTTTTCGCCCGGGATAGGGATAGGAACGTCATTTTGCTCGTCGGTCGTCTCCAAAAGGAGGAGTAGATTTTCGGGGTCGAAGAACATGTTCGTGTCCTTGCTGTCTTGGGGTTCGAGACTACCGCCTTGCGGAGGATAAGAGCCCTAATAATAAGAGCAAAAAGATATTCAGCAGTACAAAACCTTAATTCACACATATGTGCCCTTAAAATGACACGTCATTTTTCGCGTAAAAAAGATGAAAACGGACGCAAAAAAAATCTATATGTAGAAAGAGCGCGAGGGAATGAATAAGACAACGTACATTATATTCGCCGACCATCTTCAGCCGTTCACTTTGACCGTCGGGAATTTGATTTGCTGCGTTCTGGTTACTACCGCTAGGCGCAAATCGATCGAAATTCCCCACGGTCGCTGGTGGCGGTTGAGCCTGCAAGAAAAAGCAATCAAAGGGGACAATGAAAAACCGAAAAATAAAAAAAAAAAGTTATTCTGTTCTAAGCGTTTAAAATGTTTTCGTCGAAAACTCAACGCAGCTAACAGTGAATTTGTTACCTGAAAATAATCGGATAGGGAAATGGGAGCATCGGTTGGGATGGAGTTAGCAGCGGTGCCGAGGTTTTGGACACGCGATGTCGTCCCCTCGACCCTAATTGCTGGCTGCTGAAAATTGAATCCCTGAGAGGCGCTAAATATATCGAGGTCTTCATCGTCGAATAGGAAGTTGCTCATCTTGGGAAATTATTCAGCAAAGATAATTCAGATAAAGCCTGAGAAAAAGATTCGTATAAATCAGCTACAGATCATGCCACGAATGATGATATATCACTCAATAGCAGGAATGATTAAACGTAGAAAACCCTATATGTATATATGTGAAGAGAACATGAATTGCTATTGATCACTTACAGAAGAATGAGAGATGAAGAACTCAGTGTTTTTCACGAGCTGAAGAAGCAAAGGCACACTGAGGAATAAGAAAGGTGGCGCCTTTTATTTTAGCTCCAAACCGAATATGGATATCTAATAATACAATAGAGATAATAGGACTAAATTCAATGTATAGTGTATGGATTTTGTACCTAAGACTTATGGGTTCTATAATAATGAGGGAATGATATTTTGTCTTAAGATGATATTACAAAGTAAAATGAGATTATGCAATAAATTAATATTGCTTTGACCTAAGGTAGAAAAGTTTTAGATAGGTATACACAAGCACAGGCCAAAGGGCAATCTTTGGCACTTTCCTTTCATTTTAAACGTGAAAAGGCTTTTAATCCCATGTCTAAACTAATTATCTCTGGCTTTGACAAAATAATATAGTACTAATTGAATATAGTTTAGTAGAATAACAATATAAGGATGTGTTATGATCATATTAATATAGGATAGTAAATCGTCGTTATTTCATTAACGTTTTTACCTAAAAACCTTGAGAGTCAACCCTAACTATTAGCTCCTCACATACTTAGCCAGAAACGACTAAATGTCGTACAGCTGAAAAAAAATCAAACCATAGCAAATACAGGCATTAATAACAGTCAAATGATTAAGAATTTGGGATGGATCGAGTACATAGCTATTTTTATCAATGATGTAGAACAACGTATATCCATTCAATACGTAGTATGGACTTTAAACATGAATGACATAAATCTATTATACT
Source organism: Craterostigma plantagineum (assembly GCA_027422505.1). Lineage (NCBI taxonomy): Eukaryota > Viridiplantae > Streptophyta > Magnoliopsida > Lamiales > Linderniaceae > Craterostigma > Craterostigma plantagineum. The sequence continues at coordinate 619,303 of JAPQWV010000218.1, read as the reverse complement.
ACATAAACGGTGAATGGTAACTATAAACTGCTGCATTTGATCGGCCGCTATTACGTTCAGACCGTTGGCTACAGCGGTTAATTGCAGCAGCGTTAGCGCTGTGCTCAACGATGCGCCATTTGCGCAATAATAACCACTCTCCCGCACGAATTGAAACCCTAAAATCCGATTATGATTGTCGGCAATATTAGCGCTTCTTATGCTGCGCCCACGACCGACGACCGAACCGCGGAACGATATTGTTGACTTGAGACAATATTACAAAATTAAATGAGATTATGTAAAGTAATGAATTTTACCCAATAGTGGAGAAGAAAAGACTTTAGTTGGGGATTGCAGGCACAAGCATAGGGCAATCTTTGACAATTCAAATTCTTTTTCTATATGTATATTTTCTAAACTCTAATGGCTTGTAGACAATGGCTTAGCTAGTAATTCTGATTTGAGACAATATGTGGAGTGGTCTCCAAGTGGGAATGCGTTTGTGGAAGTGAGATTTATTTATGGAACTTAACATATTGATAATGATTGTTCATGTGTGATATGAGTAGATAATGTGAAGAATTATACAACACTTCTAGTGCTTTACCAACATAAAATATTATTTAAAAACATCGGATTTGCACAAACAAGAGAGCATCAAAATAAGCCCATCATGACACACTGCGAAAACCATCATACCTTAATAAGTTTTCAATCCAAAAGAAAAAAAAAAAAAACCATGAACAAACTTGAAACTTGACCCTAGGGTGACATAATTCCATGGCTATGAACAGCATCAGCATATATCATCTCTAACTTCGGAAACTCTTTCTGTCAAATGTAAGTAAAATGCATAAACCAACAACCAAATTTCCATCCACTCTTTCACCTTCTCAATAATCAGCCACTTTGACCAACACCACTGGGCATAGACCTCTGTGCAAATTCAAGCAGTATCTTCTTCTGCTGGTCGCTCGTGTGAGGAAGGCTCGCACGCAGAAGTTCGACGGGCATTTCCCTGGCAATTGCTTTGGCCATATCAGAGCCAAAGCCATTAGGGTCAAGCGACCTCTGAGCAAGGAAAGACTGTACCACAGAGTCGTACTTGTTAAAACAGTACTTCGTCAGAAGGCTAAAGAACGCATCGAATGAAGCTTGCCAAAACGCACGGTTTGCAGGGCTACAATTACTAGCAGCAACAGTATGAGAATCTGTCAAGATCTCAGTTGCTTTCTCAAGCACGGATCTAAGGATAACAGAGGCACCATCTCCATAAGAACTACCGATTGGACGCAGAGGAGGGTGCTCAGTCGAACAGACGACTGATGCAAGGCAAGCTGCTAATGATTTAAGATCCATGCGATTGGCGAGAGAAGATACAGCTTCAGCCAAGTTAATGGTGGTTGAACATACGCCGGGATCTGATGAAATGGTGCCAAATAAGAACCTTAGGTTGCGGAAGATAGCCATAGATACCACCCTGCTGAGCTCTCCAGGCGAGAGAAGTCGGAGGAACTTTAAAAGTAGCTTTTTGCCCTTGGGAAGAGAAACGATTCTCAAGAACACGAAATCATCTTCAGGGGCTAAGTTGACGGTTTGCCCATTAGTCCCCAATGGATCGAGGAGCTGTAGAGAGGATGCTAAACCTTCAAGAAGAACCTGTCTCTTCTGCCTCAGCTCGGCCCCACCATCTGGAAGCTGATTAAACTGTAAGAATCTGTCAATGTCCTCAATGTCAAGAAGAAGGCAAATGCCATCCTCGATGGCAACCCTGGCTGCAAGCATCGGCTCTTGTTCCAAGGGCTTCTCAGAAAGTTTGGAGTCGATAGACTCGTTTGTAGATGAATTTGGTGAGCCGACTTCGAGAAGTGGCCTGGGCCTGCGTATTGATGAAAAGGAGACCCTGCCAAGAGCATCCACTTTAAGAAAAGCATGAGGCTCGTTGCTTGTACGAGGCTTCGAAAAGCTATCCTTCAAGTTAACCGGGCAGAAATGATGCCTCAGCTTAGCACCAGAGGATTTTCTAGCAAGGCAAGCCTGATGGTAATAATCTTCGACGTAAGGATCATTGGTGTGAGTAGCAGCCACCTGCATTCGAATGATATTCTCAATCTCCATGGAAGTCATGTACTTGGACTTATATCTTGGCCAACCACCGTCGCCCCTCATGCCACCGAAATCAGAACGCGGATGGGGATGGCGCATAATACCCGGCCTGCTCCTCAACATTGAGATGGCCGCTCTAGGATCTCTTGAATCTGTCATATCAAGCATCTCGACATTATTCATCATATGAGGAGAAAGGTGTGCGCCTGACATTTGAGAAGGAAACCCTCCCACGGGTTGTTGGTGATATTGATGATGCTGCATCCTAGCTTGTTGATGCTGAGGCGTAATGTTCGGAGGCATAGGCCAATTCGGATGAGAAAATAGCTGGGGAGGGCCATTGTTTGGGGCTCCCCCTCGATGTCCAGAACCACTTGGATTCATCCTTTGGTTTTGATGTTGACTGTTGAGAGTGTGCTGAGGAGGCCGTTGAGGGAAATTTCCACTAAACTGTGATCCGTGGGGCAAGGCATTTAACTGATGTTGAAGTGTTGAGAAAGGAGAAAGATTAGGGGAAGGGACTGCCATTTGGGAAACACCAGGCCGGTATGGGATATTAGGACCTAGTGAGGCTTGTGGAGATATGCCACCACCAGGGAGAGGATAAGAAGTGAAAGGCGATGATTTTGGAATGAGGATTGGTTCACTTGAATGTTGATGTCGTAGGAATTGCTGTTGCATGGGTGGCTGCTGATCGGGGTAGGAAGATGTCCTTTGCAATGAGTTCAATTCCATTCCACGAGCAGGTGAGGAGGAATATGGATTTGAAGACCAGTTTTTACTCTCGTGGAAACGGTCACCATCGAAAGTGTGTCGATCGGCCCAGTTGGAGATATCTGGGTCTTGTGACCATTCAGCCGAAGATGAACCTGCAGCATCATAGTTAACATTTAAGAGAAGACGCGTCGTAATCATAAAGAAGCAGAAATGAATGATAGTAGCCACTCACTTTGCCTTGATCCCCAGTCTCCACTAGCCCCTGCATTGCCTGGCTCCCTGATAACTTTATTCAACTGTACGAGCAAGAAGCATACAATATTTGAGCAAAACAGTGAATGTGAATCAATTTTGTGTATCATAACAATAACGATGATGCATTATACACAAAAGTAAGATTTAAGCCGTACCAAACGATTGGTCATACAATCCGAGCATAAAGCAACAGGATGGATGAAAATCAATTAATTTAGTATCGGATAATAATGAAGTATAATCGAGAAAATATAGAAGTAAGGTATAAAAAAACAATTAGCCATGCAAATAGTTGGTACGACAAATGATGATATCAGAGTGTAACATAACTCTTTTTGCAGGTAGACACGAATAGTTGGCATAATTACATGTTCCAATTTAGATAATTAGAAATAATGTCGACTTCGTGTTTAATACAAACTTGTATGCAATGCGTTTTAAGATACATTAAAAGGGACAATTAAAGGTATATAGCCCAACAAGAACATAAGAATAGATTCAGTCAGTGTCTTTCTGTTTTTTTTAAATAATAGACAGAATGCATGAACTTAACAAAATTTGGCATAAGAGATACCCTACCTTGGAAAATGTGTTACTGAGGTCATCGATCTCAGATATAGATCCAAAAGTATCACCCTGCAAAAAGAAAAAAAAATATCACGAATTTAAATCACGTGATGATCTTAAATTCTGCACGCAAGACGCAATCCTCATGAATGTACTTCATGCCACTTCACCGATAAAACTCAGTAAATTCCAACCCCACCAATGCACAACCAAAAGGACATGTAACGACACATGGAATAACATAAGCTCGCATTCGACACCGGTTGGCCGCAAGCTTTGATCGGCGTACTAAGCTTTGAGAGAATTTTGACCGAATAAAGACAATAAATTCAAACTTACTTTAAGAATAAATTCACAGCTTAAATGAGACATGAGAATCTAGGGATATAGAAACTAACACAGATCTTAACCATCGGAAGATATTCCTACACAAACAATCTTGGGAAAATCGAGACTTGGAAATATAGAGATACAAAAACTTATAAAATCTTAACCATCCTACCCAATAAATCATTTTTCTAACTACCCAAAAAAGTGACTTTAGAAAATTGGAAAGGTAACATGAACCATTGATGGTAGCACAAACTTGAGCTATTAGTCAGTGCACAAAACTCAAGGTTATATAAACATGGTGAAAAGACTATCACACAAGCATTTCGACGCAAACTTGCCGGCACACATAAGGAAATTGGCTGATGAGCATACAAAGAATCGAAAGCTTCAGAACCCACCTCTTCTCTCCGCAACCTATACTCTTCATCCCCATATTCAAGAGGAGCACTAAAATCCTCTTCATCTTCTAATCCCCCAAGCTCAACTTCCTCGCCAATGTCGTTACCAAAAAATGCATACTGAGAAGCATCAAATACAGCATTCCCTGATCATCAAACATGATAAACAAGTCAAAAATCCGGAAATGTTCCCGAGTTAAACCACAAAAATTCCTTAAACATATCCGAGCTCTGTTGTAAACCAGTAATCCACAACAGTAAGTTATACTGCATAAGCAATCCCAAGCTATTTCAAAACACCACCTTTTCAAGAAAATTAATCAACTAATATCAAACACGCACTAAAATCTGCAAAGATAAATATGATTAAGACACGCCCACACTCACACCCGCACAGAAAGAGGCGCACGTAGAGGAAGATAAACTCCAGAGCAGAAACAAAATACACACTACCACACCACCAATTCAAGCACCGGGAAAATCGAGGCAACGAGCACAATTAAGTTCAAAGATATTTAATAAAAATAATCGCCAGCAGTCTCACTTGGCAAGTAAACAGATCTATCTGCACCCAAAATTCAAAAGCTTAAACTAACAAAATCCAGAATCAAAAGCCACGACATACCTGTAGGATTAGCACCGAGTGATTCCAGATCCCCAACTCCACCTCCGTAACCATCCATATCAAATTATTTCTTTCCACAATATAAACAAATAAGCAAAAAGGATTCCACTCAAAACGGACTCTTTCTCCTTTCACCAAAAAGCTATGCTAATTTTTTTTTTTTAAACTCAAATACTAGAAAATAATATCTACGTCAAACCGCCAACGCTGAATCTAGGAACTTCCTAGGGTTTGCGACGAAAAAGAAACGGCGATTGATAGTTAACTTCGGTACAGAATCACATAAAAAGAAATACAATCGTTCAATTTCTAGGAACCCATTGCTTCTTTTAGGGATAACGATTATATATTTTTCTGTTTTTCTCTGTTCTATCCCTTATAAAAGGGAGAGCACAAGAGAAAATCTTGTTGACGAGTGAAAAAAAAAAAAAAGAGAGAAAAACAAAAACGAAAATGAAGAAAGAATCCTACAGAGCGACGTGTATGTATTTACCAATTTCCTTTTTATAAATAATAATTATTTATCTTTTAGTTGTGTGAAGAAATTTGATTGATTGGTGTCATTGTCATTAGGGTTAGAGGTCGGTGGGACACATTTTGACATTTTGTGTGATTTTTATTTAAAAAAAATTACTTATTTCTTCAATTATAATACAACTTTGATAAGCCTGGAATCAATCATAGCCTGAAATTAAAATGAGGAAGCCAATTATTATTACCACTGCCACCTAAAAGCGCACAATACGGTAGTAGTAAAGGTTATGGGCCCATGGGTTATAAGAACAATTAGATGTCTCATACATTATTATTACAATCATCTTCTGACTTAATTCATTACCAAGCTCTAACTCATTTATCTTGTTCAAAATTATGATAAATCGGGATCAATCTGAATTCCAAATGATAGCCTTGGCTTAGAAGTTGTCATAACGGTCATGTATAGTTTGGGACAATGATTTCAATCCTTCAAATAAATCAAGGCCTAGAAAGTAACATGGATAGCCCAAGACAATTTCGCTCTCTGTAGCCCAATAAGACAAACATATTATTGAAAAATATATCAAGATTAATTAAGTTAAGATACAAAGAAATATATTACGATGAAAATCACCCCGCTAAGGAAGGTTCACATCAACAGTCGCGGTTTTGATAGAGTGACAAACGGGGCAAACATGGGTCGATGACCCGCAAACTGCACACAAGCACAAATGCCTGCAAGGCAAAACCAACACGCACGACTCCGCCGTTGAGCACCTCCTGCACGCCATCGCCTGTCGTCCGCGCGCCGCCGGGCCATCGCAGGCGTCGTCTTCGTAGTTGCTGCCGCAGTGTGAGCGCGCGTCGTCTTCGTCGCTCCGCCGCCGCTCCTGCAGCGCCTGTTGGAGATCTCTGTGCAGCGCCTTCGCGGTGGCCTCGTTCCTCCGAGCAAGTTCGCGCCACTTCCGATTCTGGACGGTCAGTGACCTTAATCGCGCGTTTAGAGCTGCGTTGATTTCGCCTATTTTGACGAGTTGTTCGTCTTTGGATCTGAGCCTCTTCCTCACGACGATTTCCGCAGCTTGGACCAATTTTCTGGAATACCTCTCGCGTCCTTCTTCGAATTCGATTCGCATCCTCTCCTTCTGTAAAAATCGATACATGAATTCGGTTGGACGATCAATTCACGGATAATCGTGACAGAAACTGATTTAAAGGGGAAAAATCGCAGCGTACGTGTTGGGAGATGAATCGAGCAACGTCCAATTGCTGTTGGCGATTCTGAAAAGCCAACCCTCCGCCGAACAAAGACGAGTTACAGGAGCCTCGAAGATCGTTAACCATCGACGTCGCTCCGTTTGCCGCCGGAGGAATGAGGAACAACTGGCTGGAATTCTGAAGATTGTGCGTAGAAAAATCGCTGAAACAAATCGGTGAAAGGCAAATTAACCGGCAAGATCAAAATCACTTTTCAAGGATGTTAACGAGCTGTTAATTCGTACCTTCTGCTGATACTGTGAGGCACGAATATGCTGTTGTTATGCTGAGCTTCGATCGCCATTATTTGTTACTTCGTAGATCTGAGCAGTCTTTGTGAAGAAGATGAAGCACACAAACATATATATAGTGATATAGTGTGCACTTGTCCTGGGAATTTAAAGGGAGCGTTGTTTTCGAATTTAATTTAATTTTCTTTTTCTGGGAAAAAATTTTTCTCTCGAGATCTCATGCTGTAAATCGAATGAGATCGTATAGCTGTCTTGTTTTATAATCTGATATTACTACAATATTGCTTTCTTTTTTATTTGAAAGATTACTACAATATTGTTTCTAGAAGGTGGCTTTTTTTTTTTATGATTCTGCTAGTATGAAAATAAGAATGAAATGATTAGATAAGTGTGCTATTAAATCTTTTCATTAAGTGAAGGAACAGGATTAATAATCTAAGATTGTGTTGGCCTATATATTCAGCAAAGGCAACTTACAGTATTTTGTAATCGCTGGCCTTTATTAGTCCAATGTAATATAAATCAATATGAAAATATGGTTTTGCGTAGATAAAGATGTGTGTTTTCATGTTTGGATGTAATTATATACTTGCATTACAACAATCAAGAATTTGGAAAAAGTTGCTAAAATAATAAAATATACTACTTTATGCGTGAATTAACCTCTAATTACAAGAATACAAGGGATTGGTATGGGCATGGGCCATCAAATTTCAAATATATTATAGCTATTCCACTCTTTTTTTTCTAAGAAATTAATTTCTTGGTATCTATTGTTGCTTCTATCTATCCACCCATGTACGACGTCGTGCTGCTTCTCATAATAATTCAGCATTCATGTTTTGAAAGTTCAAAGTTTATGGATATCAAAATCGAGAAATTAGACATGTGTGTAATTATTATAAAATTAAAATCTTTTCACTGTATTGAATTTGAAGAAGCAAACATGTTAATATTATTATCATTAGATTTATTTAATTTGTGGCCAAATTTATGTGGCGTTTAATATATAAATTTAGACGTTATAGTCCAAGGCCCATCATTGCATAGAGGGCTCTTCCAAATTCTTACATGGTACAAAACCCTAAATATCCGTGCCCAAATGAATCAAACATCAAAGGAAAACACATCAAAAGTCTGGATACGACTCTTTACACTTATTTAAAGGCATTATTTATCATTGTCACGGAGGGTCGTGGGAAATAATACAGAAAATATGACGACGGCGACAATGATTCCACCAATTATTCGACATATACTAAAGAAATAGAACTTTCACGTAAAAGGATAGTGATATCACCGTGGACTTTAAACAAATTTGCAAAAAGCAATCCATATAGACCAACCCCATGATATAAGTTGGATGTGAGCTGCAAGTTTTGAAACCGGATTTTCCATTCGAAAAAAAAGAAAAGAAATAAAGGGAAATATAAAAAGCAAAGATAAAATAAATCAATTATCTTGAACATTTTATTCTTCATCCTCATCCTCCCAACAATGTCCTGCCAAGTAAAAAGAATTAAATATCGACATGCATGACAGGCCCATTGAGGCCCACCACTTTGAAGTGGTTTCTAATGCCGTGGCCCACCACACCCACTATATGTTTATTAATTTATTACTTCAAAATAATGTATTATCTTGATCGTACGTACAAGTGTACGGTAGGACACCCGTACTTCATCGTAGTTTTATAACATTCTCTAGAGAAAGGAAAAACATGGTGGAGCCCACTACCCTTGCCTATGTTTTATGATTTGATGTAATTGATCTATTGCATCGACGCCCACGTACCTAGTCAAGTTTTTATTTTAGTTGTACTAATTTATTATTTTAGTATTGTTAAATATATGACACGTAAGAGCATCTTCAACCGCGGCATTAAAATACGATTATTTCAGAAACGATATTATATGTGCGCTTTACTCCTATCGATAAACTCCATTTTCTACGCTAATCTTTTCTCCAACCTATTAACTCTATATACTACGCTAAAAATCAAAGTCATACATTACATTTAATTCTAAAGTCTAGATTATAATAATTAATATTTAAAATTAAATTAAATCATAAAATCAACATATTATTATAATAAAAGAAAATATCAATAAATAAAGGAAATTAATATTATTTGTATTTTTATTATCACAAGCGTATCAAATATTTAAAATTAAAAAAATTGTTAAATTAAAAATAAATAAATAGAAAGTGCATCACAAGTTTTGTAGTGAAAAGTGTGTAGTCTACATCTATGTACTTTATTTGTATTTTGCACAAAAATTAAAGTACCCGTTGTATAATGTTTTAAGGTCGTGGATAGTGATGGCAACGGTGCGGGCGGGGATCTAATCCCCAGTCCCGACTCCCGTCCCCGCGGGGATTTAATTTTTTTAAAAAAATAATATTTTAAATATAATATATAAATTTATATATATTTTTATTATAGATTATATACATTATAGTTTTATGTATTATTTGTATTACTTTAATATTATTTAATCTATATTTATATTACTTTAATACTATTTAAATTATAATTTAATATATATATATATATATTATAATATATAAATAGGGTTCGGGGCGGGGATCCCCGCGGGGAAAATTTATTCTCCGTCCCCTTCCGCGGAGATAAAATATCGGGGATTCTCCGCCCCACTGCCAACCCTAGTCGTGGAATGAGAATCATTGCTCCCCAAAGCCACACTTTTGAAAAGAAAAAGAGGTGAGGCTCAGAAAGAGATATGACCGAGGTAAAAAAATATTAAAAATTAATCAAGTGGAAATCCTAACATTGATCCAATGCTTTTCCTCGTTTGCGAAGGTGGAAGGCCACATCATGTTTGTGCATAAAAGCTAATCAGTTTTGAAAAAGCAGTACGAATGCGCAATCTTTATTACGTCATAATTCAAACTTACGGAAAAATGACCCAAAAATAGCAATAACTTCAATTTGTTGTCCGTCTCATATTCTCTTACCCGATAATCACGCCGCTCTTCACTTTCAAACAGTCTCAGGTTTGTTCTACTGTCACTTCTTATTGATGAATATCGAAATTATATCGATATTGCAAATTATATTTGTTTGAAAATAAATTCCTCTTAGTTTATGTCGACATATCCAACGGATAAGTCCAAGTGAGTTTTCATGGTCGTGCTTCAATGAAAACAGCAGCCATAAGCGGATTAAGCAAATTAACTAATTAATAACTTATAGTTAGTGTAATAAACATTCGGACAAACAAACCTTAAAGAGGAAGAGGCAATAATAAATACGTACCTTCCAAGTACTCTTGTCCGTACTCTCTCTCCCACCTAAATATAATAAACACAATAATTGAGACAACTATAACACAGATATAAAAGTAAGTAAACACTCTCTTTTCTCTCCATTCACACAACCTTCGACTTCATTACAATAACACAAAAAAAAAAACCCATGAAAAACCTCATTAGAAGGCTTTCAAGGGTGGCCGATGCTTCTTCTTCTTCTTCATCTTCCTCCTATCGCTACGACTGCTTGTCATCCCCCACCACCAAGCGTCCCAGCAAAACGCCGTCGTTCGGAAGGGTTCCCGGCGGGCACTTGCCGGTGTACGTCGGCGAGGAGATGGAGCGGTTCGTCGTCAGCGCCGATCTACTGAACCACCCAATCTTCGTCGAGCTTCTCAACAGATCGGCTCAAGAGTACGGGTATGAGCAGAAGGGCGTGCTGAGGATACCCTGCCACGTGTTACTCTTCGAGCGCGTGTTGGAGACGCTCCGCGCCGGCGGAGGTGGGGAGGAGCGTGACCTCCACGAGCTGTTCGGCGAGCTGATGATGAGCAGCAGCAGCACGGCGGATGAAGACGGCGGCAGTTCGTCGTCGTACACGTGATTGCCGATGAATCAAATCAATAATCTTAGTTTTTATCGTTTTTCTTGTGTACTTTTTTTGGTTTCTTGGAATCTCCGTTTGTTTGTTTGTTTGTGTAACTGTAACGTAGTAGCAAACTAGCAACTCGTCGGGGGCATTAGAGTAAATTTCTCCCGCAAAAGCTTTACCTGCACTGCAGATGTACTGTACGGACACTATTACTTGCATTTGTGGTCAAGGGCTTAACTGTAATTTCACTAAATCACTTTTCAAGTTTTGAAGTTCTTGCTTTTGAGGAAAATGTAAATAATTCAAAAGAGGTGGGGGATATAGTATATAGTTGTAGTAGATCTATTGAACCGTAATGGCATCTAGAATTATTACATATAATGAATATTTTATATTTTAATTAATATATTATATTTAATTTAGAAATTAACCTATGAAGAAAGCCCAAGCTCACTATCAGTACAAGCCTGTTGTGGACTTGCAGAAAAAAACGTCGTTGGGTTCTGCCCAATATAGCCGCGGATATTAGATTTATATTTCAATACTTTTTTTTTTTTCCGAAACGATCGCGTTGTATATTTCATCCAAAAAAGTGTACAAGCGGCTAAATAGCCAAATGGGGCCCCACCGTTGACAGAACTGACAGTGGGGCAGTAAGACACTGAATAACAATCATCACAGACTAACAAAAGGCTTAATAAAAACTTCACGACTCGGACCAAAAATGATTTGACAAAAAGAAGGCACCTCCAAAATAAAACCGTTCACCAGGTAGCGCCCAATTCCATGCTTGGAGCAGCAAGACAAAAGAAAACCGTCCGAGCTCCTTGATCTTGCACTGATAAGAATTACCCTACTTAATCAAGGATGAAGATTCACAAAGCTTCGCCAAACACATCAAAGAACCATCAAGTATTCTTTCCATTCATCGCAAGCTAAATCAACAACAACCTTTTCCTCTCGCCATTCTTTCTTGAAGACCCAGAGATTTCTCGTTTTCCATAGCATCCACAAAATGTAGACTGAGAGCTGGACTCGAAAGGTGTAAGCTTCAGATTTGGGACCGGAACAAATGAATCCCCACCAATCCTGAAACGAGCCTAACGGTGTCAGCTGATGGTTCCACAATAAAGGGGCTAATTTCCAAGTTCTGGCAGCTTTGGGACAGTTAAAGAAAAGATGTTCCAAGGTTTCTTCCTCCTCTCCGCAAATATGGCAAATAGGATCGATAACCACACCTCTTTTCCTCAGATTAGTATTCGTAGGCAAGATGTTGTGGATGCAACGCCAAAGGAAGTGCTTGAGCTTGTGTTTTATTTTTAGCTTCCAGATGGATCTCCATAGACATTTCATTTTCTGGCCCCTATCACTACCTTCTGGCCTCCCGCTTCCAGAATGGGTAGTCTCCAACAACTTCTGATAGGCCGACTTCACAGTGAATATGCCCTTTTTATCCCATTGCCAAACAAGTCTACCAGGCGTGGCTTCTCCCTGCAGCTCTTTGCATCCCTGCAAGAGTAGAGGTCTAGCCTGATTCCAAGACTTCCACAGCCATGACGCAGTAGAAGGTATTCTGGCCGTGAACAGATTCCTTCCAGGGAAATACTTGGCCTTCAATACTTTGGCCATGAGTGAGTTGGGCTTAGAAATGACTCGCCAAAGTTGTTTGGCCAACAGTGCTTCGTTGAAGGATTGAACGTGTTTAAAACCCAAGCCCCCCGAATCCTTATCTTCAGCGAGAGACTGCCAAGATTTCCAATGGATTTTCGGGCTGCCATTTTCCTTAACTCCCCACCAGAAATTCGTGATCCTCCTTGTGATTTCCAAACATGTATGTGAAGGTACCTTGAAAATACTCATGATATAGACGTTCAGAGAATTAAGGACCGACCTTATCAAGGTGTCTTTCCCAGCACAGCTGAGGAAGAGAGAACTCCAATTGCATATCCTGTTCTTGACAGCCTCTACAGCATAATTGAAGGTCTCTTTCTTTGCTCTACCAACCACCAGTGGCAAGCCGAGGTGTCTGACTTTAGATTCCTCTTTGATTCCAAGCAGCACATCGAGGATTCGGCTCTTGGTCTCATCCGTCACATTTTTACTGAAATAGATAGCAGATTTCTCCATGTTAACCTTCTGGCCCGTAACTTGACAGAAAGAGGTGAGGATTCCCTGGATTACATTAGCCTGTTCAACCTCAGCTTCACAAAACAGTAGTGAGTCGTCTGCAAAAAACAGGTGAGAGATTAAGGGCCCTTTTCTACACGTTCTAATGCCTTTATACCTGCCGGTTCGAATAGCCTGTGTAATGAGGTTGGAGAATGCTTCGGATAGGATTAGGAACAAGAAGGGAGAGATGGGGTCCCCTTGCCTGATCCCCCGAGTAGGCGAGAGGAAGCCACAATGAACACCGTTGATATTGAAGGAGAATGATGTCGTGCTAATACAAACTCTAACCCACTCCACAAAAGTTTCGCTGAAGCCCATCCTAAGCATAAGCTGGATTAAGAAACACCATTCCACCCGGTCGTATGCTTTGGCAAGGTCAAGTTTGATGGCCATAACCCCCTTCCTACCCTTCCTCACCGAATGGATATAGTGAAAGCATTCATGGGCAATAGTCACATTATCAAAGATGTTCCGACCTTCAACAAAAGCAGTTTGGAAAGGGCTGATAATGGAATCCAAGCAAGGCTTTAATCTTTCTGTCAAAATCTTCGAGATAACTTTATAGCTCACATTGCACAAACTTATAGGTCGATATTGGGAAATCATAGTAGGATTCTTGACTTTAGGGATAAGAGAGATCACTGTATGATTAATGGATTTGAGCAGTCTCTTATGCTTAAAGAAGTTGTGAACAGATAAGCATAAGTCTCTTTTAATAACATCCCAAAACTTTTGGAAGAACAAAGGGTTCATACCATCAGGTCCAGGAGCTTTGGTTGGGCACATAGAGAAAAGAGCCTTCCTAATTTCATCCTCTGAAACATGAGCCGACAGTTTTTTATTCATCTCTGATGTTATTGAGCATTTGATTCCTTTGACGGCTTCTTCCATTTGCAACGGTTTAGAGGATGTGAAAAGCTCTTGATAGAAGTCCATCACAACCTCAAGAATTTCCTCATTAGAGTTGCATTGGGTGTGCTCCTTGTTAAGAAGGTTGGAGAAGGAGTTGTTATTTCTTCTCTGAATTGTAGAAGCATGGAAGAATTTTGAATTCTTGTCGCCTTCCTTAAGCCAAAGGTTCCTAGACTTGACTTTCCAATGAAGCTCCTCCTCTTTATAGGCTTTATTAAGTTCAGCCTTCAAAGATCTCCATTGCTCCCAGTTTCTGTAACCACCTTCAGCCGCAAGGTCAGCAAGATGCTGATTAATCTGGTCAATCCTTATCCTGGAGTTGAAACTTCTAGACGACCTCCATTTAAGAAGCTCAAGTCTGCAGTTTTTAATCTTAGAGATAAGTCTGAAATGAGGATTCCCTTCCACAGGAGTATTCCATGCATTCTTAACAACCTCTTTCACTGAAGGATCCTTGAGCCACCTAGGGTCGAAATGGAACCTTCTTTTCCGCGGTGGGATTTGATGGCTGTGTTTAAAGATCATCATGCAGTGGTCCGAGGAATGTCGATCAACATGTAAAACATGAGAACCGGGATTCTCCAGCATCCAGCCAGAGGAGCAAAAAATTCGATCGAGCCTTTCTTCAATGAATCCCTCCCCATCTTGGTTATTGGCCCATGTGAATTTTTTTCCCACGAACGGTACTTCCTCCATCTCCATTTCATCAATGAACTGGTTGAAAGGAAGAAAGCTATTGAAACCTCTCTTTTGTCCTCCCCATTTCTCTTCGTTATTCCTGATTTCATTAAAGTCCCCTCCAATGCACCATTTGCTTCCCCATTTTGACTTCTGGTTCAACAGGTAAGAGAACTGACTTCTTCTTTCCGCTTGGTTATTGCTATTGTGGACAAAGATGATCCACACAGGGCCCTGAATATTCCTATGCGAAACACAAACTTCCAAACAAAAGGAATTCGCCTGAATGGTGGAAATATCAGTTTCATCGCTCCATCCAACAAACATCCCTCCACTAGATCCAATTGGGTCATCATAAAACCATCTATTCTGAAATTTTAGTTGATTACTAACAGTGGCAACAAAAGCCTTCTTATTCCGCGTCTCACTGAGAAGAATTTCAATACTTCTATATCATTACTTTCGCATATATAAATCGTTCATATTTCCCCGACATAACTGGCGAATACTGTTTTGGGATCATTCGAAGCTATAAAATAATCTATGAGATTTTATTTACGAACGAAGTTATGAGAACACTAAATGACTGCTTTCACAGTTGGTTGATGGATAGCTTCAAAGCGAGTTATTTAGTAAACAAAATCAATCAATCATTAAGACGATGATGATGATGATGATGAAGAGTTTAATTATTATTATTGTTACTATTAATATTACTATTATTATTATTTCGTAACATTTATTGCATAAATTGACGGATGATGCTAATTGCTAACACCAAACCGTTTCATTATTTCAAAGCAAGAGTTCGAGTGCTTTACAATTTAACGTCTAAGCGCGTTTATTATTCTCTGTGTGTAATAATAAATCGAGATGATAAAACATAAATAAATACGTGACAGAGTTACACATATGGGGCAGTTGAGTTGCGATATTATGAAGAAGAACACAATAGAAATTAATTGTTATGGAATTTATTGCAAGTTAGGTACATAATGAATAAGGTCAATTAAATGCTGCATTATTAAACTGATTCACTTGACACAAATTTGGATTTGTCTTCACTTCAACAAGACATACCTACATACACATCCTTTTCCGATGTCTTAAACTCATAGATATGTACATATAAGAACGATGAGTCAACATTTAATAAACCTGATGTTGCAAGTTACAGTGCAATAAATTAATATGCATTTATAAGCTTCAGTCCATCTATATATCAATGAAAGAAGAGATAGCTCATCTCTTAAAGATATCTCTATTCCAACTACGCAGAACAATCAAGCAAAATCGCATTAACAGCAAAACCAAAACTTTCATGCGTTCAAATAGTTCCACGGAGGAAGTAGTTGGGTCTATCATATTCAAAGTATTAAATAGTTTTCCATATTTATCATATGGTTGCGTGTGCATAAATGTGAATTAAAAACAATTCTAGTACTAATATTTATTGTGCAAACTGTTCGATCGAAGGTCGTCCTTCATGCTATTTATGGATTCCCCATTTAAAAATTGTTTGTAATTTGGTATTTTAAATGTTTTATCATATACAAAAATTAGGCCCAAACACAAATCATATATACTATTTTTCTCTCCTCAGATCGATCCTACGTTTCTTGGCAAGTACAGGCGAACAGGCACGGACCTACGTTGGGGCTAAGGGGGGCCATTGACCCCCCAGCCAAAATAACTACAACTACTTTGTATCTACTAAAATCAAATAATATGGCTTAGCCTAGTGGAAATTGTAGTGTAGATAAAGTCTTTTGAGCAATTAGCGTGGGTTCGAATACCACCCAACGTACTTTTTCTGTTGTTTTTCATTTATTTAAATATTGACCCCAGTTTGGGCTTATTAAATTTTGACCCCCCAGTTTGGCTTATTTAACTTTGACCCCCCAGCTCTTGAAAGCTGGGTCCGTCACTGCAGGCGAAGGAACGTTACAATTACAACGAGGACACTTGGGATTATTTTTGGATATTAAGACATATGACAAACAATTAGGACACCCACCAGCAAAAGCGCCGCCGCCGCCGCCAAGATCTTCATCGGAAAAAGAATCTTTTGACTGAAGCGAATTAGGCGAAGACGATGAGAGCCCACCACGTTTTCTCATGGCAGAATAACTGCTACTCTCTTTCTCAGTTGTTCTTTCGAGGGCATACTTGACTTTTTCAAGAGTACAGACGCTTTGGTTATTACTAAACGCCGACGCCGAGACAAGCTTCAAATCTAGGACGGCGGAAGGGTTGCCGTCGTTGAATAGGCTTAGGGTTGTCGTCGTTAGGGTTTTGCCGGCGGCGTTTTCTGATATCGACGGTGGTGATGTGATTTTTGTGGAGGAGTTGCTTCTTTGGAGATAGATTTTTCCAGACTGTACTTAGCAAAAACGAATGACAAGAAAAGGATGTAATAACATCGTCATAGCAGTTTTAATTATTAATTAATTATTACGTGTTATTAATTCAATATATGATTTAGTATAGTATTACCTCCAAGTCCAAACGTTTTTCCCAGCCACAAGGGACTTGCAGGTCAAGGTCCAACTCCTTGGTCTCCGGCGCCGCCGTACAACACCCGCCGAGGAGGTCCCTGGTGATGATCGGCGCCGGAGACTTCCCTGAGTCGTTTGCATCTCCGCCGCCGTTCATCAGTCTCATTGAGGAAGTGCTCACATCAGCGGCCATGGCTCAGAACAATGATTATACCAACAAAAGGTATATCTACTTACGTCTTCACACACACATATAGAGAGAGAGAGAGAGAGAGAGAGAGAGAGAGAGAGAGAGTTAAGAAACATGCGTGTGAAAGAAACGAGACTAATGATGTCGAAGACTATATATTGAAGTAGTTAGTGGGTGGTGAGGTAAGTGTAATAGTGGACAAGAAAAAGAAAAGGATTTTAGATTTTCTGACGTATAAATAAATGCAAGTAAATGTAATAATGCTGATGGGGTATTTATTGATTACAATTATGTGCACGACAATTTATGAATCTAATAATAGTAGTGATTCTTAACAGTAACGTCCATTTTTTCATCGAATTCACAAAGAACATTAAGGTAAATTCATTAATATTTGCAGAAGCTACATAAATTAATAATAGTAAGCAATTTAATGTAATGATCCTATCTATATGCAAGCAACATAATGAGTGCTTTAATGTAATCATAATTATCCTTGCGTTTATATTTGGTATGGTGATATAACACGAAAGGACAGCTGTGTGAATTGATTAGTGACAGAGAGAAACGATGCTTTATAGACGACCCTTTTTTGATATCACTCATTAATAACATATTAATGACTGCTTTAAACGCATTTTAATGTTTGAAAATTGGCATATGTTAATCAACATATGTTGTCTGCATTAATGACGTTGAAACCACTTGGCCGGCCATGCTTGGCTTGGGTCTTATAATAATCAAATTGGTCGACGGTTGAACTCCATTTTCGTGTATGTGAAATTCATAAACTATTTATTCATTTAGCCCAGATTCATGACAGATCAACCTTGTCCGCGAATGATAGATTAATTATGATTGATGATTTAGCACATTCAAAGTGCTCCCATCTAAAATATTAATAAATCTTTTATTATTTAAATTAAATAGTGCAATTTTTAATTTTTCAGTATTTTAGTGACAAATTGTAATTAAGATAGTTTATAGTGTCATGTTTAATATACTAGTCTTTAATTAATAAATAATTTTTAATTTTATTCATTAATGGAAAATTGATAATTAACATGAAATTGACATACCAATTAACAATTACTACGTGTGCTCTCCCCTCCCTTAATAATCACTAGTATTTCTGGCACACTATGTGTGTGGAATTAAATACAGTTAATTCTTGTTAAATAGTTTTAAAAAGTAATATAATAGAAATAGAATTTGATAGTTATTATGATGTTATGAAAGGTAAGTGATTTAAGTCTTTTTTATTATTTATTAGATGCAGAAAACATCTGATTGGTCAATTCACCCCTTAATATAATAGCATGGATAAATGTTTGCATTATCTGTACCAAGTTTGTCAGCGCATCACTTATCATCATAATCTCATTAAGAATGAATGATTGAATCAACTGATGTTTTTTAGTATTTTACAAATCTGTATTAGTTTTGCGTAAGCGTTTTACTCATTTAAATTATAATTCAACCCAACCATCCATGCAAAATTTACATAAATACAGTCCGATTTCCATTAATTATTGTTAAGATTTTATTACCCCTTATAAAGCAAGTTACCCTAGTTAATCAAATATCTCTTAGAGCATCTCCAACCCGCAGCATGAAAATACAGTTAATTCTGCACAATATTACAGCTGCTACAGTGCTTTTACTCCAACCCATAAACTCTATTTTCTACACTAATTTTCACTCCAACCCATTAACTCTATTTTCTACTTTAAAAATCAAATTCTATATTAACATTATATTATAATTATTAAAAAATCAATAAATTATAATAATTCATTTTAAAATTAACTAACTATAAACTTAGCATATTATTTAATTATAATTTTATTAAATTAAAACGAAAATATAAATAAATAATAGAATATTAATATTGTTTTACTTTTATTATTAGAATATCAAATATTTAAATAGAATTAAAAAAATATTTTATTAAATAAATTATAATAAATAGAAAGTTCAACACAATTTTTGTGCTGAAAATTGTGTGTACTCTAGATCTAGAGTATCTTGCAGATCAACACAATATTAGTGTTAGATATAGAGTCCCGTTGGAGTAAAGACGTACTTTATTTTTGTGTTTTACACAAAAATGAAGTACCCGCTGGAGATGCTCTTAACCTTAAAAAACTCGAAAAAAAGTACAGTTTATTGACAAATCGGCTACTATTTCACTTCTAAGCTCCCACAAAAAAAATAAAGATTAAAGTTAATCAAGAAAAGACCCTTAAAAATCGACCCTTTGATCCTGGGCAAACGCTTGGAAATCCCATAAGCAGAGTAAAATTGGAAGGAGACAAAAGAAAGCATCAGCCCTAATCGAATCTGTAACGTTTGATTCCTATCCCTAAGAAGATTATACAGATGGCGTCGTCTATTATATCGAGAACCCTCTTCGCTCGTCGCCTCGTTCAATCTGCTTCGTCGCCACTATCGCCAAAATCACGGTACTGCTCTTCACTGTCCAGCGTAAGTCCTTTTTCCTCTGTCAAAAAAGCTTGTGTCTTTATCCCTTTCGCATGTATGCTATTAGTCGAAGAGAAAGCTTCAGAAGAAATCGATGGCTGCCCACCATTAATTTCATGTTCTTTCTTTCATCAAGAATCGTTATGTGTGGCTCCTTAGCTGAGAAATTTCCGCCTTGTGTTGCAGTGGAGACCGTTTCGATCATTGGCTCGTAGTTCATCTTCTCTGGTGTTTAAACCTCGTGGGATTCTTTCTTGTCGCATGTCTTCTTCAGCAGTTGAATCACAAGCTTCGTTCTCCATGCTTTCGATGCCTACTACTGAGCCCGTCGTATCTGCGGATTGGCTCCATAGGAACCTCCGTGAACCTGATGTTAAGGTTTAAGCTACTTTGATTTTCGAACAATTTAAATTGGACTGTAATGATCTGCAAAGTGTTGATTGTTTGCTCGAACAGTTCAGTAGTTTGTTGTTTGCTTTAGGTGTTGGATGCATCATGGTACATGCCTGATGAGCAGAGAAATCCACTTCAAGAGTATCAGGTGCTGACATGGCGCTTTCATATCTATATCGCTTTGTTTCCTTACAACACTTGGCTATGAATTGCAACAATACAACGGACTAAATCGAATGTTTTGCAGGTCGCACACATACCAGGGGCGCTTTTCTTCGACGTCGATGGCATAGCAGATCGAAAAACTAATGTAACTTTCGATTTCTTTCTTCTCTATGTACAGGCTACTTCAAGGCTGCTGCTAATCTTGGCCTACTTTGCTCTATCCCATTTTTCCTCTAGAAAAGAATCGTAGAGCTACGATACTTTGCGTAGTTAATCGCTCGCAGCTCTGCTTTGCCGTTCTAAATAATAATGGTATGTACGTACAGTTGCCACACATGTTACCTTCAGAAGAAGCATTTGCCGCCGCCGTTTCAGCTCTAGGAATAGAGAACAAAGATGGGCTCGTCGTCTACGACGGAAAGGGAATCTTCAGCGCAGCCCGCGTTTGGTGGTGAGTTTTTTTTTTTTCTAAATTTAGTTATTCTTTAAAAATTATGCTAGATCGCTAAATTGGCGGCGTTTTCCACCTCCCTTTTATTATAAAGGATGTTTAGGGTATTTGGGCATGAAAGGATATGGGTCCTAGATGGCGGGCTGCCTAGGTGGCGTGCCTCGGGTTTTGACGTAGAATCGAGCGCTTCGGGCGATGCGATACTGAAGGCGAGCGCCGCCAGCGAGGCGATCGAGAAATTATACCAAGGGCAGCGCGTGAGTGTTTAACTACGCTTTTCTTCGGCTGTTTATGAAGTTTTCTTGACGAAAAAGATTGAATTTCTTTTTATTAGGTGGGACCAATCACCTTCGAGACCAAGTTTCAGCCGAATCTTGTCTGGACGCTCGAGCAGGTCCATCCCCGCTTTTTCGCGCGTAGCGTTTATACCTAATGAGATGAGAATATATGACAAGGTGTTGTATTTACTACGCTAACTCGTACAGGTCAAGAAAAATATAGAAGAGCAAACACATCAGCTTGTAGATGCCCGCTCGAAAGCTAGGTAAACGTCCAAGTTTAGTACATAAGTAAATTTTTTTTTTTTTTTATTTTTTTTTGCGGCAATTCGTTGATTCTTTGCAGATTTGAGGGGACTGCGCCCGAGCCTCGAAAGGGAATAAGAAGCGGCCATGTCCCGGGAAGCAAATGCGTCCCTTTTTCGCAGGTTAGGGAAAATTTCCTATTACCCCATTCGACGCGCAATGCAAGTTTTTAAAGCTGAGAAAAAGGCGCTAAACGACTCTTTTTTTCGGGCTTATATTAGATGTTGGATGGCTCGCAGACGCTTTTGCCCTCAGACGAACTCAAGAAGAGATTCGAACAGGAAGGTATTTATATACGCCTCGACTCTATGCCTCCGTATATTTGGTGAGAATATGTCGAGAATTTTAGTTTTTTTTTTTTTAATCTGTAGGAATATCTTTGGAAAAGCCCGTGCTGACTTCTTGCGGGACGGGCGTCACTGCGTGTGTACTGGCGTTGGTGAGAGTATTATGCATACGTTCGTTGATACGAATAAACATAATTATATGGCGTGTAGATTAAACTTGTAAATTTATTATTTTTTTTTCAATTTTAGGGCCTTCATCGACTGGGCAAGACGGATGTGCCGGTGTACGACGGGTCGTGGACGGAATGGGGAGCGAATTCAGACACGCCGGTCGAAACTTCGAATCCACAGTAGAAAAAGAGTTGTGTTATGATATGATATGCTTCAAGAGTGTAATAATGTTTCCTCCCAAGACTTTTGAGAACGACGAAGAATTAAGCAATTGGTTCAAATTTCGTGGATGTTTTTGTTGTGAATAATGAAAAAGAAAAGCGTTTTATCTTTCTCTATTTGACGAGACGTGAATAAATTATATTTCATTCAAGACAAACAATAAAAGCAGAGAGACAATAAAAGCATAGAGAAATATCAGATATGACCACGTACGTCATCGATTGTTTCATCTTTTCTTTGTCCCACACCGACTAGATAGAACGTTATTTATCAGTTTTTATATTGGTGCAAAGTAGATGTTGTTCGCCGAGCTCAGTAGCGTGAGCTTGTAACCCAAGTGGGGGCTTTAAGTTGATTGGACTTTGTGTCGGGCAGGATTCGCTGGGTTCATGGGCATTCTTCTGGCCCGCCCGTTCCAAGTGGTGAGTTGGTCTGCGTGGTCCATTCGAAGGTTTGGGCTTCGTGGGCCTTAGAGCAGAGGACACCGCGTGAGGCTGGCTTCACAGAGCAGCGAAAACCTCTCCCTCTCTGCAGTGGAAGGATAACGGGTCGTGGCTTCATGGACCCGAATAAGTGAATCCGATCGGCCCAATAGAACAATCAACTTTTTATTTTCCTTGTATTTTCATTGCCTTTTTTTTACTTTAAAGATTCAGCGATTCAACTTTTTATTTTCCTTGTATATTTCATTGCCTTTTTTTTACTTTAAAGATTCAGCGATTAAATCAACAATTTGCAAGGAGATTTCTGTTACTACTATAAAAGTCACTTGTTTCTAGACAGTTTCATGCAAGTTCCCGGTCATCATGGCAATACTTAATTAACCAATGTCTAAGGGATAATTTTGCAAGCAAAAAATATTTTGTTCTTCACAAAATGATACCTAAGACGTCACTTCCTTAGCAAACAATCAAACATTCGTCCTGCAAGCTTGAGCCATCAGCTGCAAGATTGTCCTTTTCAAAGCAGCTCTTCTAAAATTCGAAGAATAAAGCTTGCTCAAGACTAAAGAGTCAACAATGTCAGATTCTTCGGTTCTTATCGCATGATAAATCAATTGGATTTACAGAATCTGGAGGTCGAAAAGTTTGAGTTCGATATTACAGAGAAGACCGATCCGGTCTCTGCTCTCCTTTTGTTGAACAAAGGACTGAGCTCAAAATTGAATAGGAGATTTTCCAGCGGACGGATCGGTGAATCTCTTTTTTTTTTCCGAAGTACGAATCGGTGAATCAGATAGAAGTTTTGCGAGAGAAGGGCAAGGATAACGCTTCTTACAGGAAAGAATGATTCGATGTCCTACGACAACGAGGTCCTGTCTGATATCATTTAGTCCTCCATCTTCAGAATCTGCGAGGATTAGAAAAATTCACGTTGCTGAAGCAATTTGAAGTTGCAAGAAATCAGAGCTCGAAAATGCTCAACTCAAGGAGATTTTGGCAGTAAAAGATGGAGTCGAACTAAAACTGAAGGAATCAGAAGAAAAAAGTAAGCGTAGCCTGGAGTCGAAAATTGCAGTTTAGGAAGAACTAGGACGATCTTACAACTAAACGCGGATGATTCCATCTGCAAGCAGGCCAATGAGCATTCACACTGTGATATTCTCCCAGCAAACATTCATTGGGGCATAAGTGTGTGGTGTGTTCTGTAAGGTCTCGTTATCTGTTGGTGTAGATGTTTCATTCCTCTCATGTATTTGTAGGAAATGTTGGGAGCAATTGATCGGTATAATACGATACAACAAACAAAGGATGTGTGTGTAAAACAAAAAGCACAAATCATTCATAGGACAAAATGGACACGGGACTGAGCTGAGTGATCGGCAGAGCTCGACAGCAAAAGAACCAGCCATGCAATGTTCTAGCAGCTTTCTCAAATGCATTTAACATAGCAAACAATTTATGTCATAACATATTATATTCAATGCTTCTCTGCATTTGTCTGTTATTCGTTCTTACACACGCAGATTGAGTCTTGTAAGCTTTACTTTTATTGACATTCAACTTGGAATCTCATTTTAATGTAGTAGTATGAAAAGGCCGCAGCTAAGTTGAACAACAAACGTGGAATCGAATCGAAAGTTCCAAGGTTTCCACCCTTCAAAGTCCTAAGGAACTGCGGGAAATCGATTCAGGAATACAAAAGTCAAAGATCCTCCCGAAGCTAATGGCGGCTTCCTTGATTACTTGAAGAAACAAGTTGGCCTTTTTTTTTTCATTCAGAGTATCATTTGTACTGAGTTGTGGTGAATGAGCGGCATAAGTAGGTTTGTCATTTGAAGGAGTGCCACTGTAGATTATTAGCCTTTTCGTTTGAAGTGGAATCACATCCATGATCAAGTGTCTTTCCATGACTAAATGCTTAGAATATGGTAGTAGACGATAGGCTGAAGAATTATCCGTTTTTCTGTATGCCTTTTTTTCCGGGTTAAATTTTCATCGTAGCCGCACATCGTGCGGCAACTCTTAGCTAGTACTAACTAAAATACAAAGTTGAAAAGTCATTCATAATCGATAGTATTTAAGCACATTTTATGCATGTGAATATAGTGTATTATTTTATATATTTCAAGTTTAAATTATAGATTTAATTTTGTTAAATAACAAAATTAATTTGAGGACATAATTGTATATTGACAATATCATGATATAATAATATACGGGGTTAAATTATAAACAAAATTGACAGACTAAAACGGCAGTTTATAGACGACACTCCTCACCCTTACTTAATATATAATATACTAGTAGTTACTTTTGGCACACCCGAATTGTTTGACCATATTAATTTATAATATTAATTTATGTGTTAAATTTTAATAGCAAAAATTATAAGATTACATTTGCTTTTATATTAATTTTAAGAATATAAAAATGATTTTAGAGGGTGTAATGATGATAAATTTAAAATTAGGGGTAAAATGATAATTATGACCGCCACACCAATTAATTTGAAAACAATTACTATAAGCATCTCTCCCTTAATAAAATAGAAAGATAATGGTGAAGAAAATTCAAATATAAATTGAAGGATTTTCTGACATCAAACCAAACTATTAATGGAATATTAAAGTGTAGATCCCACCCCATCCATATAAATATAACAACATATTATTAGATCTTTTTCCCTAATATGTGGGAGGCTACATTTTGCTTTTGGGGAGGCCAACGGCCGAAGAGCGCGACCGTTTCTCTACGCTTCGAGACACTTGCCTAACGGCGTCCTTGGCCAAGTGGCGAGGCCTGCTCAGCCACAGCCCGCCATCAACGGGCAATATGCTCCCATTTACGTATTTACCTTTTCGCAAAAAAAAAAAAGCGATCAATCACATTTATATACGTATGACGTATTGAGAAGCGCAAGTACTACTACTGAGCTCACCAGCATCTGAGGCAAGGTAGACAGCAGCCATAGCAATGTCCCATTTCGTCCCAAGCTTAAACAGAGGCATATAGTCCTTCAACTTGTTGTCTATCTCTTCGGGGGCGAGCTTGCTCATGCCCGGCGTATCCCCTATGGGGCCCGGGGCAATACCGTTGACTCTGATTTCGTAATCAGTTCCCCACTCGAGGGCTAAGTTTCTCGTGAGGGCATCGATGGCAGCCTTATTCGAAAGACGTTCGTTCGATTAGAGGAGATGCGTATTGTGATATGTTTCTCAGCTTCGAAAAAGATACAAGAACAAAAACCTTGGCTGCTGATACGTGGATTTGATACCAAGCAGCAGTGTAGTGAAGAGTGGCGCTGATGTTGAGTATAAGCCCTCCATTCGACGATGATGGGGATTTTCCCGTCCCACCTTGCTTGATGTAGGGCAGAGCAGCTCGACACATTGTGAATGTGCCAACCGTGTCGATGTCCATCACTGGGAATAAATAGCGAGCGATAAAGAATCAATCACAAGGGGGACTATATAATAAGTTCAAGAAAGAACCATACGACGTCGATCAATTTTAACAGAAGTTGTATATGTCATGTATAATGAAGAGATGGGAGAGAAGTTTAACCTGTTTTGAACCCATTTGGAGAGAGATCTTCGGCGGGAGCGAGGAAATTTCCTGCAGCAGCATTCACAAGTATGTCGAGCCTGCCGAAGAAATTCACTGTTGCTTCGACGACTCTTTGAGCATCCTCTTGCTTTCTTACGTCGCCCTCAAATCCAACGGCCTGTGTAGGAAATCAAAACGACCGAAACCTAGTTTTTGGGAGCTGAATCTATGGATGTAGCTAAAGAGAAAGAACCATGAAAGAGGTGCTACTGAATGAAGGGTAAAGACGCAGCAAATTCAACAAATCGCCAATAAAGAACAGTCCCAAATCAAAATTAACTGAGGCTGATTAAAAACCCTAGGGTGAGCTCAAATCGCAACAAAGACGCCCCCCCTTTTTCGATCGGCTTTACTATGAGTTAGATGTTAGTATCCTACTCTACATAGTACACCACGAAAGGCGGGAAAAAGGAGAGGAGGAGAGTACATACAGGGATGCCGAGAGCTTTGAGGGCCGAAACGGCGTCGTCTAAGACGTTCTTGCGCCGGCCCATGATGGCAACGGAGGCTCCATGTTTGCCGAATTGGGTCGAGATCTCGAACCCGATACCCGACCCGCCTCCGGTCAGCAGCGCCACTTTGCCCCTCAGTGTATCCGCCTTGAAAGGAGACGACGATTCCATTTTCTGTAAAGATTACTGAGACAAAAATACGACGAACGGCTTAAATTTCTTGCTTTATTATTTTGACAGGGAAAAAAAAGAGTCAATGTTGATTGGTTTGGTACTTCGGTACTTCTGAGTTGCGTTTCCACGAATTTTGTAGTTATATAATTTCAAGAATAAAAATAAAGAGCGATTTGTGACTACGTATATCGTTTATGACGAATAATACCGTGAACATTCATAGCCGTCGACGTCGGAAGCGAATTGTGGGCAACTGGGAAGGGCAAAGTCTTTGACTATGGGTCAATCTTTGTGGGCCAACCCAACAAATTGTGTTCGTCGACAAAATGGGCCGAAATGAAGAGTCATTTTCACATACGAGGGGAACAAAAAATGGGACCCACAGTCCGGGAGTTGGGACATTGAGTGCCCGCTGAGCTGGCAACAGAACAGTTCTTTGCTTCGCTACCTACGTTGGAAAATGTGTACAGACTATTGACGACGTACTTTCTCTAACGCGATTTGATTCGTTGAGCTCGAAAAAAAAATATTGATATTAATAAACAAATCGAAAAATGCACTTAGCTTAAGCTATGATGCCTCGGGCTGATATTTACGCTTTTATATATTCTATTCTAGAAGACGATTCTTATTTCTCTCGTTGGGTTATCAATCTCTAGGGTTTTGAGAGAATGGGTTTCTCCTCCGCCGCCGGGTTCGCGCCGTCCACGTTTCTTGACGCCGATGCTCTCCGCCGGTCCAATCGATCTGAGGTGCCTTTGGTTTCTGTTTTTCACCGTTTCAACCACCCTTGACTTTTATTTCTTAGTTGGTGCTTCTGCGTTAGTTGCTGATCATGTCTTGAGATCTAAGGAAGCTTGGATTTGATGTATACTGAGAAAAAGAAAAGGAAACAGAGTTTGATCTGTTGTGTTTATGTAGGTACGGTGTGGGCGAAATGTTAGTTCGGTGAATTTCCAGTCGAGCATGTTTGGAACCAATGTTGCAGTGGATTCCTTTTCCTTCTCATTACAGTTGAGTGGCTTGGTTTAAGTACAAAATGTTACTTTTATTGTACTGAATGGAAAAGAAAAGTACTTTTCTGTTGTCTGAATGGTTATTTTGGTATTGATATCATGCTAAGCAGAAAGGCTAATGCAAGCAGCATTCATCCTATCAAAGCGACAGCAACAGAATTGCCCCCGACGGTTCTGAGTAAGGAATACTTGCGATTTTTGGTTAAACTTTGTGTTCTAGGGATTTGACATGTTTTATTATTCAGGGACGGGAGGAGGAGGGGAAGCCAAGATTGGAATCAATGGTGCGTGCTAAAGTGTTTCGCCTTTACTTGTAATATTTTCCTTTGGACTGAAGTTCATAGTAGTGTCTTCGACTATATACGATGCTTTTTCTGTTCTCAGGTTTTGGAAGAATTGGGAGGCTAGTCTTACGTGTTGCAACTGCTAGGGATGACATCGATGTGGTGGCTGTGAATGATCCGTTTATCGATGCAAAATATATGGTCGGCTTCTATACTCATCTGAATCTGTCTTTTGTGTTCTTTCCATGCTCTGAGGTTCCGGTTTCTTGCAGTTATATACAACGTCTTTTTACTTTTCTTACTTAGATACGATGTCCTTTTCAGGCATACATGTTGAAGTACGATTCAACTCATGGCCCTTTCAATGGAACCATCAAGGTCATAGACGAATCGACTTTGGAGATCAACGGAAAGCAGATCAAAATCAGCAGCAAAAGGTCTTCACTTCACCATTGATTTTATGTTTTGTGATAACCAATTCTTTATTGATCTAAAAAGCTGTTTCCTTGATATAGAGACCCAGCGGAGATTCCTTGGGGTGATTATGGGGCTGAGTATGTCGTGGAATCGTCTGGCGTCTTTACAACTGTTGAGAAGGCATCAGCGCACAAGAAAGTTCGTAAATACTAAATAGAACCGTTCTTAGTTCTTACAGCAGCAAACATGTTTCGTTCTCTGTTTCAATAAACAACCACCTCATCAGCGATCATCCTTACAGGGCGGTGCAAAGAAGGTCGTGATCTCAGCTCCCTCTGCTGATGCTCCTATGTTTGTGGTTGGCGTTAACGAAACCTCTTACAAGCCAAGCATGGACATAGTTTCCAATGCTAGTTGCACCACAAACTGCCTTGCTCCTCTTGCAAAGGTTTGTGTTTTAGCTTAAAGTTTCCAAACTTTTGTCTCAAGTGGATTGTGATTCAAATATTTGTATATTTGGCATATGTTGATATCCGACTAAAGGTTGTGCACGAGGAGTTTGGCATCGTGGAGGGTTTGATGACAACAGTCCATGCAACTACGGGTAGCTCTTTTTGCACTTGAAAGATACAAAGGTCATTTTTTTCTCTAAAATTATTAGCTTTTTAAATCTGATATTTGTTCGTGTTTTTGTATGTTTTTTAGCCACACAGAAGACGGTGGACGGTCCTTCAATGAAAGACTGGCGTGGCGGTCGTGGAGCTGCA
This sequence comes from Craterostigma plantagineum, assembly GCA_027422505.1. Taxonomy (NCBI): domain Eukaryota; kingdom Viridiplantae; phylum Streptophyta; class Magnoliopsida; order Lamiales; family Linderniaceae; genus Craterostigma; species Craterostigma plantagineum. Next base: position 590,107 of record JAPQWV010000218.1, on the reverse strand, counting down.
CAGAACATCATACCAAGTTCGACTGGAGCTGCTAAGGTAGGAAAGGAAAAGAAAAAGGATTAACTTCCGTTTGAAAATCTATGGTAAGTTTGTTTTTCCTTGTGAAAATTAAGGCTGTAGGGAAAGTTCTTCCTGAGCTTAACGGAAAGCTCACTGGGATGGCATTTCGTGTCCCTACGCCGAATGTCTCCGTCGTGGACTTAACTTGCCGACTTGAGAAGAGTGCTTCATACGAAGACGTGAAAGCGGCTATAAAGTAAAATTAGCAGCGGCACTCTCTCTTTTTCCCATCGCATGCGTGCTAATATCCGATAAGTTCGATGATTTTTCTCGTTTTCTTTTTCAAAAAACAAAAAATAGGCATGCATCTGAGGGTCCTCTGTACGGTATCCTCGGTTACACTGATGAAGACGTTGTGTCGAACGACTTTGTCGGCGACTCAAGGTAACATTTTTGTCGCTCTCATATGAACATATCACGATAGAAAACAAAAAAATAATAATACGAGTTTGGCCTATCGCAGGTCGAGCATCTTCGATGCAAAGGCTGGGATAGGCCTTAGCAAATCGTTCATGAAGCTCGTCTCTTGGTACGACAATGAGTGGGGTTACAGGTACATACTCTTAGTCTAAATGTCATAGACTTCCTATGTACTAATAATCAATCAACTCAAAGAATGTAAGAACTGTCATTTGAATTACGCATTGATCTTTTTTTTTTTTTCTTGTTTTAGCAACCGCGTGTTGGATCTTATCGAGCACATGGCTTTGGTAGCAGCCACTCGTTAGAAAAAAGTATCTTCTTCAAGGGCTTCGATTCGGATCTTCTGAAGAAGCAAAGCAGACACTTTTTTTTTTTTTTTTTTTTTTTCCGTTCGAAAGTCTTAAAACATATGAGTTCTTGATATATTTGTGGGCTTCAAATAATAATGGTCTATCGACGACAACTACATGGGATTGTGTTAGAAGCGCTTATGAATGAGCGATCTTCTTATATATGTTGTGTTGTACCATCCATACTAAGCGCATGATATCTTGCAGAACAACCATAGATTTATGACATGAGTACAAGATTTAATGCCTTCTTTGTCTTGAAACAAAGTGTAGGCTCTCAATAAACCTTATATCGAACTGAGTGGGTCGTTCTTTTCCGACCCGAACGAGCGAATATCGAATTCGGGCCGTTTAACTGATGCAGTAAATTTACAACGCTCCTCGGCGAACAACCACGTGCCCGTTTATTACCTTTACGTGTCAGTAGCATGCAAAGCATAAACTACGCTCCTCGGTGTTATTAAAGCAGTGGAGAAGTACTATGTTCTTCGTTCTGTTCGAAGTTGTTTGTATTTCTTTCTCTGTAAATTCATCATCAGCTGAGAGACAGACGATGGGGAAGAAGCTCTTCCTCGCTTTCGTCATCGTAATGCTCGTGATCGTCATCACTTGTAAGAGATCATCCTTTCTTTCTCTCTTTCTTGAGAATAAGCAAACTTACTGATTATTTTATTTTCATTTTTTTTTTTCTATGCAGTGATTTCAATCAAGATTCGCCTGAAGCACTTGTTCTGATCTCATATCTGAATATAGCAATGTGTGGTTTAAAAGTGTTTTATTGCGTCTTTGTGTGCCGTAAATGGAGATGTATGTATGAATATCTGCACTTCTGATGTTCTTGAGTAGTTTTTTTCTTCTTATTTATAAACGATGGGCGATCTTTTTTAATTTCATGCAATAACATATAAAAATTAGTGATAACAATACGTGGGCCCTGACGACGAGTTAGGGAAAGTTGGGCCACCGATGGTAATGGACCCCACCGCCCAAATTTTCCCGGCGAAGTTCTTATCAACAACCATCACAAGATTCGCCGGCCAATTTGATAATACGCAACGTATATTATTTGGTCAACGGTAACTCGGTAAGAAAAGATTTCACGCTTTATTTCATAAAAATTTAAAAACGAAAAAAAATTTATAATATTAGCGCTAGAAGGAGGGCTTGAACCTCCGACCTTGTGGTTAACAGCCACACGCTCTAACCAACTGAGCTATTCCAGCTTTCAACAATTGTACATTATTTAAGAATATATTCTTGTACATGCGGGTGCGCCTAATTTCGTGGACATTAATCAACAAGTGACGTTATACCCATTGAGGGAAATTCTAATTCTATATATGTATGTTACGACTGAATCTGCAATAATTTATTACACGTCCAAACGAAGAACTGAAATCACCTTCTCAAATGACTTATGATCACCAAGAACATGCAACCAACAGTAAGCAATTTTCCAAGCTACATGTAACGAATACATATATTATATTGTGTATGTATATGTGCACAGAATAATCCTATCTTTCCTTTCCTTTGCTGTAAGCCTTATTCACATCTACCAATCTCTTCCCTCGAGCTTTCTCTCGACGACGACGAAGATTCGCATAAATCCCAGAACCACCCACTTCTCTAATCTCCATTTCTTTCGTCCCTAATTCATCGTCTTCCCTTACCTTAAAACTCGGTTCTTGCGTTAGCTCACCGCCCTTCCCATCGATTCTTCGATGAAGAACCCTACTCGTTCCAGCCTCAGAACTTCTTCTTCTTCTATCATCATCGTACGCACTCATCGTTAGTCCATCGTCGTCAAAGGTTGTCATCATCGATGCATGCTTTAAATCCGTTCTTGACTTATCGCTTCCCTCCTTTTCGAAGAAGAGAATTTGCACCACCGTTCTCAAAGGCAACCGCTCGTTTCTTACAGCATGGGCGCGAACTTCCGGCGAAAGCTTCTGGCAATCTAGGGCTTTGCATAGCTGCTTCTTGTCTGCTTTACTCACACTGGGATGTTCCTATGTTTTCGAATAATATAGGCCAAAGGTCAATTGATATGGTTTTTCGATGATAGTCGATCATACATATAGAATATGTACCTTGAGGTAAACATTGATGGCCTTGTAGAGATCGTCGTGTACCGGCCTTGCGAATCCCGGGAGAATTTCGATCAAAGCTGCCATTTTTTCGACTGGGATATGAACGTCCCTTGCGATAAATTGCAGGTAAGAATCGATCAGTTTCCCGACCCTATGCATCGATGTCAGCGACGACGACGACGTCGATCGATTGTTATGATTATTTCTGTTCCAATGCCTTACGAAACTCTCCGTAACCATCTTAACTGAATCCGCGTCGTAGTAAGAGTATGTTATTCGTCGTTCTTCGTCCGATGCTTTTTGATTCCTGAGAGTCAGCAAATCGTCCAAAGTCGCATCTTCGAACTGCAAACCTAACAACCTCAAAAGTTCTGCCCTCGTCGAGTGCGACGCTGTAAGAAAATTCCCTGCCCTGAGAAGCTTCAGCAAGAAATTTATCGACACGGATCTTTCTTCAGATGGAATTAAGTTCACCACCATTTCGAGGATTCTGCGTTTCTTTTCCGTAGAACTATCATCTTTGACGAATACGATATTAGGGTTTAACGATGATGAGGCGCTCAAGCTTTCGTCGGGCGCATTATTCTCTTCGGCGTTTATTAGCAGCCAACGACAGGCGTAGACGTGCAAAGCCTCGCCGATCAGCTGTGGCTGAACCCTATTCGACGATTTTATCGCAGCGATTATGCGCCTGAATATTTCGACGCCGAGGAAAGATATGTCCTCGGTCCACCAATCTTTCGGGGCAGATTGATGCTTTCTTTTTTCGTACCCTCGTCGAGTATACGTGTAAGACCACATAACCTGAATAAAGTAGAAGGCTTTAGAAACTTATAATTCATCTCTAACTTTGGAAGGGAAAAGGTTGTCTGTGGCTATCCCTAACCTTCGAGGGAGGCGTAAGTATCTTGTCGACGATCGAATCGATGCATCTCCTCACAATGCCAAGATTTTCAGACCAATCGTAAACTCTTTCAGCATTCTGAAGAGTGACTACGCAGTCTTTCCAGCCTTCGAGGATGCAAGAAGAGAAGAAGGCCTCGAGTTTCATCACGAGGCTATTGTTTCCATTGTCGACCGATTCGTTCATACGAAGGAACTTCGCAGCGCAGAGAACGGAGACGAAGTTGTGGGCGCTGAGGTCGATCGCAATGCCGTAGCAGAACTTTGCGCAGATTTCGAAGGCGTCTTCTCCGCCGGGAATATCGTGAAGCTCTAAAGCATTCTGCTTGTCTGATGAGCTGCTTACTTCGTCTGGCGAATCGAATAGTAGGCTTTGCAGTAGTCCACACTTTGGGACAAGAGAATGCTGTTGCTAGGCAAAAAGTAAGAAGGGTTGAGAAATAAAAGATAGTTTTTTTTCTTCTTACTTTCTTGATTCTTGGACTTTTTCATTATTACATCACATGAACTGTGTCATGTTATTGCTGGTGATCAAAGTGATTCCTGGGATTGTACCTTATGGAGACGATATGCGACGTTGTTAATGCGAACGGTGAGATCGCTTCGTAGATCTGATACAACAGCCCTGAGAATTTCGAAAAAACAGTCAGTAATACAGCAAAAGAATGCATTGGAAGATCAGTTATTCGAAGCTCAATTTTTACTACTACCGAGTAGCTTCTTCAGTGTAGAACGTGTCTGGCCTCGTCCCGAGTTTCATGAACTTCATTCTTTTCTTCAATGGATTGTTCACTGTGCCATTAATTGATGAGATGCGGAGAAGCTTAAAACAATGATTAAGGTATGTATGTTCATAGGAAAACTTTGGATAGATATCTTTGATTATTTCTTCTTACCTTTACTTCAACACTGAAGATAGCAATGTAATAAGCTTTAGATTCCACTTCTGATGGAGAGAAAAAAGCTCTAAATGTAAAGGAAAACCTGAAAAAACATTGGATGCTGTAGCAGGCTTTACAGTTCATAGAACACATGTAAGAGAAAGGCCTACTAACAAACTACGTAAGAAAATGTGTGTATGTGTATTATAGATATTCGTGAAGTGGAATCATCGATCACAAGGCATATTGGGCGCAGAAAAACGATGGGTTTCCCCTTATAAGCAAAAAAGCAAAGGCTGCTGCTGTGATATACATTTGATGAAAATGAGGGAACAGAATAAAGCAACAAAAATACGTGTGCAAGGAAAAAACATGACATAGGTGGAAAACAAAGGCCAGCCCTTGACATTTTGGGACCCCATAAGCATATTAGTGTTAGGTTAAAGCGATATCAGAAAACTGGGAAAAAATGAAAAGCATTATGCTCCAATGGCCTTGTATACTTATGGTAGCTCTAAAGCTATCTATATGCTTACTAGTGTCTGTGATTTTCTCGAAAATCGATCAAGAAACACCTTATGCCATATATGTATAAAATATCTTACAACAAAGAACTATAACACATGCATATGATGTAATAATAACAAGCCCACCTCTTCACAAGCGTCAGAGATTAATTAGCCGTAGATGTAATCAGAAATCGAAAAGGGTTATTGATCCATGAAGCATGTACCATGACACACTACTTTAGGTTTTCTTGTAATATATCTCATGGCACAAGAAATGAGAGGATGAAAGGGAACTGTGTGAAGAAGAAGGAGAAGAAGCAGCCGAGGGAAGAAACCCCTTTTTAACTAGTAAATATATATACGCACGAGAAAAAAAGGAGAAAGACAGCGCAAATTCAATTATGCGTTTAGTCAACATGGAAATGCATCATATCATAGAAATAGACTCCTTGAACATGGCAGAAAGCTACCTAACAGATCAGTCTTTTTCGAAATCATAATTTACATAAGAAGAGAGTATAAAATACTTGATTCCTTTTAAGTTTTCTTTCCTTAATGAATGTATGATTTGATTAATTCACAATACAAAATCGCATGCAAGGTCAAGTGGGACCATTATAGAAAGATCTTGTGTACAATTGTCATCATAGTTCCCTCCACTAAAGCTTTTGAGCAGTTTTCCTCTCTAACATTGGTGGCTCGTTCTCCTTGTAAGAGCTAGGCTATTGTCGGCCACGTGTCTTGTCCGCAGAATCTTCTTATTTTGATTTGACATGTCAAGGACGAATATATATAAATATATATTCATATATACTATGTGTAGCAACGCATTATGCACGTATACATTTCACTAATAATTCTACACCATTTATTTCAATATACATGAGAGCAAGGCAAAAAGAACCTGCAAAAAATACTAGATGCTATTACATTTTGTATATTATACAAGATTGTCTTAAATAAAACTAGTGAATAAATAGATGGGTTGAGATTAGATATTTGATTGTTCTATTGTGTTGGTGGTTTAGGAGACTGAGGATGTCCACATATATATTAATGCTGTCGCACATAAGTCATAATCGAATTGGTGGATGCTTGCTTGCGTGCATGGCTTGTGTTTCCCTTATTCTCTGAAAATACTAACCCATTATGGAGCTCTAAAGTTTCAGGGTTTGGTTTTTAGTTAATTCAAGATATCGATCAATCATTGGTAATAGAATTGCGTTTAAATATATACAACTCTCAACCCTTGAGTAGGTATGTATGCTTTTAATATATTCTCACACTCTACATGAAAAGATGAGAGTTATAATAACATATAAGAAGATGGTACGACATGATGGCCACAATCATTAAATCGCATATGATTATCAATCATAATGATCAGTATCGTGTAAAGACTCTCTATAGTCAGCTTTCGCCTTGTAATTTATAATATATATCTACCCAAGCATAGACGCGTGTAATATAATAGTAAGGATGCTCTTTACATGTGAAGGTACCATCTGTAAGGAAATTTGATCATCAAATTGGATAAAATATTAATCAGTTTTCTAATACTCCTCCAATAACAATTCATACTCAATTTGAATCGAGGACAGATGCATTGCAGGCAGCTGCAATGGCCCAAACTAACCTTATTGGGCCTATCAAGACTTCTAATGGGCCGTATATTAATCCATCGAAAAATGCGATACCAAGAAAGCGCACGAGGCTATTCCCTGCAAGAACCACGCTCGGAAGGTCAGCACTGGGAGGGACGGGTCGTCGGTCTCCGGCACCGCCGCCGCCCAATGGCTGAGCTTGGGCTGAGGTGCGGCGGCGCCGCTTGAATCACTTGTTGTCATATATGAGGGCTTATTATATTAGCTTCTATTTTTTTGAGAGGAAAGAGTGTGTTTTTTTTTCTATTTTCTGTGTGCATGGGACGGGAAAGACATTATTATGTTTCCAATTTGTATTTGTAACAACGATTCAGCTTTTCTTTTTTTGTCGGGTTATTGGGAGACGAGAGCAAGTTGATAAGAAGATCAAATGATTATTTACAAGGGTTTATTATGATCGTATCATAATCATATTCACTTTCGGACAAGGTAAGGTAAGGGTATCTCGATTTTTTAAATACGATCACTTACGTTTCATTTCATCGATCCAAATTCCCACGTATAATATATATTATTTATTTCATGTGTAACAATATTGTTTTAAACCACAGACTATTATAATTGAGACCTTCACTACGTCCGGTTAGATCCATTGCAAGTTATAAATGCAACTTGGAATTAGAGAATGGTAGGCGGTGAAAATTAAATAATTTTTTTACTGATATGGATTAGTTAGAAAGACATGCATTGAACAAACGAATAATTCGTTTTCAACGTAAATTAACATACTTTGTGTTAGACATTTCGAATTATGTAATATAAATAATATCCGCTACCTATGGATGGATTTAAATGTCGATTTCATTCATGTATCAAGTCCAACCTATACTTCTTGTCTTGATGGGCCCGAGGTTGAAGGTAATAACAAAGAGCACTAAAACGATAAACGTATAGTATAACCGAATCGTACATATATATACATACATAAATCGTCTTTGTCGAAAAGCTAGCACATGCAAAGTTGGATAGAAGAAGAGGTCACAATAAAGTTATGGCGTACATGGATGAGAAAAGTATCGAAATATATAGATAAAGTCGATTGTTCTTCCTCTCATGATATATAGACATACACTCATTCGTCTTACTTAAAATGATATTGCTTATTAGGTCAAACGCTGACTTTAAATATTTATATTAATTTACACAATATTAAACAGATATAAAGCTATTTCACATTTATACAAGTCAAAAAATAAAGAGATATGCTCTAGCTTTTTTTTTTTTTCTTTTTCACTTTCCACTTTCTACGCAATAGAAAAATTCACAAACACTATCCCGTCTCTCTATATATCGCTGGTTGCTTCATTAGTTTGCTGCAAAAAACTTTCAGCCATGGCCATTGAGAAGGTACGAAACTTGTATTCTTCTTCGCATACATATTTATGAGTCACGTGTGCCTATATCGTGATAATAATGTCATTCTACATAGTATGCATGTACGTCTTCAAGAATCGATTTTTATTCATTTATTTCTCTTTAAATTCCAACATTCATGAGTCAGGTGACTGTAATGGCGCTTAAGGTTGATCTTGACTGTCCTTCTTGCTACAAGAAGGTCAAGAAAACCATCTGCAAAATCCCTCGTTAGTCTCTCTCTCTCTCTCTCTCTCTCTCTCTCTCTCTCTCTCTCTCTCTCTCATTCTTATTTTTATTTTTGTCCGAATCAAGAAATAAGAGACCAAGTGTACGATGAAAAGGCACACACAATCACAATCAAAGTAGTATGCTGCCGCCCGGAGAAAATTCGTGACAAACTCTACTCGAAAGGCGGCAAAAGCATCAAGTCGGTTGAAATCATAGAGCCCACTAACAAGCCCAAAGAGCCCGAGAAGCCCAAAGAACCCGAAAAGCACAAAAAAGAGCCCGAAAAGCCCAAAGAGCCCGAGAAGCCCAAGCCCGAATCTTCTGGGCCTCCTCCCAACGAAAAGCCCAAATCCGAACAGGCCTCGGGCCCACAGCCTGCAGCCGCCGCGGCAGCTAAGGGGCCCGAGCCCATTCAAATTGGGGTCCCATCGGTTTTTCCATACCTTGGACCGCCGAGCTACGTGGCTTACCATGGCTATGGTGGGCCCCCGCCACCGCCATCTCGGCCGTGCTACGAAGGGTTTTATGGTAACGGATATGGATATGGTCGGAGTTATGGTAATTATTACAGCGAAGATAACTCACAAGGTTGCTCAATTATGTGATTTTGCATGGCTTCTTGGTTATATTCTATATGGTTTGCGATATTTTTTCAAATTGTTTTGTTAATCGTCCCACGAAAAATGTAGTAAAGACAATTTTTTTCGTATTCAGATGATGTTTCCTTTCACTAATAAAAACGACATGTTTCTCTACTAGTATTTGACCATACAAGAAGAAATAAAATAACATCCAAACTTTGAACATCGATTTTGTTTATTAAGGAGTAATTTTTATTCCGAAGCTCAAATGTATAATGCAACTGAGTAATGCCCAAGAAAATATTGGTCAGCGATGACGTCACCTTCCCTGTCATCGTCACCCCTTATGTAAGTAACCCTTACAGAAACTTTCCGCGAAATCTCGCCACGGTTGACATTAGTCAATAAAAATGTATGTAATGTAACTATTTGCCCAATCAATGAAGACGAACATATTTTGCCTATCAAGATTGAAGAAATTTCCATGGCCTTCCTAAGCTATTTCACCGCCACCATCTGATTTCATTTCCTCTTCTCTATATATATTCACTCACTAGTGTTCATTCTCGGCACACATGCTGAAGAAGAAAAATCCTCTGCGAAAAAAATACCCCAACAATGGCTGCCGTATGCATAGACAATAATCCTCGAAACTTAAACAGCTGCAAGATCATAAGAGCAATCAAGTCAAGCTTCAAATCTCATCGCTGTAAGAAAAATCCCAGAAAGAACCCATGTAAAATCTCGCCGGAGAAAGAACAAGATTATTCCGACGACGACGAGGTATGGTCGGCGATAAGAAGAGAAGCAAAGTCCGACGCCGAGAACGAGCCACTGCTGTCCGATTACTACCAATCGGCGGTGCTCGCCCACCCTTCACTTGAGTGCGCCTTAGCCAATCGCCTGTCGGAAAAATTATCCGACGAACACATATCAAAAACCAACCTTTACGGCGTTTTCTTACAGCTACTGATCGCCGACCGTGAAATAAAGATCTCAGTCAGAGAAGATCTAACGGCTATAAAGGATCGAGACCCAGCCTTCGCAAGCTACGTCCACTGCTTTCTTCACTTCAAGGGATTCTTGGCTATCCAAGCTCATCGCTTAGCCCACGGCTTATATCTCCGCCGTAGGATCTCCTTGGCGCTGCTAGTTCAGAGCCGATCGTCGGAGGTCTTCGGCGTCGACATCCACCCCAAGGCTGAGATGGGCCGAGGGATCGTATTGGACCACGCCACTGGGATCGTTGTAGGAGAAACGTGCGTGGTCGGCGATGACGTCACGATTTACCACGGCGTTACGTTGGGTGGGACCGGGAAAGACGCCGGAGACAGGCATCCGAAGATCGGCGACGGCGTCGTGGTCGGCGCCGCCGCGACGGTTCTGGGAAATGTTAGGATTGGGCGCCGTGCGAGGATTGGGGCGGGCGCGATGGTTTTGAGGGATGTCCCCGATTTTGCTACGGCGGTGGGGAATCCTATGAGAATCGTTGGGCCGAGGCAAAGTTTCTTGAAAGAATCAAATAGTGAAAAATAATGTCTTGATGATAATCAGAAAGATTTTGAAAGAAAGAAGCTTTTATTATTATTGTATTATGATCTTGAAATTACACGCCACACTTCAAAGCAAAATACACCAACAAGCTACGCCTTTTTTCTCGATGATCCATCCCACCGTCATCATCATCATCATCTTCCCAAAGTCTTAATCTTGTTCTTATTTCCGTACAAACGAAAGAGATTAAAGCCCGAAAAACCCGACAAGACGATCATCGAAAGGCAGGCGAACAAAGAGCTTGCGATCCCTTCGCCGACTTGATTGCAGAACTTATTATACATATCGCAAATCTTCATCCACTGAAGCTCTTCTTCTCCCAGCTTGGCAAAAGCAGCAGATTGTGCAGCCGAGGAAGTTGCAGCCAATGTCAAGTACGCCATTACCTGCAAATCAATATACATGTTTATGAATCCATGGAAAAGGCTCTTTTTTTTTACTTATCTTCAAGTTATACAAAAAGGGTCGGTGGGCAAAAGCTTACTTGATCGCCGGAGAAAATGGCCCAAGCTAAGGACTGATTGAGCAGAGGATGGCCTCTGATCATACTGTGTACGCATCTCAGTACATGGAGAAGAGAGTAAGCTGCAGCTATCCCATTAGCAGCTACCAAGAATCTGCCGTAATCAAATCCATTTTAACCATAAAGCAGAGAACTGATGAAAATTTGATTTCTTTTTTCTTCTTACACAAGTGCTTTCATGTCAGTGAACTTTGCCTTCTTCCTTATGGTGAAGATCTCTTTGACTTGCGTGTCGGTTCCTACGAGGACAGAGGAAAGAACTGCGAAGGCGCAGATCACACACCTCAACACTAACTCAGTGAGTTTAATCCTTCTTTCGATGATCTTAGCATTGCTGCCATGGTAGACTGGGACATTGCCAGGACTCACACCCACGCCGATATAACTCATCTTCTTTCTTTCTATTACAACCTTAGTTTGATGGAAGGAAAGAAAGAAAGAAAGAAAGAAAGAAAGTGTATTTCACAGAGAACACAACCGATCAGCAGTTATATAGACATCACTGGGAGTAGGTTTTTTACTACATCACACGCATTCATAGAGAAGTAAATGTATGGGCTGACACGATATTAGATGGTCGACTCAGGGACATGTGGTTCTCAGCATTTAAGAACAAGAGCCTAAGATTTAGGACTCCTTCGATTTTCTGTAATTTTTTTTTTGTTTTTGTTTTCTGGGAAAGAGCAATGTGATATCTATTCAATAACTCATTTAATAAGGGGTGCAGAGAGGAATCAGTATGATGACCCATTCCCATTCTGCTCTGTGCTTATCATTACCACACAAAAGAAGAGAAAAGAGACAGAAAACAATTCAAGAATTGCGTTCTTTCCAACTACATGCAATAATAATAGCAAAGAACAATTTACCGACTGAACTACCACAAGCAAAGAGATCCACGGCCTGAAAAATACAAGTTACAATCGAAAAAGCACGAGCTTTATCGATCTTACTCTATTTCAACAGCAACTTTGATTCTGATTAAACTTCAGCTCATTGTTCCTGTGTAGTAGATGGAATGATAGATGGAACGGAAACAATGTATTATACAGATTGAATAGTTAATGGGCTAAATAGAACAAACTGAAAATGCTTGCTATTATGCTTTGGGCCTTTTTAATCCTCTTTTAAAGTTCCCAAGTAAACGTCTGCCATTTATGAAAGCGAAAAAACAAAGAAAAAAGATTGAAGTAAAGTTAAATCTCTCGCGATCTCATATTATTATTACTTTAAAAATTTATGATCGTTATAATATAACTATTTCGGTATGTCAACTGTAATTTCTATGTTTAGCCTTTCAAGTTTTTATATTTATTTTGGTTAGAGTAACTATTAGTTTGCCTCCAACTTTTGACTTCTATAATCATACTATTATAGATCATATGTTTTGTTTCTATACTTAAAAACGATACACAATTAAAGTAGTATTACATATACATATTTATATATAGAACATGCTTATCGAGTGCGCGTAAAATATACTCATCATATTGTACGCCGCACCACACTTTTTACTCAATTTTCCTAAAATAAAAGTAACATGTGAAATTTTCTCGATTATTACGTGATTGGCGAAGCAATGTTGGTTTTGAGTGAAGGGTAGCAGGTGAGGACAAGTACAGAGTGCCGCCATTCCTAATATTTCACTAGTTACTTCTATTATATACTAAAAACTAATTTTCTTTTTAAAATTGTTTTCTAAGTTAGGAATAAGAGACGTGACACTCTAGGTTTTTTTCCAAGTGATATTAAACATGTGTGCGTATTGTATATAAATCACATATTCACATCTATGATTTACTTAATAACATAGAAAATCAGAAATCGAAATATAAATCAAAGATGTAGTAACAAACAATGGCCCCACTAGTTACCATTGCACACCGCATACTGAAGTGCAAAATAGTCCATCTCGGCCTCGCACTCTCGCTGGAGAAGGTAAAAGGAAAACGTCATATTTTGGTTTCATTTTATTTTTTTCCAAAGGAGTCAATTACTTTTTAATCGTTGATAAATCTGATCGGTCAAAAAAGATTCCCAAGCCAATAAATTCAGCGGCAAACGTTTCTTATGAGGTGTTCATGCATTTTATTTTATTTAGTATTATAAAATACATACTATACTTTATTGATTCATTTTTCGGCAATATATATATATATATATATATATATCTCACACACTATTAAATTATTACATATCCTATTGATATTGTATATACACACACGATATTTCATGTCAAGATAGATCTATGAGACATGAGACTGTATATTGTTGGAATTGTATTTTTTTGCTCTTAACTCTCGTTTCACATTCTCAGCAAATTATCTCACCAATTATCTCACCAGCGTAGTTTTGAACGGCAACAGCAATCATCTGTTTTACATCATAAGACAAAAAAAAAAAAAATACATCACTGAATCAAATTAAATTTAAAACTTAAAAAAGAGAATATATCTTAAACTTGCATGACATAAAAGTTGAAAATAATGTGAAAACTGCATGAAAGAACCACGAGAAGGGACGATCCCCGAGTCATAGAGATAGACGCATGTCTTATATAACTTATCGTCATCCCTAATTTTTCTCTGAATGCTCGTGTCCTCGTAAAATAACCTAGACACTGTAGCTCCATGCATATATCTATGCGAATGCCAAAACTAGAGTCTTCAGCAAGAAAAATTATACTAATTTTTACCACTATGTTCCTCAACCATCAATCCAAATCTATCCGATTAAAAACGGAATCGATAAATCCTTCGAGTATCACTTCTCCGACTATGTTGCACTAAGAGGAGGGTCTCGTCCTTATTAATAACAAGGTGGGCCCTTGCACAAGACGATTTTTCTTCGATCACACAAAAAAATTGGTTAGGATATCCAGGATCTAAACTCCAGATCTGCATATCAGCCAAATTTAATCTGATCATAACTAGTACCCGAAACATCGATGGCGGCGTATTTGCTTGTGGACCAAGTGGAGAGGGCAAATGCATGCCGAAATATTGATCAACGGTCACTTTCCAGAATTTGGACACCAGTCTCATGTGGTCGACGTCCACATTGATATCGAGGCACTTAGCAACTTGATGAAGTAAAACTGTTTGAAGTTCATCCCATGAAGTAAAACTTCGAGGCACTTAGAAGAAGGTAATATGGGAAAAATTTGATGAAGAAGATGAAGAGTGGGTATTAATCATAGCGATGATACTACACTCAGTTTAAAGTGTATCCTTAATTTATATTTCGTCTTTATATCGTTGTGAGCATCAAACATTTTGTTATCTCCGCGAATGCCAAAACTAGTCTTCAGCAAGAAAAATTATACTACTTTTTACCACTATGTTCCTCAATCATCAATCCAAAATCTATCAAATAAACGCGGAATCGATAAATCCTTCGAGTATCACTTCTCCGATTATGTTGCACTAGGAGGAGAGTGTCGTCCTTATTAATAACAAGGTGGGACATTGCTCAAGTTTCACGCAACAAATCATCCAACGATTTTTCTTCGATCACACAAAGAAATTTGGTTGAGGATATCCAGGATCTAAACACCAGATTTGCATATCAGCCAAACAGCCTAGAGCGATAACATTGATAGGAGGAGACTATCATCCTTAATAACAAGGTTACATCTAAAAGTCTCACCTAAAATCCATCATCCAGAGATTTTTCTTGCATCAACACAGAATAATTTGGCTGCAGGAATTCTGGGTCCAAGCACCAAATCTGAATATCAGCCTCAGCTAATCTGCTCACAGCTACTACAAAATATTTTCCCTCATGATAAATCAGATCCACAGGCACATAAGGAAGGCGGATATAATCAGTGTAGTCCCTGTTTCACTACGAGAATCAATAACCCATAACCCATATAAAATGTCTAGAACCATGATAACAAAATTATACTTGTCTGCCCCCTTTGTCATAACAACTTTTAACACTGGCTAAACACTTTCATGACCATCACCAGTGATCCTCACCAAAGTGGGATAGAATGTACTTGACAGATTTGAAAATTACTAGGTTCAAAAAATGGAGATACAATACCAATTGGTCGAGATGCCACCATATTGATGACGTCCCATATAACACAGTCGTCCATAATATGCATGGAAATGTTCATTTCTTCATAAAAGATTCTAAAGTTTACAACTCCATGATTATTCCAAGGAATGTCAAAGCTGGATTCCTGAGCCAGAAATAGTATCCTATTTTCCAATACCACAGTTCTCCACCACGATCAATCCATCATCTACCTGGTGAGCACGGAATCTATAGAACTTCCGACGTTGAACTAAGAGAAGAGTATTACCATTAATAACGTTTTGCCGGAGCCACCATTCAAAGTTTTTTCCTCACGCGGTACAAAAGAATTGGGCTGCAGAGACTCCGAATCTAGACACCATATCTGGATACTTACAAAATCTAACATACTCGCAGATAAAATCCATAATTTTCCCTTGTGAAATATTAGATCCTCGTAAAGGTACGACAGAGGAATAACCAGCATATTCAATTTTTTATTGAGAGAATCAATAAGCCATAACATATTCAGCTCTTCCAGAACCATACTAACAAAATCGTAATTGTAAGTCCCCTTAGTAATAATCACTTTTAAAACACTCTAAACCCTTGCAGCACGACCATCAGTATCTACCCTCACCAAAACAGGATAACTGTGAACATGAGAAATTTTAATGTCACCCGATTGGAACGAAGGAGACAAGGTGCCGATAACAGTCTCAGAGGCCACCATGTTGAGTATGTGGATGCCCCCGACGTCGTTCTAGCAACATTCACTCTTCATTAGCCAAGATTATAAAGCATCGTCGCCGTTGGGTCTCGTGCAGCAATTTACCGTCCTTGACCGGAGGACTAGGCGGGAACCATCAGCGACAGCGGCGGCACATCGGCGGAGGCGGCGGGTGGACCAATAAATGGGAGGGATAAAGAAAAGCCAAAATACTGTTCAACAGTGGCTCTCCAGAAATTGGACGCCAGCCTCACGTGGCTGACTCCCTCGCTACTGTCGAGGCAGTTAGCTACGGTGAAGGAGAAGGGCTGAAAGATCATCCCACATTTTTGCTGTTGGGAAATATTGGAGAATCGAAAGATGAGAAGAAAAAAGACGAAGAACAATGACTTGAAATACTTACTCTCTCATCTCTCTCTCTCTCTCTCTCTCTCTCTCTCTCTCTCTCTCAAGTTACTTATTCTCTCTGAATGGCAGCAACATATACACACGAAATTATGGTATGCTCGCAATTGATCATATACGTAGAGATAGATATATGAGAGGACAAAAAGATATACAGTTGATTACATATTTACAAAAGAGGATTTTATTCATACATATATATAATTGACATGTCAATCGACAATATATTTTTAAGCGTTCTGAGATAAAAACTAAAACTCGCGTTACAACAGTACTTGTTGCAGAGAATACATTTTGTGCAGAGGAATAATGCGCGTGGCCAAAGACTCAAAATCACCGTCAATTTATATAATTTGTTTTCAGGATCTAGATATATGAATGAGGAACAACAGGTTAACTTAATTTGTTTTCTTTATTTGGATAAACAGTCTTAATTTTTTTTTTACAACTTTATGTTCCAATTATTCGGTAATGTATTTTGTGATTATTAGTAGTTATATATTTATGTAAATACAAGATGAAACTAGTATATAAAAACTTGCAAGGACTATTTATAGTGAAGTTTTTACTTTTTGAGAGAACGATCCACGGAGACAATGAGCTTCGAGAATTATTATCAGCGTATCTGCGGATGAAGCAAGGGTCCGAAGCTACGACTAATGTCAATATAAATAATTTTTTTTATTATCAGCGTATCTGTGGGAATCTTATCGACTAATGTCAATAAAAATAAATTTTTTTATCTTTACATATCTCTTCTGTGAAAAACTTTACCATTTTTTTTTATGAGGAACAACAGTACAACACATTACACAATCAAGTTTGTCCGCATAAGAAATTGCCATTACCTTTCCAAGCCATTTGGATCCCGTAGTTGATTCGTTTTCTCTTCTATGTATACGTAATGTTTGAGAAATCGAGATCGGATCGATTTTGTCAAACTAAAAAAAAAGGTGATGTTAAAACGTTTTCATTATGGTCTTTAAATGTTAAATTGAAAAGAACCAAAACCAAGTTTTCTGTTGAAAACGGTTTTATTTAATATTTTTAATGCAAATTTACTAGTTGTATATAACTCACATGTATGAGTATGGAAAATCAGAAATTGCATAATAAATCAAAGGCGTAGTAAGCAAGTTTCTGAAACCGAGTTTTCGAACCGGACCGGAAATTTTAGTGGTCTAAGGTTTAGTGGTTTAACCGGTATAGAACCGGAATCAAACCGGAGTAAAACCGGTATCTTAAATATAATAAATATATATCTTATATATGAATTAATCAAATAATATGAAAAATATACATGTTTTTACGAACTTTTTTTAAACTATAATGATATAAATTAAGGGGTTAATATTAAATAGAAGTAAAATGTGTGGGTTGTTATAAATTAACTGTATGTCAATTATTAAATCTATGTGTTGGGGTCAAATTTGAATAAAAATAAAATAGTGAGCTAATAGGTTAATTATAAAATTTAAAAATTAAGGTTTTGGGTGGATTCAAACCCAAGCCCGTTATATAAAATACTCATAACTTTACCACTAGACCAAACTAACTTATTAATTTTTATATTTTGTATAATTTATTAAAACCAAATTTTTTATTTATTATTAAAATATAAAAAAAAAAAGACCGGACCGGAATCTGATCGGATTTTTGACCGGTCAGGTCAGAACCGGCCGGTCCGGTGCGGTCGGGTCTTAACAACCATGGTAGTAAGCAACAACCAATATCAATCAATCAATCAAAGTCGGCCATGAGGGCAAAACAAGAAGTTGTCTCTCAAGAAATGACATCTCCTCGTCCAAAGGACCACAAGTCCGAAGAATCATGGGACATGGATCTTGGTCTAATGTCTTGGTGTTCATGTTGTAAGCAAAAGTGCGTTTGCTAAGCTTCTCCACCAAGTAGACGACGTCCGAGTCGAAGGGATCGAAGCACACGATCTCCAGCATAACGTCGAGACGGCCAGCCTGACAGTAGATGTCGACGGGCATATCACTCATCTTAATCTCGTGCTCGAGGAACCATTCTTCCCCTACGAGCTTCCAAGTGGTGAACCTCATGAACTCGTTTTCCGCCTCCGAACGCCCCCTAAAGTATCTCAAAAATTCCCCCGCCGTGCACACGCACGTCCTGCAAGGCCGCCTACGGACGCTTCCCGAGGGATCCCTAATCACGCGAATTTTGTCGGGATTCGATTCGGGATCGTAGGCTTGAACAGGGGATTCCTGTCGAACGGCACTGCAAACTTGCTCCACGATCCGCCGTCCTTCTCGGAGTAGTACACGTCAAAAACAAGCACGGGCTCAACCGTCATTAATAGAGAGCGCCTTACGCATACTACGCGGTGCGTGGAATCTCCGCGCGTGAAAAAACCCCAATATTTTCTTGTGTAACCCATTACCAGCGTTTTTAGCTCGTCGTGAGATCTGATCGTCAAGTTGAGCTCCTTTTTACGGCCAGTTGTAGGGTTGCATACGTATAGACGGGTTAAGTTCGTTTGGTCCTTTAAGGAAACGTGCAACACGAGTCCGTTGCTTACGCCTACGACGACCGAATCTTTGGAGTAGCTGGGCGGTCTTAATTGGGTAGTTCGGAGGTAAGATTCTCGAACGATATCATTAAAGCGGTGGTTCGAGAACATGGGCGTAAATTTGTGGTCGCGGCAAACGGGTGAGAGAACGATCCACGGACACGCTGATGAGCTTCGAGATATATTTTTATAATTAGCGTATTTGCGGATGAAGTAAGGGTCCGAAGCTACGGAAAGCCACTGCTTTGAAACGATTCTGAATTTGAAAACACACTTTACAGGTAAATGGAGGAGTACCTCCATCAACAGAATATCGAGGATTTCTTCCATTTTCTCACTACTGCTGTGACTGAGACTTAGATTTTTGTTTGGTTGGTATCAATGTGTATATAATAGATATGTTTGCCGATTCAAAATTCAATATCCCCAGTCTTTAGGAAAAAAAATATTTTCGTTTCCCTTTTATAGAGCATTCCGAATCGCATGCATATATTTGCGGTCTTTTTTCCTTTTAGGTAACCATCGGCAAATTATTCGTTCCCATATTTGCTTTTAACAACAAAAAAAGGATGTCCTAAGCTACTAGAGTAACGCGTCGCCAATGTTTCAAAAATTAAACCGAAGTACGGATCATTTTATCGGCAATTAATTTGGTTAGTCATCGATTCATTGTGATGCTATATTTTTAAAAATCCCTGCTTATCGACAGATATTTGAATAATTTTTCATATCGATCACAAATGATTGAATATCAAAAATATTCTTATGACATGCACAACTATAGATAGCTAGCATCGTCCATCAGTAGTAAGCATCAATAGTTGGTAAGTAAGTACAAATCGACAAGAAACAACCCCAAAGAAGTTTAATTTAAAACTTAATACCAACAACACCTTTTCATCTTCTCAGGAAGGTAATATAAAGAAACTACAAAGATCAACTAATCTCTCATTCTGCCTCAGACAAAACGTTGAGAAATGCATTCTTTAAAAGGGGATTCGAAGCAGCTATGCGAGGAGTTGTGACATCGAAGCCATCTCCGTATCTGTTACAAGAAAAAACATATCAGAATAATTGAATTCTTGCATACTACAATGGAGATTCGGAGTAAGCAGTTTTATATCTTATGTTATCCTTTTCTGGTAATTAGATCATCCAAAGAATTGTAACTTACGGATCATATACGAGCCCTCCAGCTTCAGTCACAATAACAATACCAGCTGCTATATCCCTAAAACATCAATCTTTCATTCATTAGTTTTATTGAATCTTGGAAACTATAGATAGAAATCAAAACCAAAAAAAAAAAAAAAAAAATTAACCAAGGTCCTCCAAATTCAAGTTCGTAGAAGAGATCTGTTCGACCAGATGCAATCCCGCAAAGAGCTAATGCGCAAGAGCCACTCATTCGAAGGGACCTAACCTGAGAAAAGCACAATGATTTATTATCAAACATCAGATGTGAAATGTAAAAACACCGATACTTATGACAATGATTTAAGAGAATGCTATTACCTTAAAGAGTAAGCTATTAATCTTTTTTGTGGTGGTGTCTACGGTGAACTTGTCACGCGTTGAACCCACTTCAGTCACGAGAAGGGACTTCACAAGCTCGCTTTGAGAAGACACTGTGGATACCGATGTATTAATAAAAGAGTAAAATACAACGATAGTTGAAGTGGGCCTTTGTAATAATCATCATAAACCAAACATTTACCCTTGATTGGTTTTCCATTCAAGAAAGCGCCGTTTCCACGACTTGCAGTATAAAGCTATACATTTGATTTACAGATGTAAGAACCATTTTATTAAGTTCTCGAACTCGAAGGGCGGTATATTTACCTCATCCAAAATGGGATTGTAGACAACGCCAACTGTTGGTATCCGATCGATTGTGAGTCCAATTGATACGCATACGAAAGGAAACCTGCAATTTATAGCATTCTTCAACCCTTTTGCTCACTCTTGTACTGAAATTTAAGAGAAATGAGCCAAAAGAACACTTGCCCGTGTACGAAATTGATCGTTCCATCGATAGGGTCGACTATCCAAGTCGGTTCATCGGTCAGCTCAAATGTGCCACACGCAGCAGTTGTTTCTTCTCCAATAAACTGATGAGACAATATGATGGGTTGGGTTAAACATTACATATATATGAGAACTGAAAAGCTTATATAGACAGCATCTGCAAACACATACCTTATGGTTTGGATATTGCTTCTTGAGAAACTCGAAGATGAGCTCTTCGCACTTCTTATCCGTCTCTGTGACCAAATCCACCTACACGAATAATTTAACGGATGATTGAAAGAGATCAACGCATTAAAAGCTACTGATATTGACAAGAAAGAAAGAACACATAACATAGGAATTTTTTTAGGAACAGTTGTAATTGTAAGAAACCATTTCAAACCTCGCCCTTATGCTCCACATGCTTGGTCTGATAAAACCCAGTACGAATGACCTGCGATCAAGAAATTCGAAATGGTTAGATTTACAGAAATCAGTAAATTAAGCTAAAGCTGTCTACTTTGTCAACGAAAGCCTTTGAATCGAAGCACAGGCAAATTCATCTACGATAAAATTTACAGAAATTAACGTTACCTCTCCAGCTCGTTTCGCAGCATCGACAGCCTTAGCCAAGAAATCATCCAAAAAACCTACAGATTAAGAAGGATCCCATCAACATAACACTCATTCAAGCTGCATTTGACAGCATAAAGATACAGATTGGTGAGCGTTAATTGCGAATAGAAAGGAGATCTGACCATGTTGTGCTGCCATATTCCTTTAATTTGTTTTTCTTTTTCTAATTTTCTTTAGCTTCCCTTTCTTCGTCTATACAATTCAGCAAAATATCACTCAACTCAATTCGTGTATTTATAGTAACTACTAAAATAAATTTGCAACTCTAGTCAAAAGAGTAGAGAATTCATTTAGTTCAAATTAAAAAGTCACTTAAAATATATCTACGTCAAATGACTAAATTATACCTCATTTTTCTTAACTTTCTCCAAGAGCCTGTCCAAATCAAGATTATATTCATCATGGCATATAAATACATTACATGGCTTAGCTTCAATAGAATAGAATCCGAATACATTAAAATTCTCAATGCAATGTAATAATGGAGAATATTATGCCATTCCATAATTATTGCCGTGTGCACTCGTAGCGTGATGGAAATTAACACAAAGAAAACTATTTTATTCCATGGTGACAAAATCATTACCATAGCATATATGTGATTGAGACAAACAAATACATCAATCAATCAATCGATCTACTTCTATACTATGGTAAAGGAGAGCAGCTTCAGTGAATTCGTCAACGGCTTCTCCAATACGATGACTTCGTACTTCCCCAGGCGGTTTCCGCCGCCGGCGTCCGCCGCCGCGAACAAGATCTTGTGCTTTACGCCGTTGCGTGCGACCTTAAACTTGCTTTCTATTATCTTCTCGAAAGTCAAGCCTTGTCCAGTCAATCTCTTATTCTCGGACAGAGCGAACTTAGCTATTATCTTGAGACGGCCGCCGTTATCTTTCTCTGGGGCCCACGGTCTATTGCCTGGTTTTGGGATATGCGGCGAATCGTCGTCGTCCCGCATGAGGTTGAAGGTGCCGTGATGATGATTAAAAGGGCTGCTGCTGTAAATAACATGGAAATAGTTGAGCAGTAGTAGTATTTGTTGCCCATGATTTTAATTCTCTTGTATTATGATTTTCTTGTGTTTTGGAATATATGGTGGTAGTGGAGGAGGATGTTTATATAGTGGTAACAGCATATATAGGGTTTGCTGATTATGTATACATGATGAATTATTGACGAAATCCATATATTTCGATGAGTTTTCCCTTTCTTGTTTATTTTGTGTAGTAAGATGTGTAAACCGAAGATCTTAAATTAAGTTTACCTTGATATTCTGTCAAGTTTTCGGTAGATTATTTCATTCTGTTTATAATATTTCGAATTGTTATTATACTAATAGATCTACAAAGGTAAGGACGACACGATATATATCATGTCATAATATGCCTACAGAAAGCATATGTATATCTCAAGCTTCTCCTCGTTGAAGGGATGAGACACGCAAGCTATATATTATATATTCTAAGTACAATTATGCACACAAAATATAGTTACATAAACACGCATAAATCAAGTACTTAATATATAGTACGCATATGTATTTATTTCATTATATTTCAATATTCATACATCAGTCCCACACTCGAACGACGGGTAATAACAGACTTAAGCAGGCGAAATGAACAAAAACACAGAAATATAAAAACCATACCAAAGAAACTTTAAAACCATCGACTTTTCTAACACATTCTTCATGTTGAATTTTCAACACATACACACATGTGATGGTGGATGAAGAAATCGTTTTGGTTTTTTCTTTCTATGATGTATGCAGTGACGCTTAGTTTTTTGATTTTTTGCAGTTGAGCTTGCCTATATAAAGGCTTGCTTGATCCCTTGTTGAGACCACCCCAACGAGAGAGAGTGAGGAGAGAGAGAGGGGAGAGAGAGAGAGAGAAAATGAGAAAGAAAAGAAAAAAAAGGAAAATCTTGTCCGGGTGGATAAGGGTGAGAGCGGATGTAGTTTTACTGGGTAATTGAGAGTGGGTACAAAAACATTACCCGGGTGGGTAAGGGGTCTCGGATTTGGGTTTAAACACGAGCGTTATTTTGTACGGTGTAATATTCTCAAATATAGTAAAACTATTGTCTCTCCGTGGATGTAGGCGGTATTGGCCGAACCACGTAAAAATCTCGGTGTTCTCTCGGTGTCATTTCGGCTTTAATTAATTTCCCTATAATTGTCGCGGGGTCCAAATACAACTACCGCTGGCCCAGAATTAAATATTACCGCTCAACCCCAACAAGTGGTATCAGAGCCTTACCCTACTGATATTCTAAGTATGCTCTGTGGTTGCAGCTCTGTCTGATCTTCCACATCAGAAAAGATATCAGAAGGGAATGTCATTCGGGGGAGCCAGTGTCAGAGCGAGATTCAACGAGGTGATGCCTTGTGCTAGAAATAATGGTACAAGATGGTTATCGTTGATGGGATGCTCGGTGTGGGCGGAGCTTGTGCGGCGGTGCAGTTTTGGCGAGTTATGGCAATAGTGCTGTGAGACAGGTCGTTAGCCTTTCTTGGGATATATCTGATCAGTACTATTTGGGCCGGGCTGTTAAATCTCTGCAAGGATAATAACGACGGATGACAGCAAAGTGCGACAATGTGCTGGTGCGGGAGGTTTCACTATGCGGCAGAGAAGAGTGAAGGATGTGCTCATTTGTCAAGGCTAGGGTGATAAGCTTTGATGGGAGACGAGAAAAAGTCGGAGTAAATGACGAAAATTTTGGGGTCATGATGTGTCAGAGAGGAAGAAGTAAGGCCCTGTTGCTTCTTACCTCGCTTCCTGATTCTGGTGATAATTTGATCACAACCATCCAGGACGAGACGGTGCAAACGGTGGATGGTGGAGTCAACTCTTTTGGAGCAAGAAAAGAGAAGACGGTCAAATTATGGTGATAGTCGGGCGTTGACTATTTTTCAGAGTGAATCATAGAGGAAGGTGATACGCCAGGGGATTTGGGGACAGCAGCAGGTCCAAATCTAGGTGGCGGGAAGGGCATGTGATGCTACAGTGTGGTGAGCCGGGACACATAAGGAGAAATTGTCCGACTTGGAGGAAGAAGGACAAGCGGCTAGAAAAATTCCACAACGGAGGTAGCACACGGTTTATCTTAGAGACGTTCTCACAGTCTCTAATGATGGCGCTCGTTCTCAGGAAAAAGGATATTAAATTTGGGTTTGCTCCAAGAGAATATTTTGATGCGTTCTGGAAATTGCGAACGGTTTTTTTCGATCTCCATGGGCTGATGGATATCGTTGTGTTGTTCGGAGCGGGGAAGATCAAAATGGTTGATGGAGCGGTACGCATTTTGGGTGGTGTGGCGTTGTCCCAAAGTTGCGTAAAATTTAATATTCTCGAGCCGGTCAGATTCCAGGGCTATGGGGTTTCATAGCAGGGGGAGTCTGGGAAATCACACATTGGCGAAAATGGTCCTACCAGAGGGAGAAGAGTGCAAAGGTTTGTATCGTCTGGATGTGAGTATGATATATAATACTCAGACTTTGATGGGTTCACGAAAATCGCTAGCGTGGTATAAAAGCAGACGATGGTGAGAAGAAAATCCTGCTGGAGAAGGGGTTACATCGAAGTCCCTCTTCGGGAATCGACGGGTCGAGTCGGTTCAACATAGCTGCACATAAGATTGGCCGTTGAATGAATCAAGTGGGGTAGGATCGAAATTCTTGATTCTGATTATGTGTAGGTGCTACAAGGAAGGCCAATGGACGTTCGTGGTATTTACGAACGGGTTACTCTCATTCTCGGGTTCGCTGGAGTGCTCTCGAAGATGCTGACGTTGAAAAGGGGGAGAATTGTTGAATTTTCAACACATACACACATGTGATGGTGGATGAAGAAATCGTTTTGGTTTTTTCTTTCTATGATGTATGCAGTGACGCTTAGTTTTTTGATTTTTTGCAGTTGAGCTTGCCTATATAAAGGCTTGCTTGATCCCTTGTTGAGACCACCCCAACGAGAGAGAGTGAGGAGAGAGAGGGGAGAGAGAGAGAGAGAGAAAATGAGAAAGAAAAGAAAAAAAAGGAAAATCTTGTCCGGGTGGATAAGGGTGAGAGCGGATGTAGTTTTACTGGGTAATTGAGAGTGGGTACAAAAACATTACCCGGGTGGGTAAGGGGTTTAAACACGAGCGTTATTTTGTACGGTGTAATATTCTCAAATATAGTAAAACTATTGTCTCTCCGTGGATGTAGGCGGTATTGGCCGAACCACGTAAAAATCTCGGTGTTCTCTCGGTGTCATTTCGGCTTTAATTAATTTCCCTATAATTGTCGCGGGGTCCAAATACAACTACCGCTGGCCCAGAATTAAATATTACCGCTCAACCCCAACACTTCAAACAAAACAAACTGCTCGACACGAACGTTGTTCCTTCTCTAACTTCTGCTCACTCCTCAGATTTCTCAGCATCAACACCAATAGGGTTTTCTTCAGCTTCATCCTCAACGTGAGCTACTGCAGTGCTCTCTTCGGTGGTTTTGGCTTCCGTTTCTTCTATTGATTCTTCAGCTTTTACTTTCCCCTCAGCCTCGGTTTCTTCTTCTGCTTTGGATTCTTCATCGGTTTTTTCTTCCTCCTTATAATTATGCTCGGTTTCAGCTTCTGCTTTGGATTCTTCATCGGTTTTTTCTTCCTCCTCATTATTCTCGGTTTCATCAGCTTCTTCTTTGGATTCTTCATCAGTTGTTTCTTTCTCTTTAGGCTGATCGGATTCAACTTCTGCTTTGATGGGTACCTCTTCAGCTGTTACTTCGTCTTCATTTTCAGGTTCTGCTTTCGGCTTCTCATCATCTTTAGCTTCCTCGGCGACAGGTGGCACTTCCTCGACCGTCGATTCTTTCTCAGTTATTACATCATTGGTTGGGACAATCTCTGAGACTTCTGGCGCTGGGTTAACTGATTCAACCTGTTAAAATGTATATATATATATAAGTACATGCATATAATAATTGGTTGACACTTCGATAATAATATTTTTGCTTATGCAGAACTACATATATACTATACAGATATTATTGTATGCATGCATCTATGACTAATACCTGAGCAGTGGCCATGGTATTCTACTAAGAAAGTACAGAAAGAACTGAAAGAGAAGTAGACTAGAGACAGAGAGAGCTTTAATAATGAAAGGGAAAGGTATAATAAGCAAACTAAGGGTGATGGATGATTCGAAGCGATGGAGTAGTGGAGCTATTTATAGAGATGTAAATGCAGCTAAATTATTAACAGAAAAATAAATAAAATTTACGAAATGTATAGGCACTAAAAGAAAGGATGGATCTTGGCCGATAGACACGTCAGAATTAGGCTGGTCTTAGCTGTGAAATCTGCATCTTTTTTCATTCAAAAAAAAGATATCTTATCTTTGAGGGGCTATCGAAGAGGCAAAGGGCACATGGTGTTGATGGTAAGAGGGACCTTTTTTTCTTGAATGGATCGTCTTCTGAGTGTTCTGCGCTGTTAGTGTAGTGTGTTTAGCTGACTCTTGTCATCATGCATTCATGTTCTTCCTCTATTTTATTTTATTTTTTGGATTTTGATAATACGGCTTTTAAACGCACAACCAAAAAGCCGTGAAGATCACGATTGTATAATACGCTTCTCCGATGATGGAATACTGTCTCCACAATCCTCCACATCGAATCATTACAATCGAAAATCCCCACGTTCTTCTTTGATTCAACAAAATGGAAGAAATTCTTCATTGTTTTTGCCCTTTCAGTTACACGAGTTAATTCTCGGCTCGCCCTTCATATCCGACGTCAGACTGTCATGGCATGAAAGCTTTGGACGGTGGGATTGTGCCCAACAGCCTATGAGATCGTGACACGTGTAACTCATTTCAACTTGGTGTAATGAAAGAACAGTGGAATAACATAAAAGTAACTTAAAAGAAAGAGTTGGGGACGGTTTTAGTAGAACATTGAGAAAGTAAACGATGTCTTTCTTGGTAGACTTTTAAGGCTGATCAGCCGACGAGTTTCTTCAACACTGTTGCCGCTCGCTGCTCAAACTTCGGCAATGCCCATTCGTGTTGGACGATGTCTAGGTTATCTTTCTCGGCTCCCAAATTCTGAAACGGAGGCAGAAAAATATAAGCGTGTATTATTTATGTCGCTGTTCTGGGCCTACCAGCAGTAATAAATAGAGGTAACAAACAACATTGAGAGGTTTTTAGTTAATAACTTAGCATGTGAATTTCAATCCTACTATGCAGCTCCTAAATCTTAGTTTCGTCGCTTTTGAAAATTTGAACAAACAGAGATGGTTTGGCGTATGAACATCATATCAATGTGAAGCAGATGTTAAGAAGCATACCCTTGATGGGTCAAATCCGAATCCACCACCACCCATCTGCATCATGCGCTGCGCATCATCAGTTGCTTGAAGATAATGAAATATCATGTGTTAGTTTCCCATAAACAAAGAGCTGAGAGAAAGAAATATCAAAGCAGTTTCGAGTACGAGTATTGATATATAGATAGATAGACAGATATCTATCAAAATGCAAACATGAGCTTAATTTAGTACAGACCATTTTCCTCTCCCAATATAAGGCTAAAGAAACCCCTGAGCCCAAATAAATTGAGGAAATACCTGCAGAAAAGAAAAGTCCAATTATCAGCATCGACAATCCTACAAATAAAAAACTTCGCCAAAACAAGAGAATACTAACTATACCATGAACGACTGCTAACATAGCTGACATCAACGGTGCTTAGGTCTATTCCATTCTGCAACATGCCCCGGAATCTCTGAGTGAGTGGAAATGGAATTTTCGCTGAAAAAGGACAAAAGATGGTTTACATATGATAGTGAGGCCGAGAAGAAGGAAAGATGGATAAAAAGTCAACTGTATTCTGATTCAAGGGCAGAGCATTCAAAGTGCCAGGTGACCAAAAGTCCCCAACAGCACATAAAATGTACAACCAAAGAGTTTATCGTGAATTATACTTAAAAGAACGGAGAACGTAGGAGATACCTGCTACGAATCCAGAGAAGAAGAAATTCACGAACGCAAAAGTAAGCGTCTGTTCAATGAGAAATCAAGGTATCAATAAAAGGAAATAATAACAGAACCCTCCAACCAGTGATATAGTTACGTTTTTCATCAATTAAACCTGCGGTATGATCATTGAGAGATTCTTTTTCATCATATCCATTGCCATGTTAGGATCTGAGAACATTTGTGCCTGTGGATTCTGTCCTTGCCCCTTAGGCACGTGTAACAGCCCATTCTCCTGCAAATCCATTGCAACTATTCCCCTCATAAGGTACAAAACCACCATTCCACCACAGCAAAAAAATATAAATACACACAAGTCGAAGACTGTCTTATCTATGTACCTATGAGCACCAATGATGAGAACAGAAAGAAAAACGCTAATTCAAATACAATCTGACCTCATTGGTGTAATAATTCTTACGCGCTCGGAACGACTTAGCCGGGATAAAATTAGCTGCCGCCTTGAGATTCCTCGCCCTAATTATCAACTGCCTGAGAGACAAACGAATAAAGAATAAAAAATCACCCTGCAGAAAACTTCTCGCAAAATCCTCAAATCAGCTAAAAAGTACCCTTCTTTGACCATTTTAGGGTCGGGAACTTGATCCGATCTCATGATCTTCGACACAAAATAACGCAAGACTCCGATGAGCACCATCACCACCGAAAGTGGTATCAATACCCAATCTCTGATCGCCGTGTCCAACACCAAATCTTCCGCCATGGTTGAGCTTTCACCTCTGATGTCTGCTCAGTAGTTTCAGGTTTGCTGCTGATTTTTCGATACGATTTTAGCGGCTTTGCTCTGCCTACTTTTTCGCTGGACAAATCGAATAGCATGCTAATGCGGTCTAGGCCAACAATATTTGGGCCAAGACGTTTTGATATTAGGCTCATTTATGGTGTCTTGGGCCCAGTGAACAAATAAAAGAAAAAACATTATCTTCAATTATCTTCCAATTTCACCCTTTAATAGGTGTTAATATTTTATAGCGCAAACAAAGCGTGTGTGTTAAAATATAATTTCAAGTCAAACCCCAACAATACATTGCATAGAAAGCAATACATATCTTAGTGAAAACCGAGGAGAAGTAAATATTGAGCAATTCAAGAAAAGCCCCAAATTCCATAAAGTAGCATTGAATCATCTCAGCTGAAATAATGGGTCACCATATACATATAAACAATTCTTATAAGCACCATACAATAAATACAAAAAACCAACATGCGCCACAGCTGTATAAATAGAGCCTGCAAGCAAGGTGCAAACTGCAAAGTTCCTCCTCAAATACGGTACGGATGGAAAGCATTTTTAACGTTCCAAGAAATGGACGACTTCTCGTTTACAGTTTGATGCTTATTACAGTAATAATACTTTGCGACGACATATCTCAGCCTGCCCTAAGCTGCCCTGGCGATGGAAAGCAGTGTAAGAAGTGTATCCTAAGCTCATTCAAGAACGGCTGCCCGGGCTGCGTGCCCATCATGCAGTGCATGGCCCGGTGCCTGTGGGGCGGATCTTCGCGGTCCAAGTGCACCAAGAAGTGCGATTGCGCCGCCGGCGGAGCTAACGGAGGAGGCTATCCGAGGTTGGGCGACTGTAAGAAATGCCTGTCACAGTGCAAGTGTAGCTGTTCACGTTAGTTAATTACAGCAGCTCTGTTTGAAGAATGTTCTTTTTTTTTTATCTTTAATGGTAATAGTTCGGTGTTAAAGCTACGATTCACCCGCTGTCTACCATCCATGTTGATCGTACTGAGTCTTAAACCCAAAAATGGGCCAAGAATTGATATTCCCAGAACACACGAGTGATCGATAGACATAACACTAGAACAAGGAGATTAAAAAAATGGGCGAAGAATTGACACAGAAGGGTTTATGTTTATCCATTGTAAGGAAAAGCGGCTATTTGCTTGATTAAAACGTTCTAAACGAGGACCAAACTTGTCTGTGCAAGATATAATATAGGTCAAAGATACGTCTTTTTTTTTCATACCTCGCGCAAGAACAGTCCCAATAGCTGGCCTTTTTTCATCCTTTTTCTGCTGAATTATGATATTCCACCCCAGAAAAGAAATTACCCATTAAAATCCCACTTTCTTCCAAGTTGTTTTCTGCCGAAACGTTTGACTTAGAAAGATTAACATCGTGAAGAACAAACCCAACACGGACAAACGATGATTAAAATGGTGCTTATCAATCCGAGTTAAAGAAAAAAGGAAAAAAGAAAAAAAAAAGAACCATCTCTTAGGATTTACAAGAGCTCTGAGAAACCGGATTTAAATAAAAACCACAATAGATGACGAACCACAGCCATTTATCAGATGGGCCTAGTTTGAAGCCCATTTGTATTGAGCCCATTTGGGTTTTAATTCTTATAATAAATAACCCAGCACAGAGATGTGACGAACCACAGCCAGACGCTAGAACTAGATCGGTGACGTCACTCATCGTCGGCGTCGTCGCCGCTTATCCCCGTAATAAAATGGAAGGCGTAGGAGCGAGACTGGGCCGGACTTCGAACCGCTACGTTCCGACAACTGTTTTCACGGGCCCAGTTCGTAGGTGGAAGAAGGAATGGGTACACGTGGCGGCGCCTTCAAAATCCATGGAAAACCAGCGCTCGTCGCTGGCGGCGAACGGAAGAGCTAACAGCATCGATGAGATGTCGGCGAAGCTCCTTTTCTATCGGTGGACCCCACAAGACAAGGAGGCGAACGAAGTGAAAGGGCGGAGCAAAGGCGAGGCTTTGGAGGGGGACGAGCCACCAGCTAAGAAGAAGTTCAAGTATATTCCGGTGAGCGTGTCTTCCTAATTCTTGTAGAAGTAGTTGATATGCGTAGAAAATCCTCATTTTTGTTCATCTGTAAGCAATTCATTGAATAATTTAGGTAAATTTCATCGAAGATTGTAATTTGATTCGTCTACTGTATGTTTGCTTCCTTGATGATGATGATGATGGCTTAGGTTGTGGTGCTCGAAGAACAAAAGAAGGAGCACTCAGAGCCGATTGAGAACGAAGCTAACGAAGATGAACTTGATGTGAACAGAGGAGAGCCAATTTCGAAGAACGATTGGCGCAAGGAAAAACCCGATATCAATCATACGCCGAAGGGTGCAAAACAGGTCAACTATCACTCTTACATTCCTTATGTTCTTCTGTTGATGATCAATGAAGGAGATAATACTAGGAAACATGTCCACTTTCTTGAGGAGTACAAGAAATACTTGCCTTTGTTTATCAGCATTATGTAATCATTTTCGTCCTTTTCTTGTCTTTATTACCTGATTGTTATCATATTTTTCTTGAATACTCCATGGATCTCCAAGTAGTGGTTGGTTGTCCTTGTTTTGATGTTAGAAAATATTGAATCATCGAAGTTTACCTCTGCAATAGGATATGGAGAACATGCCCGAGAAGAAGAAGCGACAAGACTTGAACGAAAGCACTTTGGATCTGAGCCTAGGCTAGAGCTCGAAATCCACGTCCGAAGCAGATCTGTTGAAGTAGAAAACATCTACCATTGTTGTATCATTTAGTCTGTAGTTGTACCTAAGCTAGAAGGCTTGCAGCAAGATATTACACATTAGGGCATTATGTCTTTCTTACAACACCTCTCAGCTACTTCCATTTTGGGACAGTTTTTCAAGGTTGTCTGAGAACTCGGAATTCACATGATTTCTTCTGTTCAGTTAGCGAGCTTTTACAAAGGGCGCAAACGGATTTAAAAAGATTATTAGCAGCATTGTTATGTACATACCTAACAAATTCTATACCATACACAGACAGAAATCCCATCCATCCTAAGAAATCTCAGGCATGTACAGTTATCGACACGCAACCCTTTAGCCTCTCGAGGATTGTGTAGCTATTGACGATCCTCGAGTGGTGGTGGTGGTGGTGGTGGTGAGTCAGAGGCAGTCCTTCCTTTACGCACTCGTCGTGCTTCTCCAAAGTGCTTACGATCTCGCTGAAGTCGGGCCTTTTCGAGGGGTTCGCCGCCCAACACCGCTTTATCAGGTGCGCGAGCGCTGGCTGACAGCTCGCCGGCAACGGTGGTCGCTCGTTCTGATGAACGGATTGTAAGTACGAAATTTTTAAGGCAGTTTTCGAATTGCGATGCAATGAAAAAGGGCTTTTTTTGTGTAGTATATTTTTGGGGTGGGGGTATAAGAACATAAATTAAACAATTGTAATTTCAGAACAATAATTTTCGAAAGTGAAGCAATTTGAGGACGCCTAGGTTGCAATTTTAGGACAGTAGCTTTCTAAATTAAAGAAATTTGGGAAAAATTAACCCTATATTTTGAAACTTTTGTCCGATTTTTACGCTTATTGTCCCGAAATTGCAACATTTAATTTAGACATCGTCAAATTGATTCAATTTCGAAACTTATTTTTCTAAAATTGTCACCCTCTAATTAAAACGTCACACTTCCCCAAATATAACTGACTAAAAAAGTAATCACGCCATCAAAAAAATAATTTTACCTTTTCTGCAACGGCAAACGCGGCTTGGACCGGCGTCATGCCCTGGAATGGGAGCAAGGCGGTTGTGAGCTCCCACAGGACGATCCCAAAGCTGTAGACGTCGACCTTCCGAGTGTACGGCTTCTCCTTGATCATCTCGGGAGCCATCCATCGGTACGTCCCCTTATTCCCCTTGTCCTCCCGACACTGAGTCTCGAGGCACGACGTCCCGAAATCCGCAACCTTGACCCTCATCTCGTCGTTCAGCAGCAAGTTGTTCGACTTGAGGTCCCTGTGTATGACTCCCTGCGAGTGGAGGTATTCCATTCCCCGGGATATGTCGAGCGCCAGACGGAGCACCGTCTCCACCGATAGCGAGTAGGGCTCCTTCTTGTTCAGGTACATCCTCAGCGTCCCCTGGGACATGTACTCCGTGATGATGCAGTACACCGGCGGCTTCTTACACGCCGCTATAAACTGCACGGAAGACCATCTCATTACAAGCTTGCATGGTTTCACACTAAATATTGAGAATAAAATCCCCATTCTTAGCCCAAAATTAGAAGCCTAATTCGTTCCCATTTAGTTTTAAAATCGAATTCACGCCTCTCTCAGAAATTTTTTAGTTCTGAGGACTCGATTTCTGCAGTACCCATTCATTGTTCTGCAGAACAATGAAGTGGTAATGGGTTTCACCCTAAAACCAATTGACAATAGAAAAAGTAGCCCATAAGCTTAGAAACAGATCACAACTGTAAAACTGATTGGCAATAGAGAGAATAGCAAACCCACAAACTAAACTTATATACGAGTCATACTTGTTTCGATTGAGTTTGATACCTGAACGATATTGGGATGGTAGAGCCTGGAGAGGAGGGCGACCTCGGACTTGAACTGTTGCTCGAGGAGGGAACGGGTTTCCTCCCTGTGCGTCGGGATTCGAACCATCTTCACGGCGACGGCCCTCTGCTTGTAGATCCCTCGGTAGATTCGACTGTGGGCCCCAGAGGCGAACTTGTTGCCGATGAATAGCTGGGAGAGGTCGGCCGTCCACTCCTCCCTTTCGTCCTCGTTCGAAGCTTCCCAAGTCTCGACGTTCTCCGATTCTAAGATCATCGACCACGACTCGAGGCTGTCGAACCTTTTCCTATCCATGTTGTTGCCCTCGGCGTTTAGGTTGTTCGACCTCGACGAAGACGGGACCGAAGAGAAGCGCCGCGCGCTGCTCTTTGTTTTTCGAAGGCGGAGAAACGGGCTGAAGCAAGAGCTTGCCATGCAGACGACGGTTTCTTTTTTCGATCGATTTTCTTCCTTTGTGCTGTAGTAATATTCTTTTCAGTTTTCCTCCAGAAAGTATGAAGGGATTTCAAGAAGTGCATGAACTGATTGGGAAACATGTGTTTTTGTTAGGAGGAGGAGGCTTGGATGATGATTATTATTACAGGGTTTCTTCATGTATGTAATATGCATCTATTACACGAAGAGAAGAGGAGGAAAGAAAAAAAAGTTGGAGCTTTTGTTTCTTTCTTTTCAAGGAGAGGAGAGAAACAAATTAAGGAAGATTGGTATAAATGCTGAGTTGAGTGCGTAAGAACGTCAGAGAAGGAGGGAGAGAGTTGTCTTATGAGTTGGCTCATGGCTTTTCATAAGGGTGGAGAAAGGCATAATTATTAAAGGTAGTAGCTGCTTCTTCTTTTTTTTCTTTTTAATATTATATTTTTTTCAGGGAATTCTCGTGAGTTCTTCCCTTTCTTTTTTAGAAGGAGAAGAAGAAAGAGGGTAAAGGTATCAAATGTTTCATTGCGGATCATATCATTGAATGCATGCTCTCAAGTTAATTGGTCACAGCTTCTACGGAAATAAAGCCAACTTTATTTTAGATCCAAATTCGTCCTGTGCTGAGTAGCACTTTCTTCCCTTTCTTGAAAAGAGCAAAACGCTTTATCCCATGTTCGTATATGTTTATTATCACATTCACAAGATGGCAATTACATTGTATATGGGATTATTTGACTCCACTAAAGCTGGATTCCAAGCATGTCTAATGGTCTGATGTTGTCATCACTTTTTCCTCTTTTTTTTTTCTTTTTTTTTTATTCTTTGGCGGACCAAATATTATTGATTCACGCTAATTCACCAACGAAATGGAAATTGCAATTCGAACATTTCTCTCGAAATTTTGGGCTGTAAAACTAAATTGGCCTTTGCTTAAATACAGCCCAATAACGGCTGATAAACTGTGGGACCCAATAAGTATTCTATTACAAATAATAATTTTGATGTAATGGAGTGTCGTTAGGGTTTCGGGCGCCTAACAGAGAGGGAGAGAGCACTTTCTTTCTAGGAAAGCCCCATCTTTTCTTTGTCGACGTTCGTCGATTGTAATCTGCTTCGAAGCCACCACCAATTTTGTTGTACCGTTTTTTACGATTCAAGTAAAGGGCGGGGCATGTCTGTATACTAAAGGTGCGA
This sequence comes from Craterostigma plantagineum, assembly GCA_027422505.1. Taxonomy (NCBI): domain Eukaryota; kingdom Viridiplantae; phylum Streptophyta; class Magnoliopsida; order Lamiales; family Linderniaceae; genus Craterostigma; species Craterostigma plantagineum. The sequence goes on along the minus strand of JAPQWV010000218.1, from coordinate 554,664 downwards.
TCTTTTTCGACCCTTTCTTTCTTTTAGTCGATTGTGGAACTTAGAAGTCGAATTTCGAGTGGGTTTGATAGAATCATATGGGGAAGTCTGGCAAGAAAAAGAAGGCTGGTGTCAGCCAAAACCAAAATCAATCCCAAGTTTCCGACGGAGGTATTCAGGCCCCGCCGGCGGCCAACGGCGGCATTAATTTAGACGTTTCTGTTTTCTTGAAAAGAGCGCACGAGCTAAAGGAAGAGGGCAACCGGCGATTTCAGGCCAAGGATTACGGTGGTGCGCTTGAGCAATATGAAAAGGCCCTTAAGCTCATTCCCACTTTGCACCCTGATAAAGCTGTCTTTCACAGCAATAAAGCTGCTTGCTTGATGCAGATGAAGCCTATCGATTACGACCTCGTTATATCCGAGTGTACTCTGGCGCTTACGGTGCAGCCGAGCTACGTTAGGGCCCTTTTGAGAAGGGCCCGTGCCTACGAAGCAGTAGGGAAGTACGAAATGGCTATGCTAGACGTTAAAGCACTGTTGAACGCTGATCCTAAGAACGGCGATGCATTGGAAATTTTTGGTAGGTTGAGAGTGGCGTTTGGCCCTCGCCAGGATGCCCAGCAAGACCTTCAAAGCAGGCCATCGCCTGCCGCTCTTGGGGCCTCTGCGGTTCGTGGAGCGCCCGTGGGCTTAGGGCCGAGCTTGCCAAGTAGGCCCGTGGCTAAAAAACCTGGCTTTGGCGCGAATTTACCGTCTAATAAGTCAGAGAAGTTGTACCCAATTCCTCACATTGAAAATGATCCTAGGCCTAAATCCCCATTGCCTCAAGTTGTACTGAAGCCCGAAAATGGCCCGTCGAAATCGTATTCTATTACCACCAAGAATGAACAGAAGGATTCGTCTGATGTGCAGAAGCTGTCTGAAAATGCTGCTGTTAAGCACAGACCGTTGAAGCTCGTCTACGATCACGACATAAGGCTCGCGCAAATGCCCGTAAACTGCAGCTTGAAAGTCTTGAGAGAGATGGTCAGCAAACGTTTTCCCATGTCAAAATCCGTGCTGATTAAGTACAAGGACAGCGATGGAGACTTGGTGACCATAACTTGCAGCGCTGAGCTTAGGCTTGCAGAGTCATGTGTTGACAATTTAACCCCTAAAGACCCTGACTTGGAAAAAGGGGACTCGTTTGGGATGTTAAGGCTGCACATTGTTGAAGTGAGCCCCGAGCAAGAGCCACCGTTGTTAGATGAAGAGGAAGAAAAGAAGCCTCCTCAGACTGAGGTAGATGGCTCTTCAACCCCTGAAACTGCTGCTGCTGAAGCTGCAGATTCTAAGATCGATAACGCCGAAAAAGTTGTTCAGAAGGAGGATGCACAGGAAAATTCTGAGTTTAAGGAGGTTGAAATGGATGATTGGTTGTTCGAATTTGCCCAACTCTTTAGAACTCATGTTGGGATAGACTCAGATTCCCACGTCGACCTTCACGAGCTTGGCATGGAGATGTGCTCGGAAGCTCTTGAAGAAACGGTGACCAGCGAAGAGGCTCAGAGTCTCTTCGACAAGGCTGCGCTTAAATTTCAAGAAGTTGCTGCTTTAGCTTTCTTCAATTGGGGAAACGTTCATATGTGCGCTGCTCGTAAAAGAATCCCTATCGACGAATCTGCTGGTAAAGAAACGATGGACACTCAGCTGCAAACTGCTTACGATTGGGTGAGAGAAAAGTATTCTCTTGCTAAAGAGAAGTACGAACAGGCCCTTGCAATAAAACCAGATTTTTACGAAGGATTGCTCGCCTTGGGGCAGCAGCAGTTTGAGATGGCGAAACTTCATTGGTCCTTCGTACTAGCGAAGAAAGAAGATTTGTCGAAGTGGGACTCAAAGGAGACGATTGGCTTATTCGACAGTGCAGAAGAGAAAATGACAGGAGCCACCGAGATGTGGGAGAAACTCGAGGAGCAAAGAGCTAATGAGCTGTTGAAGGATCCTAATTCGAACAAGAAAGAGGAATCGTCGAGGAGGAAAAAGAAGCAAACTGGCGAATCTTCGGATAATCAGGGAGAGATGTCGCCCGAAGAAGCAGCAGAACAAGCTGCTGCGATGAGGTCTCAGATACATCTCTTTTGGGGAAACATGCTCTTCGAAAGATCGCAAGTTGAGTGTAAGTTGGGATTGCAAGGCTGGGAGAAGAACCTCGAACGTGCTGTTGAACGATTCAAACTCGCCGGAGCTTCTGAAACTGATATTTCGACTGTCCTCAAGAATCATTGTTCGAACGGAGAGGAAGCTGCTAAGGAGAAACGAGTGGAGGATTCGGGCGGTGAAGTTGAAAAGCAAGATAATTGAGTAAACGTGTTGCCAGAAAACTCGAGAAACTGTTGGGACTGGTTGTGTTCTTTGATGCTTGTGATCGAAGACAAAGGTTTTCAACGAAGGACTGGTTTTTCCGTTTTCTTTGAAGATTTTTTTGGTGTGGCTCTAATCATAGAACTCATGATCGTTTACGTTGTTCGTTGGAAAGAACTGAGAATTTTGTATTTTTGATCTCAAGCAATTAGGCACGAAAGTTGAGCCCAGCATAAAGATTCATGATAGTCCTCAAATCACAAACTTGGGATGTGATCATCTTCCTTCTCAACGGAAGATTGTGTCACTTTTCGATCTCGGCCGTCCGTTTCCTCGACTAATCTAATCAACGGTGATGCTAAACCGCTTAACTGCATTTCAGGCAAGGAGCTTATGACCCCACAATACGCGGAATCGTTTAACTGCATACGTAATAACTCTTAACAAGATCACCAATAAAGAAAATATCCAACTTAAATACGGAAGTGCACATATATATATATATATATATATAATATGTTTTCAACCGTGGTTCATTCTTACATAATTGGCAGACTGGTAAAATATCTAACTTTGGTCTGCTTCTTACATCGTACGAAAACAAAAAAAAGATGGCTTCAACAATGGCTTCAGTCAACCAATCAACCTACGAAAGACTCAGCAAAAGATCAGCACACATCCCAAAATCACCTGCCCACTCATCTGCTACTTTCAGCTTCGGTATTCAACCTCCTCGACGGCCAATCATTAAGCTGAGGCTCGACGCCAATGATTTCAAGGCGCGGGCGGTGCCGAGCGACGACGAGTGGGGCCCAGATCCCGCCGACGCGTCATCCTCACCTCCGCCGGGCGGAGCCGCCGTCGCCGATGAAAAGGAGGAGGGACCATCGACCGACTTATTGAAGAAGCAGCTGATCGATTCCTTTTACGGAACGAACAGAGGATTAAGCGCTAGCAGCGAGTCTAGAGCCGAGATTACTGAGCTTATTCATCAAATCGAGGCCAAGAACCCTAATCCTGCGCCTACGGAGGCTCTGTCCCTCTTGAATGGGAAGTGGGTTCTTGCGTAAGTGACTCCTTTGATCGTAAAAATGCCATCTTTGACGACTTCTGAATTCGATGGGCAATTTCAAATAATTGCAGGTACACAACGTTTTCGGGCTTACTTCCTCTGTTTTCGAGGGGCGGCGAACTGCCGCTGGCAAAGGTGGAAGAGATATCTCAGACCATCGACTCAGAAAGCTTCACAGTTCAGAACTCAGTCGTCTTCGCCTCGCCAATCGCAACGACTTCCATCACCACGAATGCCAAATTCGAAGTTCGAAGCCCTAAGCGTGTGCAGGTAAAAAGCTGCTAAGAACCCATCGAAAGAAAGCACTCGAAATAAACCGAACTGTTTTTCTCACCGCAGATCAAGTTCGAAGAGGGTATTATAGGCACGCCACAGCTTACGGACTCCATCGAAGTGCCCGAAAACGTTGAGTTCTTGGGTCAGAAGATCGACCTTTCGCCCTTCAAAGGCTTGCTCTCTTCGGTTCAGGACACTGCTTCCTCTGTTGTGAGAACGATCTCTAGCCGCCCGCCGTTGAAATTCCCCATACGAAACAGAAGAGCTGAGTCTTGGCTTCTGACGACTTACCTCGACGATGAGCTTCGTATTTCGAGGGGAGACGGCGGCAGCGTTTTCGTGCTTGTTAAGGCCGCAAGCACCCTTTTGGTGTGAGTTAAAGATTTGCTTCGATTGGTGTCATTGTTGAATGTCATCTGTGTGATGATATAAACAGCAAAAAACATACATTAAAACACATATTACAGCTTCGAATTTGTTATGCGTGTGCATGTGTAATAAGTTTCTGAGGATTTGTCTTGTTCAGTGATCTTGTAAGAATCAGTACGGTGAATAACTGATGCCTTTTGGGGCTCAAGTTTTAAGCTTTGTTTTGCCCCAACTATAAAAGTTAGTGTTAATCTCCTTCTTTCCTCGATTAACTTGTCCATTCCATTTATTCCATTCTGTTTTGTGTCGTGTTCGCAGCGACTACATAAAAACTATTGCAATAATCTTCAATGATTAGACAATAAAGAAAACAACACTCCGAGTAAACTGAAACATCTTTGTGTAGCTCGTGCCATCACGTTCTCCGAAAAAAAACTAATCGAAAAAAAGGATGTAATAAAAACATGGCTGTCACGTCTATTATTACCGTAATATATCCATTCAAAGTCTATGCCCTTATATATATACACACACATACTCCCCCAACTCCATTGTATAGCCATCCACAAGCTCAGCTCAATCAAAGCCATGGCTAAGCCATCTTCTCTACTAATGCCAATATTAGTAATCTCATGGCTATTCGCACTTTTCGTCCCGTCCCTCACCGCTCACTACGCATCGTCCTCGAACGCAAATACGTTCAACAAAACGAGTAGGACCCTACTGAGCTACGGCCTCCCTACAAAAGTAGGCGGCGGAAAAATGATGAACAGAATCGATTCTTGCTGGCGATCGAACCCCAATTGGGCCGCGAACCGCCAGGCCCTAGCCGACTGCGTCGTCGGCTACGGCACTGGCACGCTGGGCGGAAAGAACGGCCGGCTCTACGTCGTGACCGATCCTTCGGACGACCCGGTAAACCCTAAACCCGGAACTCTAAGGTGGGGCGCAGTGCAGAACGAGCCCTTGTGGATCGTCTTTCAGAGGGACATGACCATCGTCCTAAAGAACGAGCTCATCGTGAACAGTTATAAGACGATAGACGGCAGAGGTGCGAACGTTGAGATCACTAAAGGGCCGTGCATTACCATTCAGTACGTCAAGCACGTAATAATCCACGGGATTAGCCTGCATGGATGTACGCCTGGGAAGGCGGGATTGGTTAGGAGTTCGCCCCAGCACGTGGGGCATAGGCTTGGCTCGGACGGGGATGCGATTAGCGTTTTCGGTTCGTCTTATGTTTGGATCGACCACTGTTATTTGGCGAACTGCGCCGACGGGCTCGTGGATATTATTCACGCGTCGACGGCCGTGACCGTTTCCAACAACTACTTCACGCAGCATAACAAGGTACAAAACGAATCTTGCAATGACTATTACATGGGAATTTCGTTTAAGTAATTGGAATTTTCGGCGCACGTGCGAAGGTGATGTTGCTAGGGCATAATGATCAGTTTACGGCCGACAGAATCATGAAAGTTACCGTGGCTTTCAACCACTTTGGCCCGGGTTGTATACAAAGAATGCCAAGGTGATAAGAAAATCAAGAACCTCCTCTCTTTTTTTTTTTCCTTTTTTTTTGTCCATTTTTTATGGAAGACGTCGCAAAAAAACTTAGGCGACTACTGATAGTCGACTTTTGATGTGTTTCTAGGGTTAGATTTGGGTACGCCCATGTCGTGAACAATAGGTACGACGAGTGGATCATGTACGCCATAGGGGGGAGCGCGGATCCCACCATACTGAGCGAAGCCAACTACTTCATGGCCCCGAAGAATCCCGTGGTCAAACAGGTAATAATAAATATTTTATTTCCAACTCGTTCACTCAAGCCTAGGCTGATTTATTTGTTATCCAACACTAAACGTGTTATTTTCATCACCATATAGTCTCTTGGTTTGGACACTGTGTTGAGATTCTAAAAGTGGGTGTCGTCCCACATCGACTAATTCAAGCTCTTTGAGCCAGTATATATATTAGAGGCTTTCTCCTCTTATTATCAATTGGTTTTAGGAATGGACCTCTCGATTCTAATACACTGATATATCATATGATCACTGTGCCTAAAAATCTAAAAACGTTAAGACTTAAGAGTAAATGAAGGAACTGTAGTATTTTAGTTTTATTCATGGTTTGTTATATCAAACTAATCGATATTTCTGGGGTAGGTTACTAAGAGGGACATTCCGAGTAAGATCAATTGGAAAGGATGGAAATGGAGGACGATGAACGACGTGTTTTTGAACGGTGCGTATTTCGTGCCCTCGGGGTGGGGAAGCTGCAGCCCTTACTACTCGGGCTCGGCCTACTTCACTGCGTACCGCGCGACTTTAGTTCCCGCGATAACCGCCGATGCGGGCCCGCTTCGATGCTTCTCTGGGAAGAAATGCTGAGTTAAGTATAGCGAGTTGGTCTCATCATGTCGTATTATAGCGATTGCATGTGTTGTCTGTATATGTCCGTATCTCATGAGGATTGAAATTTTCGTCAACGTTGTTTTTGTCTCTTAATACGTTATGACTCCTTTTTCGAACTAAGTTTTTTTAGTAATGTATCTCTGTGACTTGGGCGGTGCTCATTGTAATATATCCTTGCTAGCGTGGTGTGACATTATGTTGATCGCGTGAAAATACGGAACTTAACCGCTGATTTGTTTAGTTTTTATTTATTTTAGTTTAGATATTTATATTGTTGAATTGAACATTTGGTATTTTGTTAGTCCAGTTATTGGGGATCACAAACGCATCTACCCCGCAAACATGCAATGAATACCTCAAATACTCAATTTTAGTAAAGAGATATTTGGAGATAAGAGTGAAGTTATGTTTTAGAACTTATCTCCATCTGACGAAAAATAAAAAAAAAAAAAAAAAGTGGGTATCTACTTGGTGTTTAAGAATCGTTACCAAATAATATATGCCGTTTTTTTTTTTAAATTTGGACCTATGAGCTTCATGCAGCAGCATATGATGTAACAAACGACCAAGTTATTAAAAACATAGTAAAGGAAGATTACGTTAATATAAATATATCCAGAGAAAGATGTTGTCGAGATGCATACCTTGCACATACTACAAAATTAATGACGATAGTAATGAAATCTCCTCTCCTCTCCTCGTATTAAATCAACCAAGAGTGAGCTCAAGGGAGACGACATTATTATCATCGTTATTCCCATCTGCAGAGGAGGTTTTTGCTTCATGTCCTAATAACGCTCCTCTAGCGGCAACTGCCCACTTCGGCTACATATCCCATTATTATTATACCATCAATTCACAGAATTTAACGATCGAACAAAGTTCAGTAATGGTATAGAAAAAAGAATAAGGAAAGTCTCCGCTTACGTCTATTGGATTGTCACATTCCTTAAAGAAGTCCCTGAAAAGGGAAGAAGAGCCGCCATGGCGTGTCTTAAGAGGATCAGTTTCATCATAGTACGATGGCCTTCTGCCTTCATCGCTGCTCGATAATTTCAAGCTCAAATCATGCCTCCTGCAATAAATCCCGCGAAATGCGTGCGTGAATTTATAGTTTTATCGATAAAAAATTACATATTCGAGAAGATAGAATGAATCTCAGCAATGAAAAGGCAGCAAGCATACCATGTTTCGCTCCTTCTCTTTGTAGTAGTCTCAAGACAGTGTTTAACAGCTTTTTGGTTAGAATTCGAAGAGCTTGGCTGTGAGTTTAATCCCAGTTCCTTCCCATTGTTGTTCCTCTCTTTTGCAGCTTCTGATTCCGCTCATAAATATACATATATATGTACACATTAGAAGTGACTGTTTGACTACAAAGAAAGATATACGTGCAGAATACGAACACCACCTACATACCCTTTAGCATCTGTTCATGTTTTATGCTTCTGTACATCTGCCCATGAACAAGAAGTTGATGTCATGACAAAGTAGAAAATAAAAGCACCCTATTAGTGAAAAGAAGAAGGAAGTTTTATAACCTGAAGATGGCTCTTGACATGTGTAATGGTAAGCCCCTTCACATTCATCAGCTCTAACACCATCTTCGGAGTTGCACCTGCTTAAAAGGAAAAAAAAGAGCAAACAAGCAAAGAAAGATAGATAGAATAAATCATCGTCAATGATAGCAACGGCGTATGGAGAATAAAATTACGAAAAATTTATTACGATCTTCTCCTCCGAGCTGTTCGACTGCATTAACGAAGCACTGGTGGAGATCTTGAGTCCATCTCAGTCTTGGCATTTTGGACCTGACGTAAGGCCTAACAGCAGATTTTATGGGAGGAAATATGCTATTTTCGACCCGAAAATCCATAGAGAAGTCATTGTATAGAGTGCTGTAATTCATTATTATCGGAGATCGATGCGAGGGAATAAGGACGACGATTGAGGTTGAAATCCAAGCAAAATTGTGGTGATATAAGCACGCAGGCAGCAGAGTGGTGAGGTAGAGAGTTCGCTCATATGAGAACAAAAGGGAATAAATTTTAGGAGTTAGCTCTCTCTTAAGTCAGCTGTTATTACACATTGTTTGTTTGTGCAGGTTTTGAGGTGAGCCTTTGGTCATTTGGTCTTTTTCGAAATATTGAATGTGTGTATGTGTAGTTTGTATTTACTTCGTTAGCTTTTAGGGTTTTCTGATGGGAAGTTAAACTATGGGGATAGTTAATGCGACATTCATTGTAGGAAAATAGAAGAAAAAAACGAAATTCCTTGAATTCCACACCACAACCTTTGATTCTGTCACAAACTTCTTCTGGCAAGAATTGCAATGAGAAATAAGTAATTAAATTTCGACTTACCTCGATGGATATTTTCTTGGTAGATCCGACCTTCTCTACATATGAAAATGTGGATCGCACTTAGTGAGATGCATAATCAATTATGTTAAAAATAAGTAATTATTCAGTAAATGAAGAAACGAATGCATTCTAGTGGTGATCGTACGTATTCATGACTCAAGTTATAAACTAAGAAGGCAAGAGTGTGATAATATAATGCAGATGTTTTCAAAACTGCGACTTCATCTTATTACCTAAAATTGAGAAAAATACAACGCAGTGCTTATGTCGGGACTTTGGGAACATTCGACGCCTAGGAAGGATTTTAATTTGTCCTGCAATTGTTATTAACATGGGCAAGTATTTTCGGAGTAGATATATGATTTTTGTCCTCAATACAAAGAAATATACATATATGCAATTATAAAAGTTGTGAAATACTGCGAATACTGCAATAAGTATAGAAATGGGCTGAATAAAAAGTGATAAATAATGGATTTTAGAAGTATTCGCAAATGGGCCATATGAGCCCAGTCGTTTCAGAGGATTCGCTCTTGCTACATACGTTTCTTGTCGGACTCGGCAGGTTAGGTTATCAAAATGGGGGAAAATTGTAAGAAATCATATTTAACAAATACCAACAAACACGCAATCTAAAGTCAGCCCCTGCTCTTTTTCATCCCATCCATCGGCAACATTCTTCGCATTATTCGAAGCTGCGTCTTCTAATCTCCGTAAGTCGCTTTTCTCATAGTTTTTTCCTTTCGTCTTCTTTTCATATTTTTCATGAAAGCTAGCAAGTAGATCATATCGGGTTGTGTGAAATTCGTCACTTTCTTGAGGTATTTTATCGATCTTAGTAACTATTGTGATCCGATCCTTTCTCTGTTCGCTTGATCATGGGGTTTTTCGATTTTGGGGATATGTGGTTTGATGAGCTGCGCTGCAGCTTTTGTTTTTCTTGTATTTGATTTAGGCCACTGCAATTCCCTAAGCTTAGACGGGGCTCGGTGTTTGTTTGTTGCAGCTGAAAATTGATTTGAGAATTTGAGTTTGGGGCTTTTGCTGATTCTCTTCAATCCTCAGTTATTTTGATCGTCGCCTGAAATTTCCCGTTTCTTTTAACTTACTAGGCACCTAAAATATCTCTTGAGTGAAGATGATTGCTTTGATTCAATAGGAAAAAAAACTGACATACAATTCAACTATGGTTGAGTACCTAAAAAGTTCTCATCTTTCTTGAAGCTACGACGTTTCGATCCTCTTCTGCGCGTGCCCCGTGCCTTCTCCATTTCCATCCCTCAATAAAAGAAGGAGAAATCCCAGAAATCCCATCACACATCTAAGACAGAACCATGGAGGTGAAGCTATGGCACGACAAGCGCGAGAGAGAGATGTACGAAAACTTTGCCGAGCTCTTCGCCATCATTAAAGCCACAGAAAAGCTAGAGAAGGCCTACGTTCGCGACATAGTCTCCCCATCAGAGTACGAAGCAGAGTGCCAAAAGCTCATAGCCCACTTCAAAACCCTATCTTCCACCCTAAAGGACATAGTCCCAAGCGTCGAGCGCTTCCACGACACCTACAAAATGGACTGCCCAGCGGCCCTCAACCGCCTGGTGGTCTCCGGCGTGCCCGCCACCGTCGAGCACCGTTCAGCCGCCTCACTGTCGGCCTCCTCTGCCTCCTCGGCCGCGGTGGTGGCTGAGTGCGTCCAGCACTTCATAACTGCCATGGATTCCCTGAAGCTGAACATGGTGGCTGTTGACCAAGTGCACCCTTTGCTCGTGGATTTGTCGGGATCGCTGAATAGATTGGCGATCTTGCCCCAAGATTTCGAGGGCAAGACGAAGATGAAGGAGTGGATTTCGAGGCTTTCGAGGATGGGGGCCGCCGATGAGCTTACTGAGCAGCAGGCGAGGCAGCTTCACTTTGACTTGGAGTCTTCTTACAACTCCTTCATGGCTGCTTTGCCCAGTGCTGGTTCTTGATTTTCTTTCCTTCTTTCTTTCATGGTGATTGTGTGGATTTTGTTTGATGGGCAGACTTCATTTGCATTACATCGATTATGATATATATCTATGTGGGTATATGTAATATTTGTCTGAACGGAAAACTGTGTTTCGCTTGTGTCATTGGTATGTATATTCTTACACTGCTTCTTCACATTGAATGAAATGAAATATGTCCCATTAATCGAAAATCAAGAAATTATACATTCGACGTATGAAGTCAAGTAGGACTCAGAGGAATGCTTACAACTTTCAGATGACTATTTTACAAGGTCGTCGTCTGAATTCGAAGCAAATCAGAAGTCGGAAAAGAACATGGGAAAGACTAGAGAATGACCACGAAATGAAAGGAAAGAAAACAACAAAGAACATGTCTATGTTCTGGAAATAAGATAAGAAATGCCCACGGACCACACATGTCTATGTTCTTGAATAACTAATAACCGTATATATTTTACTTTCGTCTCTATCTTCCAGTGGAAAGCCATCAACTTTTTGTTACAACACACGGATTATATCCGCAGCTTTTGAGTGGTCGTCAGTAAATTTTGACCTGGGCAGCTTGGAGAATCTCGATGACCTCGACGACGAAGACCACGAGCCAAATTTCGGAGATGACGACGAAGATGATTTGTTCTTCTTATGCTTCTGTGACGACTTCTTCTTTGCAGTGCCAATTTCTGGAGATTGTATGTCGTTAATGAGTATCCCAGACGACCCTGAATGATGGCGCCTCGTTGATTCGCTAAAATCTGTTCAAGGAAAATTTAATCCAAAACAGTTTATGATTAATTAATTAATTAATAATAGATAATTCCGTGCATGGCAAAATTCACTAGCTACCGCACACTACTATACTGTAGGGTATTATTTCCAGGTTTGGCTATTATATGATCAGATGTAATAAAACGACCCTCGTGACACATAAGCCAAAAAGCTTCCCTTTCTTTGAGGCAAGGAATCTCAATTTTCTCAAACTTTCCCCTAAAGTAATTCAAGAAAGGTCAAAAAGAACAAGAAAACAAAAAACCCAAGATGCAAATCGAAGGACATTATTTATTTCATCATCGTCTTCACTTCCTATTTACTTCATCCCGTGACGAGAATAATATGTCTGATATAAACATTGCACATGTTAAGAAAGAGACAGATAGATCACATGTCGTTTTCGAGAATGTATCATGTTGTTACTGTGTTGCATAGCGTAAGCTAAAGCTAACTCAAACTATATTTAATACTAAAAAATAATCCTTGTATTGTGTAGTTAGTGCATCGAACCTTGAGATGACCATGGAGATAGAGAATTGCCTATGGACGTTGTGGCAAAGTCAGGCCCTGTCTTGAATTCACTCATCTGATCTCATCCAAACCCCAGAAAACAATCATTCATAAGAAATGTGAATGTTTCGAATGTAAATAAATAAATAAATAAAAATATTATATTGGAGTAGGTATGGTATAATTATTACCCAAGATGGTGCACTGCCCGATTGACCATCATATCCAATATGTGCCACATGCTTAACATCTGTGGGATAACCAATCTCTAGTTCACGTTCTTGTTCCTTCACAACTATATGCGATGGTCAAATAATTATTAGATTGAAAATAGCAGTTTCTTCAATAATTTAGTACCACAAAACGACGAACAAGATAGAAAAAAGAGAAGGAAGAAAGGAGAAAGAACTAACAAGTATGAAGACTCACCAAAGATTTGCGAGATTGTGTACTTTAATCCTTTATAGATCCCTTTCATTCTGGTTCCCATGTTAAAAGGAATAAACCTTAACCAACTGTCTGATTAACAGAAGAGCAAACATCTTTGTGAGAATGGTATTTTTCTAGCTAAGGCTAGAGAGTCTTGAAAAAATGTATGTGGGATTATGCGAAGGACGAAGAGATCAAATAGAATAAGAAACAACAAAACCATATGAATACCCTAAAGTAAGCACCTTTTCGACAAATATGGAAGATCTTAGCAGCTCGAAAATATAAGTTTAAAGAAGAGCCACGTCTTCTTCTCCCCTCCTCATCAACGTTGTAATAACTCTTTGCAATGGTGGGCTGCACTACTGTATCAACTAGTATGCTATGCACGTGGTAGTGATATTGAGGGTAAAAAAACTAGAACAATCGTGAAATCATCGAGAGAGAGAGAGAGAGAGAGAGAGAGAGAGAGAGAGAGAGAGAGAGGAAAATCATCTACAAGAAGAGGTGGGGTGTGGATTTGTAGGATAGAGAGAACAAGGAAAATCAGACGATATTGTATTAATTTATATAATGATATGATAGTGTATGATATTGTAAATGAGCGATCTTTGCTTATCAATGAGCGACACTAATGTAATCATACGTATCTCACCCAACAACTGTCGGGAATTGATCTTGTATTTTATATCCTTTTACACGTTCATGGACAACCATGTTCTTACAAAGAATCCTTTGTCGATATTTTGTGCTCAACAAATACGCTTTATTCTAATCAAGTTTGGTTCAACGCGGACATCACTCCATTGATTTTAGTCCTAATTTAATATTTTAGCAACTTGCCTCAAATACTCAAGCAATTTGGCAAAATTATAAAAATGGGTCATTAAGTATACTTATTTTTTATTTGGATCACTATGTTTGCCAATTACAAAACTAGGTAAGTATGTATATAGTAAAAAAATTGAGTCACTAGTTACAAAATTAGGTCACTATATAGTAACAAAACTAGGTATGTTTATATTACAAATTTGGGTCACTAAGAATGTATATAATAAGAAAAAGAGGTTAGTGACACAATTTTTTTATTATATACATACTTAGTGACCTAGTTTTGTAACTGGGAAACATAGTGACTCAAAATCAAAAATTGACATACTTAGTGACCCATTTTTATAATTTCTCCCCGTTTCTTCTATGCAAATCACGTCATTACATTTCGTTGTCGTCGTTCTCTTGGCTTCGATTCAATAGACGTTTTCCTCATTAATGGGTCAGCGTTCATCGTGGGCTTATCTTTGTGGGCCTACGTTGCATTGATAAGCCCAATGTTAGTCGGACTATCACGAATCTCGGCCTGCCCCGCTTGATGACCCGACCCGATCCACAAAATCCAAATCGCGGAGCTGCAGTTTTCGCACGGCACGTATTTCAACGTGTTTTTTTTTATTATTTACTATTTTATTTCAGTTTGTTTCTCAATGATTCATGATCATGATGAGTCAATGCATATGGAACGATGGAATCGAAAGCGACAGCTAATGTAATCCAATAATATACATTTTCGAACTTATTAACAAATAAATAAAACGTATCCCGATACTCTCGCCCTTTCCTAAATTACATCACCTACAAACAATACTTTTTCAAACTCAAGCATCATCCTATTCAATGCTTTACAATAAAGAAATTTAGAAAATAATAATTCTCACCGAACAAGGTATGATGAATATGATGTAGTAGATGCTATGCTATGCTATTCTTGTGGGAACGCTTGTATTTTAGATCCAAACACGTCTCCGAGAAGTCAACTATACGAACATATTAGTCATCTTTTCACATATTTGTCCATTATGCAAAATGATTTAATACATCTTTAGCCTCGTTCAAAGAATACGGTGAGAACGGCGTATGGATCTTCTGTTCCGATTTTTAGTAACAAACAAAAAAAAAAAGAATCAATATTTAGGTCCGTCTTATTTAATGCCATTGATGTCGATATCGTAAAAGCATATATATATGGGTCGTATTTCCACTGATAGTTTGGTCCATCTTCTTCTTTCTCGACAAGGGCTCGCTCCCTTTCTCAAGAAAAATATCACTGCAAAGGTTATGAGACTATGAGAGTGTGTTTTCACATCGTCTTTCGAATAAAGAACTGATTTTTATTTTATATTTATGCGGTTTCTTGTTGTGGGATTTCTCCGATGTTTTACACGAAGAACTAATATATCTTTTTTTCAGATTCGCTGAAAGGCGGCATAAGCTATGGCCGCTGTTGATAAAACTGAGGCTTCATCGCCTACCAGGCTTGAGGTATTTGAGATATATATTTCTCCATCTCTTCTATTTACTTCGTTCATCGACTGTTTTTTTTTTCTCTGTTCTCCCTTTGCTCGAATAGGGTAAAAGAGCTGCAATCTTGGTTTGTTTTTTCCTTGGATTGGGATCACTAGTCTCATGGAACAGTATGCTCACCATTGCAGATTATTACTACAAAATCTTCCCAGTGAGTGCTTCATCTCCATAGTAGCAAAACTTTCTTTCCCCCTTTCAAATTGCAGGAAAATAAAAATAAAAAATCACTGCTTTCAATTGTATAGGATTACCATCCTTCTAGGGTTCTTACTCTTGTATACCAACCATTCGCCCTGGGGACTATGGGAATACTCGCCTACAACGAGGCCAAGATCGACACGAGGAAGCGAAACTTATTCGGTTACGTCCTCTTCTGTATCAGCACTTTCGGGCTTCTGCTGGTAATTTAATTTCGATACGAAAGAGAAATTTTCCTTTCTGGGCTGTGTGTGGCTAATTTTACTTTTTTCTCTGTGTTGTGTATTATCATCATTTTATATCATACACAGATAGACTTAGGAACGTCGGGCAAAGGAGGAATTGGGAATTATATCGGTATATGTGTTCTTGTCGCTGCCTTTGGAGTCGCAGATGCCCACGTTCAAGGCGGTATGGTCGGGGATTTGGCTTTCATGTCCCCAGAATTTATGCAGGTAAGAAAAAAATTCATATGCAGTTATACCGAAAATTTCCTCTCAACCACCCTTTTTTGCGTACGTAAGATTTAAAAATTGCAGTCTTTCTTCGCTGGCTTGGCTGCCTCGGGGGCACTAACGTCTGGCCTGAGGCTGATAACGAAAGCCATCTTCGATAAATCACACAATGGCCTCCGTAAAGGAGTTAGTAAGTTATTACCGTCATTTTTTCGTCAATTTTGATGTCGAATCAAAACCTTATGGTATGGTATGATTCTTGCAGTGCTGTTCCTTAGCATATCGACGTTCGCCGAGTTTTTATGCATATTCTTGTACGCATTCGTCTTCGCAAAGCTGCCCATCGTCAAGTACTTCCGTAGGAAAGCTGCCTCAGAAGGGTCGAAGACAGTTTCAGCTGATTTAGCCGCCGCCGGCGTTCAAACAAGCAACGAAATCGTAATAAAAAAAGGAAGTCTTTTTTCTTGATTTTCGACCCAACCCGCGTAATTTTTTTTTTTTTTTTTTTTCGGTTTTTAATAAAAAAAGGTCGAAGATTCCCAAGCAGACAAGCGCCTGAGCAACAGAGAGCTTCTGTGGCAGTGCAAAGACTACGCTTTGGACCTTTATTTGATTTACGCCGTCACCTTATCGATTTTCCCGGGATTCTTGTACGAAAACACAGGCCACCACCAACTGGGCTCTTGGTAATAATAAGCGCATATGTGTCTATCTTTTCAATAACTTCGAATTACAACCAAAGAAAAGAAAGGATTTTTTTCGAGCGATTATAGGTACGCCGTGGTGCTGATAGCAATGTACAACGTGTGGGATCTTATCGCGAGGTACATTCCTCTGATCGACTGCATAAGGTTGGAATCTCGAAAGGGTCTCTTCTTTGCGATCCTTTCGAGGCTTTTGCTCGTACCTTGCTTTTACTTCACGGCCAAGTACGGCGATCAAGGATGGATGATCGTATTGATTTCGGTTCTTGGGCTGACTAACGGTTATTTAACCGTTTGCGTTCTTACGGTTGCGCCGAGGGGATATAAGGTAAGAGATATTTATTTACTCCGTTTCGAATTTCGTAAACTCTTGTAGCGTAGATATGGATCGAACTGCTGATTTTTTTTTTTTTTTTTTTGCGTTTAGGCGCCGGAGCAGAATGCGCTTGGAAATCTGCTGATAGTTTTCCTCTTGGCCGGAATTTTTTCGGGGGTTTGTCTCGATTGGCTGTGGATCATCGGACATGAATCTTTCTGATGTCGGAAATTTTTTATGTATTTTTTCGGATGTTCTTTTTATATGGTTTGGTTAGTCGAAGTTGCAGTGTGAAAGCTTTTTCATATATCGTATTTTTAGTTTTATGTTTTATGTTCAATAGAGCTCTATGTTATGTCGAATTTTATTTTGTCTATTTTTCTTTGAAAAGGAGAGGAAACAGTTACAATTTACTGTGCAAACTGCAAAGAGTCTCTTTCATGGTTAACTAAAGTTGTTTTGTTTAAATGTTTCAAGTAATTAAACAGTTATAATAACTATATATTTACTTAACGACCCCTGAAAAAGTAACAGTTCGCAAATCGCACCGAAGTCGTCCAAACTCGGGTACTTTTTGACGAGCCATTGGCCCAACGTTGTAAACCATGGAAGCAAAGAATGCGTTGTAGTCTCCGATTTGTTTCAGCAAATTCTAAATCCCTAAATCTGAAATTTCTGAAAGGAGGAGCGGAGCCCCAAACCTCGTCGAATTAGTCCCCACTGTGTATGCGGTTGCCTGGTGTAAATTTTTTTCTTGAGTCAGTTTCATGGAGGAAATATAAATTCTTGTCGATAAAGTGATGATCTTTGTAACTTAGGGACGACGGAGCAGTAGAGATTTGGGGGCCAATAGCCTCGACGCCGCCGTTTCGGATTCTTCGTCCCAAGAATCTTTTGCGATTTGACGCTTTTGTCAAAGACCGCGTCATGGGTTTATGGGAGTCTCGGAAATCGGAGATAATTGATTTGGATAAGGAGCCCTATGGATCGACTTCGTCGCAAGAATCGAAGGGCTTGAGTGTTTTGGAGATTTCTGATGGGGCTTTTAAGCAATCGAAGAAACTCAAGAAAGTCAGTCCTGATCCGTTTGATTATAATTCGTCAGATGATATCACAGTTTTGCCTAAAGGCGTGAGTGGGAGTAGCAGTGTTTTCGATTTTTCTGAAGAAGGGGATGTATGGAAAGAAAACAAGTTTAAGAATGTCAGTCTTGATGCGTATGGGAGCGATTTGGGGATCTTGCAGACAAGAAAGCACAAGAGTGGTGTGAAGTACGGTGGATTTAACGGTAAAACTAAGAAGCCTAGGAGAGAAGATCGGGCAATGGTTGTGAGCAATAATAAGGAGAATAAGAGGAAGATCAAGAAGAAGAAAAAGATTGAGTTGGTTGAGTGTGAACCAAGCTACAGTGAGAATATGACTACATTGATGGAAACTCAAGAATTTGGTGAAATGATGGAACACACTGATGAGGTGGAATTTGCATTGGGTGGGTTGAAAACTGGACAGCCTTCGAGAGTTAGGAGGGGTAGTCTTTTGAAGTTGTTGTCTATTTGTGGAACTTCACAGCAGAGGCGGCTTTTGAGGGCTCATGGGTAAATAATTGAATCATTTATTTGGGAGTATGGTGAAATATCTTAATTGATCGTATTTGATTATGTGCTTCATATTGGAAATCTGGATGTAGAACCATGCACTATTGCATAAGTCATGTTCTGTTTCTGCTATGTGACACATCATTTGTCATGGTTTTTGGAATTTCTCTAATTTCTTGTAATTTCTGTGTGTCGTTAGGATGGCGAAAACTATTAGTCATGCTGTTTTGGAACTCACTCTTGACGACCCGCCGAGCAACCTTGCCGCCGCTGCCTTATTGTACATTCTGACGAGTGACGTTAGTGATTCATATGTGTATCAGTTTCAACTTAACGATGTTATAATATTTTCAGTTTGATTTTAATGTGTAGGCTTTCCAAAAAATCAATTTGTGTTTTTACAACTTACTTTTTCAGGATCAAGATGATCATCTCCTCAATTCTCCAAGTTGCCTCCGCTTCCTCATAAAATTGTTGAAACCACTAAAATCTAATTCGTCCGCGGAAGAAAAGCCTCTGCTCGTTGGTAGCAGGCTTCTTGGCATGTGCAAAGCTAGCATAACACAAGATTCAGCCAAGGAAAAAGATTCTAGCAGCGCTGCAATTCTTCTTAAGGTTCAGGAGATCCTTGTTAATTGCAAGGATATGAAGCCAAGAAAGATGGGTACTTCTGGAAGGGAAGATCCTGAATTGAATCCTAAATGGATTAGTTTGCTTACCATGGAGAAAGCTTGTTCTTCAAAAATTTCTCTTGAAGGTCTAGAAATCTCCTTTACAAGTTAATAATATCTGAGTTATTACTGCATTTTGGTAGTTTCTGAGTTATGTTTTTTTTCCTCTGACCATCAGACATCCCTAACATGTTCCGTAAACCTGGTGGCAAATTCAAGGAAAATTTGCGAGAGTCTGGAGGACTTGATGCAGTTTTCGAAGTAGCTAGAAAATGCCATTCCACAATGCAGGTATGGAGTGATACAGTCATTACAATAATGATACTTATTGATTATGCTCATTAATTAATGCAGGAATGGTTGGAGAAGAGTCCGACTTTTGTGCTTCCGTCTGAAGACATTTCAGTCCTGGAAAGCCTGTTCTCACTTCTAAAATGTTTAAAAATCATGGAAAATGCTACTTTTCTCAGCAAAGATAATCAGGTATGAACTATTTTCTGCAGTTAACTTCAAATGTTCTTTCGTCATGGAAAATCATGCCACAGGATTTTTTTCCTGCTGGTCATTTATTTTATGATCAGTCGACTTATTTTGTTAATTCACCATAATATATATTGATTGCATGTGACAGAGCCATTTGCTTCAAATGAGAGGAATTGGTGGTCATCAAGCTCCACGTACTCTTACAAAGCTTGTCCTAAGTGTAGCGAAGATTCTCTCAGGTACTTCACGCAAGTTGGTGTGATTGTAAGATAACTATGATGCCGTTTTGCTTTCTTGACTTGACAGTATGCATGTCTCACCGATTGTTTTCAGTTTGTTCTTGTTGAACACATTCATATTTTGCCCATTATGTTGTTGGTTGTGTATAGGAGTTTTAATCAGCAGAAGTTTTCTGGAGAGTTCTCAAGATGAAACGTGTGGTACTAGCATTCTTTCAGGAACCGAGGGTTCTTCTCAGCGAACCGTTGATACATCTCTACCTAATGAATGCTTTGAATCAAGCCAAGTGTCTAGTGATTCTTCTCTACTGAAGCTAAGGGTGGAGTCTTCTGCAAGGGGATCAACATCTGCTTCCTCAAAGAAAATCAGCAGTGATGATTCCCAATTGAAACCTGGTATTCGAAAGCAGAAATCGATCCAAAGAAACACTGGAACTTCTGAGGAGTATGAGGATCCCTTTGCGTTCGACGATGATGAATTGGAACTATCAAAGTGGGATTTACTGTCTGGAGATATAGCTGAGTCCATTCCACAAGGTAGTAAGGAAACGGAGGGAGAATACAATAATGGAAGTCACTCGATATTGATGTTTAGCCAGCAAGAATCAAGCAATGTCGAGTCCCGAAATTGTCAGGAGGCATCATGTTCCACAGCTGTCGATGATGATTTGTCTAAACTTCTTCAAGACTGTCTGGTCACTTCTGTCAAGGTACTTGTGTATGAATGTGAACCATCTTTGCATTTCAATAGTTGAACGGATCTCATTGATTCTCCATTATTTCTTGAATTTTCAGGTTCTTATGAACCTGACAAATGACAACATTGAAGGCTGTCAGCAAATTGCATCGGGCGGAGGCTTAGAGATCTTATCTTCCCTTATTGCTGGCCATTTCCCTTCGTTCAGCTCGTATCTGCCTCATTGTAGTCTGTTATCTAATCTGAATTCTGGGTTCAAACAAAAAGCCAGTAACAGTTTTCTCAGCGAAGACGAGATGGACTTTCTAGTCGCCATCCTGGGTTTGCTCGTGAATTTAGTCGAAAAGGATATCAGAAACAGGTAAAAATTGTAGCTGCCTAATAAACACAGTGCAGTTTGTACAATTTTATGCCAACAAAACCTCCCCTTTTCTCCTTCAGAACTCGGCTTGCAGGGGCGAAGGTTTTATTACCCAGCTCCATAAGTTTGGGCTCAAAGAAACACACAGACGCCATTTCGCTCTTCTGCTCAATCTTTTTGGCTAATCAAGGTGCTTCTGAGGCTGCAGCTGAAGGAAAATCTTCAGCAGTGGTGAGGAAGCTTTGCTGTCTCTGTTCTTTCGTCTGTATATTCACATCAATAGTTTATTTAATAAGATGTTTGCAGGAGGACGAAGCATCTCTTCTAATTGGAGAGAAAGAAGCAGAGAAGATGATAGTAGAAGGATACTCTGCTCTTCTCTTAGCTTTCCTTTCGACAGAAGGGTAACTTTTAATAACGCCTTTTCAGTTATATATTCCCAAAGTTTTGCCAGCTAGCTTTATAATTCCGTGGTTATTTTCGCCAGCAAAAGCACGCGGAATGCTATATCTGAACGTCTTCCCAAACGTAACATAGGGATACTCGTCCCCGTGCTGGAGAGATTTGTGGTACGCCCATTGCTGATTTTCAGACGAGCCTCTTTTTTGGTCATATATGTCGATAAAACTATAATTCTTTTCGGGGTTTTTTTTTTCAGGGATTTCATTCGACGTTGAACGTGATTTCGCCGGAGACGCAAAGAACCGTTGTTGAAGTGATAGAATCATGTAGGATTCCATGATAAAAAAAAATGCAGTTTTTTTTTTGTACATACAGTCTAAGTCTTGGATGGACTCTTCCTTCTTACAACAGTTTGTTTTGTCTTGAGAAGAAAGTCATTGAGGTAGTAGGCAGTAGCTATATAAACACTTTGTTCTCTTTACCCTTTCCTTTTTTTCTTTCTTTATTGTCATTACTCGAATATGAATAGAAGTATTATTTGAACTCTATAATCGACTCTAGTTTGATTTGTGAAATTTGAATATTTGATTTTTAAGATACTTGAGAGAGAAGTTTATTAAATATTTTCGAATTTTAATCGAATATTGTGTGTTTGCATATGTGTAATTTAAATTTAGTCGTACAAGAAAATAGTATTGTATTTGTAGATATTACATCGAATAACAAGAGAGAAAAATTGGTTCAAAGTATAAGCTGAAGGCGGTGAAACAACAATTTTTACCTGCAAGCAAAGCAATGGGAGGGAACGGTAAAACAAATCAGATCAGTGACTCACTCACCACTCGTGTTAAATTGGGTGTTGAGATTGGTCGTGCTGCTACATGTCATTGTTCTTGACTATCGGTCGCCTGCTAGCTGAACTCCGAGCCATGGTAAAATTCCTAATGCTTGATTTTTTTCGCGCTTATGAATTGAGGTGATGTATGAGGAAGAGTTGTGTGGATTTGGGGTTTCCTCTTCCTTTCCTATTTGGCTTGATATGTGGAGTGATGATTGGAGCTCGATTATTTTTTTTTTTTTTGGGTTTCGTGCTTTTTTTTAGAGATTAGTTGTTTCCTATACTATGTGGCGATGTTCTGTGTTTGATGATCGTGCGTGGGGTTTTTTTTATGGGTCCATCGATCGCGTGGGAATGGATGGATCGATTCGATTGCGAAGAATGATTAATGCTTAGATAGAACCACTTCAAGAAATCAGATGGTTCGGTTTTGGTGATTTGATTCTGCAACGAGTGTGCT
This sequence comes from Craterostigma plantagineum, assembly GCA_027422505.1. NCBI lineage: Eukaryota > Viridiplantae > Streptophyta > Magnoliopsida > Lamiales > Linderniaceae > Craterostigma > Craterostigma plantagineum. Next base: position 532,371 of record JAPQWV010000218.1, on the reverse strand, counting down.
GCTGCTGATCATATGAAATTTCAAATACATGTTGGTGCATTGGGTTGTGCTTATTGTTTCACTTTTGCAGTCCACATCCAAGAAAGTTATAACTAGATCAGAATGGGAGAAAAGGCTTAGCGAAGTTAAAGTTCGAAAGGAAGATATGAACAAATTGGTGATGAATTTTCTGGTAACGGAGGGCTTCGTGGAGGCTGCTGAAAAATTCCGGCTCGAATCAGGGACAGAACGTATCCTGCTAATCTTTTCGATTTGTTTACTTATATTCGTAAACGTAAGAATATGTTAATTTTCTTTAGCACGAAACAGCAGATATAGATCTAGCAACCATCACCAACCGTATGGCAGTCAAAAAGGCAGTACAGAGTGGTAATGTGGAGGATGCTATCGAGAAAGTTAATGATTTAAACCCTGAGGTGAGTTTTCATTTGTGTGTTTTGTTGTCCAAAATTTTGCCCATTAGTAATAAACTTTGCAGATTTCAGTTGTATTATCCCACTCGTAGACCTTAAAACTTTCCTTGAGTTTTGAGATTGATAATCCTTATTAATTTAACTCTTTGGAAGTAAAGATAGATTCATAATTTATGGATTCAGTATCATTGTGCTTGCTATGGTTGCAGATACTGGACACAAATCCACAGCTCTTTTTCCACCTTCAACAACAACGCATGATAGAACTTATTAGGAATGGTAAGGTCGAAGAGGCTTTGGAGTTTGCCCAAGAGGAACTTGCTCCAAGGGGAGAGGAAAATGTAACGATCTTCTTTCTTTCTTTCCTTCTTATTAAATGGTGTGTTGCTTTGTATATTACATTCCTTGATTTTGACGTTCTTCATGGAAATATACAAAATTCACTGCAGCAAAGTTTCTTAGAAGAGCTGGAAAGGACTGTTGCTTTGCTTGCATTCGAAGATGTCGCGAATTGCCCCGTGGCCGAGCTTCTTGATATGTCACAGCGCCTTAAGACTGCTAGTGAAGTGAATGCTGCGATTCTCACCAGTCAAAGCCATGAAAAAGGTTAGTTCGATGCTTTCTTTGCAGCGTTATATCGAGATCGTTTTTCTGGAACAGACGATCGATTTCTCCCTGTTGAATTTTGATCAAAACGATCCCTTTTTTTCAGATCCAAAGCTTCCGAGCTTACTGAAAATGCTGATGTGGGTTCAAAATCAGCTCGACGAAAAAGCAGTTTATCCAAGGATAAAGGATTTATCTACTGCAGAACTTGAAGACCCACCTGCGTAAGTTAAGAGAGCTTCAAAACCAAATATTACTGCAATCTCACTGTGTAAGAGTTTTATTTACTTTGCTCTTTTTTTAGTACGTGTTATAAGCCAAGGATTCAATGTACGTAGTTGAATTATTTGAAAATAAATATCTTGTTTTCTAATTGTGTTCTAATGGACTTGAAAATCTTCATCACATGGCAGGGACGACAAAGGTCTGCGCGTAATAATAAATCGTACCTCGTAAAATGTAGGAAATAGTTTTATATATATTCCTTAAAAAAGCCTAATGTCTTGAGGCCCACTTAATGTTTGAGTTTAAACCTTCCCTTGTTGTGCCTTAATTACAGAAAACAACGAAACAACAAACTGTTATTTATTATGAAGTGGAATCCAAGTGTCAGCTGAGACCCTTTATTAATTTTGTTTAGTGGTACATTAGCTTATTTAATAGACGGCTACCTATTACAAATCAATAATTATATTTATATATTGGTTGTTTGCATGATGTTTATTAGTTGATCTACTATTCTTACCATTGAAAGTAGTGGCATTCGTTACATACAACCATGAGTTTGTTTACCAAACCAAAAGGGGCTTGAACATACCACCAAACTACTTATCGTATTCATATTTGGACAACTAGATTAAATTTATAATAAAAAAATGTTGCGAAATTTAGGATGGTGGATGTAATGGAATTATGGAAAGTGATGGTGATGGAATCCTCCACCACCTTCACCTTCACCACATAAGTAGTCAAATATCATAAATTTTTATCCATTATTATTGACCCTGTTTTAAAAAACGTTAGTATTTGCTTTTTCCGTTGTTTCTTGAAGTAATTAAATGCCATTATTTTACAAAACGAAACGTGCAAGGTTGGCAAAATCAATGACACTAATCTCATAAATAATCTTTAGGTGCGTGATAGAATTGAACATATTGTTTTCGAATCTTGCCTAAGTTTGGACAGAATTATATTATTATTATTATTATTTCCTTAGTGGATTTGGGGGATTCATTTTCCTTTCTTATTTATAAAGCTTATCCTCCATTACGACTGATCGTGAAAGCAATAACATTATTAAATAATCGTTTGATATGCATATATAATAAAAGTATAAAATTATAGAAACTTCATTAAGTATTTGGATGAAATTTATTAACTATCATATATTATTTCCCTTAAAACATTCGTCAAAGTCAACTGCTACTTCCTACCCACATTAAAATAAAATAGATCTCTAATCGTTATTCCTAAATAAAATACTAATATCTATAAATAAATATTAAATGCCGATTAGTATATAGTAAACACATCTTCCGTTGAATATAAAATTTTTACTTTCTAATGTTTTTCTTTATTTTCTCCTCTCTTTACGGGGCGTGACGCTTCCTATTCTTTCTCGTTTCTGTATGCTTCTTTCTCCGAACAAGACACAGAACACGCACACATACACACACACACAGTGTATCTGTATACATCTCGTGGATTTTGTTCTTACAGCTAACTATTCGATTGAAGTATACGGAGCTGGATTTAGCTGAAGATCGGATCACGTTCCGTCGGATTGTCTGAATCGGCGTTTTGAAGGTGACTGTCTTCTTGTCTTGTGTATCCATCGGATTCTGTTTTTTTTTTCTTTTTCTTTTATTCGGTGTTATTTCGTCGTTATTTGTTTATTGTTTGTTTGTGTGGTGCGTATGTGCTAGGCAGGCGTTGGATCGATTTCTTATTTTATTTCCATTTTCCCGTTTATTGTTTCGGCTTGGCGGATTTAATTATGAGATCATTGGAAGATTAAGTGTTGCGCACGTGTTAACTGTTAATGTTTACTGTTTGATATATGATATCGGGGAGAAGAAAATGAAAGTCGAATCTGTGATTGTTTTTTTCCCCTACTGTGTATATGCTTATTTGCCTCATTTGAGCTTGCTAAGTAACTGGTTCAGTTAGTGAACTCTTCATTGTTTCTGAGCATGGTCGATTCGAGATTATAGTGGCTTTTTTTCTTTATGGAACTTCAAAAGACGAGTAGCCGTATTGTTGTTCGTTGTGCTTCTATGTTATTAACTGATTTGCATGCTGCATTTAACCATTTTAATTTCCTCTTTTGAACGATTTTTTGATATTCTTTGGGTATTGTTTCAATGAATTACCCACGAATTTTGATGCTGCTCGTGTGTTAGTGGACGTTTGGAACCTTTATTTTATGGCCTGTGATGACATCTTCATCAATCTAATGCAGTGTGTTATCATTATGACACCCTATCGAAGCTTGTAATATTCCATGAGAGGATACAAGACATGGAAGTGGCTATTGAAGAAACGACACTTCATATGTGACGTGGTGTGTTAACTTTGAAGCTTTCCGGACCTGTAATAGCTTGAAACTAGTGCTTACAATCTGACTTGTTTTCTTTAAAATCGACAAGAATTTTAATCTTTGAGTTTAAAGTGTGACTTCTGAAGGTAACCTATGGTAAAATGTGCTTGCAGGGACTAAGCGGAGCAAAGATGAAGCAGTTACCGTTTATGGGAGTTGTTTGTACAGTAATGTTGTTCATTATCTATAGGACCACAAATTATCAGTACCAACAAACCGAGGCAAGCTACATTTACTCTTTCTTTTGCATCGTATTATTGTGGCTGGTGTTTTCTTTTCAATATCGAATTGTGATATTTCTAGGCGATGTTTTTTGATTTTGTCACCTTTAAGTCGTTGCACGTGTCAATCTTATTATCAAATTTTCCCATTTTGAGCAGATGGATTCAAAATTGGATCCTTTCTACCTGGTGAAGGTACTAGCTAGAGCTTTTCCCTTCATATAACTATTTGATTTCTGTAATATCTGTATAAGTTCCGCCGCTTGTCATCTGATGTAATTATTACGGGGAAATCTCTTTCTTAGTATCAAATGTATGATTGATTTTATCAATACAGGAATCAGGTCTAGATACCACAACTTTAAATGGTTTGCCTCGTGGAATCATTGAAGCTAAGTCAGACCTGGAACTGAAGCCTTTATGGAGCAGTTCCAAGTCTAAGGTAGATGTTGGCACTTAGATTATGTTTAGTATGGGATGATTTTTGTCCCCTTTATCACATGCTCGTCGTGCCTTTTAACTGATTTATTAGTTCGTCAGATTCCCGGAGTTCCAAACATCTTATTCTTGACATATATATTTTTCTTTTGGAATTCTCAGACCAGTGAGCGAAGGTCTGCCAATCTGCTTGCTATGCCTGTTGGAATAAAGCAAAAGCAAAATGTTGATACTACAGTTCAAAAGGTACAACTATTTTGAATCTGAATGCTGCTGAAGTGGTGCGATGTTTGTGATCAATTGTCAATAAGTTTGGGCTGTCTTCACCAGTCACCTAATATTTTGAAATCCAGTTTCGTCCAGAGAATTTTACTATCATTCTATTCCACTATGATGGAAACTTGGATGGGTGGTCAGACCTTGAGTGGAGTAGGGAAGCTATACATATAGTGGCTCCGAATCAAACAAAATGGTGAGGCATAACAACCTTTTTTCCTTTTCAGTTCCTTGCTTAATTTGTTTGTATATGATATTCATTCATAATTTTTCAGCATCCTATCCTAAGCCGACTGATTAGGCCATGTATTGTAGGCGTTTAACGTTGCTCTGCTCATAAAAAAAGTGTTACATTTATTGGCTCTCGTCATTGACGCAATTTTTCTCGCAGCAAGAAGTTCACTGTTCACATATATGTTTTGAATTGTCTCACGTGATTTGGTTCCTTCAACATGTAGGTGGTTTGCGAAACGATTTTTACATCCAGCTATAGTCTCTAGTTACGATTACATTTTCCTGTGGGATGAAGATTTGGGCGTTGAGAATTTTGATCCTGCGAGGTAAGTTTGATGGAGTTTTAAATTATTCAATAGAATACGACTTGTGTTCCACTTGCATTTCCACTTCTAACCTACTTCTCCTTGCTAAGGTATCTGGAGATTGTTAAATCAGAAGGCCTTGAAATATCCCAGCCAGCGTTGGACCCCAATTCGACTGGTATACATCATAGGATAACAGTAAGAAATAGAATGAAAGTATTTCACAGGTACAAGGATTTCTATTATTGTCACAATGAGCTCCTTCACACCATCTTGATTCTTATAAAATCCATGTTAAGCAGAAGGGTCTATGATTCAAGAGGCAGCACCAAATGTTTAGATGATAGCGAGGGGCCGCCATGCACTGGGTAAACTTCACTTTCTTCTGTTTATTTCCTCCCTATCAGCATTTTCTGTTACATAAAAATTTATTTTCTTTAGGAAAACTTGCTCACTGATAATATTTTGCAGATTCGTAGAAGGCATGGCGCCCGTGTTTTCGAAATCAGCATGGCGTTGTGCCTGGCATTTGATACAGGTATGTATCTCGTAGTGCTTCCCTCGGAATAGTTTTAACTTCGGTCCATTTAAAACGAATCTTCTTTCTCTCTTTCTCAGAACGATCTTGTTCATGGATGGGGTGTGGACATGAAACTCGGTTATTGTGCACAGGCAAAGATCCATACTTTCATATGATGTTTGTTTTGCGCTTATATATATATATATATATATATATATATATATATATATATATATATATATATATTCCATTTTCCCTTCTAATAAGCTCAGATTCGCAGGGGGATCGAACGAAGAAGGTTGGAGTAGTCGATAGTGAGTACGTAGTTCATCAGAGTATACAGACTTTAGGCGGGCCATCTGCAAAGAAGGTGAAACATTTGATTTTACTTGGCTTTTACCATTTACCATCAGTTCTTCGTTCGGTTGATTCTCATAGACTCAGTAATCTATTATCGAAAACATAGTCGGGGTTAAATTCTTGAATCAGATTTCTCGATGGTTTTCACTCAATTCCACCTGATTATAATCCTTATTATTGCAACAGGAAGTGAGCCTAACGGAGAACGTGAGGGTACATTAATCATTCTGTTCTCATTCTTAATTAGTGTCCTAATTTAAGAACAAATCTGTGTAAATGTAAATTGTAGCTAATCTTTTCTTTCAATCCCTCCTCAATACAGAGCCACAAGGTTGACGCTAGATCAGAGGTATTAATTCTTTATATATTCTATTTGTAATTGTTTTTTTTTTCTTCATTCTAATAGTAAGCCGTTGATTCAATTCAACTTTGGATAATCCCCAGATTAGGAGACAATCAACAATAGAGCTTCAAACATTTAAAGAACGATGGGACAAAGCTGTAAGAGAAGACCAAAGTTGGGTCGATCCATTTCCTAAAACAAAGAAACGCAAGGTTAGAAGAAGAGTAAGCCGAAGGCGTCAATTCTCCAAGGTTCTTTGATTACATGTTAGCTTAGTTAACAACACCTCGATGTAATTTTTGTTCAACAAAAAAAGAAAAGAAAAAGAAACAATAAAATCTTATTTTATACGTATCATATATATTAATTCTTTTTGTGTAGTTATATGCTTTCAATGATGCCCTAGCAGACATAAAATCAGGAAATCATACAACGTTTTTAATATAGTCGTGAGATGGGCTACTCTGCTGAAGCATAACAAAAATGAAAAGCATTTGACCAAATTATAGTACTACTAGAACATAAAACAATAATAAAAAAAAAAAGATCAATACAGTGCGGTATAAAATTAATGTAACATTATTATATGCGAAAGTGGCGATGGTTTGTTTCCTGTTACAAACGTAAATACGTAATATTGGCAATATATAATGAACTAATTACTAATTTTACCTTGTAATCATGTATTAATTAATTAATATGAAGAAAATTGAACCAATCGTTTATATCAGACCGTCTATGTTTGACTGTAGATAAGTCCACCTCCGTCTATACAGTACAACCCAAGAACTATGTCCTGAAAAGTCTTCTCCTTTGCTCTTAGCTACGCGTCTTTGTTGTTAATATTTTATTTTTCTTTTATTATTTCCATCTGGAAAAGTTCATAGGCGACAGATCTCGTAACCTGATCAGCTGATAGTGTGTGCGAAAAAAAAATGGCTGGACGATACGATCGCAATCCGTTTGACGAAGAGGAGGAAGTCAATCCCTTTGCTGTGAGTTCTTCTCTTTCTATGCTCCTTCATCTTACACCACACGGGGTGAATTTTGTTAGGTTCGTACTTGTTGCTAGAAGTTGAGGAGATCCGCACTTTAATAGATGGGGTAACGGTTGGAGTAGGGTTTTTGGATGGGGTTCGAGTTGATTTTGTAGGTTGATCTAGTATGGTTTCATCTGTTGTGACAGCTTAATTTTAACTGAAAATACGGTTGTAATAAATTATGAAAGGATTGTGCTTGAAAGAATGTTGGGAATGGATTTGGATCAACGTAGATTCGGCGGTATCTAATAGATGGTATTTGAATAGTTCCATTCCACGGCTTGATTGCTTTGGTCGGTTTCTTTGATAACTTGTGTGCATTTGTATGGTTTCATGGTGGAGTATAGAGTTGTATGTATCAGATTTAGGACTTTGATTGTATGGCAGTGGTGCTCGGTAATAATATGTCTATGGAATCTGCTCATTGATGCTTTCTTAATACAGGATGGTGGGGGCAAAGGAAAAGCTGGGCAATCTAACTTCAGTGGAGGTTCATTTTATGTGAGTGTGAATTCGTCTTTATTATCATTCTACACAATGAACAATATTTCGAACTTTTGTTTAACATCATTCGAATCCTTTGTTTCAGACAACTGGGAGTGTCCCCCCGGCGACAAACTCAAGGCTTTCACCATTGCCTCCAGAGCCTGCCGATTTCTACAATCCAACAGCACCTGTGGACATTCCTCTCGATAGTGCGTCGGTAAGAAAGAAACTCTAATGCGAATCTCTGTGATGATATGAGCCTCTAAATTAAAATGTTTGTTTCCCTTACCAATTTATGTATTGCAGGATTTGAAGAAGAAAGAGAGAGAGTTGCAGGCAAAAGAAGCTGAGTTGAAGAGGAGGGAACAGGTTTTGATTTTCGGCCTCCCTAGTTTTTTTGCTGTTTCAATGTTTGGCGATTTTTGGTGGATTGGATTACTTAAAAGGCTTTATTAGATAATATCTTTTCCTTTTTGCAGGACTTGAGGAGGAAAGAAGAGGCGGCTGCTCGTGGTGTGTAATAAGTGGTGTCTTGTTTAGTATTTTGCTATAAATTAAGAAAAGATGCACATTCAATGATCCCTTTTGTGTGCGTGAACTTTGTAAGAATTCGAAAATATAATTAATGACTCGGAATCTCTGCAGCTGGTATTGTTCTTGAAGAGAAGAATTGGCCTCCATTTTTCCCTATTATCCATCACGACATTGCCAATGAAATACCAATTCACCTACAGAGACTGCAATATGTTGCATTTACAACCTTGTTGGGTACGTACTTTTGCTGCTATGCTGTAGTTTGTGCCGCAATATGTCCCAAATGATGCATTTTTCTCCATTGATGATCGCAGGGCTTGCATTTGCCCTTTTCTGGAACCTCATCGCCGTGACAACCGCGTGGATTAAGCAAGGGGGTTGTTATAAAGCTTCCTTACATCATGACAACAACATTGTATCATGTCTTTGTTTCCTAAGTTGAAATATTTTTCTCCGTAGATGCGAAGATATGGTTTCTTGCAATCATCTACTTCATTTCTGGGGTCCCAGGAGCCTACGTGTTGTGGTATCGCCCACTCTACCGTGCATTCAGGTTTGTGTTTCGAACTTTTAGTGCTAAGAGTGAATACTCACATAATTCGTAGTGGTTGGTTGATTCATAATTATTCTTGCAGGACTGATAGTGCTATAAAGTTTGGGTGGTTTTTCCTCTTTTACTTGGTGAGTTCATTAGTGCACTTTCGTCTTAGATGTTAAACGAGCTTTCGGAAACAGTGTAACGAAAATGCGTTATGCAGCTCCACATAGGTTTCGTCATCTTCGCCGCCGTCGCACCACCTGTAGTTTTCAAAGGGAAGTCCCTTGCGTAAGTCTAAAAGAACCCTTTTTTTTTTCACCGAATTATTACATTAATCGTCTGAAACCTTTTTCTGTTCGCTTGGCGTCATCATATTATTCATATCTTTCTGAATATGGATTATTATGTGCAGAGGTATTCTTCCAGCCGTTGATCTCATAGGCAAGCATGTCCTCGTTGGGGTAAGTAAAAGCTCTAAGTCACACATTGCATTGAGAACAATAAATAAATAGCTAATAAAGGGATGGATCCACGTTATTCGTTCACGCATCTAATCATAGAAACGACAAGATTTACGTATTGCCTCCTTTGAATCGTGGTGCAGATTTTCTACTTCATTGGTTTCGGGCTTTTCTGCGTTGAGTCGGTTCTCAGCATCTGGGTTATACAGGTTAGTTATATGCTTTTCTCGGTTCGATTTTATTACATAGATACCTCTGTGTGTGTGTGTATTGACATATTTTTTTTGCCAATGATCTCTCAGCAAGTTTACATGTACTTCCGAGGCAGTGGAAAAGCTGCAGAGATGAAGAGAGAAGCAGCGAGAGGAGCAATGAGAAATGCATTTTAATGGAAACCCAACCCCAAACTTTGTATCTATAAAATCATATTTGAAGTCTGTATTATCGTTGTGGTTGTTGATTCTACTCGAATTTTTCTCTTTCTTTTTATTTTCTCATCTTTCTTTTTTCTATTCTTTTTGGTTGTAAGAGGAGATTTAGAACATGAAGGAGTTGTGCTTGTGCCTGATTAGATTCGAACTTCACGTCTGTTTGGGCCAATAAAACATATAGTTCAATATAATGGCGTATACTCTAAGCTTCGTGGTCGTATGCTATGTTGTTAAGAGATTCGATTTAGATTGTTTGTCACACTAATTTATTCTGTCTGAAAGTGCTAATGTAGCTTTTTTTTAAACAATCATTAAGAATCGAATTGTGTAGCTTTGAAGACATCTTTTGGTTAATATTTTAGCTGAAAAAAGACAATAACTCATGTGGGCTATATGGGTGCATGCCATGTTCATCGAACTACGTATTAAATATTATGACACGACAATCATAAAAGCAATACGACCACTTGCACTAATATTCAAAATATTTTACGTATAACACCCACGTGTTTTCAATGCTAATGAGAACACTTTTTAAATCATCAGCATCTCGAAAACACTTGGAATCTTCGGCATTCCCTTTACTAACCCTCCAAAAGCTTATTCGACAACAATAGACCATGAGGGCATTTTCGGAACATGATCCACTATATATATATGGCGCTGCCATGCGCCATTAATTAGAAGAAAACTAAGGTAGAGCACATAGAAACCGAATCGAATCTAGCATCGAAATGGAAGGCGAAAGAAGAGAGACGACGAGGATGACGATCCCTATTAAGAGATCAGCTGCTGCTGAGTACGGCCGTACGATCCCTAAGAGAGGACAAGTAACTGCTGCAGTTGTTTCAACCCTCGTCCATTCTATATCTTCAGTCGTTCTTCCTCAAAGCATCAGCGAAACCTCAGTCTTGACGACTGCCCAGAAGGAAATGATCTCATAAGTGTTTTGTTTGCGTATGCATGGTTTATCTTTTCCTTGTCGTCGTCTTTGTCTTGTATTAGCTTCTTTTGTTGTACTGTATGTAGCTGCACTGTACTCATGAAGTGGAACCATCTGTCATGATATGTATGTGTGTGTTAACAAGGCAAATCTCTGCTGTTGTTATGTAGGCATAAATAATTTCTATCTTCATCGTCGCCTCGATTCCCATTTTTCTTTGATTTTCATTTATGAATTGATCAATTATCTGAAACAAAAAAAAAAACAAAAAACAAAAGAGGAGAGGAGATGGATGGTATTAGATTAAGGTGTTTTTAGTCTTTTTGCGCTTTTGTTTCGTCTATTGGGCCAATTAGCTTATTGGGCTTGATAATAATGGGCCTACTGGCCTGTCATGCTTTATTGATTATATATCGCCGAAGCTTACAACTTGCGAACGACATCATAAAGCTTTAGAATAGAAAGTAAGACTACAACACAACACATTTAGTGCGACGAGTTTCAGTTCTATGCAGCTTTGGGAGTGGGAGTTATGGCGTCAGCATATTTTCCGGCATGCTCCGGCGTGACGTCATTATCGACGGAGCCGCGACGGTCCCAGTAGAGTGTAAATGCCGGGCATTTGTACGGATCCGGACAGTTACTGAGCTGGCAACGGTAGGGCCCAGTCGGCGGAGGCGGCAGTGGGACGCCCCCTGAACCCGAACCCGACCCACCCCCGTACCCATACCCACCGCTTCCTCCGGCGTAACCGCCGCCCGGTCCATATCCAATTCCGCCGCCGGCAGCTGTACCACCGCATCCGCTGCCACCACTTCCGGCGCCGTATCCGCCTCCACCACCGGGCGAAGACCCACCGCCGAAGCCAATAGAGCCGCCGCCGCTCCAGCTTCCGCCGAGACCTCCAGTGGGACCGCCGCTTCCGCTGCCAATTTCGCCGCCGATGCTTCCTCCGCCGCTCCACCGATCACGACCAGCGCTGCCGCCGCCGTTAGTAAGGGTGTGCGCTTTATCTGGGACTTGCTCGCCGGAGGTGTTAGGAGGCGGTGAGGAAGAGGGGGAGATGTTTTTGACGCCTCGAACGAAGCCCATCATCGCTGAGCTCATCAGTAGGACAATTAAGGCAATGGATGAACAATTTGAATGAGTCATTTCCATGTGATAAAGTAACTTACAATGTATAATGTAATAATGTGTGTTTCTTGTATGGCATTATGCACTGTATTTATATGTATAGTTAGATGCTTATGCTCTCGGAATAAAGATCGTGAGGACCATGAGAGTTGCTGCTTTAATGGCTGCGTTGAAAGGATTTGTCAGTTGGGATTGTTTTGCTCATTTTAAGGAGAATGAAGTTTGTGTTGTGTGGCTTATTGTTTGTAAGAATTGGATTCTTTCTCCCATAAACCTCTTCTTACTACAATCCATCAAACACCAACTCTCAGTTCAGCGCAAGCAAATAGAGTGTTGTCCTGAAGCATTCGAAAGCAGCAGAAGACTTGTATAAAGTTTCAGGTATCATATATATCTGAAGACAAAGTTACCCTAGTATGTCCTGAAGACAACGATAATCTAAAAGCAATAACGTTAAAATAGTCCCATAAATTATTAAGACAACAACATAAGCAGGCAGCCCTAATGAGCTCGATTGGGACGACGAATGCGAACACGGCGCCTCTGAGGCTGTTGAGCCGAAAGTGGTGGTCTCTCATTGTGGGCCTGTAAATATATACAAACATATAGTATATCATATTTATGTGATTGGAATATCTCCAAGGTAAACAATTTTCCACATAGGTGTATATATATACAGTGAGAGAGAGAGAGAAAGAGAGAGAGAGACTCCAATTTCGGTGACAAAGTGGCAAGAAGTGCACTGAACGGCGGGCGCTCCGTGAGGGTACATGAGCAACGTTGCACATCCCCCACATTTTACGGTGCCGAGCTCATGGGCTGCAACCAAGTGTTCATAACAACCACCAAAGGTTGTAGTTGTTCTTTGTATAATATAAGGAGGAATTAACTTTTTTGAATCGAAAAGAGAGATGTTAACATAAGACCTTCGAGGACAAAGTTGACTTCTTTGCACTCGGGGCACTGGACCCACTTAGCTCCTCGAGGGTACAAGCACAACTTGCGGCAGGTACCACATACGAGCTGGGCCTTTTCTGCAACAAACGTAAGTAAAGAATGTATACTTGCTAAATAAATTACTGGTATCCATAATATCGGATGATTTTTGCATAAAAACACGCAAAACAAATGAGGAGTGCTATAACCAGAAGATGCTGAATCTTGAGCTTGTGAAGGCAGTTGTTGAGGAGAAGCTTGTTTGAGAATGGACGGTGACTTCTCCATCTCATCATTATTGTCTTTTGCTTCTTCCTTCTTCACCGCATCTGTGTGTAAATCAATTAGATGAGTATAGCTATCATTTAAGCTAGTGTGCACAAAGCACCTCAGCCTCAGTTTAATCAACTCTCGGACGGAAGCTTTTAAGAAAATGATGCATGCTCATGCAGTATCAGTTACGCGAACATAATAAATAAGAAGAGGGTGAAAAGTACAAAAAAAGATACGGAATCTGTCAAAGAATGAACTGTATGCAGAGGATCAAGAATCTTTTTTCTTTCGCCAGTGGAAATGAACCTACCACAAGGGCTTTCTAGCACAAGTTTCTGTGGTGGTGATGGAGATTGCGGTGGAGGTGTTGCTGATTGCTCAGGGACGGGGATGGTTTCTGACACAGGTGGAGATACTTCACCATTGCTTCTTACAACCTTCTCTTTAGTCTCCATTTCACCGTCTGCATTCGTATATAAAGTTAGCTAGCAGGTAACGAAGATCAAGCAACTATTCAATGTGGTTCATATACCAAATTAGATGCTGCCACACCAGAAAAAAATATCTGCACTTGTCAAAAATCAAGATATCGAAGTTGGATGCTTATCGCATATATATTTAGCAATCTAATGCCTAAAAAAGTTAAAGTGGGCCGATATGAAAGAATTGATACGGAATTAGAAATAAATAATCACAAATAGGTAGGTAAGCACGAATAGGTCGTAATTACCTGTTAAAAAGGATCCAAGAGAAGGGCGCACTGGACTAAAGGCGACAGGATGTAGAAGTAAAACTAGGGAAGATGAAGAAACGTATGCAGGCAAGAACAGTTTTATCACCGCTGTGGTGGATATATTTACTATTCTGTTTAAAAAGAAAAAAACGAAAATCCTAGAGAAATTTGTTGTGGCCATATACTGATATTTAATGCCGGCGGTTAGTTATGCCACGTGTGAACTCAAACACGAATTAGGAAAACGATGGTATCTCACTTTTCAGCGCTGCAAAGGTAATATCTATTGTTGTGTCTATTCATGTAATCCAGATTTTTAGACGAAACGAAACAACATTCAAAGTTTGAGAAGATTTAAAGACGTGTAATAAGTAACCTTGCCATGCACGGCTCTTAGTTTCATGCTTATCAGACAACAGAATCAGAAACATTTCTATGTAATTAAAAAGACGAGACGAGTAAAAACGAGCTCACTTGAAGAAACAGTTGATGATGGGGCTGTACTCGGCGGAGTTGGCTTATGTGGCAATGGCAAATTTTCCCATCCAGGTGGGGGCCCACTGTCTTCATCTTCGTCTAACTCTCCCTTGCTATCATCCATTTTCGTGCCTGAGACAACAATGTAAAATAATCAGAGGGGTAACGTTAACTTCATATTCTATACTCAATCATCTACTAAATGAGCCATGAATCGAATAATCAGATACTGACCTGTCACTTCTGATTGAAGCTTCGGTAATGCATTGGTGAGGTTACTAAACTCCCAACCTGGTGGTGGCCCATCGTCATCATCGTCTTCAAGTTCTTCCTCTTTGCTGTTCACTTCTATAGCTGATGAAGAAAAACAAATCAAAAACTTCGATCACAGTGCAGTCACTGCCGTCGTTCGAAACCATAAAATTGCATTGAATAACAACTTCAACCCGGATACATTCAGAGGGAATTGATCAATTAGATTTTCCTTTTTTCTGTCAGCGTGGATACAGCGGGTCAGATTAAAATTGTCGAAATAGAACTACCGATCACACACAAGCAACAGAATCCAACTACAGAAATCTCGATAAAGACATATATCCAATAAAAATTCAATGTAAGCAAACAGCAGCAGACGCCCAGGTAATAAGCACGAGGAAGGCCACTACACAACAACTGTATGCTCTTGATGTTCACAGATGAACACAGCCCATAACTCAAATTCAACGGAGAACGACGAAGAATCAATTTTTTTTAGGGTCGAACCTGAAGAAACAGCCGTCAGAAGAGGATTAGGAGCAATTGAGCCGAACCCAGGCGGCGGGCCGTCGGAATCGTCGTCTCCATCAACTTCGGTCCCTAAAATTGCTTCAGCTACAGCTTTCTGTGGATTGATTAACACGCAGGCAAAACCAGGCGGCGGCCCGTCGTCGTCTTCTTGTTCTTGTTCTTCAAGGACTACCTCGTCCTCACTCGCCGCCTCTTGCTTCTCCACTTCTTGCATCGTCGTCGCCTGTTTGTTGTTCCTTGTCCGAGCCGTAGGGTTTTGGGACGCTCAAGGGGGTTTTATACAGAGAGAGCGTATGGTATCGTCGTAACGCCAATTTAAAGTTAGGGGACACAAACAATCGCTGACAAGTGTTGATTAGTCGGATGTGCTTCAACATGCGGACAAAAAGGTAAATGCAGGTTTGTTTGCTCTGATTATGATGCTTCAGATTTCGCAGCAGCATCACTGTGAATGTGATCTCCAAGAAAGAAGCACCTTCATGACATCATTAACCTATCCACAATTCCACACGAGATTTTGACTGGAGAGGTTACATCAAAAAAAAAAAATACAGTTTGAAAATTAAGAATTCCATAGGCACCAGTGGTCTAGTGGTAGAATAGTACCCTGCCACGGTACAGACCCGGGTTCGATTCCCGGCTGGTGCAAGCAATTCTTTTTTTTTTTTTCTTATATATATATTTTTTATGTATACACCTTTTAGATTTATTATCTAATCTTTTTAAATGCAATGAATAAATAAAATGTTTCTCCCATTAACTTTCTGTCATCTGTGTGTCCCTAATCAACTTGCATGCATCCATTGGCAAGAATTGAAGCAATTAGCTAGTCTGCACCTTAAACTACTGCAACAGAAAAAAAAAAAAAGTCAAACTGGTTGGCACATACATTATTTAAAGTCAACCGATACAATTTGCTGGGATGTAACATAACAAGTTGCCCGCCATCTCTTAATTCCTTGGAGTAATACTCAATTATTCTATTTTCAACTTAATTCTGGCAATACGAATTAAAGCTTCTTCTATTAGTCTTACAGGCTGTTCAACAACTTGTGCATGCCTTTATATTCACGTTCCCATCCACCACATTCCTTGCAATAATCGACAAACACAACTCAAGATATATCAATATATATAAGTATATTTGTGAATTGAGCTCAAAGCCCTCGCATGTTTTCATGGCTTCTCTTGTGCTTTTTTTGTCTGAGCTGATTCGCCATGAAAACCCTGAGAAACTGCTTGTATCTTCTCAGCCACCACATTCTTCGATGTCGTCTGCTTTGGACAAAAGGGCTATGAAGAAATCATCATCATCAGCGTCATCAGTTGACAGATGCAATAACAATGAAGTCTATTATTGTGCTCATCAACAGCAGTTTCAAGAAGATCTGCTGAGGTTCTGTGTAGACTCTGTCATCTTGCATTAGATGAATATGATCACTATTATGTGTTTTTCTTGAATCTGTATGTGTTTGTTTTTACCAGAAATAATAAGGTTGATAGGATGCAAATGGTTAATCCAAACTATTAGGTGAAAACAATATATTCGTATCTTGTCGAAGCATTCCTTAGAACTCATCCACGCTGATATACAATCAAAGCAAAACATAAGCAATAAGAATAACTGAGTGCAATAATATTTCCTTTTCTTCAAACTTACCACGACGAACTCTCTTCTTCCAACTATGAAATGCTTCATTTTAGCCCATCCTTAAAAAGTTAAATACCAATAATTAATAACATAAAAAAGCTCAATCAGATTTCGAAAATGGCCTAGTCGACGACGAATAACATAATGAGACATATATCCACGAATCTCAAGATATATCACCATGGGCGGGAGCTCCTCAGAGAAGTATGTCAAAAATTATAAATGAGATTATCAACAAGAATACATTAGCTAGCTCGTGAAATAAACTGCTTTTATATGTGTATAACTCATATCTGTTAATCTTTTTCGGGTATAATTCATATATTATGTGTGTATGGTTTGTTGATATTTTTTAGGGATCTTAACTTTTTAAATGTAAAGATATCCTCCACAACAAAAGATACCAAACTCAATCATATATATATCGTTAAACATGAAAGTGTTTTAAATAAGATATAGCTATTCATGAATTGGCGCCTATAACAAACCGACTCGCTTATAATGCCTGCCTATATATGAAGGGAGGGTTTAGTAGAGACGAAGTTGCAAATAATAAAAATACCTTATAAGAGAAAAACCTGACGGCGGAAGAAAAAGAAAACCCTCGGCAACTATCTCTCCCTCACACGTTTCTGCCTCCGTTCACAGATTATATAATGGTACCGTAATATCTCTCTCTCTCTCTCTCTCTCTCCCTTACAGAGAAAGAGAATAATTCTGCCCTAATTAAAGTTTCTCTTTCTCTCTCTCTCTCTCTCTCTCTCTCTCTCTCTCTCTCTCTCTCTCTCTCTCTCTCAAGCAGTGAAAATTCAAGAAGATGAATCTATAAATTATTAATTTTTTTCTTCTCTTTCTATATATATAATTATATTGCAGGAGGACGATGCAATGGTGGTTCCAGGGTGGCTTGAGAAGTTTCTGACGATGCGTTATTACGGTGTCTGCCCCAATCACGTCGGCGCAAAGAGAAACGAATGTAATATGTTTTGCTTGGACTGCTCTATCGATTCCTTTTGCATCCATTGCAGATTATCTACACACAATCACCATCGAGTAGTTCAGGTAATTCAAAAATATATATACCATATTCATTAATTATTAGCCTTCTTATTATTACTGTGTTAGGGTTTTGGTTTCCAAGATTTGATTTTTATATTCTTCTTTCTCTTTACTTCACTTAGATAAGGCGATCATCGTACTTTGAGGTTGTTAGGGTTTCAGAGATAGAGAGGGTTTTGGACGTAAGCGGCGTGCAGACGTATGTCATAAACTTCGCCAAGGTTTTCTTCATCAATAATCAGAGGCCTAATAATAAGAAGCGAATTAATAATAAGAAGGAAAGTGAAGCATTAATCGTCTGTGAAACCTGTCGAAGGGGTCTCTTGGACGGCTCCTTTCGCTTCTGTTGTTTGTGGTGTAAGGTAACAATAATATTTCTTTATTTTTACTACATATATATAAATCCTTTCCTTGTATATTTTCTTGATCTGACGTTGATTATACATTTTACGTCAATTGATTCATAGCTAGAAGGAGTAAAGAAGAATGGGGATGCAAGATTTACCTTGGATGATAATGAGAGGAGGAATATGAATAATAATAGTGGCAACGAAGACCAACAAGTCACAGTGACGATTACGTCAGCACCACCGTCATTATCATCATCATCGAGCCCTAGACAAGAAGAAGAAAAAGGCTCGCAACAACAAACAGAAGACAACGTAGTATCAGCACACGCGCCATCGTCAGAGCCGTCCCATGGAGCAATTAGACGACGACATAGTAGAAAATCAATGAACCCACAAAGGGCTCCTTTTTATTAATCGTCTTTCTCTATTAAAACCAAAGTTTAGTAGACCTACTACTGCTATGCATACACAATCCATTACAATGGTACATTACTATTGGTCGAACATATTTATATCTCTTTAATCACATCTATGCAATTCTCTCATTACGTCTTCTACGAAAGAATTCAAGTCATTGTAAGAAGAGCCGCCTTCTTCAACGGCTCTTTTAGCTGCTCGTCCCAGCTTTGCTGCTCTTTCCCTTCTTTCTTCGCTCCCCTTGTTATTCATCAACAAGCTATAAATGGCTTTCTCAATATCTCCACTCTTCACTTGAACCCCAACTCTCTCAGCATCCCCAAAAGTAATCGGAAATTCGACCCCACTTCGAACGCCCGTCCTAATCACATCAACGATAAACCTTTCGTTGCAGAACTGTTCTCCGAGCACCGGCCACGTCAGCAAAGGCAATCCGTAAGATATCCCTTCGAGCGTCGAATTCCATCCACAGTGAGTAAAGAATCCACCCACCGAAGGATGAGATAGTATCAGCACCTGCGGGGCCCACCCTCGTATCACGACCCCCCTTCCCTCGACCCTCTCTTCGAACCCATTTTCAGAAACCCAATTCTTGAATTCGTCGTTCGAAGAATCATCGTCCCTCACGACCCATATAAAGGGGTGGCCCGAATTTTCCAAGGCCAGGCCAATCTCTATGAGCTGGGAAGTGGATAGCAGAGATAAGGTCCCAAGGCAGACGTATAGGGTCGAGCCTGGCTCTTTCGAGTCGAGCCATTTCGAGCATTCTAGCCCGTCTATGGCCGACTTGTTTCCCCTCTCCTCCGCCTTGTCCAGCTCGTCGTTATTACACAGCGAGACGGGCCCCACGCACCAGACTTTCTTGCCAGTGACCTTCTCGTACTCCACAACATACTTGGGCTCAAGTTCTTGGAAGGTGTTGGCCAATGCGCCGAGTGCTTCCCTATCGGCTCTCAGCGCATCGTCTCTAAACTTTAGCCAAGCGTCTCCCATAGGGCTAAGTGTTCCCCTCAGCTTAAGTTTGGTCATCTCTAATTTTGTCAGGAAATCCTGGGAGGACAAAGTACTCCGTGTCGGAAGCTATCTCCTCAAAGTTCTTATGAATAGCCACCAAGTGCCAGCACATTAGAGAAAAGCAGCAAGTCCCATGGAAGGCAGGCCGAGCTCGCTGGCTAAGTCGCCGGCCCATGGAAAGCAGATGTCAGCAATCAAGCAGCTAGGGCTCGGCGTGAGCCCTTGCAGCAGAGGTATGAGCTGTTCTTTCATGGCGTAGGAGACATTGAAGAACTTGGCAAGAGTCTTCCAAGGTTCTCACCATGTCCATGCTTTCGACTCCTTCGGGCAAACCAACTTCTTGGCCTGGAAATTTGAGGTGGACTAAGTCGATGTTAGCAATGGCGCGTGAAATCACAGGCTTGATTCTGTTTATGCTCACTGGGGTGGTGAAGATGGTGATCTTAACGCCACGTTTGGCCAGCAAACGGCCGATGTCTGTCATGGGAATCAAATGGCCCTGAGCCAAGAAAGGCAGCAAGGCAAAGTGGAGGCCTCTGCTCATCATCGCCAGTAGGGGCGGCTCATCATAATACGGAGAATAAAGCAAAATTGAAAAATGCGGCCTTTTTATTTAAAAAAGATTATATATTGACAAAAAAATTATGTGTCAATCCAGCGCAAGCCTCACTTTATCTGGGCTTGGGGGATCGGCAACTAAAAGCTTGAAGTTTATAGAATGTGATATTAAAAATATAAAATTGAAACTTTTTTTGTGTAAAGAATATTTTTTACAATAAAAAAAGTTGAAGAGATTTATCTTTTTTTAGCAAATTCTCTCATAACCGATTAACAAGGAGGGATCCGATTGAACGAAAACTATAGAGAAACTAAACAATTTAAAGGCACGAGAAAATGAAAAGGATGAAAAGGAAATGAAAGCTGGAAAAGGCAGAATGTGAAAAAATAAATGCGAAAATGGATAATTTAATCAAACGAAATAAACATAGTAAGTAATTTATGATTTTGAGGCCTCAACATATTACGCATAATTATATTTTTCTACATAACTACATTCCCCATTTAAGGTCATGAGGCCCTAAAAAATCGAGGGCCTAGTCAAAATATTGGGCTTAATTAATATTTTTTTATAAGTACCAATAAAGTTCATGGAGCACTAAAAAATCGAGGGCCCCAAAATATTTGGGTCTGATTAATTTTTTTACATAACTACATTAGCAAATTAAGATTATGGTGCCTTAAAAATTTGGGGGCCTAAAGCCCTTGCTTTAGTTGCTTTACCCAAAAGCCGGCCCTGGTTCGCTAGTGGCCATTGTTACTGATAAAAAAGATTTCTTTTTTCGACTCGCCTGAGTACAGAGAAGACCTCGAAGGTCGAAGTAGTCATATACCGGGGTGGATGACGTGATCGCTGACGTTATATTATCCGTAAGGTTCTTAGCCAGTGGAAAATAAACGCATGGTGAGGTGAGGATTGACTTAGAGGTCTATATAGATTGATACAAGACAAAAACAGAGGGTTCTACTTCTAAAGTTTCCTTGGGGTTGGGATAATCGCTGTTAATATAGCTGCTACTTAGGCGGGTAGGGTGGGCAATTTGCTCCACCGCTCGTGAACTCGCCGGAGCCGCAATCGGCGCTCCGGCGAGTGAAATGCGGCGGAGTTTGAGCATACTGCAAAAGGTCCAGAATGGAGACGGAATGTTAGTGAGGTTATTGGGCCGACTTTGATACCCATTTTGGGTATGTGAAAGCCTTTAAGGCCCAATTAATGAAAGCCCACTGAGATTTAATCGGCCGGCTCGTTCAAATTGCAAAAAAACTATAATATTGCATCACCGAGTCCGTTGTCTTTGAAGACGGTTGAAATCCCCCGTCCCATAATTCCTGTCCCATTTTTCGTCACTCCTTTCAAATTGATTTTTACGATTATTGAAAAATATATGATATAGATATAAAATCGATCATCATAAAACAAGGAATAAATTGGATGTGTTTATTTATTTTTATCATACAAATCTCATGAAATAACGATGATTTTATGAGTTGGTGGACTATAAGATTAAAAAATTAATAAATAAAAAAGAAATTTTGTGAACGATCGGATTTAAATTTAACGGATCTTATCTTATAGAGGGGCATATTATGTAAGACGGATGATTTCAAGCGCTTTGAAGATAGATTATAAAACGTAAAGAATATTTCATATATGCATTTCTTCACGTTTTCTCCTAATATTGAATTGGATGAGGGAAGCATTTTATTTAAAAATTATTTAATCTCGAAAGGGTAGGTGACGAGTCATCACCAATTATGGTCTAACGTCAAACCGAGTTTTCTAACTCGTTATTTGTTTACATTGACCGAGACATAATAATATTGGACTTGTCTATCATTGAGATTAAATTTCAATTTTAATATGGTTTGTTTCCAATGTTTATTTTTTTTTTAAAAAAAATTTCAATACGTGCAGAATATTCGACAATTGTTATGAAGTGGTTCGTCGCCTCCCATCATCACCACCGCTTTAAAAATGCAATCATTTGGAAATGTAAAATCATAACAGTCGTACTACCATAATTGAAGATATTTTTGGATTTTCGATTTATGAATATTTTGCAGTGTCATTGTTTGCATGCAGATAGATAAATGTGGAAATATTCAAATTATATGTTATGTGGCGGTGGAGGTCGGCACATCGCGATACGCTTGGACAAGCCATATAAGAAACTAGTGCGATTTTTTATTTTGAAAGTGACATGATATATATAGATATCATTGTGAATGTCATGGATAATTACTAATACTTCGTTGTTCTTATTTATTCCAATTATATACACGCAAATCAATCAATTAAAATCATGATTTCATATGTTAAATATTTCAGATTAAAAGGAGTTTAAGTAATTTGGACTAGTGACCTCCATCTAGATATATCCGCTCGAATGTACTAATACTAAACCTCCCTTGCATGTGCGCATTTTGCATATACAACAATTAATACCATAATTTATTTAATGAAAAAAAGAGGATGAAGCGAAATCGTCTACTGCACATGGGAATCGGGCAAGCCCCTACTAAATGCATTTGGTAAAAAAAAAGTCGCTTTTTGTATTTTATATTTCGAACATTTTAGTTTATTATATTTTTCTTCAAAAAGCAACCTTTTTAATCACAGATCTTGTAATAAGTACTTAATTAATGATTCTACTCATTGGGTCTTCCATTGAGATTTGAGAGACGAGGCTTGCGCTTGCCACTACTTGTAGTTAATTATTCACTTTTGGTATATGTAATTATGATAAAAAAAAACTTGTTATTATTATCGCTCGAATATTCTTCTCTATAGCACTTACATTCACCAAGTGACAACAAAATTATTATTTAGTTACTTTGATGCATCGAGAAAAACTTGGCAATCAATCTTTCATTGGAATCGATCAAATTATCTCTTACGTTAAAAATTCGAACGTAACAATTGATAGATGTATTAGTTTCCATGGCGTAAAGTAAGAATATAATAATATATAATGTTTATTTAGTTGCTTCATTATATAACATGGTTTATAATATTATATATGGAATTTTTAGTAAAAAAATTTCTAACTATGGGCAAATCTTGGATAAATTCGCGATTTTTGTATGAAGAGAATAAGTCAATGATAATGCCATTTAGGGCAAAACAAATAACGGATGTGTGTAGATTAGGTGTTAGAAAGCTCTCTAAAAAGTGATGCTCTAAGCTCAACCACTCCTAGATTTACAAAGAAAAGCTTCTCATTTATTCTCTTTACCTTTTTTTTTTTAAAAGTTTATGCTTAGTCTATTTTTATATCGTGATAAACCAATATATTGATTATAGTAGTAGTAAAATATTTTCCGAATCGTCCTGTTATTTGATATTCAGGCTTGAAAGCGACCCGTTTGATAGACCTGCCCATGATATTGTCCGCTCAAATATGCATTTTTATGATTAAAAACTATATAATACGTATATGCAAGACGTCGTAAAGCACACACAAGCTCGTAAGTTGCTATATAATATCCACGATTATGCAGTATATTTCTATTACCGTTACCGACCATTTTAGAGAGGCCATTCGTCGTCATAAATTTAAGCTTAAGAAAGAAACAAGCTACGCATCATCACATTGCTCTTTCTTGGAATTCGTTCAGTTTCATGTGGATTTGTAGAGCTTTTTCGGTTTAGCAGTAAAGGCTAAAGTAAATCCTTTTCCTCGTATCCATCTTGCCACTCGTTTCTTTACCCTTCTTTCATACATACGAGGTGGGTTGCTTCTACACTTTAGACTTCAGCTTTTTCACTCTTTTTGTTTTTTATTTCTTAGGAAAAAAAATAGTGGGTTGGGGGCGTTCAGTGTTCTTGCACAGATTTGGGGATGTTGAGAAGCATCTTTTGTTTTGTTAATTTTGTGAGTTCATGACATATGTCGTGATGTATGGAAGTTGACTAATTTTGGTTTTCCCTTTTTTATATGAGTGGTCAAATTTCAATACGTTCTACACATCTCTCGCGTTTATGTAGGTAGGCTTTTCTGTTGGTCGAGAGTTTTCAGGTCAACTAGCCATTGGCAACACTTTGGAGGGGCGAAGAGGGAAAGTTCGGAGCTTCTGACTATGAAATCCTGTAAGATTTTTCAGTGACTTGTCATTGATTCGTATCCATAAGTAAGCTGATTTGCTGCACTTTTGTAAATGTGAGGCTTCTTCATCTCCTCCGTTACGTTACTTGGATAAGGTTGTTTGCTGTAATACATGACAAGGCCTTGCTTCTTTATCCAAGTATGTCCAAAATTAACCACTTAGCCATGTAATTCGTTGGATTAGGGATCATGGTGTGTCCAGAAAAAGGTTTTGTCTGATGAAGTAAGACCATTAGGTGCTGTAACCTCTGAATCAGGGGTTTATTTATTTCTTGCAAACGATACTCAGACACACCAACCAATTTCTACACATGTCGAATGGTTGTACCTTTTTCTTGATTCAGTTTTGGGGTGTTTACGTTAGGCTCAATCGTGTACCAATCGATTCGTCAACTCTCCAAAGGTAACGGCGATCGGTTAGCTCCTCAGATTCCTTTCAAACTATCGCGAAGCTGAAGGAAAGAGGAAAAATCTCTTACCACCGTTTGATGCATGTCTGGCCCTTCGGCCACCGTCGCAACTAACATCGCTCGATCTCTCTCATTATCCAATCGAACGATTTCCCTCGACTCGCTTCCCCCCAATGAAAAGACGCAAGCCAGCGAATTCAACGGAGAAGTTTCCCTCGCCTCCTCGGAGAGGAGCAGCACCTTCATCGCCGGCGAAATCTCCCTCCTAAACGGCGAATCCTACTCGGGAACCCTAGCCCGGAACCTTCCGGAAGGTTCCGGAACCTACACCTGGGCGGACGGGTGCGTATACGAGGGAGGATGGAGGCGTGGGATGAGGCACGGCTTTGGAAAGCTACAGTGGCCATCGGGCGCTTTGTACGAAGGAGAATTCTCGGGCGGTTATATTCATGGGCCGGGCACTTACATAAGCGCCGAAAACACGGTTTACAAAGGGCGGTGGAGGCTGAGTTTGAAGCACGGTTTGGGATATCAGAATTTCCCAAACGGGGACGTTTTCGAAGGTTCTTGGATTCAGGGAAGGCCCGAAGGGCCAGGGAAGTACACGTGGGTTAATGGGAACGTTTACTTGGGGAATATGAAGGGAGGGAAGATGTCGGGGAAAGGAACTCTTACATGGAACAATGGAGATTCTTACGAGGGGAGCTTTTTCAATGGAATGATGCATGGCTTTGGAGTTTATACGTGGTACGATGGAGGCTGCTATATAGGGACGTGGACTTGCGGTCTGAAAGATGGGAAAGGCACGTTTTACCCAAAGGGATCGAAGCTTCCGATTGGCCAGAAAGCGCGCCTCAACGCTCTGAGGAGCAGAGGGTTATTGCCCGATTTAAGGAAGCAAAGCCATGTTTCTCAGATTCAGCACGCTACCTCGGTGGACATGGGGGACGTTAAGGTAGGCGGGCGTAATTCTTCTGCTGATAAGATGGAGAAGTCGAGCGCGAATAATAACGTGTCTTTGGAGAGGCGATGGAGCCTTGAGGTTTCGATTGAGAAGTTTATAGGGCACGTTAGGGCTTCGAGCGTTTCTGATATGGTTTTCCAAGGGGAGGATAATGAGGAGGTAAATTCGCCTATTTTGGAGAGGGAGTACATGCAAGGGGTACTGATTAGCGAGCTTGTTTTGAGCGATCGATTCTCGCCTTCTTCTAGAAGGGCGAGGAGGAGGCAGAAGAAGCTTGTGAGGGATATAAAGAGGCCGGGCGAACAGATTCTTAAAGGTCATCGGAGCTATGATCTGATGCTTAGTTTGCAGCTCGGGATAAGGTAATGTTGGCATTTTTCTTTTAAGTAATGCAAGCAATTGGCCGTCTTGTTGTACATATCATGATTTGATGTAATTAAAATGATCAGATACACTGTTGGGAAAATTACGCCGATACAGAGGAGAGAAGTGAGGGCAACTGATTTCGGCCCACGCGCAAGCTTTTGGATGACGTTTCCTAAAGAAGGTTCGCAGCTAACTCCTCCTCACCAGTCTGAGGATTTCAAGTGGAAGGATTATTGCCCAATGGTTTTCAGGTTTTTGTCAGCATTCCCTTTTTGACTTCGCTACTACAACAATGAGATTATTGCCCAATGCCTTTTTAATTTAATCTTTACTACGGTGATGTTTACTTAGGAATCTGAGGGAGTTGTTTAAGATCGACGCAGCTGACTATATGATGTCCATATGTGGAAACGATACCCTAAGAGAGCTTTCGTCGCCTGGGAAGAGTGGGAGCGTCTTTTTCCTCTCTCAGGACGATCGTTTCATGATTAAGACATTGCGTAAATCTGAAGTTAAGGTGCCATCGTTTTCCCGAGAGTCTCTTTGCGTTTCATTTCGTTCATTACGTTTGCAATCTGCTACTTTTTCTTACGTGGAAGTGCACGCTCTAAACCCATTCTTGGGCAGGTTCTACTACGGATGCTGCCTAACTACCATCGCCACGTACGCTCCCACGAAAACACCCTCATAACCAAATTCTTTGGTCTTCACAGAATCAAACCGTCATCTGGTCAGAAGGTAATTCGAACTTAAGAATCTTCTGTAAGAAAAATCTGCTTTTCAAGTTAAGACTGAGATGTTTGTTTTTCCTATTCTTAGTTTCGATTCGTCGTAATGGGAAACATGTTCTGCACGGAGCTGAGAATCCATCGAAGGTTCGACCTCAAAGGTTCTTCTCTGGGCCGTTCTGCAGATAAAGTCGAAATAGACGAAAACACAATATTAAAGGACCTCGATCTGAATTACTGCTTTTATTTGGAACCCTCTTGGCGAAACGACCTTCTTCGGTAAGTCAAGATCAATTCTTACAAGGAAGAACCTCCAACGTTTAATTTCGGTCGTTTTATAATAATTATCCTCTCTTATAACAGGCAGATTAAGATAGATAGCCAATACTTGGAATCGGAGAACATAATGGATTACAGCCTACTCCTCGGCGTTCATTACCGAGCGCCACAGCACCTTCGCTCGCTCGTTTCTTACAGCGATCGTATGTCAGTAGATGGCTTGGGGATCGTAACAGAAGAAGGTACAGCATGCAATTCCGTGTTTTTTCTTCATAATGAAGTCCATAAGTATTTTCTTTAATACTATTTTATGATCTTTTAGAGAGCATGGAAGATGAAATATTACCACAAGGGCTTGTCTTGGTCCCGCGTGGTGGCGACGACAACAGCGTCGTGGTGGGCCCGCATAGCCGAGGCGGTCGTCTCCGTGCTTCCTCCTCGGCAGGCGACAAGGAGGTCGACCTCCTCCTTCCCGGCACAGCAAGGTATCATTTTTATTAGAAATTTAGGGCTTCATCCTAAAATCAATCTGTGATAGGTGTGAAGTTTGCCTGCCTCTTTGATAGGATAGAAATCTCAACAGAATTTGAAGGCTTTTCATCCTAAAACAAATTTGTGATAGGTGAAGTTTGTTCTGCCTCTTCGATATATTAATCGAGTCGGCTTACCTGAATAATCAATGTGGGATAGAGTAGAAATCTCAAGCAGAAATTGAGTGCTTTTCATCCTAAAACTAATATGTGATAGGTGAAGTTGCCTGTCCTTTTGATGTATTAATTGAGTCTGCTGAGCTGAATTATCCGATGTTGGATAGAAATTCAGCGATCTTCGTTCGAATGAAATTTTTACCGAGATGGAAACCAACGCTTTTCTATTCTTGGTTGGCGTTTTAAGGCTACAAATCCAATTGGGAGTGAACATGCCGGCGAGGGCGGAGCACATACCGAGAGAAGGAGACGACAAGGAGGCGTCGGGGATGTTCCACGAGGTGTACGATGTTGTCTTGTATTTGGGAATCATAGACATATTGCAAGAGTACAACATGTCGAAGAAGATCGAACACGCCTACAAATCCATGCAGTTCGACTCTGTCTCCATTTCCGCCGTCGACCCCAACTTCTACTCCGAGCGCTTTTTGGGCTTCGTCGAAAAGGTTTTCCCGGCAAACGCTCCGCCGCCTGGGTGAAGTATTTTTAGAAGACCAATTATAAAAAATTTATGTAACGTTTTTTCGTTTGAGGATGTTTCTTAAATGTAATACTCCATCCGTCTCGCTAATTTTATCACATTTTTCCATTTCTGGCGTCCCAATAATTTTATCACATTTCCTTATTTAGCAAAAAACTATTACAAACAATCAATATAATAATATTAAATATTCTTAAAAGACGTATCAAAATATACACTTTTTTATCTTTTCATTGTAATATATTATTATAATAATACTATCTTAATTTGCGTGACCACCAATATATGTGATAAAGATAACGAGTCGGAGGGAGTATGAAAGATTATGTATGTACTCTGTTTTTCATTTTTTGGGCTTCTCTAGGGGAAAAAAAAAATACAACTCGGTCAAATTCACAAGTTTAAAGAAATGAAGGACCATGTCGTAATTATCGAAACTTTTGTTGAGAAAAGGTTCAAGTGCGCAAGAAATAAAGGACCATTTCGTAATTATCGAAGTACCGAAAACTTTGTGCTACTTTCCCGCTAACTGTATATAGACAGTCCATTCCCGGCGTTAAAGGCACGAGCCAATTCCCTAATCAAATCCATCTAAAACCTACCCTGTGTAGATTTCGATGTTTGAGGCCTTCGGAACGAGACATTACCAAAATGCCGCCGGCAAATTACGATTTTGAAGAAGTAGAGGATGAATATGAAGAATCTGATGACGAAGAAGAATCTGATGAGGAAACAGATTCCGAAGAGGACGACGAGGAGGAAGCTGATGAAGTGATTGGAGAAGTAGGAATGAATTCGTCGGTGTACGGTGATGATCGCAGCGATGATGTCAATTTTGCGGCTAGTGATGCTCTGCAGGCTTCGGCTCCTCGAGAGGTGCTGACTGTCGATGTGACGGCTTCTTTGAAATCCATGGATGAACTGGATGGACTATTTTGCCCCATTTGTTACGAGGCTTGGACCTGCGGTGGCGATCACCACATTTGGTACGCGTCACTCTATTCTGAAAAGAGTTTTTTCTTTTGCTGTGAAAAGTCTTTTTTATTTCACCTTACTGAAGTTTTTAGTTTTTTTTTTTTTTTTGCTGCGATTGATCTATTTTTATGTATAGTTGTTTGCCATGTGGGCATATATACGGGCTGTCGTGCATCAAGAAGTGGTTGGGCCGTCGAAACTCAGGCAAGGTATTTTGAAGTTTTGTGTCATAATTTGGTGTGTATTATTACTCGTACTTGTATAAGCTTTTGACATTTTGGTGTCCTTTTAATGGATGCTCTAGTGTCCTCAGTGTAAAAAGAAATGCAGTATGAAGGACATACGTCTTCTTTTTGCCTCAAGGGTTGTTGCTGCTGATGGAGCTCTGCAAAAGGTGGCGTTTTGTCCGAACCTTTTGAACAGTTTTGGTTATCTTGCTCTCTTTTTTACTAAGTTTTTTCATTTCTGTAGAAAGTACGATCTCTTGAAGCTAAATGTGTTGCACTTCAGAAGAAGGTGAGAACAATTGTGGAAGTACAGATATTTCTTTGAGTTATCAACCCTCAAATTTATTCTGATTTGGAGCGATAGAATGAGGTATCTGAAGCCAAATATTATTAAGACGCTTTCCAGTTTCTCATGTTTCTTTGATACACCCTTTCAGGAGCGTAAGAGGGAAGCCGAATGGAAGGAGAAAGAAGTTAATTTATCCAAGCAATTGCAATACCTTAGAGAGGTATTACCATGGTTTCTAGCACACTTCATAATATATGTTCTATGTAGTCTCATTGTTCGGTTATTAAATTCCTTTAAAATAACTCCAATACACACACTTCAATAATGATTCGATCTTTAATTTATACTTCGTTTTGTTGCTGCCTTCCATGCTGCTCTGATAGCGGACATGTGACTTAGAGAATCTTTTAGGCAGCACGGAACGTCGAGATTCTGCATCACCGGCATCCACTTGTAGTGCTCAATGTTAGTCAGCGTGTGAAGTTTCTTCTCGGTGTCCTCGTGATTAATTGATGGTTTTCTATTTCTTGAATATATTTACTTACGACAAATAATTTTTTTTTTTTTTTATCTCTTTTGGTTTGTGTGGCTGCAGTAATTGATTCTAAGATCTTCCTGCGAAAAGGCTCTAGTAAATTTCTAATGCAGGTTTGTATTTATTAGATTTGTCCTCTTGGTGCAACCTTTACAACCTTCTTACTATGAAACTAATTCTCTGTACCTTTTGCAGATGGATTTCCGAATAGATGGTGCTCGTCTCTTGGATATTGACTCATACACTGAAACTGTTGTCATTGCTCGAAGGGTATTAGGAATGGGAGGAGTGCATATGCTGACAAAAGTAATGTTCATAAGTTATTTGAAGAAATAATTGTATTTTGTCAAACGTTTTGCAGCAGTTATCCGTGTACCCTCCCTTTAATTTTACCACATTGGCAACATGAAAGGAGCTTGCTAGGCTGGTTTTAATAGTTGCCTTGACTTGCATAACAAATTTGGGTTTTTCTTTTCTTTTTTCCAGATGAGCCTTTTATCGCATCATAAAACGGAGGACATCTCACTTCCTGATAACACAAATGTTGTCAAAGATCTTCGGGTTTCTCCCCATCATGGACTTGTGCTGTTAGCTTCCTTGGGGAAGAGTTTGTCAATTGTTAGGTAGATCACTGTACCTTTTCACCCGTTAAGCTCCATTATAAATGCACTTAATACTTTCTTAGTTTTTTTGTTTCTTCTGCACTTGTTTTTCAGCACGAAAAGCAACGATATCGCTCTTTCCTTCAACTTACCGGTAATTATCAGAACTTTGAACCGAATATTCAAGTGTATCTATTGCCGACTCTATATGTGGATACTTAGCATCTGTTCATTCACCTGTCCCCTGCATCTATCTCTTCAGGCTGCTGCTTGGTCATGCTCATGGGATATTTCCAGTCCACACTACGCATATGCAGGGCTACAGGTTCTGATGGGTTGCATGTTTTCGCCCTCTCAAAGTCCTTTTGTAGGCTCCTTTCATCTAATAATAAACATTGTTTTCATGCAGGATGGCACAGTTTTGTTGTTTGACACACGCCAAACCATAAAACCTGTGGAATCCTTGAAAGGATTATCTGAAAACCCAATTCACTCTCTACAGTCTCTTTCACCCCATTTATCAATGAATACTGGTGTCAGAAGTGTACTCACTGCTTCTTCTCCAGGCTTATGTCTGTGGAACTTTGGTGGAACTAACGAGAGGTAACCCTAACCCATAACGTGCACGTTGCATTTGTTTCTCTTGCAATGAGCAACCTTCTGCCCATACTTGATCCCCAGTTCAGAGAGCCAAGGAGTTTGTATTTCCATGGCATATTGCCCGACCAGTGAGGATATTGTTGCTACGTATCGCCCCAAATTTGCACAGTATGGTGACTCGCAACCTTCTTCTCAGAATGGATCCTCTAATGTTCCTATTCAACAATCTGTACGTGGAACCCATGCCTATTACGAAAGAAGAAACGGTGTGTACCAAAATGTCGGAGCAAGCCCTTGTAATGTGAGCAGTATTCGGCTTCTAAGAACTGCGATTATGGGCGGGCACCGTCGTGGCCCTCCTCTGTTTGCTTCTGAGAATGAAGCGACCGGAGAACTTTTGGTGCATGAGTTACCTTCTCTTGCGGTGACTGACCATGTTAAACTCCGAAGGCAACCTATTCGCGACGTTAAGTACACTCCAAGCATCGAGTTTGGACTGCTCTGCTGTTTGAGTGACGACTCTTTGCAGCTATTTGCAGCCAAACCCTTTGGACTTCGGTAAAGATCATTGTAGCCTTCCTTGACTTCTATTATTCGCCATTGACAGTAATCGATCTTTGCACATGTTAAGTTATGCAATAATAAAAGGCACGTATCTATAGACAGAGAAATGACTAGATTTTTTATTGACTCTTTAAGTTCTTGGGTTCTTTTCATTTGACCTCTAGATCAGTTGCCCATATCGGTCGAAATGTGGTTAGGTAGGTTTCATGAAAATGATAAGTTATATATGCATGGCATATGGCAACTGATGAGGAAAACGGGTAAGTCTACTTCCCATGTAATCTGATGTGATGGAAATGTGTTGTCTACATACCGTTAGGAAACTTATTTCAAGAAAAAAAAACAGAACATGATTGTTCAATAGAATTTACAATGGGCAAGATTGAGTTGAGCATGTGTCAAAGCATCAAATCCATGGCTGATTCCGAGTAAGAACAAAACAACCTTCGTCATTTCAAATATTCGAACAGAACATAATAATAGCATTACATCAATTAATGACAACGATAAGAAAGACTCAAAGCAAACATTCAGGACAAAACCACGGACAGACAACATTAATAATTAAATATCCTACAATGAAGATCAATACCATACCTTTTTGCATATAGCAATAATTTCCAACACAAAAAAAGAATATGATCACCAACCCCTCAAGCTTTAGGCTTGAGAATCTTAACAGTCTCCCAAGTGAAATCAGCATCATCACGACCAAAATGACCATAGGCAGCAGTTTTCTGGTACCTCAGATTCCCTCCCCTCTTCAAGTCCAAGTTGATCGCAATCATCCCAGGCCTGAAGTCAAAGTTCTCCTTGATAAGATTAAGGATGTCCTTATCGGGAATCGTCCCAGTCTTATACGTATCGACAAACACAGACAACGGCTCAGCCACGCCAATAGCGTAGGAAACCTGCACAATGCACCTACGAGCAAGCCCAGACGCCACCACGCTCTTAGCCGCCTGCCTAACGATGTAAGCACCGCTTCGGTCCACCTTTGTGGGGTCTTTCCCCGAAAAGGCACCGCCGCCGTGCGCTCCCCACCCGCCGTAGGTGTCAATAATGATCTTACGGCCCGTCAGGCCCGCGTCTCCGTGGGGCCCGCCGATGACGAACCGACCCGATGGGTTCAAGTGGAAGATGGTGTTTGCGTCGAGGTACTGCTCGGGTATCACTGGGCTGATGACGTGCTGTTTGAGGTCAGCTGCGATCTGATCGTTGGTCACAGTTTCGTCGTGCTGAGTGGAGATGAGAACCGTGTGGACCCTTATAGGGACCATGGCTCCGTTTTCGTTCTTGTACTCTACAGTGACTTGGGTTTTCCCGTCAGGCCTCAGCCAAGGGCAGGTCTTGTTCTTCCTCACCTCGGTTAGCTTAGCACCGAGCTTGGTGGCTAGGACGTGGGTCAACGGCATGAGCTCGGGCGTCTCGTCGGTGGCGTACCCAAACATGTGGCCCTGGTCGCCGGCTCCAATCTCCTCGGGTTTCTTGGTGAGGTGGCCGTGGACGCCCTGGGCAATGTCGGGGCTCTGCTGCTCGATGTTGACGAGGACCTTGCAGTTGTCTGCGTCGAGGCCTACGTCGGGCGAGGTGAATCCTATTCCTCGGCAGGTGTCTCTGACGATTTTCTCGTAGTCGACGTTGGCCTTGGTGGTGATCTCGCCGAAGACCATGACCATGTTGGTCTTGGTGCAAGTCTCGCAAGCTACTTTGCTCTCGGGGTCTTGCTCGAGGCAGGCGTCGAGGATTGCATCTGAGACTTGGTCGCAGAGCTTGTCTGGGTGGCCTTCGTTGACTGACTCGGATGTGAACAAGAAGGTGTCCATGATCGTTTCTGAATCAAAAGAACAATGGTCAGGCATGAAAGGAAAAAAAAAAAAAAAAAACTCGAATCTCATCTCATTTATGCGATAACAGAGCGATAGAATCATAGATCTGATATGAGATTAACCAAACGAATGAAGACGCAAGGTCAATAGAGTTCAAAGCGAAGGAGCCTAATCAATATGTTAAAAGGACAAATGAAGAGAGAGTGCATTCAAGATGCACAAAGCAGCCAGATCTAATCGATCCAATCCATAATATTAAGTCTACACACAAAAGCATAGCAATCGTGCCGAAAGAGCGATCCTCACACGATCGCACCACCGTTCAGATCACTTTCACGACGATAATCAACATAAGATACGAAGCGATGCGAAGATCTGCAGCTCTACGTCGTTCGCTACAGTTTCACATGCTATATGCTAACACAATTCCAATGAATCCAATGCGAATATCATCATTGCCTCACCAAATCTACAAACATTCAGAAGATTCAAAGCAAGAAGAATTACCTTTTACAGAGATTCGTAGATCTGGAGAGTGAATTTGTTTAATTGCAGCTCGGATATCTGAATAGCGAATCAATCGGGCAATGCAATATATATATATATAGAAGGAACGTACCATGCCACCGACGCTTGCGGGCCCCACTCGCTTACCTGTATCCACTACATCCTAACGACCAATCAGATAGCGCCAATTTTAGCAAGTGGAGCAAAGAATTGTACCAAGCGCCTCGAGTGTGGTACTTCGTGGGGTTGGTGACAGTTGAATACATTCTTCTTCTACATATAGTTGTCAAATGGTTGTAAATAATCTCCGATTTTATTTTACTTAAGAAAGCTGAAATTTCTTATATGATTTTTCTGTCTCGTGTAAGAAAAG
Source organism: Craterostigma plantagineum (assembly GCA_027422505.1). Lineage (NCBI taxonomy): Eukaryota > Viridiplantae > Streptophyta > Magnoliopsida > Lamiales > Linderniaceae > Craterostigma > Craterostigma plantagineum. The sequence continues at coordinate 497,693 of JAPQWV010000218.1, read as the reverse complement.
CTTGTCTGCAGTTAAATTATCTTCGAGAACGACGTGCATGCAATAATATACCACGTCGCAATTTATTAATAAGAAACTTTATCGTTATTTCTTGCATGTTACCTTGAACGAAATCTCGAGTGTTTTGCGGATCATAAGCATGTCGTGAGATCTCTCTTTTTTTCTTTTTTTAAATAATTTTCTTTTTGGAAGACGGCGTTGCAGGTGACGACTCTTCTGGGAATGGTAGCAACTATCCAGCACGAAGAATATAGTCAATCACCATGAATGACCATACATTCATAAATACGTAAGTAGAGACACAATATTAAAAAGTATAAGGTAAAACTTAAAACAGAAGAATGCATTGGGGTGGGGTACAGTACATATTCAAGCAAGCCATTACTGCTATAATGAGTTACTCCCCTTAATCAACTACAGAATACACTCCGATTTGCAGACAAGGTACATATTTTTCTGGTAATTGCAGTCACCATCGCATGGAAATAAATGTTATTAGGGGAAACCCGCCTGACATACAAAGTTACGTTGTCACACAGGCAGTAGTCGCTGAAAGAGACTCCTCTCGGGCTGAGTACGCCTGCTGTGACCCCAATTTGCAGAAACGATGAATGAATGGATATATGCGTAAGATAACTAAATATGGAGAATGACTTAATAGACAACTTACGAAAGGATGGTTCTCTCAAGGATGCCTCGATGCATCGTCGTGCATTTGGTTAGTTCTGACACTGGGTTCATCCTGCAAATTACATATGATATAAGCTTCTGCTAATCGATGGTCGATGTATCGTTTCTTTTCACCAGCCTCGTAAGTAAGGGGAAAAAGAAAACTAACCCGAATGTTATAGTTGAAACTTGGCGTGCGAAAGAAATCCATTTGCCCCTTGAGAGAGAAAAAAAACGCAATAGTCGGTTTAGAAAGTCGAGATTACTTAGTAATGTAAGAATCAAAAGGCCCTTTGTGGGAGAAAAAAGAGTACCAGTCCGTGCATGCCAGGCTGAGCGCCATAATAACTCTCATGAGTTGGCGCAATCGAGTTCAACTGGCCCTTCAGAGATGGGAAAAGGAAGTTCGTCTGTTAAGTAATAACTACATACGATACATGGTAAAAAGATAACTACGTACTAGGCCCTGAATGGTCTGTTGGTTTCCGTAGTAATTGTCAGGTGTTGGGGCCATAAGGTTCAATTGTACCTTCCACACAAAAATCAGACTGCTCAGTTGGAAAATAGAGTTTTTTTTGGCTAAATTGTGAAGGAAGATAAAAGGTTGAGCGAGCTCCTTACCATTCCTTGCACCCCTTGTTGTGCTCCGAAATATCCATCGATGCTGACCGGTCGGGAACTCAGCTTATCCTATTATGCAACAGAATACTTCAGTTATTCGCAGAAAAAGCCAAGGAAGAACAGACGTAAGTGAAGCAAGTGATTTTCGTAAATTAAGACTTCCAAATGACAACCATCTGTTGCAAGCTTTCCGGCGTCCCATTTGTCACGATTTCCTGTTCAATGTTCTCCTGCGATAAGATCGAGTTCAATATAAAAAAAAAAGTTTGCAAATACAGCAATAAAAAGAATCCACACCATCTCAACTCAAGGCAGACCTTTCTTTTCTTGGTTGGATTCTTCTTCTTGTTTGTCTTGCTCAAATTTCCACTTTGAATGTCTTCGTCAGCGCCAATGGTGCCAAGCGAAACCGATTGGCCAGTTTCTAGGAGACTTTTATTTGAGTTACTGGCATTTAAGTTCTCGAAAGCATCATCGAATGCCCGAAGTATAATACGATAACTATCTTGAGATAAGGATCCTTCTTCACTCAGTTTTATCGCTCTCTGGCAAAGCTCACTATACCGTTGCAGCCTTGACTGTGCTTGTGTGGGCCCATCTCCTAGCATGTATCTGCTACTGCTCTTTGCGTCTTTAGTCCAGCGTTTCAATATATATTGGGAAGGAATTATAGAAAAACAACAGCATTGAAGAACGATCAATGCATGTCTGCATAGAAAACCTTTCAATTCAAATAAGTGGCACAAGCAGGACACCTCTGATCTCGGTCGATTTAACCTAACGGTAAAGTCCTGGTTTTGTTCAAAGTCTTTAACCTTATAAGTCGTGATCGCATCGATTTCCAACTCTATCTTAGGGATACAAGCCACTGCACCCACTGCTTCAACTTGAAATTTTTTTAACACAGCATGAGTGTACACTCCAGCAACCTGCTTCTCGAATGGAGATGGAGACTTCAAAGCAGTTGGTTTGTTCCATGCCTCGGACAAAACCTTGGCTTCATCTTCATATCTATCTTGTAAAACTGATTCGTACTGCTTTATGAACTCTTGAATAGTAGTCTTCTTGTGTACATACTTGTCAAAGAAAGAGTTCACACTTTCAGATCGGTGCAACGTAGACATCCCAATCAAGGATCCATCATTAATAAAGGCCGGAACCCATTTGCTGCGTTCATCATATAACGACTGAAACAATTCGTACCCTTTTAGTCCAAATTTCTCCCCCAGTTTATGCCATCTCTTCTGAAACTCCTCGCCAGTCCATGATCTATGAATACATTTTTCAAATTTAGACATAAACTTCTCATTTTCCTTGATTATGTGACTAAAGTTTTCGGAAACTTTTCCCATGATGTGCCACAAACTGAAGTAGTGACGAGTGGACGGGAAAATCTCAGAAACTGCAGACTTTATAGGATCCTCTGAGTCAGTAATCATAAATTTGGGAGCTTGATTATTCATTCCATTCGACCATGTCTGCATGACCCATGATAATGAAGCTGTGCTTTCTTCAGATAGAAGAGCGCAACCAAGTAGAATGAACTGATAATGTTGATTGACCCCAATGAAAAGAGCTAGAGGAATTTTATACTTGTTTCTGATATAGCTCATATCAAAAGACACAACATCATTAAAGCATAGGTAATCCTGCCTGCTTTTTGCATCGATCCACAATATACTCTTTACCCGCTGATCATCACCAACATCCACAGCATAAAAGAAGTTGGGATTCAACTTCAGCATCTGTACCAAAAATTGAAGCAAGGTTTTTGTGTCTCCCAAATCCATTGTTATATTCCGATCCCTCTCAAATTGGTTTCTCGAGTCATGTCTAAGCCCGACTGCGCTTTTATATTCAGCAAACTGTCTAGCCATTGCAGCATACATCCTTTTCGTTTGCTCGCTTACAGCTTGGGCAGGTAGTAATTCGTGATTGTGCTCTTTTTCAAATTTATGTATGATCCACTTCCCATCAGACCTTCTCTTCACATGCATGCTAGCTTTGCAATCTGTCTTTGAACACGCTCTACGACCAGAAGCATTCTCCGAGTCCTGTTGGTTACTTTGTCTGCTCCTTGGTCTGTTCAAGGATTTATCATAATCACGCTTTGTTCCATATCTTGAACATGCGAATTTCGCATCAATGAACTCCCGCGATGTCTTTGAACGACGACTATTCTGTATTGCAGTGTTAAATCCCACAGACCTCGCATACTCCTGATAAAAGGCATAAGCATCTGCATGCGACACGAATTCCATGCCAGCGAGTGGCTCAAGAATTGTTACGTCCTTAAAATCTATGTCATTTAGTGGAGAGTTTAGGTCCTCTCCATTTTCAATATGTGTTTCGTCCGCAACTTCTGCTATTGTTACGCCGAGTCCATCTACAACAGGGGCTTTCCCATCACCCTGTAGCATATTGACATATTCGCTTGCTTCTTCTTCTTCTTCATCGTCTTCTTCTTTGTCATGTTCTCCAGGAGGAAATCTCAGATTTATATCCATGACAAAAACTTATACCTGGTAAGTCAAATAATTCGCGACACCACTTGAATCAATGGGATGCTTTGCTCCACTATTACGAGAAAGACAAAATGTATTTACTTAATGCAGTAGCAACCATACACATAAGGGCGTAATACAACCCGAATGAATTGACTTTATGCACACTAAAAGACTAAGAGCAATGATGACATTGATCACTCAACTCAAAATGAGGTCGTTGAAACTGAAACACGACTGTCTAAGAAATGATTGCACAAGAACCATGATTTACTACCATGTACATGAGTCATAATAATGAACAACAAAAGCCTTATTCTGCTGACATCCGCAAGCCAATGCTCGTGGCTACCTTCTAAAATAATGTGAGATAGCGAAGAAAGATACATGAAAGTAAGAACTAAAATCAGAAGAGAGAGAGAGAGAGAGAGAGAGAGAGAGAGAGAGAGAGAGATAAAACTGTAAAATGTTAAAATTAAGTCATATTCTTGATCTTTACTGTTCTCTTAACCAAATAAAAATTCAACTCAGCCAAAGACTCAACATTTCCATGCTGAAATCCAGGAAACAAAGCAAGATACCTCAACTCTCTTCACCAGAAAAAAAAAAAAAATCATCCTAAATTAACACAGACGCAATAACAATTGACAGATGAAAATCAGAGAAAATAAGCAACAAACACAATAAAAAGCTTGATCACACCATATAACAGCTGAAAAACACCCAACAAAAAGAACTAGCAAAATTTCAGTGACAACAAATTTCCCATTGATCGATTAAAGCTAAATACAAAAACAAGAGACCAATGATTCTCATAATCACACAGCGATACAAAGATTGCGTAAGATTAAATGGAAGAGCTTTGAGCTCTCGGTTTCACTTGGAATTACCTGTAACTTTTGAAAATATATATAACTATGTATGGTGCCTGAAGCTTTGGATCTGCACAGCTGCAAATCCACGCGAGGGTTTGAGCGAGTGGACGAAAGAACCGATTAATTTTCTTTTTTTTTTTCTTTTCTTTTTATTTATTTTTCCCGGATTAGGGTTTGCGTGATTTCACTCGCTCTTACATATGTGCTCCTTTATCAGTTCCCTCGCGTGCGAATCACTCGTGCCATAAATAAAACCTTTTTCATTAATTCTACAAATCTGTAAAATTACCACAAAAGTTTATTAGTATTATTGACAAATACCCTTGTAATATTTTGAAATGCAATTCGCTAATACTATTGTAGTTTGTTGTAATAAACTACAAATTATTTAAGTAGTTTACGTAAACTTTTTCTGTCAATCAAAAAATAGTAAATGCAGTGGGGGCCAGTGCCAACGATACCGCAATTAAAGCACTTTCTCTTTTATTAATTATATGTTGCAATGTTGCGTAATATTGGTCTAAAAATAAATCTCTGTTAATTTGAATAATAATTTAGCAAAATATTACCCACTTTCATTAGCTGAGCTAAGGTTAGCTATGAAGCCCACACACACGCACTAAACACCCACAAGAACACGCACTAACTGCTTTGCTAATTGTCGGGTCGCCGTCGCTTTTGTCCGCTAGCTTTTGGTACTTTTGTTTCGCTGCGAACATTTTTTGTCAACAAAACAAACGAAAGAACTCTGACCTTCGCATCCTCGTAAGTCTTTTCCTTTGGACTGTTGTTTTATTTCAGAGAAGGATCTTCTTGATAACTGAAAAAAGGAAAATTTAAGAAAAAAGATTAGATCTTTGATCTCTTTCTTACTTTTTCTGTATCTGCTTTTGGTTCTTTAGCAAAACGCAAGTCGTGGAGTTGATATGCAGGGTTTGAGGAGCAGTGGACTAGATTCAACACGCAGTACACTCTGGTGTGTGGTGTGTGTGTGTTTGTGTGCAGAAGAAAAAAAGGTTGTTGTTGTGTGCTAATTAGGAAGTGATGGTGAGGAAACATGGATGGCAATTGCCTGCGCACACCTTTCAGGTTGAGTTTTGTGTCCAATTGATTTTGTCCTTAAATTGTTCTGTTATAATTTCTTCTGTGGTAGATAGAAGAATCTTTCTTATCTAGTTGTTAGTCTTTTCCAGTGTTAAGCCGCCGATGATTGCTAGTGCTCTGCAATTTATGCTCATTATTCTTCAGTCTTTTTCTGATTGAAGTGTTTAAGTTGTAAATCTTCTCACCTGGCTCAAACAATATTTGGGGTTTTGCTAGTTTGATGTTTGGAACCATTGGGATTGTAAGAGGCTTCACGGTCTGATTCTATTACCATATAAAGGTCCAGTCTTGAATTCTTGACATGAGCTGGTTTTTGTGATGGACAATTCAAAGCATGTTTATAGCAATTGTTCCTCTTTAACTTTTCTCGCATAAGCTGCAATTTTTACGTTGTCCTTGATTGACTCTCTTGACAAACAATATTGTGATAATATGCTTGTGGTCTTAATTTCTGCAGGTTATTGCTGTTACGGTGTACTTCTTACTGGTCGTAGCATTCTATGCTTTCTTTGCTCCTTTCCTCGGAGGAGAAATATGGAGATACATTCTCATAGGCGTCTATTCCCCAGCGGTGCGTTACTTATCCCATTTGGCAGTTGATGCTTGAATCGACACGACACAAAGAAGTAAATTATGATATACGGCTAAACTGTGCAAAGTTGTAACTTTTTCCCTGAAAATCGCAAAGTTCGATTCTTTTTTCTTTTCAAGAACCATGAACTTATGTTTAACCAACATAACTGCCAAGATGACGTATAATCTAACTTTTTACGTTCCCATAATGCAGGCGCTGCTCGTCTTTATTCTTTACGTCCGTGCAACTGCAATAAATCCCGCAGATCCCGGGATCATGTCCAAATTCGACCCTGAACTAGCAAACGTAGCCATGGAAAGGCCAGAATCGATCGCCCGCGACCATAGCAGAAAATACGACGAAGTAAGCAACGGGGCCCGCTCGTCGTTATCCTCTGCTTCTCAAATCTCCCACGGCGGAGCTAACTCAAGCCGAAAGGGCTCGGCCCAATCCGTTCGTTCCAACCCTCAAATTGCTTTTCGAAGGAAGAGATCATTTTGCTACTACTTTGGAGGGTTTTGCTGTGCCATCTTCGTTCACGAAGATTGCCGCAAGCAAAACGAGTCGGCCGAGCAAGATGGCAACGCCGAGGATGCCTTATTTTGCACGCTGTGTAATGCCGAGGTTTGTAAAAATGCAATCTTTTTTTTTCCCTGCGCATTTGCTTATGATTTTGTTTTTCGTTATAGGTCCGCAAGTTCAGCAAACACTGTCGAAGCTGCGATAAGTGTGTCGACGAATTCGATCACCATTGTCGGGTAAGTTTCTTCTCTGAATGTGATTGATTGTCTAACTATGTTATGAATATTGATTTGTTTTTAATGTTTGTAACTTGCAGTGGCTTAATAACTGTGTGGGCCGAAAGAACTATGTAACGTTTATATCGCTGATGGCCACCAGCTTAGTTTGGGTAAGTTTTTTGGAAGGAGAAAACGCTGCCTTGTATACCGTTAAATCGTTCGTGATCTAACTTTCTCCTTCTCTATCTCTATCTGCAGCTATCTATTGAAGCTGGTGTAGGCATCGCTGTCTTAGTTCGTTGCTTTGTTAAAAAGACACACATGGAGTCTGAGATAGTCGATCATTTAGGCAATGGTTTCTCCCGAGCTCCATTCGCTACCGTCGTGGTAAATATCATCGCATAAATACGCCAAAAAAAAAAAAAAATAAACCTAAGATCATTACATAATCCAAAAGCTTCCTATTTGCATCGTTTATGCAGGCGATATGCACAGCAGTATCATTACTCGCATGCGTGCCTCTGGGCGAACTTTTCTTCTTCCACATGATACTCATCAGAAAGGTCAGCGACTCTTCGATTCTCTCTCTTTTTTCCCTTGAAAGAGTCGTCCGAAATCGCTTCCACCCCATAACTCTTTTACGAACGTTTTATCAGGGAATTACGACGTACGAGTACGTCGTGGCGATGAGGGCCATGAGCGAAGCACCGCCGGCCCAATCTGTCGACGAAGAACTCCCAAACATTATGTACTCTCCCACTGGCTCTAACACGACTGGCTTGAGCGGCGGCAGCTCTTTGGGCCTTCAGTACAAAGGAGCGTCTTGGTGTACGCCCCCCAGGGTATTCGTCGATTACCAGGTAAACCCTAGCGCACAAATCTTTCAAATTTAATAATAGATCGAAAAAAACCATACCTTTCGACCCTCTTTTTTAGCTTTAGAAAGTGACCCAACCCACCTGTTCTATTGCTTGCGTTTTCCTACTTGGCGGTGAAAAAAAGAATCGTTTTTATCAATTCTTGAAATAATTCGAGGTTTTATCGAAACTTTGTCAAATGTTAGGAAGAAGTTGCTCCACAATTAGGGCCAGGCGTGGTCCCCTCCACGGTGGACCCCGACGTAGAAGAAAGAGCGAACAACAAGGGACAGAAGAAAGCAGTGAGAATAAGCGCATGGAAGCTCGCAAAGCTCAACTCAAACGAGGCGATGAAAGCAGCTGCAAAGGCGAGGGCTTCTTCTTCGGTGCTAAAGCCCATCGAGGGCAGTAATCGCCTGGCCGACTCTGAGATGAGCTCGAGCGAAAACGCCAGCATAAGAAGCAGTTTGAGCGCCGACACCTTAGGAGGAGGAGGGAACAGAGACGTGAGGAACGAATATAATGCCAGAAACTCGTCCTTCGCCCCGAGCCAAGGCAGCAGAGATGAGTACGAAACCCGAACCCAGAGCAGCCTCAGCAGTCCGAGCCACGTCCACGAGTCGGTCACGTTGAGCCCTCTCCCTCCTCGGGCTCATGGCCCGCACGGGCTCGACGGTTCGTCGGCGGTTAGGCCCGTCGTCGAGAGCGGTAACAGCAACAACAACAACGACCCAGTTTTCCATAATCCCTTGGGAGGATTTGATGAGAGGATTACTATGCAGAGGGGTAACGGCGCCTCTTTGCTGAGGGACGTAAAGAGGACGTCTGTCGTTTGGGATCAAGAAGCTGGTCGATACGTTTCGATTCCTATTTCAGCTTCTGAGGCTCGTAATAAAAAGAATCCTCCTAGTAATGCTGCTGCTGCTGCAGCTAGTGCCTCTGAGAATCAAGAAAAGAGGTCTTTAGAACAACCTTCGACGAATCGATCTTCTGAGAAGCTGACTTACTCGGGCGAGTCGATTTTCTTCGGCGGGCCCCTCGTTGTTGGCCCGTCGAAGAACGATGGAGGAGCAGCCTCGGGTTCTAGGGAGAGGCTTCCTTTGAGCTTGCCGAGGGAAACTAGGTTTAAGAGGGATGCAGTTTCGAATCAGCTCCCAGTTTTTGTGCCTGGCGATTTCGATCTGAACCCTTCGTCGAGACCATCGGGGATGAAGTGAAGGGCTGAGATTCGATCGGAGAAAGAGAAGAGGTAAAGAAAGAAAATGTCGTGGTGAAGGGAAACTGTCGAGGCTTCTATGGATCGTCGCGAGACTTTTGTTTATTTATGCTTTGTGAATTTAGGACCGTTGTTTTGTAAAGGATTTAAAGATCGTTCGAGGTTAGATTCCTGTCGTGTTAGAGGTTAGCAGCGATGTCTGAAATATGCCTTCTTTGTCGGCTTCGAAAATGCTACACAACAGATGCGAGAAATCGTCTGTGGTGAGGCATTTTCTGGGGCATTTTCATGCCAATCTAAGACTGCTACTTTTCTCGGCCTTTTGTGAAAAAAATGTCGTCTGTTAACTTATCTTTCGTTTTGTTCTTACTTCTTAAGACTCAAAGTTGTCGTCAAAAGTAGAATATAATGTTCATTATGCATCTGAAAGGTTAAAACAATATATCTGACTCTGGGCATGAACGTTTTATCGATATAAAGAATTAGTCTTCGAAAAAACAAGAAATAACGGAGTTTTCAGTAACGACCAATGTTAATCTCTTCAAAAGTACACGTCATCGAAGAGACAGCTACTACTGTATGATTGATCGCATCGAATCTTCCCATTTGGGTCTCTCCTCTCCCATCTCTATCTCTCCAATCGTCACCTCACACACGAAGATCTGTGAGATATCTGTGCATACACGCGTCCGAGCAATTCTTCCGTGTCTGCATGTGATCAAAGCTCCTTAAAAGCTCTGTAATAAAAGACCAAGAAACCATGATGCATAGGCTGCTTCAACACGGCCTCAGAGTATACGCTACCCAGGTTTTTTGTCCCTATACTTTCTTCCTTTGATCACACTTGCATAACTCTTGCGTATGTCCGTGTTATGTGTGCAAAGCTGCAATTTTTATTTTTTGTCAATCTGGGTTTGACCAGTGGACTTAAATCTAATCTGTCCCCAGTTGTTTCTTACTTTCTTCGTTTTGATCGCAATTCTGAATGTACCCATATATTATATGCCTGCGAAGCTGTGATTTTCTTAAGCTGGGTTCAACCAGTGGGCTTAAATATAATCTTAGAGTTGATTAATGATAAATCCAAACTGTCCCAGTGAATTATAGAAGTAGAGATCCTAGATTTACGGTAACATCACGTGGTATGATAGTGTAACAAAGTGGAGGCTGTTAGAGAATCGCGAATGAGAAACTAAGTGTATCTTAGCATAGGTAGGAAAAGAGGATAGAAGAGTAAGCACAGTCTTTACTTACATCCCTTATTCGTGCCTTTTTCTTTCAACTTCTCAGTAGTCAGTTAATTGCAAGAGTTACGTTCAGCTTTGTTTAGAGGACTTTGTATGTCTCATTTCAGGGTTGTGGCCTTAGTAAGCAAGTTTTGGCTCGGGCAAGTATGCAGAAATACGCAGGTGTAGCCCCTGTACAGGGGAAATGCTTTGCTACGGAAGCTTCGTTAAAGGATGATCTCTCATCTGGTGATAACAAAGAGTATGTTAGGGAGTAAGATATCATATTTGGTTCAGCAAGATTCGGCATTTTCTATTTTATTTTTCTCTTGCTAAAAAGTATTAATGGTTGAAATTAATTAGCTTCAAGGGCCATGACATGCTGGCTCCATTCACCGCTGGATGGCAAACGACTGAGTTGGACCCGCTAGTAATCGAAAAATCCGAGGTATGGATGTTAAGTTTTCTTACAATGCAAGTATCTTACATGAATATGTCGTTTTCTTTGTCGCAAGGGCTCCTATGTGTATGACACCAATGGGAAGAAGTACCTCGATAGTCTTGCGGGGCTATGGTGCACTGCCTTAGGTTCGTTTATTTCATTTTTTTCAGATAGATAAAGTTAGTAAATATATAAGATGAGCACTTCATTTTTTTATTTTTTTGCAGGAGGTAGTGAGCCTCGCCTTGTTGATGCTGCGACAAAGCAATTGAAGACGTTGCCCTTTTACCATTCGTTTTGGAACCGAACGACAAAGCCTTCTTTGGTAAGAAAAACTCGCAATAGTTTATTGGGAAGTGAATGAACTCTCTTGCTTTGATCTGAATTTGATTGCCGTAATGGTTCGTAGGATCTTGCTACAGAACTTCTTGAGATATTCACAGCGTCTAAAATGGCTAAGGTCTTCTTCACCAATAGTGGATCAGAAGCTAATGATTCTCAGGTGAAGGCATCTTTCATCACATAGGATCAATGCTTCTATGTTCTATACATCTTGTCTGGTGCAAGACACTGTTACATAGAATATATCAGCTTAGTTCAATCCTATGAATTTGTTTCCTCTTTTCGCTTGTATAGGTGAAGCTGGTTTGGTACTATAACAACGCTCTAGGAAGGCCAAATAAGAAAAAGTTCATCGCTCGAACTAAATCGTAATAACTCCATCTCAGAAAGCCATTCTGTTACCACCTATAGATATGTGTATTTACATGTGTATGTACTATTATGTTTCGACAGCTATCATGGCTCGACGCTCGTATCAGCCAGCCTGACGGGGTACTATTATCTTCCCCTAATTTTGGAAGTGTTATGTTGTTTTTTTAATTTTCTCTGAAAGTTTGATATAATAGGACGACATGTTTTTTTTTTTTTTTCGCTAGACTTCCAGCGTTACACAACACATTTGATTTACCTGCTCCGTTCATATTGCACACGGATTGCCCACACTATTGGCGTTATCGCCTTCCTGGTAATAATATTGCCGTAAAGTCGCTCCACCTTTCTCTTACATGCTCACACGCATATGTATAAAGTATATAATCATTAGTCTTTTCGTATGTGAAACTGTAACAGGTGAAACTGAAGAGGAGTTCTCAACGAGGTTGGCCAATAACTTGGAAAACCTCATTATCAAAGAGGGACCAGAAACAGTAATTATTCTTTCTTACGCGAATTTAACGTATGTATTATTCTTCCTATTTAAACTTTTTTTTTATATGTTATTGATCCATCTCGGTGTAATTTTCAGATAGCAGCGTTTATCGCCGAACCCGTCATGGGAGCAGGCGGTGTTATACCCCCGCCCGCAACTTACTTTGAGAAGGTTGATTTTTTTATTGCCACGTTTTTCGTTGAAAATATTAGAAATAGGGAACTTCCCTTATCTTTTTCTTTATTTATTTCGAGAAATAAAATTTTTTGTGTATGCAGATTCAGGCAGTTATAAGAAAGTACGACATTCTTTTCATTGCTGACGAGGTTGTGTGTGCCTTTGGGAGGCTCGGGACGATGTTTGGCTGCGACAAATATGGGATCAAACCCGATTTAGTAACCTTAGCCAAAGTCAGTATTAACTGCAAAAAAAAAAAAAGAAACACAGAAAGTACTTTAGATAAATCATTATCTCATTCTATTCGTGGTTGCAATGATATATATACGCAGGCACTTTCTTCAGCCTATGTCCCCATTGGAGCTATTCTCATGAGCCAAGAAATCTACGACGTCGTACATTCTCAGAGCAACAAGCTCGGTTAGTGATATAACTTTGTTGTTATCGTTTTACTTTTACTGTCAACATACATATTATTACGTATGGTTTTATGACGTATTTATTGTCCTTTTTAAGGCTCTTTTTCTCATGGATTCACATACTCTGGCCATCCCGTGGCTTGTGCTGTCGCCTTGGAAGCACTCAAAATCTACAAGTAAGCTTTTCTTCATCGAAGAGAATTTAATCATCCTTTTTTGGCATTTTCGCAGTTTCACTCGAGCAAGAAAGAAAAGGCTTCGTTTTCATTATTTTCAGGGAAAGAAACATTGTTGACCACGTTAACAGCGTCGGCCCGAAATTCCAGGAAGGCCTGAAAGCATTCTCCAGCAGTCCCATTATCGGAGAGGTGCTTCATATCTTCACAAGAACTTGTATTTCTTCTAACGTTTTTTCGGGCAAAGCGAAATAGAAAATCGTGTAATAATTTCTCAACAGATCAGAGGAACTGGGCTGATACTTGGAACAGAGTTTTCCCAGAACAAATCGCCAGACGAACCTTTTCCTCCTGAATGGGGTACGCATCTGTCGAAATCCTCGCCATGGAAAGATATTATAGAAATAAAATTATAAGCAAGTTTTATATATGTATATGTATAACTATTTAGGAGTCGGTGCGTATTTTGGAGCGCAATGCCAAGAGAATGGGATGCTTGTACGCGTTTCGGGCGACGGTATTATGATGTCTCCTCCGTTGATTATTACGCCCGAGGAAGTCGACGAGGTAAACAATTCTCAGCACCGTGTGTTTTAGTGTGTGAGTGTTTTGAGGAAGATTGAACTGAGTTTTGTGTCTTTGATGGTTCTTCAGTTGATATCAATCTATGGGAAAGCTTTGAAGAAAACAGAGGAGAGAGTGATGGAGCTCAAATCTCAGGCCAATTAAAAGAATTTAACATGCACTGTGGACACTGGACAGTGGCGCTGGCGAAGTATTTTCATTTGAATTTGAAAATAGAAAGTATGTGTTTCTGGCAATAAAATGCAATTGCAAGATTGTAATAATAACTCAGTCTATTGGATCTTTGTTCTATTTAGCCCTTTAATTTGTAATATTAACTTATGGCCTCTAATTAATTATATTAATATAAATTAAATCAAGTTTTTAGATAGTTTACAGAAATTATAATTTTTCTTTTTCTAATGGTTAATAATCATATGCTAACATATACAACTACAACCTAATTTTTTTGGAATAATTTTTCTTTTTCTAATGGTTAATAATCATATGCTAAAACATACAACTACAACCTAATTTTTTTGGAATGTAATAATCATATGCTAAAACATACAACTACAACCTAATTTTTTTGGAATAATATCAATCACGTTAAATATTGTCGGTTAATTACTTATTGTAATAAATAACATAATTGTCTCAGAAAAATATCTACTCATTCGTCAGCTGGCTGCATCTACTCGCTACAGATCGAAGTACACCCTCTTACACTCGCTTCTTTCCATAAACCCTAGGGTGGAAAAACCCTACCTTTTTCATCTTTGGGATTATTCGACAATTCGTCGTTTTCGATCTCTTTTCTTGCCATGGGTAGTCTTGTATTGCTCAGAAAGGCGTCTTCGCATCTATCATCATCCAGGCGGCTAAGTGTCGCGGCTTTTTCGCACTTTCTATATCAGAATCCGTCGAGTGAAAGCGCTTCATCTCCACAGGTTAACTATTATGCCACTGGTTCGGCTCCGATTTCGTCGGGGTTTTATCCCGCGGCTAGGAGGGGAGTTCATTCGAGCTTGGGACTGAGAGCTGGTTTTGCGGCAGCTGATTATTCCGAGGGTGATGAGAAAAAGGCTTCGAGCAGTGATGACGGCCTTGAGATAGCGAAGCTTGGGATTTCGCAGGATATCGTGTCTGCTTTGGCCAGAAAGGGTATCGAGAGGCTTTTTCCAATTCAGGTTGTGATTATATACAGAGCTATGATCTGAACATTTCAGATCATGTTTTTTTTTTTCTGTTTTTTTCTGTATTGGATGGATAGAAAACTCTATTGACAATACTGTAATTGTGTTGCATTATGCTTATGACTTATGAGAAAGTTGCACCGTTCAATTGCAGAGGGCTGTTTTAGAGCCAGCTATGCAAGGTCGTGATATGATAGGTCGAGCAAGGACAGGGACGGGAAAGACTCTAGCCTTTGGAATTCCTATAATGGACAAAATCATTAAATTTAATGAGAAGCATGGGTACCTATCCCAGCCCTGTACTGTACTGACGGTTTACTGTTTCAAATTTAGTTAAGTTCCTTGTATTATATATGTTATTTTTATTGTTTAGGCAGGGAAGAAATCCGCTGGCACTCATTTTGGCACCTACTAGAGAACTTGCTCGGCAAGTTGACAAAGAATTTTATGAATCTGCTGCAAAATTGGATACTCTGTGTGTCTACGGTGGTGTTCCAATATCTCGCCAAATGAGCTCCCTTGATCGTGGGGTTGATGTGGTTGTTGGTACTCCAGGCCGTGTCATTGATTTGATTAAGCGCGGTGCCTTGAATTTGTCGGAGGTGCAGTTTGTTGTCCTTGATGAAGCTGATCAGATGCTCAACGTAGGATTTGCAGAAGACGTTGAGACTATTTTGGGCTATATAACACAGAAGCATCAGACGATGATGTTTTCAGCCACCATGCCAAAGTGGATATTGCAGCTTACTCGAAAATTTTTGAAAAATCCAGTTTCCATCGACCTTGTGAGCTGCTGACTCTGAGCTTTAGATTTTGGGCCTTTTGGGTTTTATTGGTTAAAGTTGACAATCTTTCATCTAAGCTTCCGATATAAGTCTTCAAATATGTGTGCAGGTGGGAGATTCGGATCAGAAACTAGCGGATGGGATTTCATTATATTCAATTGCATCAGAAATGCGAGAAAAACCTGCAGTTATTGGGCATCTTGTAACTGTATGAATCCATACATTCAATTTCTTTTCAGTTATAACTACATACAATTTCAATTAAGTAGTCGTTCATAATCTTTACACTATTCTATGAATTTGACTCCTCCATCTTTCATCCGTCAGGAGCACGCTAAAGAAGGCAAATGCATTGTTTTCACTCAAACTAAGCGGGATGCTGATAGACTGGCAATAGCAATGCAGAGAAACTTCAAGTGTGAAGCTCTACACGGCGATATTTCGCAGAACCAAAGGGAGAGGACCCTTTCTGCTTTCAGAGATGGGAGATTCAATATTTTGGTTGCTACCGATGTAGCTGCTCGTGGCCTTGACGTGCCAAACGTTGATCTGGTGACCATCCCTTTTATAATTTCTATATCTCTCTTTTTCAATGCCCTACTGTTATGTTTGTTTTGGATATGACTGTGGTCATATATGATGCTCAGATTATACATTATGAACTTCCCAACTCTTCGGAGATATTCGTTCATCGATCCGGCCGTACAGGACGTGCTGGGAAGAAAGGCACTGCAATTCTCATGTATTCTTCCCATCAGCTCAGAGACATTAGATCTATAGAACGCGATGTAGGGTGTCGTTTTGTAGAGGTAAGTCATAAGTACACATTGACGTTCTAACACTGAGTTTTGAATCGACTGATTCTGTTGAACTTACATCTGTCTCTTTTCTTGTTCAGCTACCAAAGGTGGCTGTTGATGAGGGGTCATTAGACACGTATGGCATGGATCACGGTGGTGGTCGTTTTGGCTACGGTGGAAATAGGGGAGGTAGTAGGTTTGAAGATTCTGGGTTTGGTCGTTCTAGTGGTTTTGGTAGCTCTTCTAGGGGTGGCGGGTCCCGATTTGGTGGCCCTTCCTCCGGCGGTTTTGGAAGCTCAAGTGGGTCCCGTTTTGGCGGCCCTTCTTCTGGTGGATTTAGAAGCTCGGGTGGGTCCCGTTTTGGCGAGTCTGGTTCTGGCCGTTTCGGTGGGTCAGAATCTGGCTCTGACCGCTCGGGTTCTTTTGGGTCGGGTCGGTCGAGTGGGTTCGGGGACTTTGGCGGGTCGGTCCGAAACAGTGGCTCTCGTGGTGGTTCGAGTCGCTCGAGCGGTTTTGGGGACTTCGGCTCTGATCGTTTCGGTGAGTTTGGTTCTGGAAAGAGTGGTCGTCCTAACCGCTTCAGCGACTTTGACGGCGATGAGAACGCTGGTGACAGCAAAGGGAAGAGATTTTTCTGAAGCCATCAAAGGTATACTTAAGCTAGTTAGTTAGCGTAATGGTCCAAATTCTCGCGTATGAAATCTGATCTAAACGTCGACATGTTTCCTTATTTGAGTTCAGCGTCAGCGTGGGATGGAAACGGCGGTGAATGGATGCTTGCTTCTTCTATAAAACATCATTTCGCCTGCGAACAACTTATATGTCCTACCGAGAAGGTTCTTCTACATATAGCTGTTGCTGCTTAATTGCTTTTGAAGATGATATATACATGTTTAGATGTCTTGTCTGTCTATCTACATCTGCTTTTTTGTCTCAAAAGTCTTTCAAATTCAGAGTTAGGAAGAACACGATGTAAGATATTCAACAACTATGTCGCCTTTGATATGATATATGTCGTGCCTTATTGTAAGAGAGACTTACAGATTGACCGAGCCCATCGGCACAAACTATGATAAATTATTTAGGTTGTGTTTGATATAAAGATTGCAATGTGGGAAAGGAAAAGAGGTGTAAAACTATAAATATTCGATCGAACAACCAAATCTAGCATCGTTTTTCTTCTGTTTTACTCTGCCCACAAATTTTGAAAACCAAGCGTTAAACCTTGAGAAAATGTAAAATCTTTTGTATTTAAATTTGAGATAAAAATAAAAATAAAATGCAGCCCCAATCTAAAAGGAAACGGATGTGTGTGTATATTATATATAGGATTTACACGCCAAGCAAATGAAGCAACACTCTCCAGCCTATTGATTGCTTTCCATTTCATTATTACTGTGTCAACCGACTGGGAGAGGAGGAGGAAAGCAAAGCATATTCTATCTAGCTTAGCTCATCGTGAGTATCTCTGAGAACCTCTCGGTTCCTTTTAATCGGCAATCGACTGTCTCTTGTCGAGTCCTGTATTGGCGATCTTCACTGTTTTGGATTTGATTCATTGGGCAATTCCATTACACCAGCAATTGAGATTGGGTTCCGACTGAAATGAACTCGTCGATTGGAACTTCCGCGTTTTAATCTTGATTGAGATCGCTGCTCTCATTTTCTGTTGCTAACAATTTGCGGTTCAAACTTATTATATGTCGAATGAATGAAATTTTCAAAAGATGATTGATGGCTTGCAAGGAGATACCGACTTGATGATTTTATTGGGTCTAACTAGTATTGGCGAATGTCATAGTTTGATTTAGTGGCTTCCTTGTACATGGAATCTTCATCTTGGTAAAAGCTGCCCTGTGTAATTTTCCATCTGCTGATTCCCGTCTGCACCTTTTTTATCACTAGTTTAGTAATATCTTTTGGCTGCCTGTTGCAGGGTAATATTGATTTTGCTCGTGCCGTATCCATCCATATATGGGTTGAAGTGCTTTTCATGGGTGGTGTAGAGGAGGATGAACCAGCCTCAAAACGTGTGAAAGTATCCTCTGGAGAATATCGAGGCCTTTCAAACGGTACAGCTAATAAAGAAGGAAGTTGTTCCTCGGCTGACTCTATGGCGGCCCGCCGGCTGTCATCTCATGGGGATGATGTGATTGTTGGTTCGAAAGGTGTCATTAAGAAAGTTGAACTTGTTAGGATCCTTGCTGAGGCTTTGTATTCACTTGGCTATTCAAAGGCTGGGGCACGTCTGGAGGAAGAATCTGGAATAAGTTTACACTCTTATATGGTGAATTTATTCAAACAGCAGATTCTTAATGGGCAATGGGATGAAAGTATTGCGACATTACATGAAATTGGTTTACAGGATGAAACTGTAACTAAGTTGGCGTCTTTCATAATTTTAGAGCAGAAATTTTTTGAACTTTTATGTGGAGAAAAAGTCATGGAAGCTTTAAAGACTCTTAGAGCTGAGATTGCACCACTCTCTGTATGTAATGACAGGGTTCGGGAGCTCTCTTACCTAATTGTGTCCCAATCGAAGTCAACTGATAGAACACGTGGCCATGAGTCGCAACTTAGGTCTCGCAAGAAATTGCTGGAGGAACTGAAGAAGTTGCTGCCTCCGACAGTTATCATTCCGGAAAACAGATTGATTGTTCTTGTTGAACAGGCTCTTGACTTGCAAAAGGAGTCTTGCAGGTTTCACAACTCATCACTTGGGGAAATGTCAATACTTACTGATCATCAGTGTGGATGGGACCAGATTCCTTCTCAGACATTGCAGGTAATGTGTTTACAATAATTTTCTCCTTTTAGATGGGGTTCTTCTTCCTTGTGGATTTACGGCGAGTTATTCATGGTTTATATTCCATTGCTGGCTCGAATTCTCTGAACTTTTCAGATACTAACCGATCACAATGATGAAGTTTGGTTCTTGCAATTTTCTCACAATGGGGAGTATTTGGCCTCGTCATCTGCTGATTGTCTAGTGATTATCTGGGAGGTTATTCAGTTTCCTCTGCCTTTTTATTTTGTTTTAGGCGGATTTAATCTCCAGTTTGAGTGTCAAATATCAAGTATTCTGTTGATTCATTGTTTCAAGCTGAGCCTCATTTATAGCTGGCAGATGCATTGTTAGATCAACTGTTACTAGATTTGTCCTTGATGAGGCTGATGTTGTCTGCACAGGTTAAGATTGATGGCCAAGTTTCCATGAAACACAAATTATCTGGACACAAGAAACCTGTCTCCTGCATCTCATGGAGCCCGGATGATAGACAAATCCTTACTTGTGGTGTTGAAGAGACTATTAGACGATGGGATATAGCCTCTGGTGACTGCCTTCATATATATGAAAAGACTGGTCTTGGTTTGGTCTCCTCTGGATGGTCTTTGGATGGAACGACTGTATTTGCTGGTGTTGCCAACAAAAGCATCATATTGTGGGATCTTGAAGGGAAAGAGTTGGAATGTTACAAAGGGCAGAAAACTCTTAACATTGCAGATTTGGGGATCACTGCTAATGGGAAAGAGCTTATTACAATGTGCAACGAAAATGCCATACATTGTTTGGATGGGACACAATGTCTGAGAAATTCATTGAAGAAGATCAAACAATAACTTCGTTTTCGCAGTCTATGGACAGAAAGCTTTTGCTGGTGAGCCTGGTGAATGAAGAGCTTCATCTTTGGGATATAGATGGATGTCCCAAGATGGTTGCTAAATACAAAGGTCACAGACGATCTCGTTATGTTGTGAGGTCTTGCTTGGGTGGACTTGAACAAGCATTTATTGCCAGCGGAAGTGAGGACTCACAGGTGATGTGTTTTCCACTACGATTATTCTGAAGTTGTGTTTTACAACATCGAGAAGTTATAACAACCTTGTCTACGTAGCCATGTCTTTGGTGGAATCACTGACATGTTGGTAAATGTTTTTTGACATAGGTGTACATATGGCACAGATCTTCCTGCGAGCCAATATTGACTTTGGCCGGACATTCAGGAGCTGTTAACTGTGTTAGCTGGAATCCCACAAATCCACATATGCTCGCATCAGCTAGCGATGATCGTACCATACGAATTTGGGGATTGAATCGCATTGACATGGATTACAACGGTACGACTCATACTAATGGCATAAACTGCTGCAACGGTGGCAACTGACCCATCAAAGTTATTACATTTCTTTTGCTTCTGTGCATAAATCTTTCTCCGTTACAGTGTCTGGACCTTCGCTTCACGTGTAACGCCAAAAATGTTGTTGAGGTTTAATTTCGTTGCAATGACAATACTTTGGTAATCTTCGTCGTGGCTTGCTAGAGAAACATGCATGGAATTGGCAACTTTAAGTCTGCCTTTGCAAATGTCTACGAGTCGACATTGCTAATGATTACATCAGGACACAAAATGGATAGATTATTGAGAGAAGAGCTATGTCTGCTAGAATGATCTTGGCAGCAACACAAAATAAAAAAAAAAAAAGGAGAACCAGCCACAGTATCTTTATATCTTACCTTCGACGGGCTTTAGTCATCATACCACCGCGCTTTGGAGACGAAGAACAAGAAGAAGCCGATGTCTGCCTTGCCCAGTTATTCTGCGCCATGTCTTTGCTAAAAGCTTTCATTACATCTTCCTTTAGTTCCATATACCTCGTCTTCTTCAAACTCTGTTCCTCGGGTGTGCCTCTCTCTAACAGCAGAGGCCCCAACGTATCGTCCTCTAACATTCGGTCGAGAAACTCAGAGCAGTTTGGGAAAAACCGCCGACCTGTTTCCACTGCGACGAGTCGAACAAAAAACATCGTCAAACCCCATTTCCAATAATATCACTTCAAAGATCCGTTCGAAAAAAAAATTACCCGTCATTTGCAGGGAGTATAGCCTCTGCTGAAGCCTCCTCACTTGCTCGGATGGTATCTCATTCAAATTCACCTCAGCGAAGTTCCCATACGACCCCTTCGACGACGTAAACTCCTTCGTCGTGTCCGCCTTCGCTATCCTCATCGCCAGCTTGGCTTCCAACGGAAACAGCGCTCGAGCCATCGCCACTGCGCCATAACACAAAGAAAAGCCGCTCGCTCGTTGTTTCCATCCCAAAAACCAACTGGCAATAGAGTAAGTAGCTCACAACAAGCTTAAGCACAAGTCATATACCTCGATTTTCGAAGAGCAAAAGCCTCATGAGGAGATCGTCGGCGACGAACATCGAATTCACGGACACGCTTTCCGCCAAGGGGGGGCTCCTACACATCTCCCTCTCCAAGACGTCGATGCAGAGCCTATCCTTGTTCGTCTCCTTGCCGTGCTGAGTCGCCTCGTTGAAGTCCTTCGGGCGCGTAAGCCTCCTACATATCGCAACCGCCGTCTGCCCGTCCCTCGTCGTGTCGAAGACCGATGCCCCCTGAGAAAGAAGCGCAACGATCACCGACGGGTCCTGCCGCCTAGCCGCCACGTGGAGGGCGGTGAGCCCCCTCGGGTTCCTAAGGCCGACTTCGGCCCTCCCGAGGCTCAAAACCTCGTTCATCACCTTAGGGTTGCAGTAAGCCGCCGCGTAGTGAAGGGCGTACGAAGAGTCGAGAGTCACCTTGTCTGACTCGTCGAGGAGTAAGGCTAAGAGCTCGACGTCGTCCGAGTCTAGCGCTTTGTGGATCCTCTTGACATTTCTTTCGATCGATGGATCTATCTGTAGTAAGAACGGGTCTTGTCCTTCGTTTAGTATAATTTCGGCTTCGGCTCGGAGTAATTTGACTTCGTCCGCGGCTTCGAAGGGAAGCTCCTTCTCGACGATGATGTCGTCGAGGTCCGAACGTGCGATCCTTTGTATGCATTGGGAGAGGAGCGGTTGGAGTTGGAAGTGCGACGCCACTTTAATTATGGGGATTACGTCCTCGGCGAACGCCTTGTCCACGTAGGCGAGCAGCCTCCGCTGAAATAAGAAAAAATTACACGTCTAAGACTAGATGCTAAAGAAATCAGCCTAGACGTTAAACGGCGTGCTGAAATATAATATATAAAATAAATGAAATAAAAACAATGATACACTCTTCAGAAGCTTAAGCGTTTAGGTGAAGTGGTCATTCCGAATCAGAATTACCTGAAAGAGAATCTCGAGTTCTTGGATCTTAAACGTGGCGGAAGCGTACATCATCTCGACGGCGTAGTTAATCGACGGCCCACAGGCGTCGTGGGCGCACGATCTATCGACGCAAGTTGATACCTCGGGCGGAGAGGGCCTAACCTTTCCCGTGTACAGATAGTTCATTACCGCCACGAACGGTTCGTAGCCTACGTTCCCATTAGGCACTAATTCGGACAGTACGTACTTTGGCTTGCTTTTATTGCCTTCTTCTCTTGCGCCGTCTTTCTTGAACAGTTCGTCGAAGAATTCGCTCCTTGCGGCTAAGATGCATCGGTGGACGCCTACGGAGGTTCCGTCGACTTCGATCTCTGCGTCGCTGTAGTCGTGCTGAGGGCAGATTAGTAATTTCTCGAGGCTCGAACTGAGTTTCGTTAGGCTCTGAAGCTCGAGATTGGTAGGGCCCGCCTCGGAGACGGCGGCGATCGGCGCATTTTCATTGCTGACGCATCCGTTTGAAATGTTAGAAGATGCTGAAAAGCTTAGGGATGAAGGGATGTTCTCATCACCATCGCCCATCATTGTTCCTCACCCTTGGAAAAAATATTAGAGAATAAAAATCCAAACTTTCTCACTTCGACATCTCAAAATAAGGTCAACTAACGCAGCTAAACCTTGCAGCCAAAGTCAACTGTCATTGCTTTCGAAATCTCAAGCTATTACACACCTAAAACTAGCAAACTAAGGACGAATATGGAAGCATTCAGACAGAAAGAGGAAATAAAAGACTGAAACTTTGCTTTCTTTCTTTCTTTCTTTCTTTCTTTCTTTTTCTGGGCTTTGGATGATCACGAGGACCACATATTTCTGCGAGAAAGTTAAGGAACAAGTCAAGAAATGTTGGGATAATATGACACGATGATATTATCACTACTGAAGAAGACTCATGGCCATTTTGATCTTTCCAAGTACTTACCAGTGGTTTGAAGTTTCCACGATGGCGCTTGAGTTTACTTGACTTGGGTTCTTGAGTTGACTTTGACTCAGCCAAGAAACAACAGATACACACACGTATGGAGAGGAGAGGAGAGGAGAGGAGATGAGAGTTGATAAGATTCAGTGAAATATCACAAGGAAATAAAAGGAGCTTCTTTGGTTAGATTCTGAAGTGGCAGGTGTCTTGTTCTTAGCCTTTTCGAGGAAAGAACGAAATAACCCCTTGTCTCAGCTCAGATTAAAGCCGTAAAGTATGTAAAAAGGCAAATGCTTATTATATTGCAATAAATGGAGCAGACAGCATAGATAGATGATGACAAAGAAAGGACGACGAATTGGCAAAACGCAAAAGTGGAGGCGCAATTCGTAATTAACCACTAATAGAGGGGCCGCTGTGGGATAACTGACTCTCAGGGGCATTTACGTAAAATGCGATTTATTTTCCTTCCCTATCCTTCCCACTAAATTCAAAATTCTGTATCTCGAAGAATACGAGTCATTAAAGCACAGTGACACTCTCAATCTCTCCCCGATATGGTAACAACAGCTCAGCTAAAGTATTCAACGGTTCTTCTCAGAAGATTTGCACACTAAAGCTCTTAGTGATTTCAAATGGTGTGGTCCTGGCTCCGTTGTGGAGCAATGCTGGCGACTATGTTAGGCTTTGTAGGTAGAGCTGTAGCCTCCGCCGCCGCATGTATTGGTTGCTTTCGAAGCAGCGATTCTCCTTATCGGATACTTCCTGCGCCGGTCAGATCTTGAATTTCTTGATTTTTTCTATGATTTCTTTCTTTACAGTAATCTGATCTGAGTTCTTCGTTGATTTTCTTTTTTTCCATTTTTACTCTTGTCTATCTAATCGCGTAGAAATTTTGAGTTGTTTGATTTCTTCAGGACGGCGAGGTTATCGAGAATCACAATGCGTTGTCGGATCTTTCTGTTCCTAATGGTAATCGATTTCGTGATTTAATTTATGACTACGATAAGTTGATCTTTTCGTTTGCACTGTTTAGAGAAATCGATTTGATTTTCTTAGGGAATGATGTTGTCAACTAATCGTATTTCATTATTTGGGATGAATGATTAGATGAGTTTCAACGAGATGACGAGGAACGCTGGAATCTACTTTTTGATGGATTTGATGTTGGCGAGCTCGAGGATGAGGTCTTTGTCACATCCTCTCTGTCACTGTATCAAGATAGACCATCTTTTCCTTTCCTATGATAGAGCTAACTAATTAAAACTTCGGTATTCAGTTCTTCAGTTTCCAGCTAATCTTGTGAATTCAACACTAGTGATGCATGGATCATAGGCTTTTGATCGTCAATAACATGCAGTTCTGAGTTCACGACGATGAATGATATGAACATAGGGAAACTATCTGTAGTGCGGCACCTTGTTACTCATTAAGATTATTGATGCTGATGAAACTAATTATTATGTAGGCCAAGTTCCTTAAGACTTGTGGCACAATACCTGAAACTCCTGTTGAAATTCGCAAGGCTTTATCGGCTGAAAATGTTGAAGCTAAACCGTATGGATTTAATCCGGCGCCCACAGATAAATTGAACCTAGAGAACGAAGGCGACAAATGTTCAAGAGGAGCAAATTCTTCAGTGGGAACTCCTAGTCCCAACAGGCATGTCTTTATCAGAATATGAAACTGTTTGGGCTTAATAACTTTTCAGATTTGTCCAATAGTGTTCTTAATGGTATTTTTGGGACCTTTCAGCCGCATGATTGAAGGCAGTAATTCCAGGAAAGATTCAGAAACCTCTGAAAATGGAATGACACCAACAGATACAAACGAAAAGAGAACTCTTTGCTCGGAAGTTTCGTCCGTTTCGCCCAGAGCCCTTCCTACGAGTCCACAGTGCAGACAGAAGACTGTTCGATTCGATTTTGAGCCCGAAAGTTCAAGTTTCTCATCAGAATGCCCTTCCTCGGATAGCTCTAGTCAACGATCATATCGATCAGGCTCAACTGCACATAAAAGCGTATGCCCAACTCCGTTGAAACTAAATGATGAGATGCAAACCCCTGGCACTACATTCACTGGATATCTGCACAATGCAACGGATGGGAAAACTGCTAGGATGATCAGATCTCAGTATGTATACACAGTCCCCAATCCAGTCGAATATCCCAACCATTTAAAAGAACTAAACCGTGAGATTTATGGTCTTGCATCACTTCAAGAACTTGACGTCAATGGCTATGAAACCTTGGCATCAACCCCAGGAGCAGGAAAGGCAGTAAAAGATATCAAAAGTAATGAGCCAGCATTAGCTGATCAAGAAGATGGATATCTCGAGCATTTTGACTCAGATTCTAAAGAAAATGTGTATGTCTGGAAAACTCCACGCTATAGACCCATGTTGGGCGACGAAACTTCGCACGTTTCGCCTCAATGCTGGGGGGAGAATGGGATACCGAACTCAACCACCAAGTACAAAGAGGTTAGTTTTTTCTTCCCCTTTTGCTTTTGCGCCGTCGTTTTGCCACGAAACAAGCAGGAACCTGAAACCGATATGAATCGCAGGATCAGAAAGTTCATTGGCACGAGACGCCATTTGAAAAGAGGCTCGAAAAGGCATTATCTGCAAGAACCTTCGTACTCCAGGTGTGTGTAACCGAAAGCTTTTGTGTAGTAATATTTATTCAAGATCATCGTACTTGAGCGTTGGAATCTTTGTCTGAATGCTGCTGACCGAAGTTTGTCTTTGTTCGCATTTTTTGCAGGAAAGAAGAGCATGAGTATGATATGGAGTTTGAGTTCACCATCATCTTATTCGTAGAGCTATTAAACAGTAGATACATTTATTTCATTTAAGCTTCGAGTATTGGTGGAAAAGACATTTTTGCCACTACGTGCTGCTGTCGGTGTAGATTAATTGGACCGTTTGGCTTTAGGCTGTGTTTGGCGTACGAGAAAATTACAAAGTCTTCAATAGTGGTGATAATATTCAAACATTATGATATCGCTGTGAATAATATGCAGAACATAATTTTCTAAATCGTACGTTTGTCAAAAAAAAAATAAAATTCTTGGACGTCTTAGTTCCGTTAAGTGACGTTTCTAAATTGAAGGAAATATTGCTATAGATGATTGTGAACCCAAACGAGGCATAAGATAATTACAAAATTGTTCGGCGCATTTTAGCACTCTCTTTCTTTTGACTCGGGAAATCCCCAGTAGCTGATAGAGTAGCAGAACACGCTCAACGCTAAGATCAAGCAAGCGAAAAATGCTGGTGAGTTGATCCACAAATCTTTCGCCTTTCATGAAGTGATAGCTAGGGTATAAGAATTCAGCTGCAGATCGGTTAATTTGATGATTTTTTTTCTTCTTATGATTTGTGTGATTCAAGCTTGATTCTTTGTCTGTTTACGTGATTGCAGTAAGTTGACGACATAGCTGATAAATAAGGAACAAAATGTTGGGTCGTTCTTCAGTTCTTCTGTCTAGAAATGGGAGTTTCAGGGCTGAAAATCTCGGCCAGCATGCGCTGGCTATGATTGGTAACTTGTGCTTTACGTTTTTTGTAATTGGGGTCTTGATCTTCACGATTATTGCGGCCACGTATGAACCCGAAGACCCTCTGTTTCACCCTTCCTCGAAGATCTCAAACTTCCTTACATCAGAATCAAATGCCACGTTTAAATCTGATGTGGGCGTTGTCAAGACTGGGGAGGACTTTGTAGCCTCCAACCAAACTGCATTTTCCACATTTATCAACATAACTGATGTAGATTCTGCGGCGAATACTGATGTTGAAGAGGCTGCACTTGTCTCAGAGAATCGGGATTGTTCGACGGATGATCCGATCGATTGCCGTGATCCTGACGTTTTCCATTTGTTAATGAAGTCTGCCATCGAAAAGTTTAAGGATATACATTTCTACCGATTCGGTAAGCCAGTTCCTGGTAATAACGACAGTTCTTGCCACATGGCGTGGCGTTTTAGGCCCAAAGAAGGGAAAGCTGCTGCATTTTATAAAGACTATCGAAGCTTTACTATCACGAGGTTGAATAATTGCACGCTGAGTGTGGTTAGGATTGGCAATTATCACTCTGGTGGGAATGCTAGAAAAAGAAAGGGTAAAGGTAGGGGCAGAGACAAGGCTAAGGAGGACACAGAGGTGTTTGAGAAGGTTCCACCGAAGGTTGAGGATAACCCTATTGCCTTGCCAGAGGTTGGAGAAACGGTAAACGATGCATTACCTGAGGTGGAATCTGAAGCCTCCTTTACCGATGGAAAATACTTGATTTATTCAAGTGGAGGGGATAGGTGCAAGAGCATGAATCAGTTCTTGTGGAGTTTCACCTGTATGCTTGGCGAGGCTCAGTACTTGAATCGTACTCTTGTTATGGATCTAAGCATATGCCTTTCGAAGATCTACACTACTTCAGGCCAGGACGAAGAAGGAAAAGACTTCAGATTTTACTTCGATTTCGAGCACTTGAAGGACTCGGCATCTGTGCTTGATCAAACCCAGTTTTGGTCAGATTGGGGCAAGTGGCAGAAGGAGAACAGTTTGAATCTCCATCTCGTGGAGGATTTTAGAATCACTCCCATGAAGCTGGCCAGCGTCAAGGATACTTTAATCATGAGAAAGTTCGGGTCTGTTGAACCAGATAACTACTGGTATCGAGTCTGTGAAGGCGAGGCCGAGTCTGTTGTACAACGCCCTTGGCACATGGTTTGGAAATCAAGAAGATTATTGGACGTAGCTTCTGCAATTTCGTCGAGAATGAACTGGGATTTCGATTCCGTTCATGTCGAGAGAGGAGATAAGGCAAGAAACAAAGAGCTTTGGCCAAATCTTGATCGAGACACTTCGCCCGAAGCCCTTCTTACTACCCTTCAGGACAAAATTGAAGATGGGAGGAACCTTTACATCGCTACGAACGAGCCAGACACTTCGTTCTTTGACCCTCTTAAGGATAAGTACTCCACTCATTTTCTCGACGACAACAAAGATCTCTGGGATTCTAACAGCGATTGGTACGCCGAGACAACAAAGCTCAACAATGGAAATCCAGTGGAGTTTGATGGTTACATGAGGGTGTCCGTTGACACCGAAGTGTTCTTGAGGGGCAAAAAGCAAATAGAAACTTTCAACGATCTCACCAAGGATTGCAAAGACGGTATAAATACGTGCACAGCGACCAGCTGATCGGTTCGAAACTGCCTCAATGCTTATTTTGGTTTGATATTTTGTCGTTGCTCAACTAGGTATTGTGTGTGTATCAGTCAGTATGTAGACGCTGCTAATGTTTTGTGTTCCATATCTTATTACATGTACTTCGCTTCAATAAAACCTTGACTTTTCTTGAATGTTAAGAGTAGCTCTCATTTCGTATTTGTGCATTTTATTACAATTGACATAGTACGTTGAAATTAGCCTTTCTCATTCTCTCCAATAATAGTAAATCAAGAACATGTCCCCTAAAAATATGGATCAGCTAAACTCAATATCAGTCCCTGGTATGGCGGATATTTTAGAAAAATGCTTGAAACAGATTAATTTAATGGCGTGAGGATGATTCTTTCCCATGCATTTCCGACCCACTTCGTCTCTCCTGTCGCAAGAACTTGATCGTATTCAGGTAATCTCTATTCAATCTTATCGTTGTCAATTGAGAAAGTCTATTCGTTTGTTAGATTGAACATTACAAAAGAATCTGAATCTTGTAATCGCCATACCCTTCTGCTGTCTCTTGTGTTGTATGATGGATTTTGAATTCAAACAACACTCTTGTTTTCTGGTTTCAAATTCCTCCTCTATGCCCAGGAACGATCTGCTACCATTGCTTTCAGACAGGTTTTTGTGGTTGTCTTAGCCTCAAAGCAGAGGAAAAAAAAATGGCAGAAGATCCCATGACAAGTAGCAGAAAGTATCAAAAGCCAGCAATAACAACGAAGATCCCTAACCTGCACGTGGAAACAGCCACGAACAAGCCGCCTGGCTCGCCGCGCTCCGTGCCATCCTCGCCGGGCGCATTGCAGAAGTCAAACACGGTGAAAAGGTACACTTGCATGTGCTCACCGACCACACACGCTGGCTCGTTCAGGTGCAGATACCACAGAAACGCTGCCCTGAAAAGGAACGGCGTTTCCATGGGCTCAAAACTCAGCGAGCTGGCCAATAAGTCAGCCGTGGGCTGCAACAAATCGCCGAGCGAGCTTCACAAAGAGTCTCTATCTTCGGACTTTGAGTTCTCTTTCGCTTGAAATCGAGGAAAAGACAAGATTTTTTTGTCACGATCGTCGGTCGTTTTCATTATTTCTTTCATTGGATTTCATGAGATATGAGAGTTCGAAATCGCTATCTCTGTCCAGATTTCCTAACACTAGCACAATAATGTTATGTAAGGGCAGCATAGGGTTATTAAATTTGCAAATTTTTGCTCAGTGCAGTATACATATGTGTGTGCGTGCGAGTGTGAGGCAAGAGAGTATAGTATCATGACATAAAACATCATTCCAATAAGCAACTCAAATCAAAACAGCATAGTATATCATAAAACAACTCATCAATAAACAACAATCACAAAGAAAAAGGAAAACCCAGCAAACCCCATATCATCATTCATCACCAAAGAATCATCAAAATCCCCGCAACAAAAGCTGAAACAGCAAGCCCCTTACCGCCCGACCCCATAGCCCTAATAGCAGACGACTTAAGTGTAGAGCTAGGGGAACCTAAATCGCTCGGCGGGCTATCAGCATTAGGCGCCTTACCATGATGAGCCTCGGGCGCCGGGGCAGGGGCAGAAGCAGGCGGGAAATCCGTCCCAAAGATAGCTTCAGGCAACAAAACCCTATCGGTCTCATAAATTGCAACTGGATCAGCGGCATGAACTGCGCTGATAATCTTAGTCCTTGTCCATCCCGAATCTACGCGGACAGTCCCAGAATTATCGGTGAAGTTCAGACCGAACCCTCCGCCGGCGCCGGCCAGTGTCTGAACGGGGTTTTGGTCGCTGAGCTTCTTGAACTCAGAGAGAGCATAGTAATGAGGCAATGCGTGGAAAAGGCATAGGTTCTTGATTTGGTCTTGGGTGAGGTTCGAGAGAGGTGGGCTCTTGAGGGAAGAGAATGCCTTGTCCCCGGGCACGAACAGGGTCAGCCCTTCGACGGTGTTGTTCGCCTTGTCTTGGAGTGTTTGAATGACTTTTGTTGTCTGAAGGTAGTTGAGGAAAGTGTGGAAAGGGCCGGCGACGGAGAGGAGGTCGGTTAGGTTTATGAACTCGGGCGCTGGGGCGGGCGCTGGTGTTGGGGTTAAGACCTTAGGCTGCGCAGTTGATGGCGATGGGAAACATAGGACGAGGGTTAGTGCAATAACGAGCGACGTGCAAAGGTTCGTTTTTGGGACCATTTTGTTTTGGGGTTTCTCTTCGGCTTCCTTCCAACCTGATCAATGACAATGTTGTCAGTAAGCTAACACATCAGTTAAAATAGTGAAAATGAAAACAAATCTGCTGTTTTATCGATTAGAAAGTAGAATACATTTTCTGCTCACAAACTACAGATAGGATTTCAAACAAGAGATCGGTTTAATGTTCCAAGTTTCTGCATAAAAATCTGTAATCCCAAGATGCAAACAAGATGCAAGGAGTTAGCAGAATTGCAATGCTTCCTCTGCTCATTAACAACTTCAGATCTTTCAAAGTACCATAAAAAGATACGAAGTCAACTGCATGAGGACCAGATCTGAACTTCAAATTTCACTTGTCAATACAGCAGATATGAATCTTACGCAAAATCAACAATGTAGATCGAACAAAGCCTACAGTTCGTTAAAAGAACCCAGATCGAGATCAGAGAACAATTTCCTTACAACGTAGCAGCGAAAACTGGATCAGAAGAAAACACTCACCTGCTGCAAGAAACAAGCAGAAGAGATGAACGTTAAGCAGCTGTCTTGATTAGATTTCACTGCAAGAACACCACCAACTGAGACTGTTTGTCTTTTTCAAGTGAAAGAAAAGAAACAGTAGTGTAATATTAATGCAATCTGATTATAGTAATACCACAGAGAGAGTAGTTAAAAATTATAGTGCTAATTAAGTTTCCGATCCATAAAGATATTTTAAGTTAGTTTCATGCCTCTATCAGAAAACTTTTAGGGTTAAGGACCCAATTTTTATAAAATTTAGAGATATTGACCTAAACTTTATGTAAGGGTTATACAATGTATATGAATTGATATCGGACTATCGTTTTGTGTAATTACAGAACAATGAACTGCAGAACGATGAATTGGTACTGCAGAATCATGAAGTGGTACTGCAGGTTCATGAAGTAGTACTGAAAAATACATAGGTGTATCTTAAAAGAAAAAATTTTCAGACAGAGCCTAAAATAACTTTTGTTGGGCTCTTGATGTCAAATTGCCCCTAAATTATAATCACTAAATTAATTTAATTAATGTAATAAATTATGAGATTTGATTACGCTGTGAGATTACTCGTGATAGACAGCTGGCCGACGCACCGTCACCAGAAAACGACACGTCGCTTGTTGAGCGGTGATGGGCTTATGGGCCCATTTATCTACTATAGGCCCAATAATGCTTAAAGCCCATTAAATGTTGATAACGGCAAGCCTAGAATTTTCCTTTTATTAAATTCGGACTAGGTACGCTATAAATAAAAGGAGAGCATCAGTACTCTCATTTTACCTATTCCACGTAATTAGATGAGAACGAGCTTAACCCTAATCTGCTTTCTTCTCCTTCCGTTATTCGATTGAAGATCTATTCGTTACGATCTCAACGATTCATCGATTGATTCTCGTCCGACGTAACTGTTGTCTATTGCTCCTAGCTGAATGCTGAGGAAGGAATTTGGTTGCGGTATCGTGACGCGTCGTCTTACAATATTGGGCGTGGTTTTGTTGAAGGCCTTCGGTTTAAAGAGCATAACGTTTCTATCGGGAGATCAACCATCGAGGAATTTGTTTTGAAGGTTTTTTTCGAGGTGGTAGAGGATCGAGTAGCTCGTCTGCAGCAGAGGGCATCTTTTGGGCGATTTTCGTTGAGTGAGGAGTCCTCCGATTGGGATCGTATGGATATGGCGGTTTCTGGATTTGATCTCTCCCTCAGGAGTTCGGAGTAATTTGCTTTGGAGATTTCCGGAAGGATTAGGAAGTTTTTTATTGGTTAATTTCAGAGTAAAAAAAAGATAAATTTATTACAAAAATCATTGGGTTTTTGGCTGTACTTTGCTATTTTTTAGTTGAATGTTTTTTATTTTTGATCAATTGACAGACATTTTATCTGTTTAGATCCCTCTGCTTGAGGGAGAAGGTTATACACATATACTAAAATTAGAAGAAAATCAAAACGAAAGGGAAGGCCTAATGGCTGTTTATTATAAATTCAAAAGTGCAAAAGATTTCGATTCGGTTCCTACCGATGGCCACTTTATATCAGTTGGGCAGTTGAAAGAGAAAATTTTTGAATTAAAGCATTTGGGACGGGGTACAGATTTTGACCTGGTTGTCACCAATGCGCAGACTAGTGAAGGTTGGTTCTGTTTCTTTGTCAATTCTATTCGAATTTATTTTAGCAGTGTGAGTTATAGGATAGGGGCCTTTGAGTGTCTTATCACATGGGGTTTCATTTGAGTTCTTCAACGGAAGGATATGAGTACATTTGATATTCGTGTTTTAGGATATGCCCTATCCTAGTCACTTCTTATGATCGCATTTTGAATTATTTGAGTCCCATGCTTCATTTCATTTATTGTTTACATTTCAGAATATCTCGATGAAGCGATGCTAATTCCCAAAAACACTTCAGTTTTAGTTAGCCGTGTCCCGGGACGTCCTCGAAAGCCCATAGTAGCTGCACCTGATGAGCAAGAACAGTATTTATTCTTTCTTTTGATCTTATTTGAATCTATTATTATAGCTCGTAGGAATATAAAAGAAAAGAATGAGACTTTGTTGGTCGAACTGATTGGTGGACCGTCGATAATTGGAGATATGTAGAATAGAGAGTCTTAGTCTGTTTTGTTCATGCTGCTGAGAAATTTCGTTGTTTCTTTTTTGTATGAATGTGGTATATAGGGTAAATGTACAGAATGGTATGGATGATGTTCAACCTTCAAGAAATAACTTTATAGGGGCAGAGCCATCTTCGACGAAATTTGTATGTCTCATTGTTTAATCCCCTCGGAATAATAAAATTTCCACCATTAAATAATAAGTTTGTTAGAGCTGTAGTTCCAAGTCGAGCATATTTTGATTCGGTCCTTGCAGGCTGAAGATTTAGAATGGGACGAATTTGGAAATGATCTCTATGCATTTCCTGATCATAACCCCGTGCAGTCAAGTGTTCCAGTTCATGATGCACCTCCGGTCAGCCAAGAGGATGAGGAGAGCAAGATCAAGGCCTTGATTGACACTCCAGCCCTGGACTGGCAGAGGTTAGGTTTCATAGTTCTTTGGTACTTATTTTATTAATAGTAAATTATTGATTGACATCTCTTTTCTCGTTTTACCCATTATAAACTGCTACATTTCGTTTTCCACAGCCAACCTTCTGATGCATTTGGTCCAGGCAGAGGTTTTGGTCGGGGAATGGGTGGAAGGATGATGGGGGGACGTGGCTTTGGTATGTTGATCATCCTTTTTGTGTGTGCTTTTTCCACCTTTACACGTTGCTTTTATAGGTCATAGCTAATATCAAGTTTCCCCAACCTATTGTGCTACTATTGCATGTGGAATGTTATTTAAAAAGTTGGGTATTCAATATTTAGTGTTTAATATCTGCATTTTTTGGTGATCGTCTACTAACGCCTTCGACATTAATCCTTCGGTTCATCAGGCCGAGGTGTATTTGAGAAGAAAACGCCACCTCCCGGCTATGTATGCCACAGGTGCAAGGTGCCTGGTATGTTGGATGTTTTTTTTGTGCATAAGTGGGTTATTCTCCAAATGTAATTTGAAATAAGTTAAATTCAACTATGTAGTTTCCACTGCTCAAGCCTTATCATACTGCAAAATTATTTCGTATAGGGCATTTCATTCAGCATTGCCCGACAAATGGTGATCCTAATTTTGACGTCAGAAGGGTCAAACCTCCTACTGGCATCCCAAAGTCGATGTTGATGGCAACGCCTGATGGGTCGTATGCTTTGCCCAGTGGAGCTGTAGCTGTCATGAAGCCAAATGAGTATGATTGAACAAATGAAAATTTAAAAATTAAGTAATGGTAATTATTTCCTTTGAAATTCAAGATGGATTTATATAAATTGTTTGCTATAGGGCTGCCTTTGAGAAAGAGATCGAGGGGATGCCATCGACACGATCTTTAGGAGATTTTCCACCGGAACTGCACTGCCCACTGTGTAAAGAAGTAATGAAGGATGCCGTCCTTACTAGCAAGTGTTGCTTCACAAGCTTTTGTGATAAATGTAAGATGAATGTGTGTTTGGACCATATCTCCTAACATAAATCTATTTCAATGAGGTGAATTTTCTGCTCAAGTTGTCGGAACTGGAAGCTTCTTCTAACTAGTGTTTCACTTTCTTGCTACCTTAGGCATAAGAGATCATATCATTTCGAAGTCAACGTGCGTTTGTGGGGCAACAAATGTTCTAGCAGATGATCTTCTGCCAAACAAGACGCTGAGAGATACTATTAGACGAATCTTGGAGTCCAACAATAGCAGTGCAGAAAAAAATGGAAGCGCATTTCAAGTCCAAGGTCATTGTCCTTATCTAGTTCGTTTTTAGTATTCCTCCAATTTTTTTGCTTTCCTCACCTAGGGTTTTAACTTGATTTACTCTGCCAAATGGCCAGACATGGAATCAAGAAATCCGCAAGCTAAGGTTCCATCACCCATGCACTCTGCTATCTCAAAAGAAAAACCAGTGTCAGTTGCACCGCCTGAGAAAGAAGAGACTTCAAATGCTAAAGAAGCTATAGATGAAAACATACCATTAGAGCTTGGACAAGGGAGCATTCCACAAGTGCCTGATGTCTCAGAAGCTACCCATGACTCGAGAGTCGTAAAGGAAGCACCATCCCAGGGTAGTGCTCCATTTGCCGATGAAGAGGTGGGACAAAAAAGTGGTGGAGAAGCAGGTAAATCGCCAATTCCATCTTGTTCTTTTTTGGCTGCACAGAGTTGGATCTGAATTCAAGAAATGTACTTCTGTTCACAGGAAAAAAGAAGAAAAAGAAGAAAATGGCCGTTCCTCCTGGTGGTATGGTTTGAGTCCTATCTGATATTTCCTTTACTCATTCGCGTCTTTATGGTTCTGGCTAGCATTATTCAATTTATAAAGCATAATATTTTCATTGCAACTGAAATTATACGCAGCTGCAGAGATGCAGTGGAGACCAGCCCCAGACTTTCCACCTTATTACCCGATGCCAATGGGCCCTCCGGCGTTTAATCCTTATATGGGTGGTCTTCTACCTGGACCAGCAGGCCCAATGCCTCCATATGCAGGCCACATGCCCTTCATGGGCTATGGGCCTAGTCCAATGGATATCCCTTTTGGTGGTGTTTTCCCGCATGATCCGTTTGGAGGACCAGGAGGCATGATGCCTTATGGACCTCCTCATGGTCAGAGGTATTATATTTTTTTGTTATGTTTTAACCTCTTTCATTCTCTGTTGCCGGTCATTTGACAATTTTAATAGAGTATCATTCAGATTTTATTGTGTCTACTCCAGGGACCTTGCCGAGTTGGCTATGGGATTCAATGCTGGACCACCTATCATGAGTAGAGAGGAATTCGAGGCTCGAAAAGCTGATCTGAAGCGCAAGCGTGAAATGGAAAGACAGGGGGGAAGGTAATGACCTTGCATTCTTCATTAACATATTCATTTAGTAGTTTCATAATTCACTAAATATTGGCACTATCCTTTTTGTCCAGGGAATTGCCTAAAGATCGGGAATATGGGAGAGAAAGCAGCAGCACAGTTCATGCCTCTTCTGCTCGATCCAAACCAGTACTTATCTTTATTTGCAAACTATAGCTCTGTACCTTAATGCATGAGTTCAAGTTCATGTTTTGTGAAATTCATGTCAGAAGAGGAACATCAAAGCCCTCAAATTTCCTTACCGTAAATTTTCGTAGTAGAATATGATTATGTCATTTGACTAATTCGTATTTGCAACATAATCGTGAATTCCCTTTCAGGAGCAAAGGCATATTCCACCTCCGTCAACCTCAGATCACCAGCACCCTCGCCACAAATCTGAGAGGCGTTCACCTGATCCAAGGTACTTCGAACACCCTCGACCCTCCTCTAAGAAAAAATCCGACCATGACAAATCTCACAAGGAAGAAACGCGCAGTCGCGAATATGCTGATTCTGATTACGAACGCCGAGCTCACAAGAAGCCCAGCACACGCCACCACCGCAGTGACCATGCAGATCATGAATATGACCGCTCTTACAGAGAAGAACAAAACCAGCGTCAAAGGGAGAGCCACCACCTCCACCGTGGCCATGATTTTGACATTAGTCATAGAGAAGAGCCCATGTCCACCGTCGACAAGAAAAACAAGTCTAGTGTCTTCTCACGCATCAGCTTCCCTGAGAAAGACTCGAACTCGTCAGCTTCCAAGAAAAGAAAGCTTAGTTCACCTTCCCGAGAAACTTACAACGATCCAACTCAAAGGATGAATGGCTATGACAGAGAGCAGAAAATGGTATCGAAGTCGAGGAAAGTCGAGGCAGCCACCGTGGGCACGTCGGTAGATCACGAGAGTAGCGAAGACGACGACGAAAGGCATTTTAAGAGAAGGCCTTCGAAGTACACTTCGTCTCCTCCACGAGATGCCTCTGTGGAAGAGGGGGCACGCCACTCTAAAAGTTCGAGGGATCAGCGCGAAAGGGAAAGAGATCATCGCAAGCACAGATGAAGATGATGAAATGCTATTTATGATTCTAATTAAGATTCCTATGAGAATAAAGGATGATGGATAAACACGTTTCTATTACTGATTGAGCTTTTCCTTTTATGGTAACGTTTGTGGGAGCTCTCTTTTGATGTCTTAAGCTCCAACATATGTGTTGTGCTTTTCTTCAAGAGTTTGATAGTGATATTTGAAAGGTAGTTTCCTAAATTAGTAATCTCTACTGAATTTTTTGCTAACATCAACACCCTAACACTTCCTGTCCGAAAATTATGGCAAATGGGACAATAGGCCCACGTAACGTAAACGTATGGATTGTCACAAACGAAACCACGTAAAGGGAGAAGACAATTTGATTGATTATATTAGAAAGTGTGCACGAGGACCACTCTTTAAGGAGCTACTTGCAGCCTTGCATTGCCTTAAAACCGCCATAAAATTAAATAAAGCCGCGACCTTTGAGATTGTATAGCAACATGCCCATCTCGTCGAAAATGAACCTTCAGCAGTGTTTCTGTCATTGATTCACTCGTTACAAATTGTGCCGATGTTTCAATACTCAAAGAGAGATGGGATTTTCGGCCAAGAACTAGATCTACATACAGCCGTAAAAGGTGGCGTCTTGGGCGGGGAAGCTGTAGATGGGTGGTGAAGTTAACGGCAAGTTAGATCTGAAGAAGATGATTGAAGAGCTCAACTTGTCTCAGGTTCCATCTGTCCATCTGCCCCATATCCCTCGAACCAATGCAAGACCCCATCACCCTTTGCACAGGCCAAACCTACAATAGATCAAACATTCTCAAATGGTTCAGTTTAGGACACTGCACTTGGCCCACTACAATGCAAGAGCTTTGGAATGATTCCCTAACGCCAAACAAGACTCTTTATCAGCTGACCTACGCTTGGTTTCATCACAAGTACTTACAGATGAAGAAGAGATCTGAAGATGCAGAGGGAGGGCTATGCAGCTTCTCACCACCCTCAAGAAGGTTAAGGGCCAAGCTAGAATCCAAACCCTCGAAGAGCTGAGGCAACTCGCCGTGGCAGTTCATCATGCACGGACAGGTGAGGTGTTTAACCGTAAGCGTTGGATCGATACCTCAGTTGTTAGAAACCATACCCATCTTAGGACCCGACTGTGTAGAGCTGGCCTTGTTTGTAATAGACTCGCTGGCCTCTGTGCCCGAAGGGAGACAAGCTTTGAAAGATTGCTCGATAGCAGTTCCCACTCTTGTCAGATTGCTGATGGGAATATCCGATGAATGCACTGAATACGCTATATCGATCTTGTATTCAGTGTGCAAATCCTCGCCCGATGAGTGTTCTTCCATGGCTGTAGATTCAGGGCTCGTTGCAAAAGGGCGGCTGAGCTGTTGAAGCTCTTCAGCCTGAATAATTATTCAGATACCATGTTCATTTCCAAGTGCAGATCCACAAGAACGATACAGTGAGTATTGTAGAATGTAATAAAGAAAGATTTCACATTTCTCAAGCAGCAGAATCATGGATTGATGGAGGAGGCTCGTTGGAGCCGAATAAAGTTTGATGATACGGTAAAAGTTTCGCCTGCAGCGATTTCGATATCTCTGCAAATAAATAACGTATTCTTTGGAGATTCAAGATACCACTCCGACTTATCTTTGTAGCTAGCTTGGATGAGTTTTGATTTGAGGTGCAATACGTACATTTTAATCTCAAGTTGTTAAAGTTATGATAGCTTAGCTGCGAAACCAATAAGTTTGTAACAGTTTGTTATTTGTTGTATTAGTTGCATCAATGTCCTAATCGAAATCAAAGCAAGCACAAGGGTTTACACACAAAAGAAGCAAATTTTGATAATTGAGATGATACAACACACAGGAAAAATATGTGTTCGAAGCCATTTCTACAGGAATGATAATCTGAAGTCATACAAATACGACGGGCCAGCTAAGAAAACTGCGAAAAAATCCAAAGCGAGCTCATTCGATCTGCAAGCTTGGTTCTTGGTTTCCCATCATAATAAATCTAACCTTGGTTTAGAAAGAATCTATTCTTTCGCCTCAGAATCAAAATTTTTCGCAAAGAATGCATCAAGTGGTCCGTAATTTGGAGAATCTGATTTACTCGAATTATCAGAAGGCAGAGACCTGATGCAACTAAGTATATGCTCGAGATCGCAACGAAGCCTGAAAACATGGTATAAGAAAATTAGACGCCAGAAACAAAGGTGAGATACCGGCTTGACCTTTTCTAAGTAATCTTTCATGAGATTGAAAATGTTATTCGTTCATTACCTGCTTTTAGCTTGTGGAGTGCTTATCTCGAATTGAGAAAAAGCTTCAGATATCTGAGAGTGCAAGATCGTAACAACTTGCCTGCAATAGTAGGTATGTTTAACATGGTATCAATTGGTGATTCGATCTTGTAAGCGACTCACAAATCATGAAGTGAGAGGGTGCATTGGATATGATTATTACCCAAATATGGACCGAACGTCTTCGTCAAGGAGGAGTTTAGATAGCGTACGAAAGAGATATCCAACTTCCTGAGACAGGTGAAACGACACGCATGAGAGAGAGAGAGAGAGAGAGAGAGAGAGAGAGAGAGAGAGAGAGAGAGAGAGAGAGATTCCATAATGAAAATAGCTATTGTTGCTCGTAACTTATCATAATACCGGCCATAAAGACCAAAAATTGGAAGTGAACCCATCAGGGAAACAATTTAACATCGAACCGTCTGATGCATAAACATAATTCAGAAGTAATATGGGAATATCAAATTAATGAAAAACTGTACCTTGGTTAGGGAGCGAGCAAATTGACTAGGTTGTACGTCTGTGCCCTCAGATCTATTCCAACCTTCAACTATTTGTGGCAAGCTCCGTGTATGAACCAGCAATCTTTCCCTCATTATCTGAACCAACTTTGAATGGATCTCATCACGGTGATTTTTGTAATCCTGACGACAAGCAAGGATGAAAGATGTATTAGATCATACACTAGAAGAGGCTAACAAAATAAATAGGATGAAATATGGGTTTTGCTACAATGTCTACTCTCAAGACTGGATCAAAATGATCACTGAGAAAGGGTACCAATGCAACCAGTAGAGAGGAGCCCATCGCACGCTTAAATGTTCTCAAAATCTATTACTTGCAATGACGAAATCATTCATGAGCTTATTGAAATTGCTTTTGTAGCTCAAATGATCAAGATGCAATATACATTAAACCATGTCTCACGTTAATGAGAATTCATCGGTTCAATTGGAGTAAACTTTATAATTTTGTTCAGCTAAGAAAAGGAAAATGGAGAACTCCTTACAGTTTCTACCCGATGAATCTCTGACTGAAGCAACCCTTTATACGAGTCTGGCACTTTGAGCAGAAGAACTCTCCTAATCTCTTTGTGAAAGCACAAAACGAAGTATGCGATCAGAGAGGCCCTCATATTGTTAGCAGAAAGACCACATTCACAAGATATGTTTGATAATTTACAGCTAAACATATTAAAGTGCCAGTGCCATCTTAAAAGAATGTTACTTGGACTTTAAAAATTAATAAATCTACTGGCAGTTAAATAGGCTAAAATGATGGAGCTTCAGATACATGTGTGTGTGTGTGTGTGTGTGAAAATCTAGAAACGTAAAATTTTAAATGACTGAAACAGTTTCCCATTTAGTAAATTTCCTGGCTAGAAATTTCACTCAGCAGTGGCCATAAAAATAGTAAATTTTGTCCCGATGAAAATAAAGGGTGTTTTTATTGAATAATTTCAGTATTTAACGGACGTACCAGGAATGATAGCATACGTGCAACTAATAACTTGACTTGCCATAGCTAAGTGTCGAGCAGTAATTGATCTCAAGCCAGACACCTGCAATTAACTCAAAGTCATGCACACTAACAAAAACTGAAATTCAATAATAACTAGGTAATGTTACAAGTAGAAGTAAAAAGTGTTATTCTCATCTTCCCACCAAAAATGGATCATTGTAAGTCTAGTACTGTTATATGTTTGTTTACAGCCATCGTCTGAACAAAATTTAAACTCACAATAAATATTTTTTTTCTCATCTTCCCATAAATAATTTTCTAGTCCTACAGTTTCACAGTTCCATTACCATTCAATTTACGACCAGTTCCCTGAAATGCAAAAAGTGTGCTTATTTATCAACATACCACGTCTAACAGAACTAGCTGCAAAAACTCCAAAATATTGCTTTTAAATGAATACCTGTAAGGCATTTGCTCCAAGTACAAGGTGAGCTGTCCTCGAATTGAATAATTTTAAAATTTCGGCAACACGATGAACCACTTCAGAAGATAAAGTGGGAAGACTATTGTTCACATCTATGTATTCTGATATCATCTTCACCAGATACAAGCCACTGAAACAACAAAATAAAACGAGTAAAAACAAAGGTCTAGGACAGTATCAGTTAATATAGGAAACTTTTATGAGGTTCAAAATTCGTTTAAATTGTTCGGTGTTACCAGTTGACCATGTGATAGCCAACACCTCTAAAATAAAGCACTCGAACCACAGGTTTTCCCCGTTCCTTCGTGCTAGAACTACTTCCTTGTGAAGTACTAACATCAGAATTGCTCTCAGTTTCTGTAGTAGGGCGTGCTGGGTCATTGTTTCCCATATGATCTGTAGACATGCCATTTGAATCAGGCTGTTCAACATGTTGCGATGATTCTTTTGGCACAATATTGACACCATTACTGATTGATTCGATGCCGTTCGATTTGGTATCAATAGCATCAGGAAGTGCATCACTCTCATCTGGACAAGTTAACGAGTTGACAATGCTCTGGAACTCATCTGGCACGTCAATCTCCACCCAATTTTCCTGATCGAGCAAAGCCCTCATCTTAGCCATCTGCATAAACAGCATACATGTTACACCATTACCCAAACCCAGTAGCACTGTAAAGACTAAAACGACAAATGGAACGGTACTCTTGATTCGTGATGGAACTCAATGAAGGATTTAGCTTGCGACTGCAATGTTCCCCGAATGCTATATCCCAACCTTCCACCAATCTGTGCATATCAATAAAGAAAGCGCCACCAAATATAATAGAAGATTCATCATATTTCATATCCTCAAATAATAAAATAGGGTTACATCTTACCTTCTCAGTTGAAGTTATAAACTCCTGACTAATGTTATAAACACTAAGAAAGTCTTGAAGCCTCAGCTTTACATGAATTTGAGAACGAATTCCAACAATTTTCGCCCATCTACCATGAGCAGCATCACATGCAGCGAATAAAGCTTCTGCGTTCTCTCTCAAAATATCAGTTCTGTCCAAGCATAAAAAGAGACAGAAAATATTGAGTGTATCGGTTAGACAGGATAGCAACTTTGAAGTATGAAGTCAAATACTTATAATCATTATTCTAGATCAATAAATTTACTACTTCTGATAGGGGTTTTTCTGTCAGACAGGATAGCAAAAGAAATTGACTTTTTCTCAAATATGTCACATGGTTCAGTCAATTTATTTGAAGTGACTGCTAGTAGCAAACAAATGTCTCTCTAATATATTCCAAGTTACAGAATACGGTGGCATTCTATTCAAGAAAATCACACAGCATTGCCTCCTACAGCAGCCTCGGTTAGTAGAGGCTAGCTAGGAATGGGGCAATATACCTGAAGTTTTTAAAGATAGCTGGACTTGCAGCATCGTGTCCACTTCCTTGCCCAAATGAGGCTCTGGTAGCATTCTGGGAAGACATTGACGAACTCGAACGATCAAAAGCATCATTAGATACGTCAGGAGCCAATGCACCATGCACAAGGGCAGCAGCAACAGAGGCAGCAGCGTAATGACCGTTGAGATTCCCCATGATCCATTCAACTGCATTTTTTACTTCCGAAGCCCGTATTAAGCGTGTCTGCATTCACTAAAAGGAAAAACTTAAGTTGCCCAGTGCCAGTGGTTGGACATATATAAAACCACAACAAGCTAGTGAATCCAAACACCGATGAAACATTTCAGCAAGGCGACTGGAAGTTAAATAAGCCATGGCCGTTGACACATTCATCGAATATATTCTATATACAATATGCATTGAAATTATTTAGCTGTCCCTAGCTAATAGATGTGGTACACTTATGCGTCGAGAGGTTTCTATTTACCCATCAAAGTATTCAACATTCGTCCCCATCTGATGAGTTCCGTGTATCTTGTTAATACTGAATGCTAACAACAAAAATCACCGTTCTCTATTGTGTGAATCAGAAAATCAAATTTCTCAGCTAACTGAAATTAACGAGCAGACATTACCTGCACTATCCTGAAAATTTCCTCCAAAAGTTTCAAAAAGCTATCAGGAGAGAGGCTCTTCAACTTACTTCCAAGTGACGAACCACCACCTAATCCAGCACAAAGGACGACATTTACAGTTACAGGTTGAAGATGCTGAGGGGAAGCCAATCGTAGAAAATGAAACAATGGAATAACTGCCATTATTTATAATCAGATATAGCAAAGGTATAAAGAAACAATAGGTCACACTACTTGAGAAATGATTCACATAGAAATTCAGTGGTGATTAATTTTCTTTTGAAAGTGATGGTGTACACACCATCAGCATCTGCCATGCCTTCTCCAGAGATAGAATCTGACTCCAACTGCATATTTAAAACTGTCATCTTGACAGAAGTCTTTATATCAGATGCAAGTGTATCGCGATAAACTCTTAAAACAGCAGGAAACTTTCCCTGAAAAAATAAAGGATGTCACTTGATTATAATTTGATAC
The DNA here is from genome assembly GCA_027422505.1 of Craterostigma plantagineum. Taxonomy (NCBI): domain Eukaryota; kingdom Viridiplantae; phylum Streptophyta; class Magnoliopsida; order Lamiales; family Linderniaceae; genus Craterostigma; species Craterostigma plantagineum. The sequence continues at coordinate 453,809 of JAPQWV010000218.1, read as the reverse complement.
ATAAATCAACTTCCAGAAAGAAAGAAAATACGGGTCGGGCGGATAATAGATTTGCAGATGATACAATCTTGAAACCAAATTTCTAACGATAGGTGAAACATTTTTCAAAACAGACAAGCATATTATCAAATGTCTGAATCAAATAACTCACTGTTCTGAGCAATCCAATGACAAGCGGTAGAAGCTGATCTTGAAAATTTGAGGTTCGTTCTTCCTCCGCGCTAACCTGTAACATACAGACAATCTCAACAAAAAGATGCCAATAAAAGAATTCCTAATAAATTGTCAGCATTAAGTCACAGTGATATATACCCATCCAGCGGGTTTCTTGCAGAAAAGATAAACCAGAAGCAAAATGCAACAAATATGTCAAGGAGAATGCAACCTGATCAACTCCCAGGGTGCATTACTCATACAAAAATATAGGGAAAAAACATTAAGCACGCAGTTAAGAATTAAACGATGGTTTTTTACAACATAATGGACTCAGTGGTTTTGAAAACATAATTCCACACACTGTCGACATCATACAAACAACATAGCTATAAGGTTTTATATACGCGTGCTCACTTCATCATAACTCCCATTGGTGGAGGGCACTGCCAATGACGAATCCAAGACCTCAGGACCACGAACAGATGCACGGATAAATTCTGCTGAAAGAACGCTACAAAAATGAATACGTAAGTCAAAAGTCAAGCTCGTTTACACTAACAAATCCCTAATAAAGATGTACATTTCGTTGACTAGAATATAATCCACTACAAGAAGGCACACTGATTTAATAGGTTGTTATAAAGAGATGGTTAGATTGGATTCAGTCTCGTCGACGTGAAGGCAGACACGAACGAGACAAAACCATGGACAAATTAAGAAGGCAGACAGAAAAGACAAAAGTGAAGGTTAGTTCAAGTCCGTACTTTCGATTCAATACAATAAACAAATCATATCTCCAAATTTAAGAAGTAGAACTTTGAAACCATGACACCTCATTACAAGTGTGGCACTGGATAAGAACTATAGTCAAATAACTATGCACTCCCTAAACATACAACTAAACTAACCTGTTGATGGAATCTACGGAAGTCGAGACATGGTCTCGAATGTGACGGAAGCAATGCAAACCAATCAGTTCATCTCCTTCCTATTATTAAAATCCAGAAGCTTCAATCACGATCATCGGATTTTCCATATAAACATAGAAATATGAAAGACACTATGAAACATCATTATAACTGATCATACCAACAGATGTTGCAAATCATCAATTATATCCAAAGCCCCAAGACAATCTGCGGAGGCCACAAGCAGCTGAAGGGTTGATAAAGCCTGATTAACAGAGAGTACAAGCCTCAACTTATTTTGCAGGCCAACCAAATCTCCACGCTTTGCACTGAGCTCCTGAACTTTCCTAGCCGAACCTACCAAATCAGAATCCAAAACCCGGATTCTCTCCTTCAATTCCCTAACCCTACCACAGCCCTCCACGATCTTCTCAGTCAGATCCTCCAGTTGCACTTGAGCCTCAAAAAATGAAGACGACCGAAGAGAAATCTCCCTCACCAAATGCAACTCCACCACATCTAAGTATTGCGACAATTTCTCCTGGAAACAGAAAGGAAATCGACAATAAAAGTTATCAAACACCAATGCATCCACATCAAGCCAATTAACTCAATTAACCGACGTCCCCATTAGATTACCTGCAAAGCAATGTTCTCGGCCACAGTCCTAAACGGGCAAGCAGACTTAAACGTCGCGCCATCCTCCAGTTCAAAATCCTCCTTAAAATACAGAGCTGGAACCTCCCTCAAACACGCCACAAGCGCCGCACCAGGCGTGGACAGAGCTTGTTCGCTCTGATCGTCGCGCTCGTGCTGGCGCAGTATATCAAGGAAACGAGCGTAAGGCTCGGAAGCAGACGACAGGTAGGTCTGGAACTCGGATCGGGTCAGCTCCGATCCAGGTTTAGGTTGGATCGGAAGGGGCGCGAACTCGGGTACGGCTGCGGAAGATGACGATGAGAACCATGAGCCGAGGAGCGATGAGCTGGAATTAGGGTTGTTGAGGATGGACGAGAAGGATTGGGCGTTGACATCGGTAAGCGACTTCGTAAACGAGGATTTGGAAGCTTGCGGCGACCTTCCCGGTGACAGGGAAGGTGAGTTCATCGGCGATGGCTTTCCTTTTTTCTTCTCCGGCGAATACTTGTGAGAAGAATCTCGGCTGAGGAGTGGAGCTACACAACACAGTGAGGAAAATTGTTCATCAGATTTGAGAGATGGATCTGAAAAGTTTGGAGATGAAGGTGGTGAACCGGGATTAGACCGGTTTGGGTCGGAGGAGACGGGCTAGAAAATTGAAGACCGTTTTTAAGAAGCTTTGGCTCTTTGCTAATGTCGCCGTTTGATAACCAGCGACTTAGTCGACATTTTGGTGAATGTGAACTTCCAAATATAGCCCGAGCCCGACCTGTTGGTTCAAACGAGTCCACCCTGCTGCGAAGGGCATTTACGTCAATAAACAAAATACAACGGCTACTGTCCATCGTAGCCGTTAAATACCCAGTAAACAAAGCATATGATCTCCTCGAAGTACGTGCAAGGTTCCACTTTTGAGGAATTCTCACACTCTTGTCGCCGTAATTACATAGATACTGGTAGAAGTAGAAACCCCAGGAAAAATCTCATCACGATCTAGGGTTCTTCTTCAATTCCTTTTCGAACAACTGCTACCGTAAGCAGAATGAGTCTCAACATTTTCAAGAAGAAAACTTCGCCAAAAGGTAAGCTTTTTTCGCTTGTGTTCGAGCGGTTTTAGCAGCGATATGCTGGGAATTTGGTAGAGTTGTAAGGCGTGTTGCTCGAACGAAGATTTGTTTCTTCTACTTCGATTGCAGTTCCTCTCGTTTCATGATGTATCCCTTTTTATGCTTATAATTTTTGGCTTAATCAGTGTCGTTGTAACTGCCTCTCGCAGATGCATTGAGAACCAGCAAAAGGGAAATGGCTGTTGCTACAAGAGGTATTCGAGTTTTTCTTGTTTGCTTATGTACAACAAACCACCAAGTTTTCTTGAAGCATTTGTTGGTTGCGTTTTAGTTATAGGGCCACTTTAGTTTGGATCGTTGCTGTTCTAACTTCGCTGTACTCGTGCTATGTCAGGTATCGAGCGGGAGATCTCTTCTCTGCAAATGGAGGTACATTGATGAGTCACATTGCAACTTTTTTTATTTCGCTACTATAATCGCGTACTGTGTACAACAGTTTGTCGTTTATGTTCGCAAGGAGTCTCTCAGTGCTTATGTTAATTTCAGGAGAAGAGGCTGGTGGCAGAGATCAAGAAAACAGCTAAGACAGGAAATGAGGTCAGTTTCTGTGAGTTTTTCTTTCTGTTTCTGCAATTATTTTGTTGAAATTGCGGACTTGTGTGTCGTGAAGCGAACCACATCCTATCAGTTTTTACACTGTTTTGAAGTTCAGGTTTGTTTTTTCATTAACTTGGTTTGAGCTATGAAATAGCCGCTAACTTTACCTGGAATTTTTTCATGTCCTAACTAGGCTGCCACTAAGATATTAGCTCGCCAGTTAGTTCGGCTTAGACAGCAGATAACAAACTTGCAGGGAAGTCGAGCCCAAATTAGAGGCGTTGCAACTCATACTCAGGTAAGGTCTTTTATACACATCTACTGAAAACCTGGACAGCAGAAAAACCTATAATTTGCCATGATGAGCCAAATCCTTGCTGTTACTCTATTTTTCTAACAACATTGACATACGTTTGAAATTTTCTGTGTTTAAGGCCCTCTATGCGAGCACTTCAATTTCAACTGGTATGAAAGGTGCAACAAAAGCAATGAGTGCAATGAATAAGGTAAAGATATAAAAAGTTCGATGACCTTTCTTTCACATAAAATTATTATTAGTGAAAAGTAAGCTTTTTTGCTGGTGTTTTAATCGGTTACAATGTGTCTCCTTCAGGAAATGCAACCCGCAAAGCAAACTAAAATGATCCGAGAATTCCAGAAACAGTCAGCCCAGTTGGATATGACGGTAACTTTCACGTTACCAATTTCTGTGATTTATATCGTAGATTATGTTCTCCAAGACCATTTCTTGAGTGAAATCTACCAGTTAGACTTAGTCCCTGAGTGTTACATCTTTGAAGTGTGTGCACTCTTACGATCAGAAACTTTCATGACTGACTGACATACGTTGCTCAATTCATTTGCTGCTTCCAAGATTGAGATGATGTCTGATGCAATTGATGAGACACTTGACAAAGATGAGGCCGAAGAAGAAACTGAAGAACTTACCAACCAGGTTTTTGAAATACTGAATTCGTCAGACAACTAATTTCACTTTTTGCATTTTCTTAGTGCTTTTTTCTTCATGATGAATCATCTATAGGTGCTAGATGAGATTGGTGTGGATATTGCATCACAGGTTGGCTTCTGTTTCATTTCATCTCGGTCGAAAACTACACGTCAAATATACAGATAAATGAGCTTTAATTCTGAGCCCACTTTTATTATTGTTTTTTGCAGTTATCTTCGGCACCAAAGGGTCGTATTGCATCCAAGAAAGTCGAGAATACTCCGCCAAGGTTTTCTGCATTTCCGCTCTCAACTCAATTCATAAACAATCTATATTATCCTTGAAACCGTATCTTGTGTGAATTACCAGCAACAAATTGGCTGATGTCGAGGAACTCGAGAAAAGGCTTGCATCTCTAAGAAGGGAGTGATCCAAGGATTGATTCATCATATGTATATTAGTTTATCTTCTACCAAATCAACTGCGAATAGGGTTCCAAGAACTTGTATTTCTGAGACATATAAAAATCTTGATGTGTACACTTCATATGTAATAGTTTCCACTTGATTGTTCGATCTATTTATCATAAAGTCCTATACAGATATCAACATGTTTCCATGCAAGCATTTGCTGCACAAAATGCATGGGGCTACATTATTATTTACAAATTGAAGAGATAGTTAATGTCCCTTTAAATTCCTCACTACTCTTCGGCTAACTAACAACAAAATTAATGCCAAGAAAACAATGGCGAACATGATTGTGATGAGTGGAAAAAAGGACAGATTAGATTATTGTTTTTCAATTATAGATGATGATACATTTATTATGGGCAAGATTTGTCAGGTTTTCCACCAAGAAAAAAGTGTCTGCACTCTTATATTTCTTCTCCTCAATAAATTCCTTCAACAAGCTATGCACGTATATATAAAGGCTCACACACGCACACATACAACATATATATATATATATATACATATATTGAGCGAGACAGAGAGAGAGAGAGAGAGAGAGAGAGAGAGAGAGAGAGAGAGAGATGAACATGCCTGGCTCCTTGTATGCCACAAGGCGAGGCTGTTCTTGGGAACGAATTGGCTGAGCTTGAGTGGCTTACGAGGAGTCGAGCATGTATGTATGTATGTTAATACGTTGATATATTTTAATAATTTTTTACTTTCAATTTTTTATATCAATTTTTCATTTTTTGTTCAATGAATAAAATGAAAGTCATTTTTTTTTTCCGTTCTTCATGCATCATAAACTAATATAATCTTCTTGCTCCTCGTTATTCTACTGTAAGGACGGCACTAATCACTATGCATGTTTCTTGTTTTTCTCATTCCCAAGACGTATAATTTAGACAACCACGCCAAGAAGGTCACAATATATCAATCCAAGCTTCTTATTATCATCACATAAAACCAATCCTTAATCTGCCAAATAATATCGTCAGGGATTTCTTGAAACTTAAAAACGTTTCTCATGGACGATTCCAAACTCATTTTTCTGGTAGCAATTCTTGCAATAACGTTTTCACTTTCCTCTTCATCGGACCCAAGCCCTCTCCAAGATCTGTGTGTTGCAGACCTCAACGGCCCTGGTAATAAAATAATATCTACTTATAATCTATATATATAAAACATATGCATCGTCTTTTATTACACATGTTTATATATCTTCGATATAACGCAGAGATAGTGAACAGCCCAGAATCAACACTCTTCACCTACCTCAAGACCTCCTTCCTAGTCAACGGCTTCCCATGCAAAAACCCTAATCTCATCGAACCCGACGACTTCTTTCTAGGCGGGCTCAACATCTCGGGCAACACATCGAACCCTAATGGCTCGAAGGCCACGCCAGTCACCGTGCTTCAGGTCCCAGGGCTCAACACCTTAGGAATCTCCATGGCTCGAATCGACTTCTCACCGTGGGGAGTCAACCCGCCCCACGTTCACCCACGGGCCACAGAGGTTCTAATCCTAGTCGAAGGGTCCGTTGAGGTTGGGTTCGTTACTTCGAGCAATAGTTTGATCTCTGCGACTCTTAACGAGGGAGACGTGTTTGTCTTCCCTGAAGGGCTTATCCATTATCAGAAGAACGTTGGAGGTGTTAAGGCTATGGCTATTGCTGGGCTGAGCAGTCAGAATCCTGGCGTGGTTACGGTTGGGAATGGGGTATTCGGGTCGGATCCTAAGATACCCGTGGATTTGCTGGCGAGGGCTTTTCAGGTCGATAATGCTACCGTGGAGTTGATACAGTCCAAATTCTGATAATAAAAATGTGATTTTTCTTTTCCTGATATATTGCAAAACGAAAGAATGAAACTCATCGATCATTGGTTAATGGTTTTATTAATTACAGCTTTCCTTTTGCTTTTTTCGGACAATATATTTATTGGCTCTTTGATATTCAAATGATCTCATCGAGGACCTTAAGGATCTACTTTTTTAAATCAAGAAAACTCACTGCTAGGCGAACGTTATTTAAGGGAGATGATCAGTCAGTTCAGTGGCCATGATGGGGAGAGAACAAGAATTATGCGAATGGTTTAATATTGAAAAGATTCGTAGTAAAGATGAATGAACTGTTGTTGATATTTATCGATCTTTATCTCGTTGAGACAAGACGCATGTGCCTTTACTGTGTAAGGATTTAGGAATAAACTCTAGCCACTGCTTTAGCATCTGATTCATCCATCCACACTAAGTCAATCCCTTTCTGCCCCACTTGTAAAGCGTTTCACTTAGCTTACTTAAAGCTCTCTGTGCTGTTGTTTAAGCTCATTCACTTCAACCGAAAATATATGAGGTTTTCCATTAATGGCGGACAAAATGTGCTTTATCATCTCAACATTCATCACGATATTCTCTACGTTCTTAGCAGCGCATGGTGATGCCAAGTGTAGATGCAACGATTGGTCGATCAGCCGCCAAAGCTTTCCGAGTGGATTTGTTTTCGGCTCGGGTTCTTCTGCTTATCAGGTTAATAAGAAGACTTATTAGCAGCTAAAGCTTTATACAATACAATCGTTGTGTTTTGAGCATGAATTTCTTCTTTTTTTTTTTTTTTTTTGCGTTAGGTCGAAGGTGCATACGACGAAAAAGGAAAAGGTCGAAGCTTGTGGGACGATTTCACTCACACTTATCCAGGTGTACTTGTTTTGTTCGTAAACGCCTCGATTATATATAATAGCCGAGTTTTATAGTTTATTACACAATCTTTTTTCGTGGTCGTTTCAGACAAGATCAAGGACGGAAGCAACGGGGACGTAGCGATCGATTCCTACCATCTTTACAAGGTGAAGTTTTTTCGACAAATTAATAGCGTGTTTAGCTCCGACGAATACGCACATATTTTTTAACGTATAGGAAGACGTGAAAATAGCGAAGGAGTTGGGGCTCGACGCGTACCGAATTTCGATATCATGGTCGAGGATATTACCAGGTTGGTTTTAAGCGCAACTGATATGATTTACCTTGCGTAAGAATATCCTTTTGCTCCTCCAAAAAAAATCGCCGAAAATGATTTATTTTTTTTTTAGGTGGAAAGGTCTCGCTAGGCGTCAACCGCGATGGAATCGATTATTACAAGAATCTGATCGACGAGCTCATAAGAAACGGTATAGAGCCTTTCGTGACGATTCTCCACTTCGACCTTCCCCAGGCATTGCAAGACGCCTACGGCGGATTTCTAAGCAAGCAAATCATGTAAGCGTTTCCACACACACACACACACGCACACGAAAGCATGCATGCGTGCCTGATGATGTAAGCGGTGATGTCAGCGGCGACGTTTTGGACTTTGCAAACATCTTATTTCGTGAATTCGGCGACCGTGTGAAGCATTGGATAACCATAAACGAGCCGTGGACTCTAAGCGTCTATGGCTACGGAGTCGGCTTATTTGCCCCCGGGCGATGCTCGGATTGGCTCGGGCTCAACTGCACGGGCGGAGACTCGGCGGTAGAGCCCTACCTCGTGGGCCACAATCAGCTTCTTGCACACTCTGCTATCGTAAATCTCTACAGAAATAATTACCAGGTGATTCGATCGATCTCTTACAGAAGACAACTAAAGACCGCGCTATCATTGCACGGCGTGTAATGAAAACCCAACGCCGACGGAGTATGTATATATGCAGGCGTTACAGAAGGGGAACATTGGGTTATCGCTGGCCTCGTACTGCTTCGAACCTTACGACGATAGGGTCGAGAATAGAGAGGCCAAATATCGAGCCCTTGATTTCATGATGGGCTGGTTAGTACATATACGTCAAAATCTCGTCTTTTTTTCATTGGGTCTTGACCGCTTGTGTCAATTAGGATTATGGAGCCGTTGACCCGAGGGAAGTACCCGCGGAGCATGAGGATACGGGCCGGGTCGAGATTGCCTCAGTTCACTAAAGAGGAGAGAAATGCTGTTAAGGGATCGTTCGATTTCATAGGGTTCAATTACTACGGCGCTATGTATGCTTTGAACAAGCCGAAGTCAAACATGTCGGGATTATTCAGCTACACCACGGATGCCGAGATTGAAATCACAGGCTAGTTTTGAATCAGTATTGTAATGCCTCGTACGACCTGTTCGATCACTAATGCCAATGCGTTCGTTTTCACACCATATATTAGGGGAAAGAAACGGTAAGCCTATCGGAGAACAAGGTCGAGAGTCGAGTAGGCTATACATATATCCGAAGGGGCTCAAAGAGATGCTGAGGTACATCAAGGAACGGTATAATGACCCAACAATATACATCACCGAGAACGGCATGGATGAGGCGAAGAACGACACGCTAGAGATACACGATGCAATAAAGGACGACAAGAGGAAGGAGTATATTAAAGATCATCTATGCTGCCTTCAGGAATCAATCGAGTAAAGCTGAAGTTTTGAATAGTTTACCACTACTTCTTACTGTAGTTACAGCTTCATCGTTGATTGAATTGCAGGGAAGATGGCGTGAAGGTGAACGGGTACTTCGTTTGGTCTTTGATGGATAATTTCGAGTGGTCAAGTGGCCTTTCTGTTCGATTTGGGCTGAATTACGTTGACTACAGTGATAAGGGTTTGAGACGCTACCCGAAAAACTCTGCTCTGTGGTTCAAACAGTTTCTCAAGAAGCCTCGCTCGATGATTTCTGATCAATGAGCTTACCTAGGTAGAGCCTAAGTAATTTAGGTAAATGATTGTGAACCAAAGTGTTAAAAGTAAAGGTGTAAGCATTCGACCAAGCTAAATAGTATAATCTTAAGATAAGTTCATCAAACAAAAAGATTGCCAAGCAAATATGTTTATATTGTATGCTTACTTGGGGGGTTAGCATCTCCTTCTCTGTTCCACTCCCATATAGTTGTGTAGTGTTGGGCTGACTCGATGTTCTCCAAATCATCTCCATTCCTAGTGAAGACAGCGATCTGCGAAGCAAAGCCTGGTTCTTTATCGCCGTCGCCGCCGACGCCGCTAAACTTGACGGTATAGTTATGTTTGCCAGCAAGGTCGGTAGCCCAATGCTCGAACTGTGCTCTCGTCCACTCGAACTTGTGGTCATCATTACGGAACTTGCAGGCTTGCGTTTGGTTCTTTTCGTCTAAATCGTCTTCATGGCCAGCAGCAGAAGGAGTAGATCTCTGGAGAATTGTGTTGTATTCGTAATTTGGGGTCGAGACTACGAGAATCTTAGGACAGAAAGTGGCCAGTACTATGTTTCCAAACAAGCACGCGTCTTCTTCCTGCATGTGCTCGATCACCTGTACAAAAAAATTTGAATTACGTTATTTTCCTCATCGACGATCAATGATCAATCGTATGCTATGCTCAATTTGCTAGATTACTGGATCTTCATTGACGAATTTGTAAAATATGTGTTCGAAAGAAAAAAAAAAAACATTACCTCCAAACATGTTGCAATGTCACACCCCCGCAGCCGAGAATCAAAGGTTATGATGGAACCGTCGTATAGTACAGCAGATTTGATTTTACAGTTTGGATCCTTGCACAGTGTGCTTAATTTCAAGTTGAGTGACTGCACAAATTCAGAAATTCCCAATTACCTGTGAAGGTATATGGATCGCAGGCAGACGTGTAATCCCTTACGTAAAACTATCAAAATTGAGCTATCAAGATGACTTAAGCATATGTTTGTGACAACAGACATAATGCAGATGTATTGAATGACCTTGGCTGCTCTAGCAAGAGCTTTCTGAGATATGTCAACGCCAACAATATGTTCTAGCGAAGTAGGATACTGGAGTAACGAGTCCAATAAACTTCCAGATCCACAACCAAAATCAACCTGCAATGTGATGAAGTGAGGGTTAGTTTCATGGACTATACACACTTACCCACACCATATGCATATTATATAATGCTCATAAGTCATACCAGGTATTTTGCCGAAGACTCTTCGATACGTTGAACGGCGAATTGTACACGCTGCTTCGACAAAGGAGGACTAAAGAGGGCTTGTTCCATTCTCTCTTCTAATGGTTCCGTAACCCGCAACAGAGTGATAATGTACTCCAATTTGCACGTTCCTTTAAAAAGAGAAAAAGTATGAGAACTATAAGTCAATCCATTTATCATTAGTAGTACTCTAATTATTCAGGTTTGCTTTGGAATGCACAGGTGACGTGTATGCGTAAATCATATTATTTCTGCATCAGTTAAGTTAAGATTTGCTACAGTACCTGAAGACAAGAATGACACCAATGATGCATCACGTCGTGCAGCAAGAATAAATTGTCTCGGAGGTAACTCCGCTTGAAAACGTGTGGATTGACCAACATTCATCTGTAACACTGCTGCTTCAATATGGGACACGACTGCTTCAGTTCCTACCTCAAACTCAAACTCCTCACAGCTTTCAACATATTCTTTCATATGATCTTCCTTGAGCAATGAAACTGTGTAACTTATGCATGCTAAGGATCCACTAGATGGAGTAGCTTCAGCACTCTGACCACAAACGTCGAAAGTAAATAGTTCATCTTCCCTTTTAGTACGGAGAACTTCAATCCCAGAAGTTCCAAACCCGCGCATTAAAGGGCACAATACAAACTCTCTAAAGAAGCAATCTGGAGTAAAGTGAATCTCAAGTTTCTCTCCCAATATGACCAACTCTTCCACGGAGGTGTTTGGTTTCTCAAAAAATAAGTCCAACCAAGAAAGAACTTTCAGCGCAGCACTTTGCATGGCATCTGTTTGCTTTCTGTGAGATTCTTGTGGTGAGCACTGTATATTCAACACATTATTTTTGGAATATATCTTCACATCACATGTAAAAGCATCAAACGGTATCAATGTGTCCTCAGTGGCACCAGCATGACCAGTTCCACTCTTTTCTTCATTGGCTGATTGGTCAAATTTCAACTTCTTATGTTCAGGCAAACCTACCAATGGATCCAAGGTAACATTTTGAATGGAGAATACAGGTTCAGACAAATAATTAAGCCGACATAACGTGCATAGTATGTCTCTGGGTAAGGAACCCTTCCAATTCCCTTTAGTTGTATATGCTGAAGGCAACTTCGCGGCAAGCAATGCCTCTCTAGATATCTTGTATGCTCCACTAGGTGTCTTGTTGACAAGCATCCTTGACCAAGAATGAAACACATCTTGAGAAAGAGAACTAGAAAATAGTGACATTCATAAACCTATGTGAGACAAAACATAAGCCCAGAGGTTTCACCTATAATATGTGTGCAAGGAAACAGCTTCATGGAAAAGGTCACCACTTCTCCAAGAGTACCCTATCGAAGCCAAAATTGCATCACCATACACGCGTTGACCAGACAAGTAAGTTGCTCTCATATTTAATGGTCTCTCATAGTAGTTAGATTCGTCAATTTGAGGCTCTGATAAGGGGCCAAAAGCTTGCCTCTTGGGAAATGATGAATATATCCTCATTTCCAATGAAGCTCGACCAATTGTCCTACAGAATTATCAGTCACATAAAAGAGAAACAAAATATTTCATAAATAATCTTGAAAAGCCAGTGTTTCAGTTTAGGGGCAGCGGCAGCAGGCTTTGGAAAGTACCAAAGCATATCAATTTCAATTGTGATAAGATTATAACAGGACAAGGAGTATTGTGGAAAAGCTTAACAACCAATGTCAATATTTAGTCCGATAGCACATTCTTATCATACCTAGAAATTAGAACATCAGCAGCCTCTGTTAAACCAAGTTTGCGAGCAATAACATCAAGGTAATAACAGTCCACAGTAATGTTAACTGTCAAAGATTCAACATCTTTCTCCATTGAAGCGGGAATAAGTAGTACTTCAACTGGTGTTCCACTGCACAACAAGTTTGGATCATGGTTTGTTGACTCTATGATCTCCGCTGGATATGGATTTAACCTCTTTAGTGAAAGCTGCTCATGAGTTATTGTAACTAAATCCCTAAGTCTTGCAGCCGCCTGAATAATTAGTGACGTCACCATTTCTGAATTTGCTTCAGTTATGGGACTTATATGCTTGCATATGTTGCTAATCCTTGTGTCATAAACTGCAATCACAGAAACTGGAATAGAACCATAGAGAGCTCCCTCTCTCCTCAATGCTGCTCTAAAGTGACCACCAAGTGGATGAGAAGATGAAAGGAACTTCGTTTCCCAATAAAGACATAGTAAAAGGACAAAAAGGAACGGAGTCAAACTCTCTGAATAACATATATTGCATGATGCACAATGAGATAACTCATGCAATTCATGCCATCTTTTAGCATCCAAAAATTTATAAAGAATTGGCAAGGAACCTGTTGATCTATAGCATAACTCCACTGCCAGTCATATTGTAAAACAGATCAGGCTAGATGTTCTTTATTTGTAGAAGAAAATGGGAACAAAGTAGGTCATTTGGGGCAAGAGCTACATTTCTTAGACCATATGACAGTCGTACGAAACAGATAAAAATCCCCTAGAAAGCTAAAGAGCCAATAAAATTCATCAGAACAATGGAAGAAAGGAAGAGACACGTATGCCAAAAAAAAGAAATATGCAACAAGGAACCATTGTAGATGGATGGATACCTGATCTGCAAATAGAAAAGAAACACGTTCTGTTAAATCGTCCCATGCTTCCTGTACAGTGGGGTTATATTCCTTCTGACCAATTCCCAGCTGCAGTAATAAAAACCAATTTATTACAAAATGCAAATGCAAATGTCTGTGGGATATCCAGAACCATCTCAAAGTACAACGAATCTTGATAACAATCAACATACTTAAGTTGGACCTTCCTAAAGAACTAAACAATGTCATTTCAGTTACGCAGAAGAGTCAGTTGTATTGCCAAGCCCACATATAGCCGAAGGCATAATAGAAGTCCTAAAGTAGGCAAATCTATGTGATACCTAGCAAACAATGTGGTATACCGTAAAAAGAAAATGAGGAAATAACCATGGCATTGAAGCAATCTAGATTTCGTTAGGGCAGCAAAGCAAGCGGAAGGTTTATTTACAGGAAAGCAAGCGGATAGTTTATTTTAACACAGGAAAAACCTTTGTGATGGCCAACTCTGCAGCTGATTGCTCGGCGTCTTTTTTCTTTTTAAACGCATCAGAGACAACAGTAATCTCAGGAAGCTTCAGAGTGCATCGAAAGAGGCATGGACCCTTCTGAGGGATAGCTAGCCCTGGACATCCACTCTGTGTTAAATCTTGAACCTCCTCAACCCTATAGAAAGCCTTATCACCAAATCTCTGGTGAATGATCGCCTTCGGTGTCATCGTTGACTTTTTTGCAGTGGCAGGTAAATTTCCCGTTCCAACCATTTTCACAGAAGTATACGGATCTGTAAAGTTCTCCTGCGCACCAAACACAGCCCTAGCTCAAACCTAGGGCATAAAATAAAAGAAAATCCGAGTGTTGTAAAATGTAAATGAATACTCAGATAAAAATAAAAATGAAACATTCAGCTAAAGATCGTGGTTTTGATCCACTATGCAATCCTCATTTAAGAGAATATTAAATTTTAACATACCAGTCCTGGCTTTTGTCTTAACCAATTTTCCGAATTTGCTCACGAAAACTCGCGTAAATAGATAATCATCCTCATTATCTATTGTTAATTGAGAGCAAGAACTTACATAGAAAACAGAATCTGATATCCATTGCTCCATACTCCAAATCAAGGATACACATGAGTAAATGAAAAGAAAACAGCTACTGAATCTTTTATTGCGAAAAGTTCGATAAAATCAAAATCAGAGAGCAGAAGTAGAAACAAAGCTTTCGCAGCTAAAACTCAACACTAGTTTCGATTCCAACGCAGCAGGACCAGTCATGCATATCACACGACCATCACAGGAAAAATTTAAGAGAAAGTCATCGTGATAGGTTCATCCTCGCAGTCGCACTGTATGATACTTGGCAGCTAAATTACTAGTGCATTCAGAGATAGTACTTCAAACTACACCATTTTTCTCCACAATTTTCAATTCTCATAACCAAAACACAGCAGTTGAAAGATTTTAAGGAAACCTACAAGAAACGAGACGAACTGTTCAACAAAGGCGAACGATGCGTGATCAAAGCATACCACAGTAACTTCGCATTTGCAATCACTCAAGCACTGGAGTTTGTTGAGCTGAGCTCACAGGTCATAGACTCTTGGTGAGGGTATGGAGAGAGAAAGCTCGGATTTTGTACTGAGAATAAACGGTTCAATCAAGCAAGACTGGCACTGGCGGACACTTTATACTAGTCCAGAATATGACTCCTGGGTTACCCTTTTTCTTTTTCCTTTTTTTTTTTAAATCCATAAAAGGACATATACTAATAACATCGCGTTTGGACTACGACCATTTTGGAAAATTTAATTAAATATACTTCTTCAGTGTTGCTAAAGATATATAATGGAAAAAAAATTAATATAATTAAACGAACACATAAATGACAACTATTACGAATTATTATGAAATTTAAGTAATTTGATATAATGCGCACAAATAATGAAAGTTAAACCCATACATAAAGTCACGTTTCCTCGAGTTATACAATAAAATTAGAGATTTCAAACTTGTAATACCAATAACCAAAAGTCCAAATCTTTGTACGGCGGCCCATATATTAAATTTCCCAAGCAATTGAAAAAATTTGAGTTTTACAATACTCTTGGAAAGATATACGAAGTATGATGCCCCCCAACCTCATCACTTCTTTCCACCACCTGAGACGTTGAACTTGAAGAAGATGATGTCTCCGTCTTGGACAACATATGTCTTCCCTTCCTGTCGGTACTTCCCGGCAGCCTGCGTAAGAAAAACGAGACAATCATCCCGTAAAGTTCCCGAAAAACAAACGTCATTGCGTGCAGACTGGGTTAGCAGCAAAGTACCCACCTTAACAGCAGACTCACTTCCTAGTTCCTTGAGATCTTCGAATTTCATAACCTAGTACGAACGGCAAGTTCTATAGCATCAGCAACTCAGGCTTGCAACCGTAATTTTCACAGAGACGTTACTAGGAATGAAGAAAAAGTAACTGAATTCGTATCAAATATGTGTTCGCTAATCTCTATCGAGTCAAGAGTCTTACCTCAGCGCATATGAAGCCCTTTTCGAAGTCTGTATGAATCGTCCCAGCAGCTTGAGGAGCTTTAGACTGCCGACGAATTTGCCAGCACTTAACCTGTATAAAAGAACGAAAGAACAAATCATGAGGATTTGAATGATCTTGAGATCTTCCCATGTAAAGGGTTCTTTATAACTCTAGCCCCTCAGTGCACTTAAATAAAATAAAACAATTGAGTAATAGAAAGTGAGGTGAACTTGTGAATACCTCGTCTGGCCCTGCAGTGAAAAAGTAGATGAGGTTAATTGCAGAAAATCCAGTCTTTATGATTTTTGTAAGGGCACTGCAGCATAAAGTCAATCTCTGTCAACATATTTCTTCACCACGTATATGCCACAAAATTAGGTGGATAGCATTATCTATTTATACTGAGTCAGGTTGATTTCATGACATGGACTAAAAACCCCGCATTATTCAAGAAAGATTATTATTTTAAACCAACCTCTGAAGTTTGTTTTCCTCACAATACTTGGCAGCTTCATCGGGGGACATATCAGCTAGATTTCTCTCTAAGGCACAGCTGAAAGGAATTATCGTCTCACCACCGTGCTCCTGCACCCTAGAACATGATATAAATAAATAAGAGACGAAATTGAACGTGCTACCAACCAACACACCATGTTGGTCAAAACATTGTCAGACAGATGCATCTATTGTTGCATGAAAATCAAATCCGAGTGACATACCAAGCATGGATCTTTGGAAGAAATTTGTTCTTTTTTCTTTGGTAATCGTTCTCATTCATGTTAACCTGTCCGAAACCAGAGTAATTTCTTTTTACAGGAAAAAAAATAAGATATAGTAACAATCTAGTTGATGAACTGTCAATGGCAAACTCTCTTGTTGATGAGTATGTATGATCAACTCACCAAATAAACGACGGGCTTGGCGGTGAGCAACTGGAAAGTGTTTAGGATCTCAGTATCAGCAGCTTTCCATTCCACAAGGCGAACATCTTTTCCCTCTTCAAGAGACGCTTTAACCTAGTGAAGTAAACTATGTTATCAGTATAGCAAAAGTGACATTTAATCAGATGTAACAGAATTAAAAACGACAGCGTGCCCTTAACCAGAACCAGTCCATGTGCCGATCAGACAAAGTTTGTGAAAAGGAATTATGAATGGGTTATAATTGGGACATGCTTTCAAAACAAGTCCTAGAAGAGCTTTAATAAATTTAGAGACAAGGTATATAAATTTTGCATACCCGCAAGCATAACTCGTGCTCAATTTTTAGTTGCTTGTCATTGCTTCTCTTCATACTTTTTTCAACATCCTCGATTCTCCTCGTTATGAATTCAATATCCTATAAAAATACACAATTTTAATTTGCAGAAAGCAAGGCAGCATTAAAAATGCCTTAATCTGAAAGTATCAAATGAAAAGAAACTAATCAATAACAGATATAAAATAAAAAATAAAAAATTGACTGTAATGCAATCATACCTTGAGCCTCAATTCTTGAGTTACAACCTCTAGGTCCCTCACAGGATCTACAGAATCATCAACATGGATGATATCAGGATCCTCAAATGCACCTAGAAGACCGAACATCGATTAAAACATATTTCTGACAATGAAAACCAAATCAAGGAACGAGCAACATTTAGGATGATGAAATAACCATCTTACGTAGCACATGAAATATCCCATCGACCGCACGAATATGCGACAAAAAACTGTTTCCCAGTCCTTGACCCTCATGAGCGCCACGAACAAGTCCAGCAATGTCATGAATTTCTAAGAAAGCCGACACCTATTCCATGTATCGTACATGAGAAAAAGATAAAGGCAGCGATTGAACATAAAAGTTGAGCAGGTGACCCGAAGTAGAAAAGCAACAAATCACGTCAAGTACCTCGCTTTTTGGCTTGTAGAGTTGGCATAGCCATTCGAATCGCTCATCTGGAACATGGACGCGTGCTTCATTGGGCTCGATAGTACAAAAAGGGAAATTTTCAGCTGGTATAGATAACTTGGTGAGCGTATTGAATAGGGTTGATTTTCCCACATTAGGTAACCCAACCTGAAAACAGCAGAAAATGCTAATTAAAAAAAAAAAGTTTTTGAGACCGAAGCTGTTACAGTACAAGGGCCAACATAAAACAAAGAAAGACGTAAGATAGCACATCAAATGCCAACCAAGTATACAAACACCCGAAAATCATGAAGTAACACTAAATCGAGCTGAACAAATTATGAGCTAAAGAACCTACAATTCCGATTTTGAGGTGAGACGAAAAGCGACCAAGGATGGGTCTCTCAGCTGGAGCTTCCTTCGATTTCGCTGCTTTCGGTGGCATTTCTTCTCGCCTTCTCAAAATTTCTGGGAAATTTAAAGAGTTGATTGGGTTTTCTTACTAGGGTTTTATAACCTCCAGTTTTTAAGCAAAGAACCATCAACTTCACCATCTTCTAGTTCTGTCTGTGTCTACCCGTCATAAAAAACGCGGGCTCAGTTCTGTTTTTTGTTCATAGAATAAAGCCCGGCCCATTTCACAAATCGCTACTGCGAACGGCGACATTAAGGTCGATGCAGTACATACAATACATGCCATGAAATGCTGCTTGAACAATATCCCCCCCATTCAAGGATGCTTCATATCTCACACATGAACGAAACGTAGTTTCTCCTATCAACAGAAAAAGAACACAAGAAAAATACAAGGCTCAGTATTCACCCATAAGCCATCTTTTTGTTACGCTTCAAATGATATCGACGTAAATTATCCTCACGAGCCCGGTTTTTTAACGGGAGGAGGCCATGATGACCTTCTCTGGCTTGAGCTGTCAGCATAGTTGTTATAGTCTTCAACTTCACCATTTCCGTCGCTGCCTTGCCTATTCGAATTGGGCAAATCGTCGAAATTTGACTCGCTTCTGTACGGCGGAGTGACACAATCTGATTCTCGAGTCACTCTACGAGACGAACGGCCAACTCTAAGTGTCTGAAGCTTGGAGAAGGACTCTCTCATGGCAGTCATGGCTTCGAAGAATCGGGTACAAGATGCCAGAGCAACGGGTATCGGGCGTAACATTTCCTGAAAAAAAAGGGAATTGCATTTTTACTCATTTTTCTTGAAGTTGAACCGAATCTTTTAAGCTTGATTCACAGTTGACTGTTCTGCTGTTTTCAGTGGTTCCAGGTTTCGCAATCAGGCAAACGACATGTAATTTCAAAATGAGGGGATCAAAAGCTTTCATTGAAAACCGTAAGGATGCGTGGTTTAAGTCATTAATAGAAATGTATAATGTTCATGAAGAACATTACATGAGATGCTACTCAAATCAACTTACCCCCCAAACAGTGGGTGGCTCTTTAAAGTTTTGGCTCCATTGCAAATCAGAAACAGAAGCTGTCAGAGCTCCATAATCACTAGCAGCCTTCATTAGTAATTCTGAAAATTGTTTCTGGAAAAGGGTAGCATAAGGTTTATCATTAGCTGTTTTCCACGACCGTGCTTATGTAAAGTTAACGAGCAGTGAGTGGAAAGAATGACAATGAATACCTGATACTCGGGCTCAACAGGAATGCAATCCAATGAATATGGTTGCTGAAGACGGGCAATAATTCGATCCTAAAAGGCCATGTACACGGATTATAAACTCATTTACAAAGAACAAGAAAGTAGTGATGAGTGATTACTTTCTGAACGAACCTTGTTCTGAATAACGTCTTTCAGTATTGTCGTGATGCGATCTAATGTCTCAATCTTCTTTTCCATTTCACTCACATGAGTTAAATGAGCAACATTCTTATCCTCCTAAGAATCATAACCCAGTTGAAAAGAGTGACGCTCAAATGAAGATTCAAGATTATAAACCGCAGACACCAAGCCTAAAATCTAAAACTCAGAGCATGCTCTACCTTTCTTCCTTGCAATTCCACTTGCAGATCTGCAATTTTCCTCTGAACGGAAGTCAATTCCCTCAAAATCCTTACCAAGTCGTCTCCTTTTTCACCGGTAGAAAAGTTCTGAATGTCTTCCTACCAATGCAGATAAACAAACAAGTCAAACAAAAGCTCAATTAGGACGCGAGAGAGAAATCAATCATCAAGAAAAACTACGCAGCTGTGACCTGAGATGGCGGAGGAGCGACGGAGAATCCCAGATCTGCGGCGATCGAAAGAGCATCAGACATCCCACCGAGCCTTCTCAACGGCTTTCTGCCGACCCACGACGCATCGCTGCCCATCGACATTTGAAAATACTTACAGCTACGGCCGGCAACCAAGACTGCCTATTTTAGAAATTTCAGCTCAGGTGGGTGTTTTTGAATCGAGGACTGATATGATACGGTCTGCCACGTCACCAATGGGGTTGATGACGTTGGTAAACATCATAAAATGGCAAATTATGGGCCAAAGTGTTGGGCCCCGCCCAATTAAGTGAGCCCAAACAGGTTGCAAGAGGCATTAGCAAGTGTTGAAGCTCAAATGTATGCAAGAATAACAAGCTTGAACTTAAGTACACCGTTAGCTGACAAAACATTATGAGGAAAGGCAAGTGATGAACATTCAGACAGCGAACAAACACAAAAAGGAGAGTCCTTAAAAGGAAAACTTAACTTACACTTCAACACAATTCTAAATATGTCTATCAGAAACCAGGGATTTCGCCAGGTAAGGGAGCCAAATCATTCTTGCCGAACCTTTCTTCGTCGTAAAAGCCAGCACGAACGACCCTTCCACCGAAGAAGCGACCTTCAAGTTCTATGAGGGCTTTAGTTGCTTGCTCTGCTCTTTCGAATTGAATGAAGATCCTAACGGCTTCCTCGGGTGGGAAGTTTGCCTCTGTAATCTCGAATATCAGCACACGTGTGACCGTACCAAACTTACTGCACTCTTCAGCCACTTCACCTTCTAAGTCATCATCTACCTCACCAGGACCAACCTTTGAATGACAAGTCACAATGTGGACATTAGAACTTGGAAGATTATAGGTATCAGTGAGCTGAACCAACGGCATCAAACGGTAGACTGGGCATACTATGCTATTGGTTAAGCTAATGTAACTGCATCAACGACAACCCTTACGAGAAAGACATTAGCTAGCAAGCAATTTACATTCGGCGAAGAAGGCAATAACCAAACCATATGGTACTACCTAACTAAGCTCTAACAGATTCAGAAAGAAAAATCCACAGCTGCAATTACCACCAAAATCTGATAGGTTAAAAAATAAATAAGACACAGAAATCTAACCAATCGCATACCATGTTCCTTAATAGCACGACTTTTGTGGGTGACCCATTAAAGCTAACTCCCTTGACCTTCTTATTACTACCCAACTCGCTGGCGTTAACAATCACCCCGGCTCTCTTATCAGTCTTCTTTGCCACAAGCGCCGTTGTGATCCCCTGTTCTTGCTTTCCCAATCCTTGCCCTTGTTTCCACCCCATCTTAGCCATCATCCGCTGGGCAGCGGTCATTTTCCCCTCAGCTCCCAAACCCAATCCACCGCTTTCAGATTTCCCAATGCTGAAACCCTCACTTACACCACCATTTCCGCTAGGCGGAGATGGAGATCGTGGAATGTTACCACCGCCCATCGCTGCTCTCCTCCTCCACGCCTCTTCACCGGAAATACTCAACTCACGCTGGTCACGTTCTCTCTCCTTTTTCTCTCGTTCCTCTTTCTCCCTCTCCCTTCTGTCCCTCTCCTCCAATTCTCTCCTCAATTGAGCTTCCTCTTGCTTCCTCTTCCTCTCGCGGCGGTACTCCTCGTAGTCGTTGGGCCGAGCTGGGTCGTACTCCTCAATGACCGAGCTCGTGACGGCCACTAGCGCTGGCTGGAACGAGGAGGACGACGAATTATTCACCACGGTAGCGGTGGCGGGATTGGAATTCGAGCTAAACTTAGGGTTTTCAGGTTTGGGGATAGGTTTGGCTTGCGGGGGCTTGGGTCGTAGAACCGTCTGAGGTGTCGCGAAGGGCTTGCGGAGGGTCGCCGGAGCCATTTTCGCGCTGCTTGACCATACGTTCGCCGTCGCGTTTTCATCTGTCGACGACGATGAAGGCGGTGGGAGGTCTCCGTACAATCCGCCCAACATCTTCCACCTACGAGAAACCTCTGTAGCTCAGATCTGTGGTAGCCGGCGCGTGCGTATACGCGCTTTCTGAGTTTGCAGCTGATTGCAAATTTGTGATTTGGACTTTGGGTTTGTTGCACAATGGAGACGACAGCGAGACACTGTATTGTATTCCCTTTTTAGTAGATACAAATATTAATGTTGGATTATATTGTGGACATCCTTTTAATGGGCTCATTTAGGCCCAAATTAGTTGGGCCAAGGCTTACGATTCAGGCCCAAAACACATTGTGAGCTGAGCTGTCGCTGTTAGTAAACACATGAAAGTCTGTCCCAATTTTTACCGGCAGGTTCGCTCTTGCTTTTACCGTGATCGTAAACGAGGAGAAAAAATAAATGGGGGTTGTTATAAATTCGCAGGATTAGGACGAAATTCTTAGTCTGCTCTTTAATGGTTTAGTTTTACTACTAATACATTGCGACAAGCACGAAACGTAATTGCGTCCCTGTTGTGTTGTTCCTCGCCGTTCGGTATTGGAGGTGGCGTTTATCTATTATTCAACGTCTCTCTTTCGCCGAAGAAAGATCTAATAATCGATGGAGGGTTTGAGGATGTGTTTGGTATTCATTTTCGTTTCTCGATTTTTTCAGGGTTATTTTTTATTCTGGATTGCGGAATCAGAAATTCTTTAGGTGGGAGGTGGATAAGCTAGGGTTCTTGAGTTGATAGATCTGAGGGGAAACAGTTCATCTGCAATTAATTTTCAGTCAAGATGTTTTGGCATATGACTGGCCTCTCCACTGCATCTCCGGTATGTGACCATTGTTCGTGGATTATTTTATTGTAGTATGTTTTCAGCTATCTGTGCGGCCAATATATTTATTTATATTCATTGGATTTGATGTCATGAATGCCATGCTATTCCGATGTTGGAATCTGAGTGGGTTTAGGTATTTCATGTGGTTCTGAGTGTAAAACCTTGTTGACCGTGCTTGCTGTTAAAACCGTTGATTGTGTTCTATGAGGTGTTGTTCAGATTATCAGCATTGTGGAGCTGTGTTACGTGTTTGTATTAGGAATTCTGTAAAATGACTTTACTCCGGGATCTCATCAGTTGATCATTTTAGGAAAATTGAACTTGGTAAGGTATTTTCTTCAAAATAGTTTTGATTTCTGGCTCTTACTCCTCTTGAATCTTGAGGAGACAAGTGTCGAGTTGCTTCGTAACCTCTATGAATTTGTGCAATGTGTTGGAACTTCTTCCACTTTTGGGATATGGAGAACTTTTTCTTAGATTAGCATCCTTTGCATTATCTCAGGTGGAAGCAATTTTAGATAAGGAAAACTTCACCCTGGAGGAGCTGTTGGATGAGGATGAGATAATTCAAGAATGCAAAGCTCTTAATGGTCGTCTTATCAATTTGTATGTTTTTTTCTTTTACTGCATCTGCAGTTCTTTTAACTTCTGTGATTTGATGATAAATCTGACTGAAAGTGGATTGATTTTCATGTCGAACTTTTTTTGAAAGTTTGAGAGAAAAGGATCAAATTGAACAACTTGTTAAATACATTGTGGAAGAAGCTCCCGAGGATGCCGTAAAACAACGTACCTTCAAGTAAGCATATGAAGAAAGTTAGATACAACATGATATTATCCAATAATTAATGTAGAACAATTGAATGATGAGTCTTGATTATTTATTTTTCTTGCCCAGGTTTCCTTTCGTTGCTTGTGAAATTTTTACTTGTGATGTTGACGTAATACTGAAAGCTCTGGTGGATGACGAAGAGGTATGAAATCCCTAAAAACTAACGTGTTTCCTGTAATATTTTCAAATCATCATATAATTATTTTTTCTCAAATTTTTCGTCCAGTTAATGGATCTTCTATTCTCTTTTCTGGATGCTGACCGGCCCCACCCCACACGTTTGGCTGGATATTTCAGCAAGGTGACATACAAGACTCAGATGGGCTTATATTTTTATCATCATATACTCTGCCTTGTAAAGCTTAGCGAATTCCTGAAGAATTGAGGTTACACTTAGGCTAATTTCCTATGTCTTCCTTTGGTTGCATCATGTACTAGGTTGTTGTTTGCCTCTTGCTGCGGAAGACAACTCCCCTAATGAATCACATAAGAGTAAGTCAAACACCCTTCAATTAGCCAATTGTCTTTCTTGTCTGATTTGTTGGGCCATTGAGATTGAACTATGCAAGAGTAGCTTAAGGCATCTCAGGTTCTAACTAAATGTTCATTCTTGACGCTGAAGGGCCTGTGTGCTTGTATTAATAATTAATATTTTGTTCCTGAAGTTGAAATATATTGAAAGTTGGATATTTTATCTTACCTCTTAAAAATCTGATTAGAATCAATTTGGCGTTACAGGCTCATCAAGATATCATCAACAAGCTTGTTGACCTTATTGGCATTACATCTATAATGGAGGTTTGTCATTTTGTTTTTAACGTCCTCCCTACAATCAGAATTTATGTTTGAGGATGGTTAGTAAGTTCTTTTTTCTCTTTGAACAGGTTTTGATTCGCCTGATTGGGACTGATGAACATATATATGCCAATGATGTGGACTCTCTGCAGTGGTTGGAAGATTTAAATGTCCTGGACATGATATTGGAGAAATTCAGCTTATCCGTGAGTTGCATTAAGCACGTCTTTTTGTGTAATCTGTAGAATTAGGATTTGATACTAAAATGCTGTTGCATGTGGCTCTGTCAAGAAAAACGATGAATAATTCGTAAAACGGAATGTTGAAAGATTTCACATTCAAACTCGAGAGTAACCATATTTTTTGTAAAAGATGAATCTGTTCTCAGCAAAAAATTTATGAGCATAAATGATGATTGCTTTCATTTATGTTCACCATGATTTGATGTATGTATATAATATATATGTGTGTGTGCGTGTGTTTTGTTATCTCCTTTTTTTCGTTCTTATGTGTATTCTTACAGGACTGCCCTGAAGTTCATGCAAATGCTGCAGAAATTCTTTGTACCATTACTCGATATTCTCCTCCAGGGATTGCTTCGAAAATCTCCAGCCCAAGGTTACATTGTATTTTGAATTTCGTTATGTTTTGTTCCTCTGTTATTTGGCTTTTAACCTTTTCTGGATTCACTTCTGTCACAGTTTTATTGGCAAATTGTTTCATCATGCTCTGCAAGAATCCAGACCCAAATCTGTTTTAGTTAATCTATTATCAGTCTGCATATGCTTATTGGATCCCAAAAGATTATCGCCGGGGGTGTCTTACATGTATGGTCGCCAAATGAGTCATGGATCTGGAGTAACTGTTGATCCCCAGACTGTTCAGGGGATGCTGGAGAACCTAGGTACTTTTAACTGGGCTTCGTTTCTTATCACTTGGCATAATACCAAAAACATAGAGCAGAAAACATGTAATGTTGAGTTATGCTGGACCGCTGGTCATCTAGCTTTCATGTCTTATAATATCAGCCCTTATAATCAAAGAAGATGAAGCGCAAAGAATGTGCATATGTTTGTTTTAGTGATTAGCTAAGCTTAACGGATTATTAAACCAAACTAGAGTTAGATTTTGGGGTTATCAGTTTCTTGTATTTCCATATTGCGAATAATATGGATAATTAGAATGACTACCATGTGAGCCTACGTGTTTTTATGTAGAAACTGATTTGTTGGAATGTATATGTCTTGTGTACGAGACGAGGCTCAGTTTTTGTTGGAATCAAGATATTGAGCTGATTTTTTGTGCAGGTGATCTGCTCAAATCTTTGGATCCTTCTCCTGAGAAGAATGCCTTGTCAACTACATATGGTACATTGCAGCCTCCTCTTGGAAAGGATCGCTTGAAGGTATCTTTCGAACTAAAACATATTCAGTTAAATTTGTTCTACATGCTTACAATTTTTATGTTCGGCGGTCTGAAATATCATTTCATCCTACACTGTCAATTGGTGGCTCCTTTCTGACGTTTTTTTCAGATTGTGGAGTTTTTTGCAGTCTTGATCGGGGTTAGCAATGATATTGCACAAAAGGAACTTATACGTCTTGATGTTGTGAACCATATTCTCAAATTATTTTTTGGGTAAGCCCTTCTGCATATTTTTAGGCTTTCATAATGCCAACTTTGACGGTTATCCAACCTTGAGTACTCGATTTGCAGGTATCCATATAATAATTTCTTACATCATCACGTGGAACACATCATATTATCTTGCCTGGAAAGCAAGAACTCACAGTTGATTGATCATCTTCTTCATGATTGTAACCTTGTTGAGAAGATACTTGAAGCTGAGAAGGATTCGTTCTTGGCTGTTGATGCAAGCAAGGTAACCTTTTGCATATTGTATTACTTTTCTTGGATTTAGTTACTATATGTCAGAATATTTAATCATGCTAAACATTGTCCTATTTAATGATTCTTTTAGCCAACTGTGCCTGTCGAGGGAAGGGATCCTCCCAGGGTTGGGAACATTGGTCACCTGACTCGTATTGCTAATAAGCTTGTTCAACTGGGAAATAGTGACAGCTCAATTCAGGAATTTCTGCAGGTTTTTCCCCTATGTTCAAGAAAGCATCTTATGGTCATCTGCATGATACCGAAAAATGAGCATATAGGACCTTTCTTGATCTATATTTTTATAACTATTGTCTCTTACCAGGGAAACAGCGACTGGATGGATTGGCAGACAAATGTGCTCCTTAAGCGCAACGCTGTGGAAAATGTTTTCCAATGGGCATGCGGGTAGGTGCTTACAGTAGATTCAATCACATCATAATTTTTATATGGGTTGATTTTCTTGCTGTTGGTTGAGCGTCTTTACTGTGTGAATTAGCAACATGTTCGCAACGTGACATTTTATATATATGCATGGATTTGCAGGAGGCCCACCACTCTTCAGGATCGGACAAGGGACAGTGATGATGATGATTACCAGGACCAAGATTTTGATGTTGCAGCTTTAGCCAATAACTTGAGCCAGGCATTTCGATATGGAATCTACAATAACAATGACATGGATGAGGTATGTTGGCAATTCCTGTTTCCTGTGACAACTCTATATCGGAACTGGAAGCTTGTGAATGGTGACTGGGTGCCTACTGCCTATTGTTCAGTGCGAACTTGAAAATTTGATGAGAATTCCAACTAGTTTTTATGGCTACGTATCAATGAGAGTTGACTGTATTTGAATAAGGGGAAATCAAATCTAAGAGTGCCAGAAGTTCTTTTAAATATAATTAGCTGTTTTCTTCCTCTGTTATTCAAATAACATTTTTCCTTTTTTGTTTGCCCGCAGCCTCAGGGTTCACTTGAACGGGATGATGAGGTAATGAGCAAGACTGTTAAAGAAAATTGATCTTTTTCTGATGGTAGTTGTAAATAATGACACCAGCTAAATCAACCAGGGCTATGTCTCACCTGTGATAAAACCCTGAGATTTATCCTTCCTAATAGCATTGCTGCATGTACAACTGCATTCTTCGGAATTGTTTCTTCATGAAGTTTCATCAGCTGATGATATTGGATATTAATTCTCTTTTACTTATATTATAATGTCCAGATCCATATTTGATTTTACTTCTCATGCTATCATATTTGCAGGATATGTACTTTGATGATGAATCAGCTGAAGTCGTCATATCCTCCCTACGTTTGGGAGATGACCAGAGGTAATTGCTTTTGGTTCATTATCTTCTGCACCTATTATTAGTTACTATGTTGTTGAAAGCTTTGGCACATTATTATTGTATGTCTTAAGGTGAACATATAGTATACCTAATTTATCTGTCAGCTTAAATATATATCCTACTTTGGCTACAAGTTTTCAGAACTGATAACTTCTCTTGCTTACAGTGGTTCGCTTTTTACCAACTCAAACTGGTTTGCATTTGAGGATAATAATTTATCAAACAAGAGCCAATCCTCCCCCTCGCTCGAGGCAATCGAGGAAGGAGACGGTGATGATTTAGCAGACACAGGCTCATCCGATAAGCCTAATCTCAATATGAAACCAGCTTTACACGGAGATGCACCGATCACTAAGGACTTGGCAGAATCTGACGATGTTACTTCAGACAATCCTATGGAATTGGTTGATTGGAGGGAGAATTTTGATTCTGTTGAGTTAATCCCAGCCTCTGAATCTTCCTCTTCAGAAAACAATGATCAGAATTCATCGATACAAAATGGAGATCTAACAAAGGAATCTGAAGTGAATCAACCAAATCAGTCTGGGTTAGATAAAACAGATGATCCTTCGCCTTCATCTGCTGCTGAATTGCGTGTAGGTGGTGGAGAAGCGGCTGATTCAAAAGAAACTGATCGTGCTGCTGACTCTTCGAAACCTCAAGAAGGTGATGAAGGGAAACTAAGCAAGCTCGGTTCTCCTGATGGGACAGAAGACTCGTCTTGAGATAAGACTTTACAGTATTAACTATGGGGACCTTCGAAATTTATTTGCTGGCCAGTGGGTGGAGGAATGAGTTTGGTCAGGGCAATAAACAACCCTTTTGATACTGGATTTAAAACACGATGTATATTGTGTGTCCCCCATTTGTTCGTCTTTTCACGCCTAGTCGAGATTGCTTTGAAGTCTAACTGCTACAAGAACCTTGTAAATTTGTCTATTTTCTCCCACATTTCGAGTATTGCTATAGATAAATAAAACCGAGTTGCTACTTTGCAAATTAATTATGATGCACATAAAAGACTTGTTCTGAGATTAAACTGTTGGCTCATGCCAAAGTCAGTTTGCAAATGCTCACACAGCACAATACAAGATAATATGGCGTAAAATTCGCCGAGGAGAGGATTTAATTAGATTATCCCAAAGTCTGCATTGGTCATTCGATAGCACAGGTTTTGCTCTCTTTTGAATGGGAAAACAAACGCATGATATGATCAATCAACCTTCACTACTGCCCCACTTCACCAGACAAGACACTACCATCGACCTCAGAGCTACGCCTCTTCTTCTTCCCTTCGCCATGTCTCGACCTCCTCGGAGCCTCATCTTCACTTTCACTCTCATAATTTCTGTAGCTATTTCCAGCGCCGCCGTAATGATCCTCTTGTTGGCTCTTCCCTCGGTGATGATGATATGAGTCCTCATCCATGGGCTGCCCGCCATCAGTTTCTTGGCCTTTACCTTGATCAGAGCCATCGTTCCTATTTGGTTGTGTTCGCTGTTCTATCCCAGATCTATTAACAGCTTGAGAAGGTTGTTGTGATGATGACGAAGGCGGGGCTGGATAAAAAGGTGGGCCAGGTGGCATATTCATTGGTCGACCACCTCTCATTGGATTAGGGGCCATAGGTCTTTGTGGGCCCATCATATTGAATCCCGAAGGTCTACCTGGGAACATCATACCTGAACGAGGCGCTGGAAAGTCACCTGGAAATCTTGGATTGTATGGTCCAAAGCCTCGTGGGTTCATACCGAAACGGTCGGACATTGGAAAGCCAAGAGGGTTCATAGGCGGTCCATAAGAAAATCCATCGCCTCCCATTACGTTTGGTGGAAAGCCTCGCATGGGAGGAAATGGACCAGGCCCACGAGCCGCAAAAGGCATCTGAGGATGCCACATGGCTCCCATGCCTCCTCTTCCACGACCCAAGGGTCCCATGCCTTGTGTGAAGTTTTCGTCCTCTTCTTCGCTTTCTTCTTCTTCTTCGTCTTCCTCTTCCTCGTTGTCTTCGAATGGCACTATGTCGGGGTTTACAGTTGCATTGTCTTGGTTGATTCCTTTCGCCTTTTCCTCTTCTCTTTTGAGTTCTGCAGCATGTGAGATAGCCTGGGAAGATAATAAATCTCTAAATTTAGGGCAATATATCAAACTTAACAGATAAAACAACGGAGTTTACTCATCCAAACGAATGAAGAACTCAGAAAATGAAAGATAAGATCGAAGTAGTTGAATCTATAGCACTGACTATCACAATCAATGAATGTCTCGAAACTGGAAATATTGCTAATAAGTTCAGAAAATGTTTCATTGGGATGAAGCAAGTACCATAAGTTCACTGTCTGGCTCAAGGTAGAGAAGTGAGGCCAACTGCTCACCTATGGACGGTTCCAATTCTTGACAATCTCTACTTATCTGCAATCATATAAATGGATATGTCTAGATAAAGTATACATAAGCAAGGAGATAGCAAACCAACATTGTAAAGGCCTCAAAATACGACGGGAAATAAAACATTGTTAGTATTATCTCTAAACACAATGATTACCATGTTGGTGTATGTCAACAGACGGCTTAACTTACTACAGAACCCAGAAAAATGGACCTTGAAAAGGTATCTTGGTTAACAAATTGAAGATGTCTTACAACGGATTTGTATAGTTAGCTTTAACAGTCCCGAGGGAATAAGAAACGCAAAAGAAATAAATCACGGAGAGAGTGCCCAAACATTTCTCTATGTTTGACAAATGCAAACAACAATGATTCCACTCCACATAATTCTCAACAGATTAAACTGCAACTGCCAGCTCTTACTTATAGTTGGACTATGGAACTATTTTAGCTACAAATCCTAGAGAAACTCTTTGCTTCAACGCTATCAATCAGACTGCTTAAAGGATCAATTCACATCAGTAATATTTTGATTATGATATTAAATATGCCAAACTAAGAAATTGACAAGTGTACCTTACCTTCACCGGCAAGTTTTCGTTATACGGATTCCTCAAATGCCGAGTCTTTTCGAAGGACAATTCACATAGCTGCGGGGACAAACACCAATCAGTAACTTCTTCAGGATTAGTATAATATGCAAGACACTGATATTAACTATAAAGCACCCAAAAACTGAAGCGCGGAAAGGAAGTACCTTTCACTAACTTCACAGGAAAAACTGAGACTCAAACTTGGTGATACAGATTATAAAGACACATTTACTGGGTTAAATTTCCACTTAGTTCGCTGCCGAAAGATACTAACGAAAAAAATAGATGAAATTCTTAGACAATGATATCATCACTTAAATAACAGAAAAAATCTGGGTTCGTAAGGTGAATAAAACATAAAGAATACTCAATTCGCGATGCTGAGGTTAATAATGTCACGTATTACAACTACTTGTATTTGAGAGCATCGGCAAGATACTGAAGCTACCGACTGAAAAATCTTGTATCTCATAAATCAGACACGACCTCCGGTCATTTGCAATCAACTATGATGTCCTTGAGAAAAAATTGAGGAAATTAAACAGCAAGGTCATGCTTGTCTCACACCGTACACTATAATAAACAATAAAATATATGTCCATCAGAGATGACCTTTAACCATTTGACAGAAAAATTACGCCCATAGTGGGCTGTTCCATGAGCATACTTCCAATTGCCTCCAACAACAGCTCCACCAATTCGGGATATCATCTTAGCACAACCCTGCAATGTTTGATACCAAAGCAAGCCTCTTATCACAATACTAAGATTGTACAGCACACAACATGCATACAATAACATATTACGACACCTGAAAATGCCTAGTCTTGTTGACTGAAAAAATCAAAATAACATTCTCAACGGATTCAAATGCTTCATTAAGTTTAGCCTCATTGCTTCTCTGAGTGGCCCATACTCCTTGCTGAACAGAGAGTTCCAGATTCTCCCGATTGCAACTTTTAACCACAAAGTACCTAGTGTGTTTAGCAAATGAAGTATGAACACAAAGTCAATGGCTCGAGCAATTCAATCCGATGATTTAGACATTTAAAGCCTGGCATAAAGTCAACACTTCATATAATCTTTACATTGAAAATACAAGGCAAGAACGGCTTGATAACTCATCAAGTTACATAAAGAAGCAATAAGTCCAAATTAAGCACAAACAGGACATGCTGGAAAGAACCATATAGCCACACTGCCAAACTTTTTCAATAAATTGAACTGTTAAAGGCCTTTTTTGCCTTATTTCATCTGCCTCCAACAATTTTTCCTCTACGGGGTGATAAACCACCATAATTAGAAAGCAGCACGTAATGATTAGGAATTCTAGTTCCACAATAGTAACAAATTCTCTAAATAAAAGAATACAGGTTTTCCTGACAGAGCTTAAAAAAGAAAAAAAGGTGTCCAAAAAGCGTACTCCTGCTATTGGTGAAATTTATTGCATTAGAGAAAGAAAACAAATTGTCCCGTAAACATCTACCTAAATGCAGACTAACAAACAAGTGGATAGGATAAAACCTAAATACATCAGTTATTAGGTCGTATAGGCATTATTTATAAGAACGAGTCAATTACAGCTGAATTGCACCAAACCTCTTTAACCAACATCCATATGATACAATATCTGACTTTCGACCTAGTTAAAGAACTCGGTCGGAACAGACCTAGATGTTCCCTGAGGAAGAGGGGTTGCGGTCCTACTGGATTGATTTTGCTGCACATTTTGGACATTCTGGCTTGTTCCCTGGCTGCTCTGTTGCTGCTGTTGAAGCACGTTACCAGAATCTGTCGTGCTACCTTTTCCTACTTGATTTATACCATTGGTTCCTTGTGGAAGCTGCGCCTTTTCTATTTGTTGTTGGGAGAAATTACTGTTACGGTTCTGAAATGGTTTTCCATGACCATATGAAGTCATCAGTTTAATCTTCTGAAGAACTTCTTCGACAGGAGGTGGAGGGCCTGGCAATTTCGCATGTCTATATCTACAATCAGGACCGTTCGGACAGAATCCCAACTTATACCTGTCAATAACACCAAAACTCTGGATATTAACCAATAAGCTGCTGATGTAATGAAACTTAAGATGAAAACTTCACCAGAAACATTTTAAAAAAACACACTACAGATAAAAAAATAAAAATAATAATGTGAGGTGAGGTCGGACAGACAAGGAGAATTTATAGAGTTGTAATTTTATCATAAATCACATCCCAACTCCGAAATGACTCCACTGTTAGCTTTAGATGACAGAGGGTGTATTTAGAAGCCTATTAACATACCAAAAAGTGACCATGAAGGATTTTTTACGATAAAGATGAAAATTCTAACAAAATATTAACAAAACCAAACACAACCAAACAACTCATAGCTTATCAGCAAAGCCAATTTTCACAAGATAAAAATGACCAATAATATTTCCAACATAACATCACCAAAACAACCTCAAATCAAGCTCTAATTCAAAGCACATACATATTACACTCTTTGATGTCTTCATTGGTGTGCTTGTACACGCAATCCTGCTCCCTACACTCTCCGTACAATCTAAAAAACCGGCAAACTGGCATCCTCGACTTGTCGTACTGATGCAAGAACCCGCAAGCGTCCCCTTTCATGCACAGAGATCGAAGCCAGTGCCTGCACACCGTTTTTCTGAAGCTCCGGCGGTCCCCTGCCGCCGCATAAGGCATACCATTAGTAGCAGTACTATTGTTAGCAACCGCCGCCACGGAAGAGGGCGTGGTGTTCGGATCAGTCGAGGATTGCACCACCGGTACGGACGCCGTGGGCTGTGCGGGCCCGCTGTCCAAATTGCCCTCGAAATCGAAACTCAATCCTCCTTCGCCGTCCTCCATCAATCACGGCGAATAAAACCGACGGGAAATCAATAATTGGCCAAGAAAACTCTACGCGCTCGTCGGAATCAAAATCTGGGGATCTTCCGAAAGTTGATTCGACAGAGAGAGCTCAAGAACGAGGACGGGGAAGGACTGAGGCCGATAATAGCTGAATAAGGTACAACTCCTAAATTAGGGATGTATCAGCGGATTAATGTACAACTCGTCATGCGTCGTTAGGGTAGGGTTTTTCGGTATTAAATAATTCGTCAACGACGACGTTTAGTCAGATGAATGGAAATAAATACCTTCGTTTTTTAACTGAAACGGGCGCGTGTTTCCACGGTCAGATATGGCGCGTCCCAAATATAAGTAACGTATGGGCCTCAGTTGGGCTCATCTGGAGCCCAATTAATGTATGGGCTTTGATTGAACAATAAAATAATAATAAAAAATAAAATATTAATTTGTTGTTTACCAACAAGAATCTCAGCTCAATGAAGATTGGAAACATAAATATATTTTTCCATATCTGGGTTGCGTCTGATTTGGTGATCAATCATGCTTTCCATAATATGTCCCAAAGCCCATAACTTAGAAAGGCATATCATACATTAAAAAATTAAATAAAATAAACAGTGTTTCAGTTCGTGTCGATGTTGTGACAGCAGTTGTTGTCCTCGTGTCTCCATGTCAAAACACCGAGAATACTGCCCCAGTGTTTTTTTTTCTGTAGCCTCTTCGATATCATTTACTATTTTGTTTATTTAGCAAGTTTCATTAAATTAATACACTCGTTTAGTAACATATAATATAATATATGTTTCCACACTATTATAGAATATATATATTCCGTACATCATCGTTTCAAATTGCTCCGCCCTGTGACAACACAAGCCTGGCCTCTACTCTATACATACATTATATAGTGTGTGTATGTGTGTGTTTGGGAAAAAGTAATAATGTGAATTAATTAATAGTCTTTTTCTTTATTCGGTGGGTTTGCAAAGGGACAAATCAACAAGCATCTTTTAAGTATGGGTGCTGGGCCATCCTTGTTGAAGAATTTATAGTTTAGATATCGAAAATAAACACTGAATACAATAATATCAACTCTATTATAAGGTCGCCTTTTCCTTAGATTTCAATCAACGGATTTATAAAAAAAAAACAACAAAGAAATGAATAGCATGAAAAAAAGTTAAAGAATACAAAAGTGGACCTAAATGCAAATAAATATATTATGTACTATCTATATAATCCAAACCAAGGGCAAAACAGACAATTAACACGACGGCACAGGCTCCAAACCAATGCCTTGGAGTACTTACTGCTGATTCTCACCATCGTCTGAAAAGGAGAAGAGCAAAGAAGAGAAAACAAGCAAAAGCCTTATCGTCTGCCACGTGCCAAACCCGCAGTCGCCGGCGCTCACGTGCCGGGATCTGACGTCAGCCCTCGTGAACTACAGTCACCGCACGTGCCAGACCATGCATTGATGCCTTCGTCCTCTGCTTCTCACAAGTCAAAACCTTAGATTAAAAAAGGGCAGCAACGTAATTTCCTATTTAAATAATATTAATATTATTTTAGATCATTTCGTCCGATGTTTGCTTAAATACAAGGAAGGACCCCAGCGACCATTTTCTCAAAGCCTCTTGTTCATTCATATAATAATAATCCTATCTTGTCTCCTCATAAAAAAAAAAGCCTTTCGTCTTCCTTCTCCCTCTTGCCGTGTGTGTGTGCAACTGTAAGAGAAAGAAAGGTTAGCCATTGTTAAAGCCATTTTAGCTCAGCTAACATATGCTTCTATCCTGAAAAGATGACAGCAGTAGACTTCGATTCTGATCGGCAACAAGCGGCGGCGACGGCGGCGGCGGTATACTCTAACAAGACCTCAATGAGCAGCGACGACACCACAATTCTGACCCACTCGACGAGCTTCAGCCGCCTATCCTTCGAACTCCCGGCGAGCTCGCCGGAGCAAAACGCATCGTTCAAGCCACACAGATCCTCGGATTCGTCTTTCAAGGCCATTTCCTCGAGGCCCAACTTGAGCTTCCGCGACTTCAGCCTCGTACGGCAGATTGGCAGCGGAGATATCGGGAGAGTCTACGTTTGCCGCCTGCGCAGCAGCGCCGATCATCGCGGAGCAGCCGAAGGAGGTAAGAAGAGCAGGCTTTATGCTATGAAGGTTGTGGATAATGAAATCTTGGCCGTGAAGAAGAAGACTCAGAGAGCTGAAACTGAGAGGAAAATCTTGAGAATGTTGGATCATCCCTTCTTGCCCACGCTCTACGCTGAGTTTGAGGCCTCTAATTTCTCCTGCGTTGTCATGGAGTATTGCCCCGGCGGAGATTTGCACTCTCTCAGGCATAAGCAGCCTCATAAACGGTTCTCAGTCGCCGCCGCGAGGTAACTACATATATTCCGAAGTAACATCGCCGCTAGTAGCAGCGGTTCTTGAATTAAAGTAACCCTTTTCATCGGAACTTTTTCTCAGGTTCTATGCCGCCGAGGTCTTAGTGGCTTTGGAATACCTTCACATGCTTGGGATAATATACCGTGACCTGAAACCTGAGAACGTACTTGTAAGGTCCGACGGGCACATTATGCTGACCGATTTCGACCTATCCCTTTGCTCCGACGCAATCCCAGCCGTTGAATCGCCGCTGTCCACGGCGTCGCAGCCGTCGCCGGTCTCATCGTGTTTCCCAGGCATCAACAGTTACAGGCTTTTCAGGTCGAAGAAGACCCAGCCGCTGACGCCCAACAACAGCAGGCTGTCCTTCGTGGCCGAGCCCGTGACGGCTCGGTCGTGCTCGTTCGTCGGAACCCACGAGTACGTGGCGCCGGAAGTTGCCTCCGGCGGGTCCCACGGAAACGCCGTGGACTGGTGGGCGTTTGGGGTTTTCATCTACGAGATGATCTACGGCAAGACGCCGTTCGTCGGACCCACCAACGAGGCGACGCTGCGCAACATTTCGAGGGGTGGGCTCGTCTTCCCCGGCGGCGGCTCGCCGTGCGGTAGCGGAGAGGCGAGCGCGCGCGATCTTATTGCGGGTCTGCTGTGCAAGGATCCGAGCAGACGGTTCGGGTCTAGGCGGGGCGCCGCCGACGTGAAGGCCCACCCGTTTTTCAGAGGGATGAATTTTGCGCTCATTCGGACGGTGGCGCCGCCTTCTGTTCCCGGATTGGTCGGAGGCCAGGCGGTGAAGGAAACGGCGCCGTTTCCTCTGTTCTGACTCGGATTTTGCTGTATAGGAAGAAGTAGGCTGGCGTACGTAGTAGATGATTGCGGCGGTGTAAAGGCTTCAACTTTCTTTACGTTATTACAATTATTTTATGATTAATCAATCATTATCTTATTGCCATCTGTGTTAACTGTTATGTACTATGATATCCTTTCCTTTCCTTTCTCTTTTACGCTTAAATTATGATTAACTTGTGATGGTGAGTTGACTTCTCTTGAACTTCCTATGATCGAATATTATAAAAATACATATAAAAAAAGGATCACATGGACTCAAATGTTTCAGAACAACCGTACGACATCTCACATCAAGAACTGCAACTGTGCCCACAATTGTCTCGGTATTTTTATTTTATCTTGGCATCGCCCTATAATTATATGGCAATGAGCAAGTTTACGCAAACTTAGATCTTAATCGTTATTTAAACCTTTTACAACACATGGCATGTCTATTCGCCACCTTCGCACCAGGCAACCCCACAGCTCCACTTGAATCATATGTCCCTTTCTTTGTCATGAACATTGCCCCACATTCATCAGTGGGACCCATCTTCTTCAAGTTCTCCCAACTGAATGACGTGGCCGCTCACTTTGGCGACACGTCGCGGTGATGACGTCACCGCCAAGATTGGATCTTG
Organism: Craterostigma plantagineum; assembly: GCA_027422505.1. Classification (NCBI taxonomy): domain Eukaryota; kingdom Viridiplantae; phylum Streptophyta; class Magnoliopsida; order Lamiales; family Linderniaceae; genus Craterostigma; species Craterostigma plantagineum. The sequence continues at coordinate 416,481 of JAPQWV010000218.1, read as the reverse complement.
CTACGATTTTCACACATTGGTAATGGTAATACTCACAGGGAAAGGGAAGAAGAAGGACGACTGCAAAATAGTAGCTTGAAAAGAAAGAACATTCCATTAATGTAATAACACCCATTAAATGTCAACGGTGAAGGACTGTAATACTATTAAACAGTCGCAGCAGAGATCTATCAGCAAGTTATCAGAGAAAGATGAACTTATAGGGACCAAAATAAAGCTGATTCTTTCCTTCCTTCATTAAATGGCTATTTTCACGTGAAGCACTTCATCGTAACTTGTGCCGATTAACTCGTTTCAGCCTCCGAACTCAGGCGCCGGCGAAGGCACGTCTTCTGTGTCCCTCTTAGGCTTCACCCACCGGCCATGTTCGTTGCGCACGAGCCCTTTATTCGCCGGCTGATACCATTTCGGAGGAATTCTGAGCTCATCGACGATCATATCGCACTCTTTGTTCACCAAAGCGACGTCCCTCTTCGCGTCTGCCCTGAAATTCGAATCGCTGCCGCGAAACCCATCCACCAAGTGAAGGTACGTCTCAAGCATGTGAAATCCGACGATGTTCAGCCCCTTTTTCAGGTACGGCGACGACCGCGCGTCGAGCTTCAGCTCAACGCCGACGTGGGTGTAAACCCAGTCCAACGCGCCGGTGATGTCGTCGAACCTCTGTATGCCCTCGTTGAACACTATCCCAGGCATGCGCGGGACGATGTCCTGCCTGAGAGTCACGCGCAGCGTCTTCACACCCATTCTGTAGAGCTCGTCGCGGAAGGCGATGTTCCCCACGCGCGGCGCGGCGAAGGAGACGACGCTGATGGGCAGCCCCGGAAAGTTCTTTGCGGCGTCGTAGGCGTTCAGCAGCCCCAGAGCGCCGCCTAAGCTGTGGCCGGTGATGGTCAGGCTGACTTCTTCTTCTTGATTCCTCGTACTACTGTAATGGCCGACGAGCCTCTTAACCTCCGTCATGACTTGCTCCGACGCGCTCGTCTTGTTGTACCTCGCCGACGCGCTCTTAGATGTGTATATGCTGAGGAACCCATGTTCCACCATGGAATCTTCGAACCCGAGCGGCTCGAGCTTATTCTGCATATTGTCGTACCACTCAGAAGGCACCACCGTGCCCCGCCACGCCACGACGACGTCCCTCCGCCCGATTCTCCGCGTCTCCTCGTCGTCGCTGACGGCGACGAATCCCATCCAGTTAGAATCGCGGCTCCAAGAATCGGGGAAATGGGACCTCTCAAGCCAGTGAGGGAAATCGAAGTGGGACATGGCGTAAATGTATTTCGTGACCCTATAGCCGCTCTTAGAGAGGTCGAGCATGGAGAATAGCTTGCGGCGGTTGTACTTACAGCTTCCGTAGTATTCGGACAAAGGGTCGAAGTCGAAGGCGTCGTAGGTTGCCTGGGCGAACTCGCCGTACTTGACGATCTCCCTTCTCAGCCATGGATGCAAGGGATCTAGAAGCTCGTGCCAGTCTTTCGAGCCGTTGATTTCGGGCCATTTCGAGGATATGTTCTCCTTAGGGGACGTTGTTGGCCTGTCTTGCTTGTCGTCTTCGATGGTCGTTATGGAGTTTGGGTTGTAAGGATTTGACGGTGGTTGCCTTAGGGTTCTTTGGATTGTGGTTTCTATCTGAAGGTTTATCATCTGAGTTAAAGATTCTGCTATTTTTATGGGTCTTTTGAAGGGTTTTTGCTTGTGGGCTTTGCGGCTTGTTTCGGAGTCTTGATAGGCGGCGATCGGCGGTCGAGCTATGGCCGTGTGGGCAGCCATGGTTTTCGTTTCTTAATGTGTGGAGATGGGATGCCGTTATATATATATTTTTTATTTATGTATTATTTTATTGCGTAGAATAAGGCTTGAAATAGGTCGTTGTCCTATGGATACTAGGAAGAAATGAAACGAAAGATTATTCTAAAGGAGTTAGGTATATATTGAAGTGTCAGTTGACCAATGCGCACGCGTTAGGGTGGTGGGGCTCAGCTCACCGGCCACGAAACTACGAGGTTCTTTGAAGGTATTTGTGTCTGCTAAATGGTAGTTTAGTTAATTTAATTAATTGATTAATGAATGTTGGCTTCTTTTTTTTTTTTTTAATACGGATTACGAAGGTTCGAGTTATGTCAATGGTTTTGACGTGGTGTGCCCGTCAAGATCTTTATCTTTATGACAGTTAGAAAAGTAATAATATTCGCAGACTGAGTTTGAATACGGTGAATGTGATTGATTTTAGCTGTGATTTTGATATATTATAGTCAAACGAGTAGCATGACATTCATTTTTTCTCATTCACACATCCATATATTCTCAACGAAATTCCGAATATATTCCGAGCTTCTTGTTTTCATTTAAGTATTGTTTTATCAACGAAGGACTGAAATCAATGATTCATAGACTAACTACATCATGCGGCATGTAATGAATTGGAATATTCATGTTACGTATACGATTCTAACTAGTGCATTATATTCATTCAGATGTTAAGATATGCTTTTCTCCTTGAAGTACCTCTTGAAAAAAAAAAGAAAATAATTTGATTATGAGCGAATTAGAATCAAGAAAGTAGAAAGAGACGTGAAGACGGCCAACTATATCACCGACCAAACAATATCATCTATCTACTTTTGGGCCTCACTATTTTGGGCCTCACTGTTTGGGCATACATTTTCTATCGATTCCCCTATTTGGGCTAAGATAGCTTTGAGCTGTTATTTAGGCTTGTCAACCCACCGACAACCTACGGCCAAGCGTACTGTATATAGTATACCACGGTTCCTGCTTTTTTATAGTTTCAACTTGGAATGGAATATGAGTTTGTGAATAAAAATGTCGTCTTTACACATAAATACATATTTGGAAAGTAAATACATATTTGGAAAAAAACTTGGAATTAGTACCATATCAGATTTTTTTTTTTATATTAGATGCCTAGTAGAATAATTTTTTTGCAGATAGGTCCCAATTCGTCGCAGGTACGCCATACAATACATTTAGGTACCCTATATTAATGTATTGTGGTACGTCATACGTTGAGAAAATGGTACGGCGTATTAGCACATTTAGGTACACCATCTATAACACATAAGGTATGCCGTATAATCACATTTAGGTATCATATATCAACGCGTTATGGTACGCCATATACGCATAGGAAGGTACGACGTGATTGAAGAAACTGGTAAACATTAAGTCGAGTATTTATCTGTAAAAATTTCTGATAAGGGTACCTATCTGTAAAAATTTATGATAAGGGTACCTACAGATAGGTAAACATACTATGTGTAGATGTCACGAAGAAAAAGAAAAAAGAAAAAAGAAAACCACTTATCTAGAGTCTAGACCGTAGTACAATTCAACTAGCTTTGTCTGTTGCGAAATAATCGAAGCAAAAATGGAACTTAATATTACATGTATATATATGCTTGTGGGGTTTGTTTAATAATGCGAATGAAATAGCTGGAAATTTTGTCGACAGGTTAGGGGAACTGCGTGAAATCCAAGCAATTAATTATTTTTTCCATGATTTTATAGACTGTTTGTATTGTATCCCACTATCGGCGCTTAGTCCGCTTGAATTCTATCTTACTTTCCTCAAATTATATTCGGAAAAAAAAAAAGAACAGTGAATTTGGTCTTTATTCTTCGATAAAGGTGTGAACTTTACAGCCACTGACAGACACCAAAACACACACACTGCTGCTTCTGTTTATCTCATTTGATTTCTCTACGCCGCCCAGTATAACGGAGGTGGAAGAGAGTTTACGAAGCTAGTAGTTTCGAGCTGATTCTGCTTTCACTTGAGCTGCTTCTGTCGTCTGTTCTGAAGGTTGTTCTTGGATTCTTTTTTTTTTTTTCAAAAAAGAAAAATTTACCTTTGGGAGTAGCTGAATGCTGGTTCCACGCATTTCTTGGAGTCTGTCTTTATTTTTCGTGATCTTTTTACTTTTTTTTTTCTTTTCAGTTGTTCTTGTACATTGAATTTAGGCGAAGTTCACTGGCTTGTCGTGTTTTCTTGGCTATGCTAAGTTTTCAGTTGGTCAGCTTTATTACTCGATGTTTGAAGAAAGATGTTCAAATGCAGGTTGGCTGGTGACAGGATCGTGGTCAAGGAGGTGGGGTGGCTGATTATGAAGAATATGAGTTTTCGAAATTATAAATTAGAGGGCTTGCGTGGAACGAAGAGGATGAAACAGCTGCCGTTCATAGGAGTTGTTTGTACAGTAATGTTGTTCATTATATATAGGAGCACGCAGTATCAGTATAGACAAACTGAGGTATTGCCCGTTGCATATCTGCTTTGGCGGCTTATTGTTCTCTTGATCCTCTTAAGATTAATCTTATCGTTTTGGTTAGCAATTTTTTTTTACTTGGATTTTTTGCTTGACTTGAATAGATGGAGTCAAAGTTGGATCCATTCTACCAAATGAAGGTATGGAATGGGTGTTCTATTTCTTCTTTTTTTTTTTTCTCCACGAATTCAACTTCTTGCAACTTATTGTTTTGTTTCATTCTAGGACACCCATGTAGGTAATAATCTGATTAGATTGCCTCATGGAATAACTGAAGCCACATCTGACCTGGAACTGAAGCCTTTATGGAGCAGTTCCATGGCTCAGGTAAATTTGTCGATAAACTCATTAAGTGCATTTTTTCTTTATCTGGTACAACTTATGCTTCGGGTCTGTGCAGAAAAGTGCTCGAACGTCTCGCTATTTGCTTGCGATGCCTGCTGGAATAAAACAGAAGAAGAATGTTAATGCTTTAGTTCAAAAGGTATAATGATTTAAATTTGAGTTTCATTTCAAACATCAGTGATCAATGATCGCAAATGTGGCCCTTCGTCGTTAGCCTCCTAATATTTTGAAATTCAGTTTCTCCCAGAAAATTTTACAGTTGTTTTATTCCATTATGATGGAAACCTGGACGGGTGGTCGGACCTTGAGTGGAGCAGGAAAGCCATACATATTGTTGCTCACAACCAAACTAAATGGTGTGACATACAAATCGCTCGTTGTTTTAGAGTTTGTGTTGGGTCGTTTTTGGATTTCATTACCATCGTTATTGATGCAAATGACAGTCTTCTCATAAACTTGTTATTTTCCATGCTTAGGTGGTTTGCGAAACGATTTTTACATCCAGCTGTAATTTCTGGTGGATCTCGGGGTCGGGCAGTTTCATCCCGGAAGGTAAGTAGTTGATTTGCAGCTTACGAAATACTCAGTTAATATAACTATTTCTCAATACTCTGTTTTGTCCTCTTGGCCCTTTCCATCCTCAGGTACCTGGAGATTGTAAAATCACAAAGATTCGAGATATCACAGCCAGCTTTGGATCCCAATTCCACTGGTATACATCATAGGATAACAATAAGAAAAAAATTGAAAAAATACCACAGGTATGTGCAATATTCTGCAGTGCATCGTTTGATTTATTAGCCCTTTTACCTTACTTTCTGATTCTTATAATGTATGACTCCATGTTTAAGCAGAAGGGTGTATGATCGCAGAGGTAGTACCAAGTGTTCGCGCGATAGCGAGGGGCCACCATGCTCGGGGTAGATTATCTTCACTCTTTATACTGTCTCGTTCTTTTGCTTCTTGAAACTCATTTTCTCGTCCAAAGAAATTCTAGGAAGTAAACGAACAGTTTGACTTCGGACAGAGTAATTTTTCTTCTGCTTTGTAGTTTCTTGCTAATAGCTTAATATTTGCAGATTTGTTGAAGGTATGGCTCCTGTATTTTCGAAATCAGCATGGCAATGTGTCTGGCATTTGATACAGGTATCTTTGTTGCGTCTTTTCATACAAATGTTTTGGTGAACTTCGGGTAATTCACCAACGAAAATTGGTCTACTTCTCTCCTTGATTAAGTCCCAGTTACAAACTTCGTATCATGATTGTTGACTCGAAAAATAGGATCCCTGCGCTATCCCTCTGACAGTATTTTCTTATTCAGAACGATCTCGTTCATGGTTGGGGAATGGACATGAAACTTGGCTACTGTGCACAAGTAATGTTTTCTGACAAGTAGTTTATTCTTAGGATCCTTATGATTGTTCTGTTCCAGTATAACGTCAACTTTGCAGGGCGATCGTTCGAAGAAGGTTGGAATTGTTGATAGTGAATACGTTGTTCATCAGAGCATACAGACTCTTGGTGGGCAATCTGATGCCGCCTCCACAAAGGTGATCAATCATTTTATTTCTTGGGACATAGGCATTCGCTAAGCGCTACACTTTGTGTCGAGTTTATTATGGTATTATGCAATGGTTTCAAGTGCTCCAATGATTCCACTGAGCTTACTATGTTTGTCATTGTTGCATGGCAGGACCCGAATAATGCACTGAAGGATGTGAGGGTAAAACTTCAATTTCTTTCATGTTCTAATAGCTGAATCAATTAAAAGGAGTTCTGATTGTTGGTTTCCTTTTCTTTTTGTTGCGTTCCATCTTCTTCGTACAGAGGCACAAGGTCGATGCAAGATCAGAGGTGCTTTGCTTGTTACATTTTTCATGCTTTTCTGTTTTATTTATTTTTACTTGAAAAATATGCCACGCACGATAGATAGATAGTCACGCAGACATACTATAATAGAAGGAAGATTGTGTGTCGTTGGCAGATTAGGAGGCAATCTACAATAGAACTACAAACGTTTAAGGAACGATGGGAAAATGCAGTACAAGAAGACAGAAAGTGGGTCGACCCATTTTACGTTGGAGGAAATCGGCGGCGTCCCTACAAAACTAAACGAGCTTAGATTCTTGTCATATCCTTGTAATTTCGATGCAGATAATAAAAAGAATTTGATTTACGTTTCCAAAAATCGAATTGGAAAGACATACTTCAAATGAGTTACCAAAAATCGAAAAGTCATCCATGAATACCTCCATTCCATTACCGATTAATTTGTCAAAAATGTTCATCATGCACCGTTGGAAGGTAGCCGGGGCATTACACAGTCCGAAAGGCATCCGCCGATATGCGAAGGTTCCGAATGGGCACGTAAAAGTCGTTTTTTCTTGATCTTCTGGTGCGATCGGGATCTGCAAGTAACCTGAAAGACCATCAAGAAAACAATAAAATTCATGGCCGGATAAACGTTCAAGCATTTGATCAATGAACGGTAAAGAAAAGTGATCTTTTCGCGTCGCGTCGTTTAATTTCCTGTAATCAATGCACACTCGCCACCCTCCGTGTTGGAATGAGTTCGTTTTTCTCGTTGGTTACCACTGTCATTCCTCTCCATCTATGATACCACATCACATTCCAGCTCGTGCAGTACAATCATTCAAGTCACCAATTCTCAACGTCGCAGAAACTTATTCGACATCTGCTCTTCTTTTCCGTTGGCATGATTCAGCTCGTACGGAGTCAACTGCAATTGTTCTGTCAAAGACTGCAGTTTGAAACATATAAGGAGTACAGAGAACAAATCATCTAACAAGCGCGCAGAAAAATCAAGGTGAGAAGTCATGCACATAAAAGCAAGCTAGTACTTCAAAAACCGAACTCTCTCGCATATTCGCAACAGAGCGATTGCTTTCAAGCTCGCAGCAAGAGAACTCCTATTACTGGCAAATCAAATCAGGCAGTGAACGCAATCCATAAAGCAATCACCGGCAATCAAATTGAAGTGTTCCAAGATAACTGCACTGACTTAGAGCGTAAGTCATCATCTTCTAACATTTTATAGACTGGGCACATTATAACAAGAAAAGAATTGAAAATTGCAGAGAAGGAGCTTGTTCAACATTTTCGAAGGAGCTTTCAACTACGCTTTCCACGTCGTCCTCTGCAGCTGCAGAGAAGACCATGAATATGCTTCGCCAACCAGCTTTGGATTTTATCATCTGTTATTTCAGCTCAAATATTTTGATATCCAAAAGGTATTGACGAAAGTCAAAATAGTTAAACAATAAAGACTAAGCAACCATACTTGAAGAATGCATTCTGCTAAAAGCATTCGCGTGGATTCACTCAAGCTGTTTCTCATTAGAACTGCAAGAGCCTTTACGATATAGTTCTGGAAAGTGAAGTTTGCAAGTTCGGCATGGTCAAGTATTTTTGACCCTGTTTCCCAGTTCCCTGGAGACTGTACGGCGTATCAACTTTTTCATCGGGATGTCTCCCAGCAAAGATTAAATGCTGTGACACTATGGACCAGATTCTTGCCCAAACCTATAAAAATATATCGAAAAAAACCTGAGATATGTATCTGAAACCATAATATAAGGAACAAAAGAAATTGACCAAAGCTGTAGAAATTCATCATGATGACAGATTTACCATGTGGATACAAGTCATACGTTTGGTTGTAGTCTGCATGAGCAGTGTGTTCAGAGGAGCAGTCAAACCACTCGCCAGTCCTTGGGCTCACTTGTGATCATCTTCGCCGAAGTAAAGACAACGCCGCCTTCTCCAGAAAATATGGAAGCGACGCAGCACGCTCCAAGTGAAAAGCTGAAGAAAGGCATTTAAAAGGAATACGATTTTTAATTGGTCCCCATCCATGCGAACACCGTATGATGCCAAAAGCTAAGGAATGAAGAAGAAGTTGAATACGAGGAGAACATCTATGGTTGAGGGATCGATCTCGTGAAAGTAAGGAATCCCCCCAGAGTCAGAACTCAAGGCCGATATGAATAAAGAACGGCTATAAGTTAGTTGTCCGTCGACATTGCTGCTCAAATTGATCTAAAGATCGTTCATGTGCGCAACAGATATAAGCTCAGTAGTAAATGAAGCAGCTCAGACGACTACAAGAAAGTGCATAGCTTATACATGTAAACGCAATGGCCCACTTCACTGCCCGCCCCTCCTAGAGGCATTCTCATTACTATCAGCCGATGCGCTCCTCTTGATTGAGAGAAGAAACAACGGGCACCCCATAGTTGCTGAGGAAAGTGAAACTTGACATTTTCACCTGTTTCTTTTTCTATGTTAATAATAATTCATGTACAAGGGACTCCATCGTGGAGTTTCACAATAGCAACTTGTAATAAACATGAAAAACCAAACTCATGAGTGACATCTGTTAGATAAGCTCAATCAAAAAGAATAAAATAAAAGTAATAAAAATACAGAAGTCACACAAAATCTTTCAAGAATCAAGAAGCAGTCAAAGAAAATATTTGGGGAAGACAAAATGAGAAGAAGCTGAAAAACAGATCTCCAGCTACAGCCGCAAATGAAGACATCCATATGATATGATATGATATTATGTATTTTATCTTAGTTGTCCTCTCTTATGATTAATGTACTATATATATGCATGCATGTGTAGTAGAGAAAACGTGTGGTGAGGGGAGAGAAAAAAGAAAGAAAAGGGTATGTATTAGAAAGCAAAAGTTTTATTCCTCTATGTGAGAAAAAATCGTGTCTCTTACCATAAACAAAAGAGCCATTTATTTCTCCTCTCACTCACCAAATAATCGAGCCTCACATATAATCGTTCCTCTGCAACATAAAATAAAACAACAAAATGGTATCAGCGCCGATGGTGTCAAAAGAGCCGAAGGTGTCAACGGAGCCGACAGAGCCTATGGTGCCGATGGTGTGGAAGCGGATATTATTTGCCCACATGTTAATCCCGCAACTCACCGAAAATAACTACGCAAGGTGGAGCGTCGAAATGAAAGCTCTACTCAAATCGCAAGGCTTATGGGAAATAGTCGAAGATGGATATTCACCAGATACGACGAAGTATACAAAGTCGCAACGGAAGACGTTGGGAGCTGCTGTCAGAGAAAATGGTCTCGCGGTCTTCGTCATCTACAAAGCGTTAGATTTTATGTATGTATTAAGTCATAGTTATCATCTTTGTTAGCATGTGTACTATATATATGTATCTTACCCTGAAGAGAAAAAGTAAGAGAAGAAGAACTAAAAGAAAAGTTGGCAAATTACATTCTCTTCAAAAAATACTAAGCTTCAATCGTTCTCCTCCTTTAGTTCATAAAAATTTATTAAATCAACTCCGCCGCAGTTTATTTCTCTTCGTTCGATCTCGCATACAGTTAAAAAATAAACAACAACATCAACATAGTAGTGTCGTCTGGCTGGACATTGAACGTCTTATTTATTTACAATATGGGAATGATAATTAAGCATACTACTAGACAATCACTTCTCAGATGACAAAAAGCCCCTCCGTTGTTGATGCGGGACGAGATAAGAGTTTGTTCGATTTCGCTCGAACGTGCGGAGAGACAATGGAACTTATAAATGATAATTTTATATAACTGATAGGATGCCTCCCTTCTACAGCGATACTCCTATAAATACTAATAATATAATCAAATCAAATCCTAACAATATTAACTAAGATACTAGGAACCTTAAATATAGACCTAATATCTCAAAATAATTAAGACCCATTCAAACTACTTTGAATCCGCATCAGTTGTCCTCCATATGCTTGACCTTCATTATTAGTTTGTCCCTTCTGAGTCAGGACTGCTGGAAATTAGGTGTTGACCATTGCTCTGCTGTGCGGCCACCAGTAGCTGTTCTGCCGTGGCGGAGGTGTCCCACAATTCTGGTTATTATGCGGTGCATTTCCTGGCATCTGCTCTCTTGGACGTCGATCCCTGTTGTTGTTACGTCTTCCGTAGTGAGCGCTTGGTTTAAGAAGGCGAAAAGCGAGGCGAAGCGAAAACGCCCCCAAAGCTTAATCGTGAAGCGACGCTTTTCGAATAGCAAGAATATTTTTTATAAATTTATTTTAATAATTATACATGTGATATTTAATGATTAAATGACAATTTTCAATATTATATATACAATATAGAAATTATATATATCATGTCAACGAACTAATAGCACAAAATGCTAGCAAACATAATATAGATCAACATCAAAGTTCAAACGCAACAAGTTCACAAATTCATCATCCCAAACATAAACCAAAGTTTAACGTAAACCCTAGTCAAAAGTCAACCAGCGCTTTTCCCCCGCTTCACGTATAGACGACGCTTTCGTTTAGTGTAAGCGATATGGCTTAGCTGGAGCGCTCTCCTCGCATAAAGCGGGGCTGGAGAAGGCTTTTCCAAACCAAGAGTCAACGGGGGGTGGTCTAGAAATTATTCCTCCATTGATATACTTGTCTCGTGCGATGCGATAGAATGCTCCTGAGAGATATGGGAAGGGAAGTAATCATCACTATAAGAAAGATGGCTGCATTCTGACGAGACATTTGATCTTAAAAGGGAAGGAGGGAGGGAAGAAGCATTAGGAATATTATAATAGAGGAGCTTCACCTCCATAATCCTTGTTTACTGGGTCGAAGTCGAATGCATCTGGCACTACAAACACAACTCCTGGGAGATCTAATGACAGGCAGCAAAGGTCACATGTGTTAAAACCAAATATATCAGGGAATAATAAAAAAAAAAAATTTTCAGAAACCTACTTTTAGACTTCTCAGATGTTTCCTCAGAACATTCAACCTGGAAGCCCTGATACGCTGTCCTATTTACGGGATATATTTTCTTCTTCGCTTCTTCAACACTGAACCAAAAGTAAACCAAGCAAACATGTTTTGGTAAGTTCGGCAGTGGGGACAGAAGCGTATCCTGTGTACAGACCCCAATTAAATTCTAATGCTTCTTCTACATGACTATTGTTCTGACTGACTGGCTGCATCTAACATAGAAAAGATAACTTGTAGATATTGTATCAGTTCTAACATACAGCAAAGTAGAAATCCCGAAACAGAAAGTGACTCATAAAGGTTCCATTTCTTGCTCCTCTTTGCTATTATTAAGCGCTTGAACCAACACTTTCAATTAGAGCTATCAAAGAGAAAAGAAAACGTATAAATCACTGCAACTGCTTTCAGCATATTACACACTCGAAAAGCTCTCTCATTTAACAAAAGGCTCGAGAAGAAACCTCAAACACAATTGTCCAATATTCGATGGTGAGTTCCAATTCAGCTAAGACTAATTACCCACAGCAAATGCACAAGTAAAAAACTTTACAAAAACACTGCGGATAAAAGACAAGCAATTGGAAGCGAGCGAGTATTTCTAAACTGCCAAAGACCTGAGCAATTGTATTGACGTAATACTCCGTCTGTTCGCGAGTAAGGAACTGATATTGAGGGAAATCAATCGTGACTAACCAGAGATTGTTCGTATCGTCTCCAATTTCGTCTACGCTGGGGCCGAACATCCTCGTCCGTGATGAGGAGAGTCGAGCTGACGAGGAAGTGAAAGGAAGTTTCGATTGTGCGAAATCGGTGGTAGTAGTAGAGGTGGCGGCCGAGATAACGTGGATGACAGCTGGAAATAGCTGCCTGCAGCTGAAAGAGGTGCGGCGGGAGAAGACGGAGACAGCAGCGCGGCTGAGACGGAGCGCCATCGGAGATTTTCGTGAATAAGGGTTTAGGTTAGTGTGGTTAGGGCCGGGGAAATATATCGAAATACCGATATAACGTCCTTATCGTATCGAAACGTACCGAAAATATCGAAAATTTTGGTATACCGAAGTTTTTGGTAAGGTATGATACCGTACCAAAAATATTCGGTATGGTAATGGTATGAAAATTTTAAAAGTTAGGTGTACCGATTATACCGAAATACCGAAATACTAAAATTTTTAAAATTATATATATGTATATATATACACAGACACCTACATATATTATATTATTTCAAAAATATATAAAAAATGGATAAAAATATTATAAGGATCTTCATAAATTTATTTAGTCCATAAATTAGTAACTAGCTCATAAATATATATATACACACCTACATAAATGATATTAGATTGTTTCTTAATTATAACGGTAACTTATGTAACTCAAGTTACGTTTAATTTTTGTCATTTTATTGTTTTGTCTTCAGGATTTTGAAAGCGTGAAGATGCAATGCAATCACTTTTTGTTAATCTTCACTAATTTTTTTAAATAGCCGTTTCTTTTAATTAATCTGTATATAAATTTGTATTTTGTGGTTATATAAAGTTATTTGTCTTACTAAGAAGACTGACTAAAATATGTAAATTATTTAAGGTTATTTTATAAGTTAAAAATATTTTTATTTTGAAAATTTGGTATTAATAATCCATTTTATTGGGGCCTAAGGAGTTTAAATTGACTATAAATTCGAAAACAACGAATTAACAAGTTACGCGACATGCATGGTAAAAAACCCTCCATGGTATAGAAGGTATGATACCGATACCATATCAAAATTTCGGTATGATACCGTATCGAAATTAAAGGTATACCAAAATTTTGGTATGGTATTAGTATGATTTTTTCGATACCGAGTTTCGGTACGGTATACGGTATCACAGTTTTGGTACGGTATACCGTACCGAACCACCCCTAAGTGTGCTGTGCCTTTTCTGTGGGGAAAGGACACACCGTTTGGTAATTTATAAGGCTGAATTAGGGCCCACTATATTATATCTATGAATAAATTCTTTATCTCTACCTTTTGAACTTTTAAATACCCCTTAAATTATTTATTCCTATTAAATACTCCAAATATTGAAATGACGAAAATAACCTTTCTTTAAATATGCAAAACTGTTTCATATTATTGTACCATCATACGCGATTATTATACCAACCAAAGATGTTATCATACACTAGATAAATATATGGTTCTACTAGTAGACATATCTATTAGCTGCAGGGACAAACACCAATCAGTAACTTCTTAATGGGATCCATTAATCGATATTTCGAACGCTGATGTGGCATATCGACGCCTTACATAACATTTTTCGTGTCAACGAAGTATATCGCATACAATATGCCACATCAGCGTCCGAAATATCGATTAATGGTTCCCATAAGGTGTTAATTAAGACGACATAATCTTAGATTTTGATGTGGAATGTTGAAATGGCACGAATAGGTGCCACATCAACAGGTGCCCACGTAAGATGCTCACATAACGTGAGCAGCATAAAATTCCTCTATACATGTATATATATACTTGTGGGGTTTGTTTAATAATGCGAATGAATAGCTGGAAATTTTGTCGACAGTTAGGGGACAACATTAGGTGGACACAGCCATTCCAATACGATGCTGACTGTTCTATAAATATGTCACATATATAATAATAATAACAATAATAATAATAGTACATAAGTATATAGAACTGATACTAAATGCTTAAAAGATAATTTTCACGGACGACATTGGGACTTGGGAGACTCGAATCAAATTGTGATAAAGCAAAGTCGACAATTTGATTGATGATCCCTTTCTTCTCTCAATAGAAACACGGACCAAACGAGCCGATTAACACTGAGGTGTTTGCAGATTTACAAATTTATTACGACAGTAATTATCAGCTTTACCATAAGGAAGCAGAGCAGCATTTCATCACCATACCTAAAGGCTACAATTTACACATAAATTCTAACAACAAGAGAAATAAAGACAGCAGCGGTTCTTGCAAAAACCTACACCTTTGTGTAAGCATTTTCTTGCATGCGTTTGACATCTAATGAGTTTGTCCCTCAACCTCTCTCCTGCTCGGATGAGAAAGAAAAGCCACCGATGATTCATTGTGGTGTTCTGTGTGCTAGCTTGTCGTCCCTGGCCTGGCATTTTCTGGAAATAGGACAAGGGAAAAAAACATCAAAAATGGGAAACATAGGCTCAAAACCATGTTGGGTAATTCTCACATCATGCCCAGCCATATGTAACAAACAGTGAAGGACCGACATTTTGAGTGATCGACTTATTCATGTTGCAACATGATTCACTAGCGAACGAGATAGAAGATCGAAAGATTAAACACATGAAACGTTGCAAAGCGTGCTTTTGGGTTAAACGGACTAACGAAAGCACCCTAAAAAGACGACAAATTACGAGTACTTGGGCGGTTTACCCGGATGGTTCAGTTACTAAAGAATCTTAGATTATGGTACCAAATATATCACAATTGAGTAAGCAATCGAAAGGTGACGACATACGTCGACAATGGAGAGAAATCAACCTACCAATCGATCTGCAACGAGTTTGTTCAGTCAATGGAAGTACAATGTATAGATATCAAAGATCCAAATTCCTAGTTAACAACTGACATGACCAAATGGTCTACAAGATTAAGACTTAAACCATCATATGTATGCACTGACTCATATCCAATGTAGACATTCCCACAAGAAACCATCGAAAATCCAATCACAAAACCAGAACAAGAACAGCGCTCAAAGCATTACCTCAGTCATTACGTCGATGCAATTATCCTCGAACCAATCTCCATCTCAAAACGAGTTCATCTCAAGACAATAAGTCCTCCTCTTCACCAGCATCCTCACAGCAGTTCCAAAAGGCTCCTCGAAAGCTGAAGCAACCCAATTCCCCTCCGTAACTTCCTTCTTCTCACTCGGTCGTATTGCCACCAAAGTCGCCCCCTTCAACACCAACCCGTTTGGCAACTCCAAATGTGCGGCGTACCAAAGCCTCATGTTTAGCGCAGGCACAAGGGTTCTCTTAGAAGCTGACGAAGCAGACAAAGGTTTAACCCTTAATTCCTCCAATTGTTCCTTATTCATCGACAAAACGCCTTGTCCGTCTGCATCTGTAAGAATCAAATTCTCCAATGTCTTGTGCTCGGAGATTATGGGCTGAAGTAAGTAGTGCCTCGCAGAGGCAGCAATCAAGGAGCTAATTGTCCAAACCACACGCAGTTTCAAGCCCCCGTTTGTGTAAAACGACTCAGGTATGTTTCCATTATCATTCTCCACGGTATTGTTACTATTATCACCATCTACATCGGCGTTGTTACAGCAGCAAGCATTAGTAGTATCATCGCCGTTACCGTGCACGACGCTTGAAGCGCCGAGAATGACACAGCTATCAAGGGTGGAGCCAAACCCAGCCTTCCATTTCAGCAAAATGCCCTCGTCGACGCCCAATTCCCCGCTGGGCAGTTCGATTCTCAACATCTTAATCTCGTTGAAGTTCTTCAAAACCTGAGTCGGCGAGTGATGCGTAACACCGCCGCTCGCCTCACTCACGCCGTCGTCGACCTCCATCTGAACTCTGCGCGAGCTAGGGCTCACGAGCTGCGTCAGCGACTGCAAGGGCTTGATCAGCCCGGACACGAAGAGCCTGAGGAAGGACGCGATGGGGTGGCGGGATTTGCCGGAGGCGGATGCCGCCGACGACGCAGACGAAGAGTCGTCGTCGGAGATGACGCAGTCAACTCGCACGACGACCGCGTCCACCTGAGGTACGAGCGAGTGGAAGCGACGCGAGACTACGCAGCATCTTCCCAGGGCCTTGACGTCGCCAATTTTTTTGAAGATCGATCGAAGTCGTCGGTTGGCGGCGGCGACGGCGAAATCGGACGGCACGAATCTAGCTGGATCGAACCCATATCTGAAAATGTGCCGACGTATGGTTAATAATGAGAGAGACGGTGGATCTGAGGTACGGCAGAGAGAGAGAGAGAGATGGTGTTTAGTGTGAGGCTCTCAGCTCAATGGGGGCAATTAAAACGACGTTGTGGCGTAGCGTTTTGGCTCCTTTCGTAACTTTCCGTCGATTATTTAATTATTTTATTTTGTAGTAATTGCCCTTCGAAGTATCCGTTAGGACGCCTTGAATATGCTTTTTACTGAAATGAATACTTGGGTCAATCCGTTCTTGAAACGCAATTTAATTATTTACTATATAAATAAATAGTGGTAGCATAGTATAAAAAAAAATAAGAGAAGATGGAAGTCACAATCGTAAGAGTGGTGCTCTCATCTCCTTTTATGAGTAAGTTCAAATAGAATAATTGTTATCCTTATCTTCATGCTTCAAGATAAAGATATATATACGTACACGCATATTCTACTTGTGTAAAATATTACTAAAAATAGGTGATAAAACAGGATAAGAATGTAATTTAATGTATAAATCAAAATGCACTTTTGTTTACCTCTGTTATACCTCTATTTTACTACTTATGTTCTATCCAAGTCTAAAAAGGACGCCATCATCAACTTTGGAATATTTAGATGTAAATAAATACATATAAATAAAAGCTACAACCGCACGGTCCCGCATCTTGTGAATTTCAGCAATATAAGTCTCCGTTAACATAGATTTAAAAGCTAAATCAGAGCACGAGTGTGAGAAGTTCCGACGAAATTTAACAAGAGATAAAGAAAAGAATCTAACAATTTAAAGTCTTGGATCAAACCACATGGATGCCATAAGGAGACATAATAATAATAGAAAAGAAATTAAACAGTGATACATTATGCAGTTCTTAGCTTTAGGTGTCACGTAACATGTGCAGTCGTGCAAATAATGTGGGTTCGTAATTCGTTCGACCCAATTGCTTCGGCATGTTTCATGGTAATTCAATAAAACATTTTTTTTCGACGATATATTTTCAAGGAATATTGAGAATACTGCATACATACGGGTCCGTGCGATCCGTACTCGAAAATGTAGTACAGCATTTATTATAATATGGGCCATCGTTTTCCTTAGTTGGGCCGTAAGTATAATTTCGGTAGTACACAAGTCGCATAATGCAGCCTTTCGATACTAGGATTTAACTCAGAGACTTTTACAGTTGAAGTCCGAAGCTTAGTGCTGATTCAAAGAGCTGTCTTCTCAGTACATTATGTACAGAACAGAACACACAGCACAGTGTGTAACGAGAGTTTGTATATATTACTACTAGCCTAGGCAAGGTAATTGTATACTTGTGGGTTGCTCTTCTCACGCTCTAAATACTCCCTATCGATCAAGCTCTCTATCCTTTTCTTCAAGTCCCCAGGTTTTATAGGAAATTTCAGCTGTCATAGTAATAGAAATCCGAGCATGTTAATATGGGTAAAAACAAGGAGTTTCGATTTTCACGATTATTTTACCTGTTGAAAGAGCTCTGTTATCAAGAGTGTGTGGCTGAGCACTTTCCTTGTCTTCATTATACGAACGATCGCCGCGTCGATCTGTATGAATGAGGTGTGTTTGGAAGCTTCGAATAAAATGCTGCGACAATACGCAGGAAAAAAAAAAGGGCTTTTATTTTAACCTGGTATTGGCGGTCCTGGAATACACGTTCTGTGGTACTTGTGTTTTCCTCGACCGTTTCCTTCATTTGGATTGCGTTCACCTGCTCAGTACATGATTGATATTCTTTAGTAAATTTTTTAAGACGAAGTTTACAGTTAGATATCGAGAAGAATATGAGAAAGTGAAAAGTTGGAACCTTTATACGATACAACGGAGCACTAAATTGATCGTTGAAGACAAAGGAATCGTCGTCTTCTACATCTCTCCCTTTGGGAATCTACATGGATCGTTGAAATCGTCATATGAGAAGCTTTATTTTACAGCCAAGGCAAGGATAAAATTAAATAAATGTTGGGATGTATTCATTTGAGGACCTTTTGAAGGACACGGAGTTTTCCGCACGCAAGTGACTGTAATGTCCTCCTCAGTTCTTTATCCTCGATACCCGTGGATTCCTTGATATCTTCGAAGCTAAGCTTCTCCATATCGTTGAAGAGCATCAAGACAATCGCCTAAAGCAGACAAGAATGAATCAAATAGCATCAAGAAGTGTTATAACCTTTCAAAAAGTTGTGTATAACCATAACATTCATAACATTTAATTCTCAAGCTAGAGTATACCACCAACCTGAAACAGAGAAACGGCAAGCTCCTTTTTACCTTTGGGAAATTCAGCTTTCAGCACACAGTGACCCAAAGAGTTTTGCCACATCAATCGCCTGCCACTGTATTTGCTCAAGTAAAACTCCTTGAATATATCCTGTTGAGGCAAATTTTGGGGAACTTCGATGAAAAATTTGATGTCCTGTTATGTTGAGAAAGCTTTGGCCAATATTAATGGAGAAGTGTGTCCATATGGCAAACCTGGTACACGTTTAATTCATGAGGCAGGCGAACATCCATAGGGGGATAGGTAGGCCAATACCTGCAGTTAATCATAGTTTAATTAGTTCTCGAAATAATAGGAACAGATTGAAAACTAAAGGCAAAAGCTTTCTGAAGCAATCTCGCTAGCAGCTTTACTAACCCAGTTGTTAAGACATGAACACTCATCTCGATTCCCGATGGAAGTTTTGTACGAGCCTGCGAGGACTGCTTGAAGGATTCGTTTATCTCCTTCGACAATTCAATATCCTGAAAAGGGGTTCATTGAGTATCAGGAAATAAAACAAAAAAAAAATATATCGTAACAAAATATTGCCTGAGAGGAATGGTATTAAATTTGTAAATGCAAGTGCATTGGGTCAAAGAACCAGCCCTCACCTTGAACATTCCTTCAAGTTTGTTGGTAAATTGACTGCCACACTCAGTTTTCAACTGGAATAAAAGATGAAGTGATTGTTATCGAAGGATTATTGGTAAGAAGATGAATTCAGTTGCTTCATACAAAAAAGGAACCTTAGTAATCATTGACTTCTCTGCATCAATTGATGCACTTTTCCCCAATAAAAGCCTTTTCGCCAGGTCTTTCTTATAGAATGCTTCAAACACATCTTTACCCTACACATGCCATTGTTCATCTTACTGACCGCCACGATTTAAATATAGATGAATGTAATCATTATAATATAACTGCACGCTCATGCAAGTACCTGTATAAATCTGAACAAGACCAGAACTTTATCGAGTGTACCCTCAAGTTCCTCCTCTGATGTACCCTTATTTCCAGCCCGAAGCTTCTCATCTACAAATTTGGCAATCAGCTCAGCGGGCCGGTTCTGAAAAATATAGGAATATGATTAAGGAATCTGGAACAAAATTTAAAATCAAGTAACACAGAAAACCACCTTACAGTCTACTGAATAGAATCATCATATTCAGGGTAAAGCAAAAGTTGCTATTTTATAACGAGTCCTGGCAATTGAGCAGTCGATAAACCACGTCGTCAAAAACAGTTTGAAAGGCTTAAAGTTGATCAAAAGATCCACTACTAGGTTCGACCTGAACCTTTTTATCTATGCACCACGTAAATGGGTAAAACTCAATCTCTAGTGTAGTGACAAAAGAATAAAAAGTGATAAAGATGGTACCTGTCGAAGATTTATGAGATACTCAAACGTATCCTTGATGGTATTGTTAAAAGCTTCATTTCTCGAGAAACTTTCTTCCCATATCATGTCGACATTAGCCTTAAATTCCAATAAACTTGACACCATATCTTTCTCCTTCTCTTCATCTAACACAAGGCTCTGTCCAGTTTTCCTGATATATTGATTGAGGGATTGCTTCAATGATTCGAGTGCATTTATCCTGCTAAAAAGCATGTACATTCGCTGAAGGTCTTCCACCCGCTTCGCGTCCATCAAAATCGTGAAACCCTACAAGTCTCAAAAAGATATAATTAACGAAAATATCAATACTAGCAAAAAGAAGAAGACAGGCGATTGAAGCGGAAACAGCTGTAGGAATTGCAGTTCATCTTGAGGCAGCAACCTTATCAAGAATTCCAGTGATGTGACGCTCAAGAAGTTCCATTTCTAAAGAGGCTAATAGTGGTTTTTTCGTACTTGCATCCAGGTAGAGTAGACATCTCTCATGTTCCTCTTGCAGCCTCGTCTGAAATATTATAAAAAAATTATGAACAACAAGGAATCGCTGCAGGAAAAAAAAGGTTATGTAGTATGGTTCGAGCAGAAAATGTTTAAGCATGTAACACACCTCGACATGCTTCAAATAATCAGGAACGTCTGACAGTTGCATGTATTTAATGCCTTCCGCAGCATAAAACTCTGCTGTACCTTCAAGGAATGGTTTCTCAAACCTTTCCGGGTAAATTCCCAAAGCAATGAACATCTTCAGAAGATGATTAAGGAGGGTTCTATCAATCGCTTCACCTAATCTATAAGATAATATAAAAAATAAAATTTGGCTTTAGATTATCCCACATTTGATAAATCCATACTCCATGTTCTAATTAACTCAGAGGTACGCGGCAAGAGTATCCACAACAAGGAAAACTTTTCAGACAACAATAATAAGACAAGACTTGGTCAAGTGAGCTACAATAACACTAATGGATCAATCTCTTTAAGAAGTGGAACTTACCTCTCACTTTCAATCATTTTCAGTAGACCAAACAAGGTTTTGTGTTCTACTTCTGAAGCTAGAGCGAGATGTTTGCGGAAAAGCTTCAAGCCCATGTCCCAAAGGGAACACACATTTGGCGTTTGCTTGACATATGTTCTATCAAGATATAGCGCTATACCACGGATCACCAACATCTGCTCACAGAAATCTTGCCAGCATTTGTGAACAAGTGATAGGAAAACCACCAAATCTTCACTCTGCCCAATCAAAGAAGTCAAAGCAGCAGATATGTAGAACTCACACTCCTTTTCGATTTTTTTATAAAGATTTCCCCCCAGCTTGTGAAGGCAAAGGTCATTAACCGCCTTCATATAAGAAGTTACTGGTGTAAGTATCTAAACATAAGTAAAATAAAACAAAGTCCTTTAGCTAACTTTACCTGATAAAGCTTCTCCAAGTCACATGGATCCGGCTGCTTAAGAAATATGGCGCTTATAGCAGACTTGAGAGTTGCCCATGTATTATCCTCGAAGTTAATGGGTAGTGTTGGTTTACCTTTAGATGTAAAGGATGATAGTTAGAAAACATCATTACGAGGCACAACTGAAGAATTATCAAGTTTCGCATCAATCACGCTTCAGACTGAACATCAACAAAATCAACTCGGCCAGAATTCATCTAAAAAGTTCTGTAAGAAGGTTTTTCTGAAAAATCAGTTAATACCAAAAAAAGAAAAGAATTAAGGGGGGAAAAGATAACAAATTCCGTTTATGATGTTTCTCTAAGCACGGCTCCAACTTAACTATTTAAAAAATCCAGCCTTTCACAAAATGATAACATTTCATAATCAAGAAAAACGGTTAAATAGGCAGCTCAAAACAACTTTAACCGCCCTTTAAAATCCATAAATTGCCTCAGACCTTCCACTACGTCAAAAAAAAAAATCATTTACCCTAAACTCGTCACGCGGGCCAAGTCACACAAAAACCCCGCGCATTCCACCTCAATCGAACCCCATAATTTCCAAACAATCCAACTCATAAAACTCGCATTACGTTAAGATTAAAGAACAATCGAGAAACAACAAAAAAGCGAGAAACCTTTAGCGATCTTAATCACTAGCTTCTTCGCCGGCTGAGGAGGCTGCGACTTCCTCCTAGACAGATTCGAAGCGCCGCCACGCGAGGAGGCGTCCACCAAAACGACGTCGCTGCTCGGGTCGTCCTCGGCCGTCCGAGAGTCCTCGGATAAGTGCATACTCGGTTTGCCGTCCGCCGGAGCCTGAGACTTCGCCTTCTTCATTGGTGCTGGTGATGACAACGAGGATGAAGATCGTTTGGGCTGAAGAGACATAGAACAGTGGAAGGAAGGAAGGGAAGAGAGAAGAGAAATGTTGCTTGAAGCTGAGCTAATTAGCTCCTCCCCTTGTACCATCCAGCGAGGACTGAATTTTCTGTTTCTTTTATACTTTTTCTTTTTCCGTAGTAAATTAGATGGGCTGGGCCGTTACTGATATGATGGGCTTTCTCTTTGTGTAAATAGGCCACTTATAATCTCACTAACCGACACAGTACATCCTAGGACACAAGCATCTGAAACCGGGTTTTCGAACCTGATCGGAAATTTTAATGGTTTAAGGTTTGGTGGTTTAACCGATATCAAATCGGAATCAAATCGGAGTTAAACCGGTATATTTAAGTTTTAAGATATATATTTTATGAATAAAATCAAGCAAATTAAATAGAAAATATACATTTTTTATGAACTTTTTCAAAATTATAGTTTTATTAAATTAAGGGGCAAAATTAATAAAAGTAGATTGTATTGGGATTAAAAATTAATTACTAGGGGTGTAAAGTATTAAATCCATAAATTTTGGGGTCAAAATTAAGTAGAAGGAAAATATTGGATTGATAAGTTAACTATAAAATAAAAGTAATGGGACGGATGATATTCAAACCCAGAACATCAAGGGTTCATTGAGAGTCTCACCAGTAGACCAACCCACATTTTCTGTAACATTGTTCCATCTTGCCGAACTTATTAATATTTCGTGTTTTCTTTTTTTTTTTTTTTTTAAATTAGAACAAGACCGGACCGGGATCGGACCGGATTTTTTACCGGTCCGGTCTGGTCTTCGAAACCATGCCAGGACACACTTGGGTGGGTATAAGTTATTTGACAATTGCTATACATTAACTTTGTTGATAGTGTATTTTAACATGTTTGATATTTATGTATTAATTATTTTGTTATGCTATAAAATGTGTTTGATAGTTTGTTGATATTGTATTTCAACATGTTTGATATTTGTGTATTCATTATTTTTGTCATGATATAAATTGTTTTTGACAGTGTGTTTGATGTGTGTATAGGTGTGTATGGATTAGTGATACACACCCCATAACCAACGAGAGGTGTGTATGCATATACAAGCCATAACCAATATCCTTGTAATAGGTGTGTATAGTCATACAAGACATGTATGACTATAGATAGATAACAAACGCGAGATAACTTATTCATACAAATCTCATAACCACTTCTACACGCATATCAAACGAGCACTGTGTTAATTGTAAGATCTCACATCAAGGCCCAAATTCAGTTTTCTGCTTTGCTTTTGTTTTCTTGTTACAAAATCATCCGAGTAACTTTTAATTTCTGCATTTATTTAATATAATACTCTCTTATAATGCAAAGTTGAAATATTATTATGTCGTGATCTTCTGCATCATATATATATGCCCTTCGTGTCTTAGACTTTGGATCGAGGAAATCTTCTTTCTTCTTCATTGTTGTGTTCATCTCTATGGCTGACGTCATTGTCGTTTTCTTCTTCGCCAGGCGTTTTTGCAAGGATTAGAGAAGGGTCAACTTGGCCGCCCTCCGTGTCCACCAAACCCTTCCAAGCTTTGATTTTCTTCAAAACCCATGACATTTATTTCAAGTTTTTATCAAGAAAAAACAAAAGTCAGAAAGGTTAGCAAGAACAATATCATTCAACGAAACGAAAACTAAAATTCCTTGCCTGGAAAAGATTGTTCATGACTAATCGTTCATCTTCGGTATTTGACCTGAGAATTCGCAAGAGTTGACTCTTGCTTATCTTAAGTAGTTGGGACACCTTAGATGTTCGTACGCCGAAGGGCTGAGCTGTTTCGCATAAAACCCCAATTTCTCCCAACATTTCCCCCGAAGAAGAAACCTCTGCAATCACCTGCGCACGCCCAAGCATATATTACTCAAATTGTTGATCACAAAAACAAAAACGTATTAGTTGATTCTCAGTTGTGCAGATGATCTTAAGTTAAGAAGAGTCTTTACTTGATCGTATCCATTGATCGTTGCAATCATTTCCTGCCAAGAAAAAAAATCATTTTCAATGTGAGCTCTTTCTTCAGCAATGTCGTTATTACATGAGAAGGAAAATGTTTTCTTACCACTGATCCAAAGACCAATATATATGCATCAGTTGCATCCTCGTTCTGTCGAACCAAGTCATCTCCCGGCGGATAGTACTCCACTTCTACTTCGGTCACCTAAACAGAAATAAAACCATATAAAAAGATCACATCTTTCTAAAAAATTTAAAGATAAAAAAAGATTGAAAGCATATATATGCTTGAAAAATACCAGCCCTAGCAAGAATTCCCGAGAAGCCCCGCGAAATATCTGCGCATTTTCGACGATCGAATAGAAAAGACAGCAAGCGATGCTTGAACGAACGGTTCTTGGCAGCCCTTCTATAATCTGTTGCTGTCTGAACACTTCTGTTTCGAACCTAAGAGATACGTGCGATAACATCCTATCTTCTATGTCCTTGGGCAGGTTGTTCCTTCTAGCAAAATCTGATGCTGCCCTAATTCTAGCTCTCTGCACATCACAAATAATTCTAATGCTGTCTTCAACTCAGATATAAGAGAGAGAGAGAGAGGGAGAGAGATTATTACAAAGTCTCTAGTGCGATTAGTCAAGTGGACTACAAGCTCTGTCATGTTTCCTATGATGTAAGAAGTCAACCCCAAGTTGAAAATCATGTAGAAGAAGCAGAAGAGCATTTCGCTAGGATTCTGAGCATGGAGATCTCCATAGCCAGTCGTCGTTAGGGTGACGATAGACCAATACTGCGAAATTACGTATCTGTCCCATATGCTCATCCGTTCGAAATTAGGGTAAGCAGCGCCAATCCAAGTCCTTTCTGGGCTCGAATGCCTGACAGCGATCGCATAGGCGAAGCAACCAGCGCAATGCACAGCAAAAAGAGTCACCTGAAAAATCAATACAAGGAACAATACTAGTAGTTTTGCGTGTATATATATATACATACACATTAGAGTCTCTCGATAAACTAGGGTTTGATCACTTACAGCTATGAGTTTAGTGCAACGCGTCCAAAAATAGTTAAATCTTACGTCCTTCTCAAGTCTGCGGAAGGGGTAATGACAAATATGTAATGTAATGAAGACAAATGTGGAGGAATTTGAAGAGAGTGTTGTGAATGTGATATATATATATATATATATATGTATGTGTGTGTGTGTGTGTGTGTGTGTGTGTGTGTTTATGATTTAACCTGGCGAAGAGTAAGCTAACTCTTCTGAGACGCCAAAGGCGTAGGAGACTAAGTAGGTTAAAGATGATTATTCCCCATTTTTGCTTATCAGTACATAGGAATCTGAGAGATCGAAAAGGTATGGTCGAGGAGATATCGAAGAAAAACCAGGTACGTAGGTACCTGATGAGTGTTGAAAAAGACACCACCCAAAATCAGTTCAGTTTATTAAGTGTATGCTAATATATGTTATATTATGGATAGAGATATTAATTAAATTACCTTAAGGTTATCTTTCTGTGATCATCGATGAGGGCATACGACTCTTCATCAAGATAGGCGACGAAGAATGTTAGAACGATGTCCACGAAGAAAACCGAGTCGAGCATGTAGCTGACGATGCAAAGAGTGTCTATTTCGTTTGATGTCAGAAATGCTAGCTCAAAGGGATAAATCCATGCTGAGTAGACAACAAGTATTGCTAGAAAATTCTGCCAAACCCTGCTAATAATTATTACGTAAACATTTTGCCTAGTATACAACTTGATATTTTTTAAGGTTATTTAATTTTTATTATTAAGGTGGCCCGATACCTATATCGATGGTCAAATGGCGAGACTACGTTTTTGCTAGTCGTCATTGTTGCGTGGACTCTACCTCCTAATGAAGGTCGTAGGAGTTCCTCGGAAGCACTACGATTAAAGAAGTTTCTTGGAGGAGAAAATGCCATTGTTTTATTCGGAGATTTTAAGGATGATGAGTATACTTCACTCTATGTATATGCTATTTCAACTGGAGTGAAACTTTTTGTGTTTCTTGCAAGTGGTGTGAGTTTAGATTCAGTAGATTATATATAGGCAATAAGGGTTACATCTCTTACTATTCTAACACCTTTCTACATAAAGTAAGCCTCTAGTTTGAACGTACGTAATTCCACTTGCGGGAAAGAAAAGATGCCGCAAGCAGCACGATATAATTGATCGATTGATAGTGCAAGATATAAAAGATTGCTGCTTAATTATTGGTAAGAGTTTGATGAGGCCAATGTTTTAATGTGTTTAGACTGTAATAAATCTTTTCTTTTCCTTTTCACTTCAATTGATATATGGCAGACAAAACATGTGCATGATTTTGAATGAAGATCAATTTTTATTTTTATTTCGAAATGAAGATTTAAACGTATACAAACTCTCGAAATGGGGCAACATGCATGCAAGAAAGTGCCCGTACAATTCAACGTTATGGAGGCCACGTTAGCATATGTTGCCTCTATCATCGAATCATTTAACCTTTAAGTTTGCATGTGGTTTCTTACCGATAAGTACCTGGTGTAGGTCATATTATGTAGGTTGAAACTTGAAAACACGACTTACAATATATATATATATATATATATATATATATATATATATTCTAAGAGATATAATATATTTGATTCGAAAAACAACAATTGAAATATCACAGAATAAGGAGCATACGTACTTTCCATAATATTTAGGGTTTTCGTCCACTGCAATCTTTCTATTTCCATGAATACGTAAAAGACTATAGATCTCTTGGCCATGTGAAATTAAAATGTCATTCATATAATTATTCCACAAAATACAAAGCCACGATGTACATAAACCGTTGGCAAATGAACTTTCACCAACTTAACCCGACCAACGCTTTGCTATAAGGTAAGAAGTCGCTTTCTTGATCGAACTTTTACATGGATTTGATCACTCGCCTATAGGATTAGGACAAGAAGATTAACGAAGTACGATTGATCAACAGAAGAGAACAAGCGTGCAAGCATCTTCGTTTTTTAAGGACATAATGAAAAAGGGTTGACTCGTAATTCTCGGCACTCGTACCAATCTTGTTATATCACATTCAATCTTGCAATTATTCGTGTATTGAATCGCTACAATAATATCCGTACCATGAAGTGTCGCGGTGATTTTATTAAGATTTTATCATCATTCCACATCACCCCCACTTATGTGTTGCGGGGTTGGGTTTTACCACCGAAACGTGCAATATTATTAGTGGGTAGCGATCAAAATTGTATTATTTTTTTGTGCCTAATTATTTTTTTGTTCCGGTAACTTAGGAGGCGTGGCATTATAAGGACCGCTAATTTAGGGCGTGGCATTCTAGGGACGATAATCCTGATTTTTTCCAAAATATATCACGTGCCACGCACCTCGCCGAATTTTATACCGAAAACCTGATGTGGCGTCGGACCGATGACATGCCCATTTTCGCTAATTTTTGGGCGGACCGATGACATGCCCGTGTTACAGAAATGCCCCGTCACTACAAATTCCGACTTGGCGCAATGTAAGAAATCAAGTTAGAAAAAAAACAAAACAATCTCTGTAAAACAGACATGACATCGGTCGGGCGCCACGTCGGACATTACGGTATAAAAATCGGTCGCGTGCGTGGAACGTGATGTATTATGGGAAAAAATTAGGTACAATGTCTATTGCACGATTTAAAGCTTACTGCCCCTAAATGACATACACTAAATTAGCGGTCCATATAATGCCCCACCTCCTAAGTGTTACGGGAAAAAAAAATAAGCCCTTTTATTTTTTTAAAAAAAAAAAAAGCATTGGACAATGCAATATCTCATCATGAATCGATACCCATTACATGAAAAAAAAAAATTATCGTCTTGAAAAACGTGCGTTCCGTAATATATACTTACCTTCAAATTTCTAACTCACCCACGGAATTCATTATTATGCTCTCCACCATAAGAAATCGCAGTGTACTTGATCTGATATATCACCATCTAGCAGTGTAGTATTAAGGTTAGATAAGATGAGACCCTCAAGTTATGCCATGTAGGCCTCAGGCCCAAACAGAACGCCCATCTGTAGGCCCATTTATATAACAATGGGCCTTTAGCAGAGGACTAGCTACGCAAAGGATATCTTCGTCTTTACCTTCTACAGCCCTAAATTGTCCTAAATTGTCAGCAGACGGCAAAGAGGGAGATTGGAGAGATAGTGAGAAGCTGACCTCTGCGAAGATGGTGAATTACAGGGTGTGCATTAGCTTGGTCGAGTCACTCTGCTATCTTGATTTCGATTGTATTGTTTTTATCGAGCTTTGTTTTATAATGTAGCTTTCGTCGTTTTTGTGCAGTTTCATCAGTACCAAGTTGTTGGTAGAGCTTTGCCTACGGAGGCCGAAGAGCATCCGAAGATCTATAGGATGAAGCTTTGGGCTACCAATGAGGTCCGAGCCAAATCCAAGTTCTGGTACTATTCCAAGAAGCCCTTTGTGTTTTATCACAAGTTTGACTTTTTGTTCTGTGATCTATGTCGAATGAGAAATTTCTTGTGTTTCCTTTTGTGCGCAGGTACTTCCTGAGGAAGCTGAAGAAAGTTAAGAAAAGCAATGGTCAGGTTCTTGCCATCAATGAGGTGTGTGTCTCTCCCTGGAAGGGGTTCTATTCTGGCTTGTCCATGTCTGATATGTTTTAAGATTGTAATCATCAATTCTGGGTTTTCTTAGCTGCATTATTTCATCTCTCTTATTCCATGTGATTGTCCATCATCATGCATTCGTTTACCCAATTGTCATTAGATAGATTGCCTTCCGAGTGAGAAAGATTGTTCTTATATTGCTTGCGGTCAACCGAAAAACCATTCCCCAATCTTCAGCTTATTATCAGTGCAATATCCCTATTGTGTTCCATCCTTTCGAAACGATCTTGCAAATTCTTGATTCCTCGAAGCTATTAACGAAAAACAGATATTTGAGAAGAACCCCACGACAATCAAGAACTACGGCATATGGTTGAGATACCAAAGCAGAACGGGGTACCACAACATGTACAAGGAGTACCGCGACACCACACTGAACGGCGGCGTCGAGCAGATGTACACTGAGATGGCTTCCCGCCATAGGGTTCGCCATCACTGCATACAGATCATCAAGACGGCCATGGTGCCTGCCAAGCTGTGCAAGAGGGAGAGCACAAAGCAGTTCCATGATTCCAAGATTAAGTTTCCGTTGGTCTATAGGAAGGTTAGGCCGCCCACAAGGAAGCTCAAGACGACCTACAAAGCTTCTAGGCCAAACCTCTTTATGTAGTAACAACCGTCTTCTGCTCTTCTTCCTCTCGATGATGTGAGGTATTGTTGCTGCATTTATGGAACTTTACATCGATGAAGGGAAGAATGTGTTATCTTGAGATGGATTTGCTGTTGAATTTTCTTGGCTAGATGTTTCTTTTTTTTTTTGCATTTCTGTGGGACTATTGGAAGTATGTGTTTAGATGTTGCTCTTTGTTGCCTCTGAGGTCAACGATTTTAAGTACTTATCTAGAAACGCGTAATAAGCAGAAACACCGTACTTTTCTTTTTAGCTGAAGTAGCAAAGTTGGCATATATATCATATTGTGATAGTGCGTCTAATTCGAGCTGTCATCTGAGTATGTTTTGGGTGTCATATCTGACATGTATTATTATGTCATCTATTTCAACCAACAAATTAGGTACCGATAATAGTTGTATGCGTATATCAAGTGTCTGAATACTGTATGAGCACTCAAATATTATTATTATACTCGGAATATGAATGTATTTCCAACTCTAATCAGATCGAAAAATTCGATTCATTACAAGCCGTGATCCCGTAAGTACGCAGGTTCAAAGTTAAAAACAATCGAAGAGAACATACATAACCCGCGATAATCTAGAGAAAAAAAACAAAAGAAGATATAAATTGAATGGTTTTTTTAGGTATACTAAATCTGTGTAGATAGAGAAGATGATCAAACGCGGCAGCCACAGCAAAGGAAGAAGAAACAGAGCTTGGAGAGGAGGACTACAGCTTCAAACAAAGAAACAACCTTAAAAAGAACCCTATCGACGAACCAAAGGTGAAGGTTATAGAGCCTCTTCTTCTTCCAACGAAACCCAGTCGAGCTCTTCCCTCTATTGTTCAATCTCTTGAATAGAAAAAACGACAATCTTGAAGGCTTCTTTTCCATGTAAATACTAAAGCTCTAATCTTTTTCGGTGTTTTGTATTGACGAGAATATGGTTCAATAGTGTGTATCTATATATATATATATATATATATATATATATATGTTGGGGTGTGTGTTAATTTCACGTGGTTTCTTGGAATGTAAGGTTTGGATGCGATGGGGTTACTTTAGGAAATTGTCAAGTTGCAAGTCAATGATATTGATTCCGCGTTCTAGATGGTGGTCAGCTTTGGTTTATTTTCCGACTAAAATGTTATGCTTTCTTGTTGGGAAACAATAAATAATTATGAAAAAGAACACAAACAATTATCAATTACAAAAGTTGGGTGACCAAATGTTTGACTATGTCGTCAGAACTTGGTAAAAGCCTCGTCGCTCGTCTGAACTCTGTCATATATGGGCCTAAGGCCCAATGTTGTTCCTTCTTCTTTGAGCAGTTGGGTTCCAGAAAGCCCAACAGTCAAAAGTCGAATTTGCCCCTGAAGGTACTTGGATCTTAGCCGCCCGATGGCGCGTCCTTTGAGCGTAAAGACAAAGGGCAGTATGGATATTTTCTGTAGTAATAGTAAATGTTAAGAAGATTCTGTATTTCTCTTGCCAAAAAAAAAACCTTAGTTACACAGCTTCATAAAGTAGTGTGTGTACTTAAGGTTCCATAGCAACGGCTATGTGATGGCTAGCTAGGATTCAGCATGTGATTACTACTCGATTCTTTTGAAGTCATAGAGTTCAATAATAATCTTGCTTCTCCGTACAATCATTTCTTGGTAATGAGGAATAATTAAGCATGCTCACTTTTGTGTTATTATGAGACATTAATCACCTAACAGTACATTACATTCAAAAGCTTGAAAAGGCAGCATGCAATGAAAGCAAAGAATAACATATTCTCTCTTTGCATTAAAACTATTTGTTGGTTGTTGACTTTTACTGGTGGGCGGTTTTTCATTTCAATAAATTAAATAATATCATGTTAATAGTAAGATCACATGCTTGGGTTGTTTGTCCACATGGTCGAGGACTTCTTTAACGCCTATGTATACATATCGAAATAACTTAAAAATTAAATAGAAAGCGAGTAATTTGTATACTATCGTGATATGTGATGGATATTTGGAAAAACGAACATGAGATGTTTCTGAATCCGAATTGACTATATATATATATATATATATTAATATATATATATATATTAATATGTGAATATCAAATCATGTAGTCATATTCACCTGCCGAGATAGCTTTTGTCCATGTTATGGTAGCATATAATGTGGCTGAGTAGTAATCTATTTGTATTTTCTCCCTAACAAAATAAATTTTAATCGAGATACCTAACCAATAATGAATTAAATTACTACAGAAAAAGACACATCACGTCTATAAGCAATTTCATGGGGCCAACATCTACTGCACTTTCAACGTTCAATTTGAATGACAAAGCACTTTCTCGGTCCCACTAAATTTCACAATACAAAAAATCTACAATTTTGGATCATTTTAATATATATATATATATATATATGTATAGCATCCATTTTCCTAGGTATGGTATAATTGCGAGGCACAAAAATAATACCGTATTATAAATCATGGTAAGATAGGATAGGACAAACAGATAAAAGAAAAAAAAATCGTGACCTTATTTTCTTCCAGATAGAAACTAAATAGTAATAATGATAGCATATTTCAAGCCATTAATATTCAATATGCAAGAAACGATATAATATTGTAGGGATGGCAATAATATAATAACACTCGTCGCTTTTTCCCTAGCTAAGGTGCCGAGTCACACACTTGCGTTTCCTTGTCCTTGTCTGAGAGTCTCTTCTCTCTCTCCATCTCTAAATCTCTCTGCTTAACGGCACTTTCACTGTTACACCACATCTTGTTTTCTTCCACAATAAAAATAATATATGCTCGAGGATTTATTGTGGTAAAAAAAGAACAGTTTTTTGAGTTTAGAGTTGAGTTCTATCGTTTTCTCGAGGAACCCTCGTGAACTTCATGTGGGGGAAAAAAGAGATCTGAGAGAGACATTTTAATGATTCAAACGGGTCGCATGCTTGCAAGTGGTTGCCTATTGAGTTCATGATTCAGGTGAATGTAGGTTTTTTTTTTCCGATTAACTCAAAGTTCTTATCTTTCTTGAGTTAAGAGTTACATTTAAAACACACTCATGCCACCGATTTTTCTTACAGCTGCAGAAATTTCGTAGCTACTGTTTCTGAAAATCATTGTCTTTTGTGTTGTGGCCCACAGAGTTAGGCAGTTGGTTATGGATAAAAATCGAAGCTTTATTGTTGTGCAAATTGCATGAGGTTAGGTGAAGAGCAGTTGTTCTCTAGCTGTTGAATGTTATTGCAGTCTCTGTGTGGGAAATTCGAGTTGGTTTTGCTGGAATTTCTGGGATTTTTCTTGCCTGAATTAGAGGATTGGGTTTTTTTCTGAAGAGGGTTGTAGTAGTTAAGGCTAAAGAAGATTCTTGATCTTGAGAAGTTGTAATAATAGTTCCAGATCATGAATCATTCTCAGATGTATTTTCGGTTTCATTCAAGAATTTTCCCGTTAGAAATGCATAAGAGCTGATCATGACACGAGCGTATGTAAGAGATCGAATACTCAAGGATGTAAATTCGGATATTAACGACCATCTGCGCAACCACGTCCACTTAACCAACTGCATTCATCTTAAAAACCACATGCATAGTAAGCATAGCCCAATCTTAGCCGATAGAGCCCTAGCTAGGGATTTCATCGTTCTTCAGAGATCGAGGTCTTTAAGGGACCCCTCGCCGAGCCCGTCATGGCGTTCGCCATCAGTCGTTGATATGCTTCTTAAAAGAGGAGATTTGTCTAGTGGGAGACGATCAGCGAGCATCAGACATCATCATCCTAAGAAGTTGTCTGAAAGCTCCCCTCAAGCTAACGGTTTGCCCGAGGCATCTGAATCTGTTCTTGGAGAGATAAGCAGGCGTAATCATGGGCTAACATCAGCCTTCAGCGAACTTAATCGAAAAGCTGAGAAAGAAGAAACGAGCCGAAGGTTCTTGGAGGAAGGTTCGTTGGGAAACAAGAATTATTACAAGAACGAAAAGGAAAGTCATCTTAGGACTGTTCATGATCGTGTGATAGACGAAAGTGATGATGCTGCTCTGTCTCGTAATCATGGAAAGGGGAAGATAACGAGGGAATCTGAAGAACGAGGTTCGAATGCCATTCGAGGGAGGGCGAAGAGGCGTAAATTTCGAGGCGCGAGGAGGAGTCGACCTTCTATAGCATCAGTAGCTGCTGATACTGATAATGAAATATCAGTAGCATCTAATTCATATGCTCGGAGCAGATATAACCATAAATCTCACCTTGAGAAGCCTATACACGAAGATCGAGATATTACAGGCGCTCCCAAGAATGGTTGTGGGATACCTTTAAACTGGTCGAGGATACACGATAGAGGTAAATCCTTGCTGGACATGGCTGGTCGAAGCCTCTCATGTGGCTTGTCTGAATCGAGGCTAAAGAGGGGCGGTTCGACGTCTAAAATCTTGGACATGCCAGTGATGTCTGAAGGCTCGAGCCCATCTACTATGTCTGAAAGAGAAGTGTTTCCCCTTTTGTTCGATGCTTCTGCTTCTCAGGGAAGCATGGGTCGTGCTTCTTGGCTCAATAACTATTCGGGGGAGTTGGGAATTTTCGCCGACGATTTGCTAAAGCAAGAAGAAGTTGACGACTCTGATCTTGCATCTGAAGGTAGATCCCATGAAAGGCACAGACTTCAAAGGCATCAAAGTCTGACTCAAAAGTACACTCCAAAGACTTTCAGAGATGTGGTTGGTCAGAGCTTGGTGGTGCAGGCCCTTTCTAATGCCATTGCAAAGAGACAGATTGGGCTTCTCTACGTATTTTACGGGCCTCGAGGGACGGGGAAAACTTCATGTGCCCGAGTGTTTTCGAGGGCTTTAAACTGCAAATCTCTTGAGTATCCAAAACCTTGTGGATTTTGCGATTCTTGTGTCTCATTGGACGTGGGAAAGGTTCCCAACGTAAGGGAGATGGGCCCTGTTAGTAGCAACATGGGCTTCGAAGACATCGTCGAACTTCTTGAAAAGATGAAAGCTTCGAACCATCAACCTCGTTACAGAGTCCTGATATTCGACGAGTGCGATATGCTGTCTTCTGAATCTTGGAATGCAGTTCTTAAGGTGGTCGATAGAGCCCCTCGACGAGTCGTCTTTGTTCTTGTCTGCTCGAGCCTCGATGCCTTGCCACATGTAATAATATCGAGGTGTCAGAAGTTCTTCTTCCCAAAATTGAAGGAATCAGATATAATATACGCTCTGCAGTGGATAGCATCTAAGGAAGATATCGAAATCGAAAAGGATGCGCTGAAGCTCATCGCATCGAAGTCAGATGGTTCCCTTCGTGACGCCGAAATGACTCTTGAACAGCTGAGTTTGATTGGAAAGCGAATCTCTGTAGGCTTAGTCCAGGAATTGGTATGTCTTCTTCTCAGAGTTTCGTGCATGCTTTAAGGGCAAAACACCGTAGCGCAATTTTTTTAATGCGATTACGTTTTTGAATCGCAGGTTGGTCTTATATCAGACGAGAAGTTAGTAGATCTACTCGACTTAGCCTTATCTGCAGACACCACAAACACCGTGAAGAATCTAAGGGATATCATGGAATCTGGCGTTGAACCATTGGCTTTAATGTCGCAGTTGGCTACCGTTATAACGGATATTTTAGCTGGAAGCTACGATTTCGCCAAAGATAGGCCTCGAATGAGGTTCTTCAAGCACCAACCACGTGAGGTTTCTTCTTTTTTTCCCATGATTTCTTTAACCGAGCTACAAATTTACTGTTTTTTTAAAACTCACAGTCTCCAAAGAAGACATGGAAAAACTGCGCCAAGCGCTGAAGACGCTCTCCGAAGCTGAGAAGCAGCTGAGAGCTTCGAGCGATAGAATCACTTGGCTTACAGCTGCCTTATTACAGCTGGCGCCAGACCAACAGTATGTGCTGCCTAGTTCTTCGACGGAGAGCTTCAGAGATAGCCCGCTTGGCCTACGTAACAGCTCCTATTCTACAAGAGAGAGGCCTAGAAAAAGCAATGTCGATAGCTCTCAGCAAAACGATAGAGAAAAAATGGAGCGGGCCCGCTTATCAACTGATTCCCGCAAGCATATCGACGATACTTGGCTTGAGGTACTCGGGCAGCTGCCCACGGACAGCTTAAAAGAGTTCATGTTTCAAGAAGCAAAGCTTGTCTCTGTCAGCTATGGCGCAGGTAAGCATTTATATCGAATTAAGCGTCTGAAAAAAGGAGTTTGATATGTAATGACCTTATATACGTTCCTCGTTATTCTTTCTCGCAGCTCCAACGGCGCAACTGCTTTTCAAATCGCACCAATCGAAATCTAAGGCAGAGAAGTTCAGACTACTCATATTGCAAGCATTCGAGTCAGTTCTCAGGTCGCCCGTGACAATTGAGATCAGATGCGATTCGAGAAAAGGGCCCGAGCCCGGGCCCGGGCCCACATTGTTGCACGAGCCTCAAAACGTGGAAGATGAAGATGCTAAGGGAAGGATCCATAACAGAGATAATCCACTCGCTGGAGTGAACATAAGAGAGATCATAGAGCTCCACGATTCTTCTCCTAGAGCGCAGCATAAAGCCCGTCGGCGCAAAGACGATAATAGTATGGGCTCGAGGGCGATATCTACCAGCAAAGGCTCGGAAGAAAGGAAATTGAGCGCAAGTCTTAGCCTTGTCAGAGGGAAAGTATCTCTAGCTCGTGTGATTCAAGATAGGTACGCCCAGCAACATAGCAGTGGATGGTCCAAGAACAAAGCTGTATCTATTGCTGAGAAGCTTGAGCAGGAAAATCTGTGAGTATCTATTCGGATTTCTGATATTAGTAATGAACGATTGCCCTTGGATTTGTATGTTACAATTTTGACGTTTTTTTCGTTTTTGTCAGGCGATTGGAGCCCAGATCGAGGGGATTGCGCTGTTGGAACCCTCCGAAATTAACCCGTTCCAAGGTGATAAATTTAGAAGTTGTTTAAGAAACTTTAAATCTCAAGTTATTTGTTATTACATTTGTCATATCATGCAGCTTTCACGTTTGAAGATGAAGACAAGGAAGCCACAGATTTTGCTGAAGTTCATGTCTTGCGGTAAATGCCTGTCTGGTAGGTCTCCAAGGCAAAGGTGAAGTTTTGGGGCGTAGCCCTTATGGATTATTTTAGTCTTTTGTAATAAAGCTCAGATCCTCAGAATAAAGCTTTATATCCTAGGTTGAATTGGATTATTGTAGTTCTATCTTCATTACCATGATCTTTATTTATTCTATGGACGCACAAGAATCAGAAAAAGAAAAATGTAACGAATTCCGACTCTTTTTAGTTCCACACATTGGTCAACTTCTTTGTTCATAAAATCCAAGCTTACCTTCTCAAGTCATGCTAAACTTCCATAAAGCACATAACACTGTCCGCTAACACTGACGACTCTTGGCTGAAGATCATACCATTGCATGGTTATCATTGCAATCGTTGCATCACCATATCCTAGCGAGGCGTTTTCTGACCTGCAGCAGACGTGCGTAGATAAGTCGATAATATCTCAGTCACAACTTTTACTCATCTAACATTCATCAAATATGCGAGAAATGGAATAAACAAGAGGAACAAGTGTACCTTCAGGCTGATTAAGTTGCTCCTTCTCATCTCCCTGCTTCTCCACCGAAGTACCTACATGTTGATTTTGCACTGAAACAGAGG
Source organism: Craterostigma plantagineum (assembly GCA_027422505.1). Classification (NCBI taxonomy): domain Eukaryota; kingdom Viridiplantae; phylum Streptophyta; class Magnoliopsida; order Lamiales; family Linderniaceae; genus Craterostigma; species Craterostigma plantagineum. Next base: position 379,123 of record JAPQWV010000218.1, on the reverse strand, counting down.
ATCCATCACGTAATTGAGTGTGATTGACCATGCCCTGATAGTTTGAGTGCTGCTGTCCTGGCTCGGGAATTTGATGTCCCACTTGGTATGCCTGACCTTGTTGATACGAAGGCATTGGCTGCTGCGCCTGAGACAAGGCAGGATTAAGCTGATATGCTTGGAAATTATAAGGGTTCATATGCTGCTGCTGCTGTGATTGCATTAGGTAAGGCTGTTGATTCATGTAATACGGTTGATATTGGTTGTAGGGATACTGCATGTACATCTGCTGCTGCTGCTGATACTGTTGCATTAACTGCTGATGATTGTACTGATACTGTAACATCGGGTCCATAACTGGGTTCTGCTGAGCTTGATGCTGGTGCTGATTCTGCTGTGGAGCTTTATATTCGTTCGTACTTTCTTGAGGGTTTGAAGTTACTTGCGAGGAAGCTGATGGTGGCTGTTCTTGGTTGATTCTGATCGTTTTGTCAGTTAATCCTTGGCCCGCAAGTTGGTTCTGATCTCTCGACTGAGTGTGGAGATGTGAGCTCGAATTTCCACGAGTAGGGACCTCATTAGCTGGCGCCTTAGGGTCGGGCATACTCAGAGATTCGTCTCTTCGTGACTCATTATGTGGAGCGTTCTCACCTGGCAAAGTCGACTCATGAGATCCATTTTCCCGAGACCTTATGGGAATGTGATCTAAAGAATCCTGCTGCAGCTTCTGCTTTTTCAACTCGGGCTCAAGATCGAGTGACTTAGAGAGGGCTTCACCATCAGCATCTGGCAATGTCGATGACTTGTCACCAAAATCCAGTGGCCTAGCTTCATCTTCTCTTGGGTGATCAGACGACTTGACAACAATCCCTTCTTTGGATTGAATGGACAATCTTGGGGTCGATTCGCCGTCCTGAGATTGAGGTAAGGCTTTGCTACAAGGCAGTGTCGGCGCCGTCTCTTTTACATTGCTGTCTGAAGGCTGATGATCGGTCACATTGATTGGGTAAACCTTAGTGGAGACGAAGCTCCTATTGGAATTACTCATCCTCAGAAATTGGGGGAATAACTTAACATGGCGGTTCCAAGCCTTCATCACATCTTGTACAGTTCCACACAGATTCACAAACTGAAACCAATTATTATGATTCAGTCATGAGAACTGGTCGAAATGGAATGTAATGTGTTCAAGCATGCATGACATCAGTAGATATAAGTCAAACGAACCTCGAGAAACAAGCGTGATATATCCGCACGATCTCTGGCACTGAGAGCTTCATCTTCATCTACTTTAGGAGAAATGGAATCAGCTATAATTGAATCTATGATGTTCACTTGATTTGATCCGTCGTGTGTCATTGCGAATCTTATCAACTCCTGCATACGAACGAACTGAATTCTTTAGAGCTAGAAGGTGTTTTCTGTCAGTAACAAATGCCACGGAATGCCAAGGGAGGAAAGGGGCGAAATCAAACTGGAGCTAAAGTGCTTTGTGATATGTAGCATGTCATAGTATAACAAGAAAATTAAGTAAACGAAGAGCAACCTCTAAGAGGAACTTGCAATGAGGCACTTGATGTAAACCATCGACTAGTAAATCCCTTGTATCATCCACACTGCCTGTTATCTAAAGGCCAGTTAGATGTAATGTGGTCAGAGATATTGTCATAGTGATTAATAGTAAACGAATAAGAGTATTCATTGATATTGTTAAAAGACATCATTTCTACCAGCCTATCAATTCCCAAGACATAAATTCATTGTAGTAGATACGAGGAAAAATAGGATCACTATTCCATACATTGTTGAACATGGTTAAACTTCATACCAAGAACGTAAGCCCAGTAAAATGAGAGTATAACTTTGGAAGAATATGTAGTTTCCGTTTTTCTGTCGCTTCTTTAATTGCATTCTTATATGCAGCTGAAGCTGCAGCATGATTTCCCTGAAATTCCAACCAATGCATGTAAGATCACATATTATATGACGAGGCAATATGAACCAATTCACATTATACCAGACGTCTTTCCAGGTTTGCTATTGTCGCAACACGTTCAATGAAGCTGTTATCAGTTTCTGTAACATGCAAATGCAATGCCGCACGAGCACCATCGATATCTCCAATCTGCTCCTTAAATCTTGCATTGAATACATGGATCTCAGGTATATTCTGCAAAGTATTAATATTAATACGTCAAAAAACATAGATACAAAGGACATGAATAGATCTACACCCACCTTAACTAGCTAAAATTACAAGGCATATCTACACCTTCAGAAATATTTGACTGGCACGGTGTAGAGCAGAAAGAGCCAGTTCACGCCCACCTTTAGATTCCAGGAATTCCACATAACGCAACCAGAACTCTGGGTAATTGGCACATGGAATCAAACATCTTTCATAAACAGACACAGCCTGTGCATGTTAAATATATGACTATCAGTAGGCTTGGGACAAAAAAACGAAATCATACTAACGAAGTAAAGCTTACGAAATCCAAATTCCCTTGCTTCTCTACAAAGTCGAGATAGTGATGCCAATTATTTAGTTCATCATCACCCAAGGAAGTTGCATAAAAATATCGCCTCCTGATTTTGTTCTCGAAACAACTTATTTCTTTGTCCAAGCGACATGCTTCCCGATACAGCTCTTCACCAATAGTCCTATACTTTTGGAGAGCTTTGCACTCAAGTATTTTATCAGATGACTCTAGCATATCTTTAACAACAGCCCAGATATCATCCTTGGATGTTTCTGTTGAAGTGCAAGATACAGATACGTTCTTGAGCTCACAGCTGCTAGTCATTTCAGATCCCATCTCCTCTTCCAAGTTGATAAGAAATTGCTTGAAACTGAAATTAAGAATCAAATGCAATGAGTAAGTAAAATCAAGAATTTGAAGTATCCTTGGGTTATTGCAGCAAATGCAATCGGATCCCATAATTGGTCGGTATGGAATAAACTGATGTTACTTCAAATTGGCAAGGCATACTTGTTGTAATAAAACTGCAACTTCTTTGTAGGGAACCTCAATGACTGAATATAACTCACTGCAAGAACGCTCCAGCCTTCTTGACTGAATTCATATTTCATGTATTTGTCCCAGAGAACATGGCAAAAGTAATCTCTTCCCACAAACGATAGGGCTCTTCCAAATAATCTGTTGCATAGAATAAGTGTTTTTTGTGATCTGTTTCAGGCATGGCAAAACTATATTCTAGAGCTATCAGTACTGAGAGATACAAAATAAAGCTGGATTGGAAAGTGATTATGCTGATATGCTTAAACTGTTTGATATGAGCGGCATCAGCCAGAACAATATCCATTGGCAGATCGCAGCTTACAAAGCTCAATTTTGAAACACTAGCTGATCAAAAATTCTGACTGAAAGAAATTCCCACGCTCATAATTTTCTTAAGGTATCCATCGTATATTACCGACGGACATCCTTAGGAGCCTTGAAACAGGACGTGACAAAGGTAAAATAATCTGCCCAGAAACCAACTGAATACATTGCCACCTGCGCTCCTCGTTCATAAATTTTAATAGCTTCTTCAGCACCACAAAGCTTGGCCTTGTGATGAGCATATTTCTCCACATGCCAGTTGCACAAAGGAAAAGTTGACATGAAAGAGTCATAAGCGAGGGAAACTGTATCTTTATCCTCCTGAAAAGCGAACTTAAATCTAAATTTGCATAACAAAAAATATTATCAACTACGTGAAGCATAGAGGCACATCGAAAAATTGCATCTTTTAGGATTAGCCCGTCTTTGCTTAATCTTTGACAAATTCATGGTACATATCTTTCAGAGATTTACATCCAAAAATTGCATCTTTTAGGATATAGCACACTATGAAGGACTTCGAAGAGCTTACAAAAGATGAAGTTTCAATCTCGGAAATCAACGATCTCCACGCGCTGTAGTCTCTCGAGCCACTGGAAATCATCTGATTAAGCCTTTGAGAGACGCTAACTGCATCGAACAACAAAAATTCACGAAGCCTTCAATCAGCAACCATGCATTCTACCAATATCATCATCATTGAATTACAATAAAGAAGTTAAAAGTTCAAGCTTTCTACAACGAGACCTCCAGTATCCAATAATCTTATACTCTATCATATGCGCATCTACGGTCTAACTGCACAGACGACCTCAATCACTGTCCCGTCTTCCACATTTATATAAAACAATTATGTAAAGCTATTTCATCTACCTCACAAGGAAAAACAAAGCAGGTGTTTAAGAGGATTGGAAAGCTCACCGGCAATTTCAACATTGGAGCTATTCGACGCCATTGAGTTAGAACAAGCGCTTGACAGACAATAGGGTTTCAGTGTGGCTGATGTGGCGTTTGCTCGAGCTCCACCATTGAAGATACCACGACGGATTTCCAAGTCGAAACGACACCGTTACCGAAGCAACATTCCGTGTGAGGATAAATTAGACATTTGCTAAAAGTTGTAATTTTTCAAGAATAATGCTTATTATTGCTTATCAGCATGAATAAAGATTTGTTTTCCTTAATATGTAATTCATCTTTATGTTTAAGCCTACTAATGTTAGATTAAGAACCGAAATTTGTATATTTTCAATAACCAATACAATCATTAACAATAGTTAATCGACGATATGAAAGCGATCAAATGGGGTATTGAACGACCAATATTTATTTATTTTATTTTTGAGCGACTTAGCAAATGTTTGATGCCTTCTTATAAGGTGAAGCAAACTTTATCTGAAGTCATAATTCTCTTATATCAAAGTCATAGTCAATGACGTCTTCGTGTACGATTTTTCTCTCTGAACATTTTAAACGTTGAATTGAATGTTCGTGATATTTTACAAGTACTTGTCCACGCAAGTTTAAGCTGGCTCGAATTCGAAACTATTTCCAATAACATTAATTCATTACGAATTATTATTCAAGGCCGAACAACGTCAACTCCCAGCCAGTGTTTTAAAACGCGTTGGATCGCGCGCTTCGACGCGCGCGATCGCGTGTTTCTCCATCAAAACGCTCCAACGCGTTTTTAATTTCGCGTTTTATTTTTTTTTTATTTTTTTCTTTTTTCGACGGATATTCCGTCGAAAAATGCTTTATTCCTGGTTTAGCGACGGAGAAAGGTTTTTACAACGTCTTTCTTGGTCTGACATGTCATAAGGTTGATTGGGATGGGACATAAAGTGACAATTAATATTTTATTTTTAATCCTTTTTCATTTAGACTTCTATTGAATAATTAGAGCGTATTTATTTTGAGTAATTTATATGATAAAAATAAATAAACATATCCAATTTATTCCTTGTTTTATGACGATCATAATGACATGCATATCATATATTTTCAGATACCAATATAATTTTCGATAGTTATAAGAATCTTTTAATAGCTTATTTTAGTTTCACTTATAGTAAACAGTAACAAGAATGATTATTTAATTGGTACGAGTCCTGTTTTATTGTTGAGATTGTATGAACTCTTACTATATAATTTATATATATTTAAATTTTAGATTTTAATCAATTAATTATATCTTATTTTTTATTTCATTGAATTTCTAAAGAAAATATAGATTATTTAGTCTCATAAATACAATAACGACATAAAAAGTGACCATATTTATATTTATTATATATTATATATTATTTATTTTATTATATTAAGATTATCCGAAATACTCACGCAATGCGCTACGCTATTTACGCTATGCGCTATCGACACTAAAACGCGACATACTGCGCTATGCGCTTTTTAAAACATTGCTCCCAGCACACACGATTCCCCGCGTCGATACTTTTATATAAACCCCACGAAAACCAATACGCAATCCATCCGCGCTATTATAATTCTTTACGCCACCGCCAACCATGAACGCCAGCTCCTCACGCGCCACCGCGAAAGCAGACAGCGAAACAAAAACACTCTTGCTAGGAAGGTACGAGCTCGGAGAATTACTCGGCCACGGCACCTTCGCCAAGGTCTACCGCGCGACGAACGTCAGAACAGGCGAGGAAGTCGCCGTCAAAGCCATCGACAAGGAGAAGATCGCCGGCGCCGGCCTGAACACCCAAATCGAGCGCGAGATCTCCATACTCCGACGCGCCCGCCACCCAAACGTCGTCGGACTATTCGAGGTCATGGCCACGAAGTCAAAGATCTTCTTCGTCATGGAGCTGGTCGACGGCGGCGACCTCTTCGACAGAGTCGCCAAGAAGGGGCGGCTCAAGGAGAGCACGGCGAGGAGGTTTTTCCAGCAAATAATCTCCGCCGTCGCCTTCTTCCACGAGCGCGGCGTCTACCACAGAGACCTCAAGCCTGAGAACGTACTAATCGACGAGCAAGGCAACGTAAAGGTGTCTGATTTCGGTCTCAGCGCCGTTGCTGAACAGATCGGCGGAGACGGCCTCTCACGCACCTTCTGTGGGTCCCCCGCCTACGTGGCGCCGGAAGTTCTTGCCGGAAAGGGCTACGACGCGGCGAAGGTCGACGTTTGGGGATGTGGGGTTGTCTTGTTCGTCTTAACGGCCGGTTATTTCCCTTTCCACGACAGGAACTTGATGGCTATGTACGGAAAGATATGCAAAGGGGAGTTTAAGTGCCCGAAATGGTTCTCTTCGGATCTGATAAGGTTGTTGACCCGTCTTTTGGACACCGACCCGTTGACCCGTAGTACAGTACCCGAGGTAATGGAAGATGTGTGGTTCAGAAAAGGTTTTAATAAGCAGTTGTTCTACGTCGAAGAGGATGATAACAATGTACTTGATCTGTCGTCCATTAATGATGATCAAATTAGATCACCTCGGACTTTGAATGCGTTCGACATCATATCGTTTTCGCATGGATTCGATCTCTCGGGATTGTTCGAAGAAGGGTTCGACGGTGGATTTAGATTCACGACTGATGACACAGTTTCGAACATCGTACTCAAGTTCAAGGGGGTAGCCAAAGTCTTGAGCTTTACTACGGTTAGGAAGAAAGGTTGTCGAGTGAGCTTGGAGGGTTTTAGAGAAGGTGGTCTAAAGGATAGACCTTTGGTTATCACAGCTGAGATCTTTGAGCTAACGCCATCGCTGAGAGTTGTTGAGGTGAGTAAGACGAATGGAGAAGGTAGATTAGACTGCGATGAGCTTTATGAGAAATTGCACCAAATGTTGCTTTCTTCTTAAAGATTAGCGGACTATTTCTTACATTATTTGTTGCGACGACATTGATGTTTGTTAAGATAGGTATAATATTTTCCCTTAATCTATTCAGTGTACATCGTATGATATTTATACAAGTATTCTACTCTCTATCCTATCAACATTAATTATAATTAAAGTATACAATCAACACTGTAATTAGAGTCCCTCAATTATAGCCTAGAATAAAGACTTAATTTATTCCATTAGCTCCCCTCAAGCAAGACGTGGGATGAGGACCGACTCGTAGCTTGGCACGAAAAAATTCAAATAGCGGACGATGAAGAGCTTTTGTAAAGATGTCCGCAATCTGTAGGTCAGACAATATGAACCGCGTGTGTAAGCGCTTACTTGAAACAAGTTCACGAACAAAGTGAAAATCGATATCGATGTGCTTTGCGCGCTTGTGAGAACTCGGATTTTGACTTAGAAAAAGAGCACTACTATTGTCCGAATATAGAGTAGGACAAGAGGTAGGCTCGATGTGAAGCTCGCGAAGTAGCTGAAGCACGCAAACAATTTCTGAGGCTGCATTCGCAAGAGCGCGATATTCAGATTCACAACTTGAACGAGAAACCGTCGGCTGTTTCTTAGCACTCCAAGAAACAAGATTTCCACCAAGAAAAATGGAGTATCCGTAAGTCGATCGTCTCGTTTCCACACAACGAGCCCAGTCAGCATCAGAATATGCAACGAGAGTAGGCGAAGAGCCACGAGTAAAAGATAAACCAAAGGCCGGTGTACTCTTCACGTATCGAAGAATTCGCTTCACCACTTAAAAATGTTCAATAGTTGGATTCTGCAGATGTTGACTGACCAGATTTACAGCGAAAGATAAATCAGGGCGTGTAACGGTGAGATATTGGAGAGCTCCAACCAAAGATCGGTATAAGGTAGGATCATCAAAAGGCTTTCCATCTGTAGAAAGTTGACACCCCGCCTGTAAGGGAGTGGAAACAGGTTTTGCGTCCTCTAAAGATGCTCGCTTAAGTATATCTCGAGCATATTTTGCCTGATTAAGAAAAATGCCCGAAGAAGTATAAGAAACCTCAAGACCCAAGAAATAATTTAATTTTCCTAGGTCTTTAATGGCGAACTCCTCACGAAGGCGAGTAATCAAGGCTCGCAAGTTTTCTGTTGAGTTTCCTGTCAGAATGAAATCGTCGACATATACTAAAAGATATATAACTGATGAACCACAGATATAAATGAAGAGCGACGAATCGGTACGACTGCAGATAAATCCAATACTCAAGAGAAAATCACTGAGCCGTTGAAACCATGCACGAGGAGCCTGCTTTAGTCCGTATAAGGCCTTTTTAAGACGACAAACATGATTTGGAAACTTGGCATCAACAAATCCAGGTGGCTGCTCCATGAATACAGGTTTTGATAAAATACAGTTCAAAAAAGCATTTTTGACGTCCATTGATGAAGAGGCCAATTATTCATTACTGCAATAGAAAGCACAATGCGAACCGTAGAAGCCCGAATCACGGGACTAAAGGTATGAGAATAATCAAAACCCGGTAGTTGTGTGAAACCTTGAGCAACAAGACGAGCTTTATGACGATCAAGTATTCTACTCTCTATCCTATCAACATTAATTATAATTAAAGTATACAATCAACACTGTAATTAGAGTCCCTCAATTATAGCCTAGAATAAAGGCTTAATTTATTCCATTAATGTTGTTTAGATTTGTAGGGGAAATTATTGAAGTACGTGAATATAGTAGGACCTTTGAGTAGATGAGTCATATTGCTTCCTACGGCTACGCCCATACTTTACCATTATGTCTTAATTATCATGCAAGTCATTACGTTCACACGTAAAGCGAAACATGCATGATCTATAAATTCTATTCCAAGGCAAAATGGATAAATAAATTTTTTTATTGCGATTTATCCAAAAAAAAAGGCAAAACACAGAGATACGACTCGTAACGAAAACAAGCTCGCACAATTTATTATTCCAAACAAAAATAAAATCATCATCACCACATTAATCAAACAAACCCCACAAAAAGAAAAACGTCAAACGATCATGATCATCACTTGGCAAACTTGATGTACCCAGCGTGCGAAGAGTTGGACACCACCACCTTAACCAAAGTCCCAATTTCAGGCACCACCAAACATTTGGAAGTCTCCGCCCTATAAAAAAACCCTAAACAAGTACAATCAATACTGCACTTGTCCCTGCACTGCGCCAAGCTGACAGGCCCATCCCCTTCGCTATACATACCACTGTAGTGCTCCACCCCATCCACCCTATAGTAGTCCACCTTCCCATTCCCGCCCTTGCACGGCGGCACCTTAGGCGTTTGGCAGCCCTCGCTCCACCCCAAGAGCCCCTTAGCCGTCGGGCAAGCCACGCACTGCTCGCCCTTGTCGTCGCAGATCCCCAAATTCCCGCACCTCCTCGGCAGTCTGCACTCGCTGGCTCGCCCTTCGTCCCTGTCGAAAAGCACGTAGGTCACCTCCCAAGCGCCCCAGTCGACGTTCGGGTCGTAAGTGTACGCCCTCAAATTCCCATCTACGTCCACCCTCAGCATCGTGTACGTGCTGTTGTACTTCGGCCTGGCCAAGATTATCGAAGAGAATACGTACACAAATCCCAAGTCGAACGCCGAGCTCCCGTCGTCCGTCGGCTCGCTGAAGAAAGTGAGGTTTCTGGGCTGCGACGAGTTGTCTCCGTTCCCAAAGTCGAACGATTTGTAGTAGAGAAAAGGCGTTTTCGAGTTCTTGGCCTCGTAGTACATTGCCCAGTTGCTTTCCTCCATCACAAAGCTGTACGGCCCGTCGATGGCCTCGGTTTCGGACAACCTACTGACTAGCCTGTTGGGGCCCGCCTTCGACGGGGGCAACGACAAGCTCTGGCCCACCAAGAGCGTATCTGTTGGGTGGTCGAAGCTCTGCCATACGTAACCGCCTCTTGCGTTGTACAGCACGAGGTTGCCGTTGCCCAACAAGCTCAGGCCGGTCACGCCTTTGTTGGCCGTATTCGACTGCCACGCTATTTTCCCGTCGGGGTCAGCCAGGATTAAGTTTCCGTCTCGGCCGAACGTTAGAGTTGCGTTTTCTCGAACGGGTTTTCCGCGGTTGGCGTCCCAAACCCACCTGTTGAAAACAGTAGATAACCCTAATAAGTCTGAGTCATCACATGTCGGTTAATTGTGAAGAGATTAACTAAGCTTAGACCATCTCTAGTGGAACAGGAAAACCTACAAAAATCCTAAATTACTCAAATCGAATTCAAAAATCAATCATAGAATGGGTTTTATACTTTCTTTTTCTTCCATTAAATGCATAGATGCGTTTGCACACACAATATGAGTTCTAAATTTAGTAATTCTTTTTGTCTTTTTTTTAATAATTAGAGCATCCTTACAAAATTTAAAAATAAATTAAAATATATAAATGTAGTTAGAATTTTTTTTTTAAATTATAAATATACTAGCAACATTTATTTATCCATATGTATTATAATATATTTTTTTGAAGTTATAAAATATGTGGGCATTACTGAAAAGTTGTAAAAGTTGGTGTAAAAGTGAATATTTCGAAAATAGTCATTTGATTCCGAATGAGTTTACCGATTGGAGAACAATTACTCAGCATTTGATTTGGGAATGCGTTTGAGTATGATATTTAGTTGCTTTGTTGGAAATGCTAAGTCATGGAATTCATTCACTTATCACCAATTGATTTTGGAATGGAATCACATCAACTTATGTGAGCCCATGGGCGTGGACCTGATAAGGGCCCAACAACAAAATTTAACAGCACCTCATGATGGACTCGGATCTGCGATTGCCCATGCGAATCCCGAGGATGAATGCGTCGGGGGTTGAGTTGTAGAAGCAGAGGGCGAATGGGAACGTCTGAAGGTCGAGGACTCTGTAGTTGGCTGAGTATTCGACGATGTATTCGCCGAAATCGCCCTCGTTGACGTATTTGAACTGCCTCGAAGGAGGGACTGTGGCGGCGGCCGTTAAGATGATGACGGAGATTGTTGTTGCGATGATGAGGAGAAACGTATTATGAGACATTATTGATGAAGAAATCATTAAGACAGGTTCGGATTGTTGATTTGATATATGTGATGGAAGCTTAGTGTTTGCTCTATTTATAGTGTAGGCAAGTGTTATCTATCCATTGTATTATGCCGAGTCTCTTTCCCACCACCTTCCTTTCCACTGTCGGAATTTGACTATTACGGTAATCAAGTTTGATCATTTAAAGTGGGCTGCTGAATTATAAGTCACAAGCTATGGGCTGCGAAAAGGCGGGATGTATGTATATATAATTTGTATGTATATTTTAAAGTATCAAAAGAATATGTCGAGATGGTCCATGCAATGAGCCTTATCGTGTATGAAAATGACTCATTGGGGGGTGGGGTGGGGTGTTGAGGATGGAAACGGATAAGAAAGAATGGATTGCATCCCACTTGCTAATAGAATTATATTATTTTTACGCAAGTGGAAGTGACGCGAGGGATGAGTAACTTTTTTTTTTTTTTTTTATAAGTTTAATTACTTAATGTAACGAAACAATATTTTAATGAACGAAAGATTCGCCGCGGGATTGGAATTCCTCCCATCGGGGGTCGTATAATAAGGAGAATTATAACAAAAAAAGAGTTTGTTGTTATTATATTTGTTATAAAATTAAGTTGGTAATTATAGAGACTGTGTTATAAGTGAAGAAAATAGATATATTTTTTCTCTTAGATATAAACCTAATGATACCGCTTTTTGGATCATGGAAGGCAAACGAAACATAATTGTAGTTTCTAAACGCCAAATTAGAACATATATTTATTAAGACCAACTCCAATCGGTGCCTATTATCCTGCAAAAACAACGAAAAACACTCCAACCGATACCATTCCTATACCTAAAATGAGAATAATGTCATTTTCTCTCTCTTCCAAACCAAAATATACGTTTTCACTGTTCATTTACTTAAAAAGTTTCAAAGTCTTACAAATTCACCCACATAAATTTAAAATTATATTATCTTACCTAAATACTTTATTTTAATATTTAAATTTCCAATGTTCACATACTCTAACGACCGTTTACTTTACTATTGGTTTCTTTTAATGGCTTAATGATGGTTTAATTTGTGTTGGTTTAATTGTTATTTATTTATATTCACATTGTTCATTGCCTTTTGTTTAACGCAATTTATCAACCGTTAGGCTTAATCATTGTATCAGTAATTTTATCACTTAATTGATTTTAAAATAATTTTGTGATAGTAATTCGTAAATTTGTAAAATATTTTGGTAGTATTGAAAATTTGTAAAAGTTGGCGTGGAAGAGAATATTCTAAGAATATTCTTTTGAGTTTTAGTTTGAGTTTAATGGTTGGAGTAGAATTATTGTTTGATGTGATATTTACTGTATTTTGGGTTTGAGAATGGGTTTTTCGGTTGGAGATGGCCTAAGTAAACGGATATTTCCATTATGCCAATATTGCCTCGTAGGATCACTGAAATCAGTTGACCAAACAAATTGCGTCTCTTATTGATAGTACAACAAGGGAGAGAGGTTCATGTACGTATACGTATACGTAATTCCACATTAACCGTGCGTGCATGGAAGCGAAGATTATTTAATTTAAATTGGATACATCAAACAATTACGTCGACGATCGATCAACGACGACCACGTTCGAAGAAGTTATTGTCAGATATATCGGCTATTCAAAGTCAAAAAGGAGAACAAAACAATTTTGTTCTCTTTACGTGGGCATTAGTTCGTCAAAGGTGGCCTTAAGTTTTTCTATGATTTCACATGCTTTAGTTTTGCCTATATATACGTGAGCTTAGACAGAAGGAAAAAGCAACCCACAGAATAAATCCAAAGGGATCAGTGAGAGGAGAGAAAATAGAGGGAAAATAATAGAGAGTTTGTCGGATATTTTCTCAGACTATAAAGAGAGATATTGAGAGTTTTCTCCTTTGTAGTACGAGAGGTTGTTGTAACTCCTATATTTTCTCCTATAGTGGATTCTTCTTCCTTGCCCGTGGTTTTTACCCCGATTTGTTTTGGGGTTTTCCACGTTAAATCTCTCGGTGTCCACACTTTATCTTTAATTGTTCAAATACTAGCCGCTGTATTACTCGACCGGGTCCGCTGCCACGCCAACAATTGGTATCAGAGCCTAACTTGGGTTTTATATATCTGTTTATCGTATGCTCTGTGGTTGCCACTAACGTGGACCCTCCACATCAGAAAATAATAGATATTATAATACCCTTGTTACGGTGACGAAAAAGCCGGTACAAGTTCAATAATTATTTGCTGCAACCCCGTCGGAGGTATCGCTCACGACTGAGCAGAAATTATGGCGGCAAAGTTTGATATCGAAAATTCAACGGGAGAAACTTTTCACTGTGGAAATTAAAGATAAAGGCGATCTTGAGGAAGGATGGTTGTCTGGAGGCTATCGATGGAAAACCAGCCACGCTGACAGACGAGATAAAAAAAAAATTGAGGACTAACAATGGAGGAGAATATACTGGCCGGAATTTTGATAGCTTTTGTAAAGAGAAGGCATCAAAAGGCACTGTACCACGGCGTATACTCCACAACAGAATGGAGTGGCGGATCGGATGAACAGGACTCTGTTGGAGAGGACAAGAGCCATATTGGGAGCTGCAGGTCCGGATAAATCATACTGGACAGAAGCAGTCAACACCGCCTGCTACGTGATCAATCGGTCGTCGTCAACGACAATTGATCAGAAGACGTCGATGGAGATGTGGACCGGAAAGCCAGAGGATTATTCCAAACTCCATGTATTTGGAAGTCCTGTGTACGTGATGTACAACGCCCAAGAAACTACGAAGCTGGATCCGAGTCCAGAAAGTGTTTGTTCTTGGGGTATGCTGATGGTGTGAAGGGGTATCGCCTGTGGGATTCCACTGCCCACAAGGTTGTCATCAACAGGGAGGTTATCTTTGTAGAAGATAAAATAATCGGAGGAAATGATAGCACTACAAAGGGAAGTTCAGAGACTACGACCATTCAGGTGAAAGGGAAGTCTGTCGAACAAGATTCTTCTGAAGCAGCACCAGAGCGCTTTCGTGCACGACTGGTGGTTAAAGGCTACGCTCAGAAAGAAGGCATCGACTTCAGCGAGATATTCTCACATGTGGTTCGATTGACAACTGTTCGGGTACTTCTAGCGATGTGTGCTACATTCGACCTACATCTAGAGCAACTAGATGTGAAGACGGCTTTTCTTCATGGAGAACTTGAAGAAGAGATTTATATGCTCCAGCCGGAAGGTTTTGAAGACAAAGCAAAGCAGAACTTGGTTTGCAGGTTGAACAAATCTCTATACGGTCTCAAACAGGCGCCGAGGTGTTGGTATAAGAGATTTGATTCCTTCATCATGAGCCTTGGATACAACAGATTGAATGCAGACTCTTGTGCATATTTCAAGAGGTTTGGTGAAAGTGATTTTATCATATTACTGTTGTATGTAAACGACATGTTGGTAGCAGGCCCCAACAAAGATCGTACTGAAGAACTCAAGGCACAGTTGGCTAGGGAATTTGAATGAAGGCCTTGGGACCAGCAAACAAGATTCTAGGGATGCAAATTTACCGAGACAGAAATAACAAGAAGATTTGGCTCTCCCAGAAGAACTATCTGAGGAAGGTCTTGCGACGCTACAATATGCAAGAAGGTAAGCCAATTTGTACCCCACTTCATGTTAATTTCAAGTTATCCTCCAGGAGTCCTAGCAGTGAAGAAGGAAGGATGGAGATGTCTCGAGTACCGTATGCATCAGCGGTGGGAAGTCTTATGTTCGCGATGATTTGTACACGACCAGACATTGCACATGCAGTGGGAGTAGTAAGTCGGTACATGGCGAATCCGGGCAAAGAGCATTGGAGCACGGTGAAGAGGATCCTATTATATAGAGGAACCTCAGATGTTGCATTATGCTATGGAGGAGCAGACTTTACTGTCAGAGAGAACGTTGACTCTGATAAGTTCGTTTGGTATCGTTCCTCAAGTGGCCTAACGGAGACGTAAGCAACAAAAATGGCAAGGAAGAAAGAATAGTGTGAAGATCCGATTGATCCTCAATCAAATCTTCAAGTGGGAGATTGTCAGATATATCGGCTATTCAAAGTCAAAAAGGAGAACAAAACAATTTTGTTCTCTTTACGTGGGCATTAGTTCGTCAAAGGTGGCCTTAAGTTTTTCTATGATTTCACATGCTTTAGTTTTGCCTATATATATACGTGAGCTTAGACAGAAGGAAAAAGCATCCCACAGAATAAATCCAAAGGGATCAGTGAGAGGAGAGAAAATAGAGGGAAAATAATAGAGAGTTTGTCGGATATTTTCTCCGACTATAAAGAGAGATATTGAGAGTTTTCTCCTTTGTAGTACGAGAGGTTGTTGTAACTCCTATATTTCTCCTATAGTGGATTCTTCTTCCTTGCCCGTGGTTTTTACCCCGATTTGTTTGGGGGTTTTCCACGTTAAATCTCGGTGTCCACACTTTATCTTTAATTGTTCAAATACTAGCCGCTGTATTACTCGAGCGGGTCCGCTGCCACGCCAACAGTTATACCTCTCATATCTTATGTAACAGTCTACCAA
The DNA here is from genome assembly GCA_027422505.1 of Craterostigma plantagineum. Taxonomy (NCBI): domain Eukaryota; kingdom Viridiplantae; phylum Streptophyta; class Magnoliopsida; order Lamiales; family Linderniaceae; genus Craterostigma; species Craterostigma plantagineum. Next base: position 363,314 of record JAPQWV010000218.1, on the reverse strand, counting down.
CTGAGAGAACCTCCTCGGCCACCTCCAAGCCTGAGAACATACTAATAGACGAGCAAGGCAACGTAAAGGTGTCTGATTTCGGTCTCAGCGCCGTTGCTGAACAGATCGGCGGAGACGGCCTCTCACGCACCTTCTGTGGGTCCCCCGCCTACGTGGCGCCGGAAGTTCTCGCCGGAAAAGGCTACGACGCGGCGAAGGTCGACGTTTGGGGATGTGGGGTTGTCTTGTTCGTCTTAACGGCTGGTTATTTCCCTTTCCACGACAGGAACTTGATGGCTATGTACGGAAAGATATGCAAAGGGGAGTTTAAGTGCCCGAAATGGTTCTCTTCGGATCTGATAAGGTTGTTGACCCGATTTTTGGACACTGACCCGTCGACCCGTATTACAGTACCCGAGGTAATGGAAGATGTGTGGTTCAGAAAAGGTTTTAAGCAGCTGTTATGCGTCGAAGAGGATGATAACAATGTACTTGATCGCTCGTCCATTAATGATGAACAAATTAGATCGCCTCTAACATTGAATGCATTCGACATCATATCGTTTTCGCATGGGTTCGATCTCTCGGGACTGTTCGGAGAAGGGTTTGACGGTGGATTTGGATTCGCGACTGATGATACAGTTTCGAACATCGTACTGAAGTTTGAGGAGATAGCCAAAGTCTTGAGCTTTACTACGGTTAGGAAGAAAGGGTGTAGAGTGAGCTTGGAGGGTTTAAGAGAAGGTGGTCTAAAGGATAGACCTTTGGTTATCACAGCTGAGATCTTCGAGCTAACGCCATCGCTGAGAGTTGTTGAGGTGAGGAAGACGAATGGAGATGGTAGATTAGACTGTGATGAGCTTTATGAGAAATTGCACCAAATGTTGCTTTCTTCTTAAAGATTAGCGGACTATTTCTTACATTATTTGTTGTTGTGACATTGATGTTGTTTAGATTTGTAGGGGAGATTATTGAAGTACGTGAATATAGTAGGACCTTTGAGTAGATGATTTTCTTCGTCATATTGCTTCCTACGGCTACGCCCGTACTTTGACTCCATACAAAGAAACCACTGTCTTAATTATCATGCAAGTCATTGCGTTGACATGAAAGTGAAATTTCCATGTATCTATAAATCTCTATTCTAAGGCAAAATGGATAAATAAATTTTTTATTGCGATTTATCCAAAAAAAAAAGGCAGAACACACAGAGGTACGACTCGTTACAAAAACAAGCTCGCACAATTTATTATTTCAAACAAAAATAAAATCATCACCACCACATTAATAAAACAAACCCCAGAAAAACAATCAATCCACGAGTGATTAAACTGGTGCAACGATCAAGCGTCCGTATCCTATTCCAACTAAGTAGTCGCCTTCCGAATGGCCGATCAACTACTCGCAATGGAAAGACCTAGAGGTACTTCAGCTTACCGTCACAGACGCACACAAGCCACTGCCAGATAATCGCCTTCCGAAGGGCCGATCGAAATATCCGCATGCATCATGTTATGCTACCGTCCCGACTATTAGATTTATAAAATCTCCACAGCAGAGGTCACGAAGGTGACATACTGCTTCAATAAAATATCTCTAATAATCGATATGCTAAAATAAGCATCTTTATGCCGTTATTAAATTTAATAATCACTGTATGTTAAAAAGTTCAATTTTTCCGAATACTTCTGACTTTTAAAGCACCCGAATAGTCACGGAAATAGACAACAATAACACATTTATTGGATCTAATAAATTAAAATAGTCCAAATCTGAAGTGGGCTTAAGATTCTCCTAAAATTAATATGGCTCATCTACTAAAACCCAAGCAGCCCAAAAGAAAAACTAAAATGGCCCATTTGTTCTTTCTTTTAACCTAATGTGGTCCAAATAAAATTAAGCCCGTTAGTAAACCCTAAGGCCATCCTAAAGAGACATGCACGGCAAATACACCTAGGCAACTTAAAACAAACTTAAGATGGCCCAATGTTTGGCCCATTACTTAAAAACTGAGAAACCCCTATACGAATTTAGCAGCATCGGCTGAGAAAAAAACCTAGGCAACCCAAATACCGAAGCTGTCAGACAACCTTCGCAGCCACCTGCTTTACAGCTCGGAAGCCGCCAATGGTGCCACACAGCTCATCACCCAACGGTGCTTCGCGACACAGCCCGGAGGCGCCCCAACCGACGGTGTAGCAGCACATCCACAAGTCGGGCCCAACGGCCACTCAACCGCATGGCAGCCGGCGGGCAGCCCGGCGACGCCCAACGCCGTTCAGCCGTGCACAAGCAGACCGGCACAGCGCCCAACGACGCTGCCCTTCGGCAGCTTTTGCAACCGTAATCAGTGCCCCACGACTCCGATCTGCAACTACCGTGCGACACCCAACGGCACTGCCTTACGAGTTACGTTCATCATAAACCCCTAATCAATCCAATTCAAGGAGGCTGTGATGCCACTTGTGGGATCCGTGACCGTATGGATCCGAACAGACTTTAAGGTTGTATTAATTAAGGTGATAAACTAAATACAGCGGAAATAGAAAGCGTGCCTGAGAATCTCATGGCGTTCGTATTGAGAACCGGGTATGTAGATCTTCCAACTTCCAAGTACGCGTACGTGAAACCTTAGCTCGTGGAAGATGGGTACCCCAAGATCCTTAGACGACAGTCCCTAGGATTTACGAGAGTGACGGTTGTGGGTTTTGTTGTACAACACTTGGGGACCACCAAGGTTTTAAAACAGGGTTTTCGAACCGGACCGGAAATTTTAGTGGTTTAAGGTTTAGTGGTTTAACCGGTATAAAACCAGAATCAAACCGGTATAAAACCGCTACCTCTATATATGATAATATATATTTTATGATGAATTAATAAAATATAATCGAAAATATACATGTTTTAATGAAAGTTTTTCAAATTAAAATTGTATAAACATAGGGATCATTATTGAATAAAAGTAGATTGTGTTGCTAGTTAAAATTAAAGGTATAAAAGGAACTGAAAATTAAATTTATAGGGGTCAAAATTAATAAATATGAAAATATGGCTCAGATATTAATTAATAAATAAAATAGAAAAGGGGTTGCATAGAGTCGAACCCAGCCCAATAGTTTCAATCCAAAGCACTTTGCCACTCGACCAACGTCATTTTCGTTTTTTTTATCCATTTCGTTATATTTTTAAACATCCAAACGTTTCTTCTTTTTTTTTTAATCAAAATTTAGACCGACCGGAACCGAACAGGTTTTCCGACCGGTCCACCGGTTTCCGGCCGGAACCGGTCGGTCCGGTCCGGTCATGAAAACCATGGGGACCACACCCATATATATATATAATATATGTCATAAGCCCATCAGATATTTACGTTCCAGCCCCCATAAATTCTACACAAATATTTTAACCACACACATCTTATTAAATTGCTATAGACCCCATAAAATTTGATTGATCACCGAATGGGTCATTTAACTTAATTATAATATTTGGCATACGACTAGTCCACAATACATGTACGTCTACATGTCGGAACGTTAACTGTGCTAGAAATACATAGTCGAATAGTCACAACCTAGCACAATGAACATTCATGTTCGAATCATACTACATAGTCGAAAGTGTGGGTAGAGGAGAGTCATCCCATATTGGTGACAATATGATATTAAGAATTGAACTGTCGTACATGCAATATTCCTATAATAAAGAAAAACCCTAGTAACAATTAAGGACGAAGGTTTATTTCTCTCATTGGCCTATTTTATTGTGGGTTCCCAGAATTGATGGGAATGGGTTAATTAGGATTGTTGGTCTTTTTCTCAATCTGTATTTTTAATCGTATAACCCTCTCTAGTCAAGTCATAGTTAGGGTTTTATGAATCGGATAACGACTGAATAACAACAACATATCAAAAAAAGAAATCATAATTCTCAAATCTTAATAGCAGTCTTCGGTGAGCAGCTGCGTATTGCAACTCCCAAATGCGTAGCAGCTAATGTTTTTGTTGTTTGGCAGGCGAACCACTGATTCAACTTCTTGCTGGTAGAACGGCTCGTAGATGGTGTACGCAACCACTTGGCCGACGGCGTCGTCCGCCGCATAACCGTAGGGGTCGTTTGGGGCCCACGTTTCTGGGCTGCAGGCGAGTTTATACACCGCCGTGTTTGGCGCAGATTCTATCGCCCTCAGTCATAAGTTTAATAATAATAACACAGAACGGCCAGCCAATAAAGTGAGGACGGCGACGACGATTCATCTGACCTTTCTGTATTAATTAAAATTGATGTTGTTATTATTGAGTTTGGTTTTTTGATTGATTAAATGTCTTAACGGTAAATATCGATTTCTCTTTTTCCTCTCTCTGCATTTATAAGGCCGCTCACTGGAAACATTCGTTTCCGCCGCCATTATAGATTTCCGAACGGCGGCGATGAAAATAAATGTAGGGTTGGCCTGAAGACGAATATACTTATGTAGACGGCCACCGCCGTAAGGAATGGTATATCAACAAAAGCATAATGGACTATAAAAAAAATGAGGCTTATATAAATAAAAACATATAAAGCTATAATCGAGAATCATGATTAAAGCTTTATTGCGGATCTATTTGGTTTTCTATGATATCCTTTAACAAACATTATTGAAAGATGAGATATTCAGAAACGAACAACATAAGTTAAGAATAATTTCAAGTTTTATCATAAATCGTAGAGAAACAAAGCACCAGTGGTCTAGTGGTAGAATAGTACCCTGCCACGGTACAGACCCGGTTCGATTCCCGGCTGGTGCATAATAATATTTTTTCTAAATTAAGTTAATTTTATCATTATTTTATTCTTTTTGTAATGGGAAAATCATAATTCTTGCATATTTAAAAATGCTTCGTAGCCTTCGAATACCTCTTCCGAAAAGGACTTGACCTTTAGTGACTACCAAAGCCACTCATTCTTATTTATTTATACATCCATATAAGATTCCATCCTTTACCTGCAATCTAATGAGAATGACTAATCTCTACACACAACACGCGAAAAGGAGATATACTTAATTACCCACTTGTTCATCCCATTTATATAAATTTATTTTAATCGCCGACCTCTTTCACGGATTTTAATTATTACAGGACAAATAAAAAGTTTGTGTCATGATGATGTGCACTAGTGGAGATGGAGGCGCTTTTTACATGTTCGATTGTCCTATGCACACATATACTTATTAAATACATACATCATCACTGCCTCAAAATCTCTCTGGTAAGTCAACGTATACTACGAATTAGGGTTTAGTTTACAAGATTAAAGAGTAAAGAGCCAATTGCTTTAGCCGAACATGTCGCAACTAGTTTATGTTTCTAGTCATTATCTCCATGTTATACAATATATATATATATATGCTATCGACGTGTTATTCGTGCTTTACAAATTTGCGTTTTTCCTTTCTTTTAAAAAAAATTAAAAAAATTAAAGGTTTGGATAAAATTTATTTCAATATCTTGTCGAAGGGTCAAGAGAATCAATCCTCTTCCTCATGTGCAAATTAAATATATGTCTCACCCGCAAGTGTCTTTTAGGGTTTTAGATAGACGTGAAATATGAGACTAATTCCCGACTCATCCAAATACGCAATAATATTTATATACATACACACACACACACACATATATATATATATATATAATATTCATAGAATTGCATTTCCATTCAAATTAATTTGTATATTTATACTTGTCAATGTTGTTGATGAATCGCACAAGCCGGGTTTCTGATGGGAAAAGAAACGCCAAAATGATAATCCGCCAAACGATTATACGAACAGCCGTAAAAGCTTTTCCCCCTACTCGCAAGAATCTGAAATAGCAGCACTTGATGAATAGCAAAGCACGATATAAACGACACAAGAAACACCGATTTTTAACGTGGAAAATCCCTCAAATCAAGGGCAAAAACCACGGGTCTTTCCGACCACCAAAGCAAGCTCCACTATGATCAATAGAGTACAAAGAGAGTTACAATCGAGCTCTAACACAAGCACGAATCAACCAATCAACCCCAAAGCAACATGCTTCAACATGAGAGACAAAATCAAAGAGCACCCTCACAAAAGAACAGCTACAGTACGAGCCAGATATCTCAAGCCTCGGACAACGAAATCAAAATCTGAACGGTGGATTTGAAGAACCACGAGTTAGGAACCTGCTGACCAAATTTCAGCCCGATCCAACGGTGGATGAACCCGGGATGATCAGATCACGAACGCTGCGCTGAAAGTGACGAGTTGCTTCTCTTTAGATCTCTCTTATGGATTAATTCTCTCTCTTGATCTCACCTCTCTCCCTCAATAATGATCCCAATACTTGTATTTACAAGTATACAAGTGGGCTTACGTGTTTTCGGGCCTTTCTCCACATAGGAAGGGAGCCCAACCCAACAAATCTCCCCCTCACGACTATGTGGAGATCGTCGCCAAACCGGCGACCAAGCAGTACGCTTCAAGTGATCTAGTATCCTCAATCGAAGATGTAGAACTTGTCTCATGTTCAGCTGTAGTCAAGGTCACAAACTCATCAGACGGATATCTCCCCGATGGCCGCCTCTGTCTGTCCGACCTCCTAATTTGAACTTGAGATGACTCAGGGACATCTGCAGTCTCACTATGTTCTTCTACATCACCTGTTGGAACATCCAACCCACCATGATTTTGACCTTCATGAACATCATCCGGATTATCTACTGACAACCTCACTGGTTCAACATCAGTAAGACATCTCTTATACGACGCTTCACTCGTCTTCGCCTTATCAATGTCATCAATCGTTTGGTCTTCAATGAATTCCACATCACGACTTCGAATAAGCTTTTTATCAACAGGATCATACAACCTGTACCCGAATTCACCATGACCATAACCAATAAAGATGCATTGTCGCGTCTTCATATCCAGCTTGGATCTCTCATCCTTTGGAATATGAACAAACACCTTGCAACCAAACACGCGCAAGTGATCATAATTCACATCCTTGCCAAACCAAACCATATCTGGCACACCACCATTCAAGACTACAATAGGACTGAGATTAATGACGTGCGCCGCCGTGTAGAGTGCTTCGCCCCAAAACTGCTTAGGTAACTTTGCTTCAGAAAGCATACACCTAACTCGTTCCATCAGCGTCCTATTCATCCTCTCTGCTAAACCGTTAAGCTGAGGAGTCTTTGGTGGAGTTTTCTCATGCCTGATTCCTTGTTGCTTGCAATACACATCAAACGGTCCGCAATACTCTCCCCCGTTATCAGAACGGACACATTTCAGCTTCTTCCCAGATTGTCTCTCAACCAAGGCTTGAAACTCCTTGAATTTCTCAAGGACCTGGTCCTTCGTCTTCAAGGCATAAACCCACAACTTTCTGGAACAATCGTCAATAAAGGTAACAAAGTAAAGTGCACCACTAAAAGATCGTACCTTCAACGGGCCACAAACGTCAGAATGCACCAAATCAAGTAAATCTGGCTTTCTTGATGGATTTTGCTTCTTGAATGAGCTTCGAGTCTGCTTCCCTGCCATGCAATGAGAACAATTCTCCAACTCTGCATTGTGTAAACCCGACAGCAAATTCTTCCCTGCTAAGCACTTCAATCCCTTCTGACTGATATGCCCAAGCCTTCGATGCCACAAATTAGAATCACTCATATCGGCGACATTGACACTGTCTCGAGCAATCGAAGCTTTCGTACAATACAATCTCGAAGTCTTCTTTCCATTAGCCACGACCACGTTACCTTTAGTAAGCTTCCAGATACCTGAACAAAACTCGTTCTCATATCCATCAATATCAAGCATAGGAACTGAAATCAAATTAAAGCGAACGTCAGGAGCATGTCGAACTCCTCTCAGCATCAACTTAGATCCCATGTTGGTTTGCAGGCAAACATCACCAACACCAATCACCTTAGATACACCGTCATTACCCATCTTCAATACGCCAAAATCACCAGACGAATAAGATGTAAAGAAATCCTTCCTCGGCGTAACATGCAATGTGGCACCACTGTCGATGATCCATAAGCTGTCATCAGATACAAGATTTATCGATTCAACATGTCGAAGAACAACAAGATCGTCTGCGGCAGTAGTATTAACCCGAGAATCCTCCCCCTGATTCACAACCTGCTTTCCCTTTCTTTCCTTGTCCTTCCAACAGTTCTTCCTAATATGTCCCTTCTTTCCACAGAAATGACAAACAGTATCCTTGTATCTATTCTTGTCTCTACCACCATTCGACTCTTTTCTCTGATCTCTCCCCCTATTCTGAGTAAACAGTACATCGGATTGAGATGAAGTATTTTGCGCCTTCCTTCTCATCTCCTCATTAAGCACTGCACCCTTCGCCATTTCCAAAGAAATACCACCATTAGGGGTCGAGTTTATGATTGAAACTCGAAACGTCTCCCAAGATTCAGGTAGAGTATTCAACAGCCATAATGCCAAAACCACATCGTCAAATTTAATACCTACTCCTGATAACTGATCTAGGAGCCCTTGAAATTCATTCAAGTGATCTGATATGGAGCAATCTTCCTTGTATCTCAGACAAATCAAACAATTCAACAGATAAAGTTGATTGTTACCCGACTTCGCGGCATACAAGGACTCGATCTTTTCCCATAGCGTCTTCGCATGCGTCTCACCAGCAATGTGATTATAGACATTGTCCTCAACGAATTGCCGAATAAACCCGCAAACTTGTTGATGATCCAAAGCCCATTCTTCATCAGTCTTAGATTCCGGCTTCTCAGACGCAAACACGGGTAAGTGTAGATTCTTCACAAAGAGCAAATCCTTCATCTTGCACTTCCACATGTGATAATTCGTGCCATTTAGTAATGCCATTCTACTCGTAATTGCCTCCATCATTCAAGCGAGTCAAAAATGATCAAACCAAACCCTTTGCTCTGATACCACTTGATGGGAAAAGAAACGCCAAAATGATAATCCGCCAAACGATTATACGAACAGCCGTAAAAGCTTTTCCCCCTACTCGCAAGAATCTGAAATAGCAGCACTTGATGAATAGCAAAGCACGATATAAACGACACAAGAAACACCGATTTTTAACGTGGAAAATCCCTCAAATCAAGGGCAAAAACCACGGGTCTTTCCGACCACCAAAGCAAGCTCCACTATGATCAATAGAGTACAAAGAGAGTTACAATCGAGCTCTAACACAAGCACGAATCAACCAATCAACCCCAAAGCAACATGCTTCAACATGAGAGACAAAATCAAAGAGCACCCTCACAAAAGAACAGCTACAGTACGAGCCAGATATCTCAAGCCTCGGACAACGAAATCAAAATCTGAACGGTGGATTTGAAGAACCACGAGTTAGGAACCTGCTGACCAAATTTCAGCCCGATCCAACGGTGGATGAACCCGGGATGATCAGATCACGAACGCTGCGCTGAAAGTGACGAGTTGCTTCTCTTTAGATCTCTCTTATGGATTAATTCTCTCTCTTGATCTCACCTCTCTCCCTCAATAATGATCCCAATACTTGTATTTACAAGTATACAAGTGGGCTTACGTGTTTTCGGGCCTTTCTCCACATAGGAAGGGAGCCCAACCCAACAGTTTCCTCAAGAACTTCGGAGAAAAATATATGATGTGGTAATGGTTGAGAAATTAGACATTTCGCGTTTACTTATTTGCCACATTCAATTCAACAGACCTTATTCATTGCAGGAAATACATCATAGTTCAAAGATTTCGAACACAAAAGATCATCGTACACATTGTTACTTTTGGATGATCATATTACATCTCATCAACTGTTAATTGTTACAAGTTTTTTCCAATGGTGATGGGCATCTGGCCCGCCAGGAGCTTCCCTCTGCGGCCATGCCCCAGAACTTCGATCGATTTTCGAAAATTGGGCTTCTAATTCTCGCCGAGCAATGGTTATATCCTTGATTGGACGAGCTAAGATCGTCGTAGGAGATGATGAAATCAAGAGCCAAATTACTGTAATCAAGAGAACTGATGATAAGATAAAATTCAATCTCATATTTGATGCGTGTGTATATTATAGCGTATGTGTGCCGAGTTAGTTATATTTGTTAGGCAATGTTCGAATAAGGGTTTATATAGAGCTCAACTGTGCGCTTGCTTTATGTATTAATCCGATCGTGTAAGAGCAAACTGATTCATCAACGACTCACACGCCATGATTTTTTTGTCCTTATTACGTTGAGATCAATTAAAAAGGGAAAGTGTAAGACCAGTGATGATGATGATGTTAAAGATGTTGTGATGATCAGATAAAGATTCCTAGGACGAGTAATGTTCAAGCTTGTCACTGCCGTACAGCAATTTGAAGAAAAAAAATGATATCATATATGGTGTAGAAGACCCTGGCCTAATATATATGTTAATATACATGCGATCCAATGTCAATGAGATTTCATGTCCGAGTAAAAAGACAAAAAGGTAATTGGATCAGATCAGAATGTTAAGTCAGTTCATACGATAATTACAGATCAGCTTCTACTAAGTGTGAAGTAAAAAGAACAATAGAACACATCAGCAAGAGTGGATTCTTTCTTAATTATATGCCTTTTATCTTGCAAAGCATATGACTCTTCATAAACGTTAAATCTCAGGGATCATTTGGCACTGAAGGGATATAAAACGATTAACCTTTTTGATTAATATGATATATCTTTATTACGGCGGGCTTAATAATTCTAGTCGCCATTGTTGTGACAAGCTTCTGTTCGACGCTAAATATGTGAATCCCCAGTGGAATTGGTAATAATCAATTGATCACAGCTTCATGTTTCGCACAGTAACACACATGGATCAAGAAAAAATCTCTCCCCATTATTTCAAGAGTATTATGACACAAGACTTTGCAGCTTGCCAACGAACCCATCGATGTAAGACTTCTCAAGCCCTTCCGTCAACAAAAACTCCCTCCACTTTGCACGGTTCTCTCTTACCTCCCTCGCATCCTCGCCTTGGGCTTCCATGGCCATCTTCACAGCTTTCAAAACGCCTTCCTTCGTAAACAAACCATCTTCGTCTCCTCTCTCGACCTCAAACCCTAGCCTCAAATCTCTTCCCATAAGCCTCGCATTAATGAGCTGATCTCCGACGTTAGGGATGAGCACAAACTGGCACTTATTCACCACAGCCTCAGAAAACGAAGCCAGCCCACAATGGGTGACGAAGCAGCCTATCGAAGGGTGAGATATTATCAGCTGCTGCTGAACCCAGCCACCGTAGACGACTCCTCTTTCTTCTGTCCTCGAGGAGAAACCCTCGGGCAAAGCTTCTTCGATTGTTTCGAACCCTAACGGTGGCTTCAGAGCAGCGAAAAAGGGCCGGCCAGTGAGCTCCAAGGCCAGCATTAGTTCTTGGAACTGCTCACTTTTCACCCTCGCCTCGCTCCCAAAGGCACAGTAGATCGATCTAACCAGTTGGCCCATTTAGGGTCTAGGGCTGCCGCCGGCGGCTCGGGCAAGACGGGCCCGGCTAAAAAGATGGGTTTTCTGTACTTGGTCTCGAGGAAATTACAGTACTGCCCCTCCATCTCTCTGCAGCACTTGAAAGCGAACGCGTCGGCTTCTTGGGCCGCCGTGATCATTCGCTCGACGTACTTCATATCGCTCCCAAATTCGTTCCAATTGTTGATCCAATCGACCGTGCGAGCTTCGTGGGTGTAGAGATTGATCTCCGACGAAGGGAAATCGGGCGGTGGCCGTTTGTAGGCGTCGACGGAAGCCTCGCGGCGGAAGAAGTAGCCCACGGTGGCTGGGCTTATGATGAAGTAAAGAACCGACTTTATGCCCAATTGGCGAGCTAAGGAGGGAAGCCAGTGTGTGAAATCGTAGAAGGCGATGTGGGGTTTGAGTTCTCGGAGGAGGGTTTCGACGGTGGGCTGGGTTAAGTCCATTGCGCGGCGGAGGAGGGCGTAGGAGTGGAAGGGGACGTCGGAGGTTGTCTCGGTGGCCGCCGGCAATCCTTGGACTGTAGGGACTGAAATGGGGACGAAGCTTATGAGGTTTGGGTGGAGGTTGAATTGGGCGAGCTTCGATTGGGTGCCTTTTGGGAGGATGAAGAGTATTGCGTGGCCTCTCTCGGCGAGCTTGTTGGCGAGGTGGAGGAAGGTGGTGAGGTGTCCGAAGGCGAACCATGGGTACATGGCGATCCTTAGCTGCGCCTTTTCTCCCATTTTTCCTTTTCCTTTTTCTTTTTTTTTTCCTTGTGTGTTGTTTATAGGAAGGAAACCCTTGAGTTCTATGTGATTTGCAGAGTGTAACGACGTTTCAAGGGTTTATCCATATGGGTTGAGGAATTTGCAGGAAATGGAATCGCCAGATCTCACCATTATTAGCAAGAACCTTGATTTTGTCAAATATAGTACGTTAAGTTAGGAGACGACCTATACTTTTTGCTTGCATCTCTCTCGCTCTCTTGTATAGGTGACTATTGTAGATCTCCTTTGTTTATATCCAATTAGAAACATATATATACTAGCACACATATTCTAAGTTCTAATTTCGTGGAAGAATAGACCAAACACGTACCCATTGTTCAAACCTTGATTTTTTCTACATTTATCGATGGATGATGTATCTATGGTAAGATGATTGTTGCTTGCGACTATCACAATTTCAAAGTAAATGGCTAAGGATATATTTTAATTATTAATATCATTTAGAACCAACCATTTCACAAATGTCTTGGACTATCACAGTTTCTTGGACTATAAATAGAAACAGTCCACCATGACTGCTTCACACAAAAGTCTAATGCATACATTTCATTACTGTATACATATAAATTTCTTTATTTGTCAGTTTAAGAAAAAATACATATAAAGTAAAAATAATACTAGGCTCATTAACCATAGACCTTCTTACAGAGTCAAAGACTGAATGCGACTCAAGTCTTACCGTTCACACAAAGTGAAAATAAACCAACGACGCCATCAATATAATAGTTAGGCTAAACGTCCCTCTCAAAGCTTAATGACGTCATAAACTCCAACAATGTCAAGTACGACGTAGCGTTGACGCTGCATAAAATATGAATGCTGTTTAATTATTCTTTTAATTTCATGGAAAAAAAATATTATTTTATTTCCTTGCATTTATTTTGTTTTCTTAAGCCGCCGCACCCCTCCTCTCTATATAAGTAACGACGGCCATCTATCATATCTCTCTCTAGCAAAATGCAAAATGCAAAATAATACCTCTTCCCCCACAGCCACCATGCAACAGGCGATTCAGTACAGAGACCATCTCCGAGGAGGAGAAGTCATCGCCGCCGTCGAAGCAAATACGGCGAGATCCACGGTGAAGGACAACCCTGTCGTGGTATTTTCCGACAAGGATTGCTGCATGTGCCACGTGGTGAAGCTTCTTCTTCACGGCCACGGCGTCAGTCCCCTCATTGTAGACGAGGTGGAGGACCACTCGGCGGTGGTGGATATGATACCCGGCGGAGCACGTCGATTCCCGGCGGTTTTCCTCGGGGGAGAATGGTTCGGAGGGATCGAGGAAGTCATGGGTGCTCACATTTCTGGGGAATTGGTGCCTAAGCTTAGGGAAGCTAAGGCATTGTGGCTTTGAATTTATCGAAGCGATGTAAGAAAACCCAATGGGCTTTCTCATATATTTGTCAGGCCCATTTAGAACAAACAGAATCAATTAAGAGATTGAGAAACTGAAGATCAACTGTGTGTGTGTTGTGTGTGTGTGTTCTCAATCCCAAGACTCGAATAAAGAGATCCCATCCCACCCCTTCAACTCAATCAAACCACATAAGAGAGAATTCAGAAACAAAATTTTTTTCAAAGATTAAATCTTTTTATTTTTTCTTTTTAAAAAAGAAAAATCCAAAGATGGAATTTGTTAGAGAGAAGCAAGAACACAAACAACGCAAGAGGACTTGTTGTATTATCTATCCCAATCGCGAGACTACTGTTCTTTTTCTTTATGTTTCCATCGTCACTTTATTGATATTATTATCATTATTCTCCATCACGCAAACACCTAATAAAGATATTGTTAATCCGTATTTGGATCTCGATTTTCTTCGATCGCACCTGCCCCTATTTATTAACGATACCCCGTTCTTTATTTGCTCGGTTGTTATTGTGTTTAATGTTGCGTCAGATGCCCGTCGAAGTTTTCGACTTTTTGTTTTCTTCACGGTGAGGGATTGTATTCGATTGCGGTTTTGTCGAACCCTAGCTTTTTGTTTGTTGGGAAAAATTATAGGGTTTGAGAGCTAAGCGTTCGATCTGTAATGGAGCCTGATTCCGAAGGTGAAATCAACATGGCCGTGGAGCAGGAGATTTCGAAGAAGCCTAAGCGTAAGATGAAGACGCCGTTTCAACTGGAAGTTCTCGAACAGACTTATGCGAGTATGTTTTCTGTTTGGTGAATTCTGCTTCTTTTAAGTTTTGTGTTTGCGTGGGTTAATTTTTCATCTATCTAGTGAATTTTTGCGTTTTGTAAAATTTACCCGATCTGTGTTCATCGATTTTGTTTGTGCTTTGATCTTTGTCTAGTTTCAGATGGACTTTGATTTTTGGGGATATGATTGCGAACTTTTTAGCTTCATAATTACTTTGGAGTTGATTTGATTTTGTGCGTGTGTGTACATGACTTAGTGTGTGATGTGCACTTTCGTTTGTGTGTTTTTCAGCGGATACATATCCATCTGAGGCAACCCGAGCAGAACTATCTAAAAAGTTGAATTTAACGGACAGGCAATTGCAGATGTGGTTTTGTCATAGGAGATTAAAAGATAAGAAGGAAGCAAGCGGATCAGCTTCCAAATCACGCTCCGCCGCGTCAATGGGAAAGAGAGACTTGCCCAAATCCTCGAAGGACGAAATCATGGTTGCCGAGCCTGTAAGTGGTCATGAGTCTGGTTCTGGCTCAGCGTCGGGATCAAGTGAATATGATAATGGAGATGATATTCCCATGATTCCTGTGAGGTATCACGAGTCTCCGAGGATAATAATGGAGCGTAGAGTAATAGCTCGTATCGAGGCACAGTTGGGAGAGCCATTAAGGGATGATGGGCCAATGCTTGGGGTGGAGTTTGATGAGGTTCCACCTGGCGCATTTGATCAACCTATTGGTATAATAATTTGGCAATACTGTGTTACCCTTTTTCTTTGTTTTGAAATCATTTTCTTATATACTTCCTTTCGTTGTTGCATATGCATATTGATGAGATGTCTTTTGTTGCTCATAAACAGTGCCAGTAACGCAGAAGGAGAGGTACATTAGTGCTTATGACAACAGGTTGTATGGAGAATATGAAGGGGGGAAACATGCCAGAGTAGGTCATTTATTTTTATCATAATCAGTTTGTTTCTAAATTACAATCTGATTGGCGATTTATGGTTCAGGAAACAGATCAAGTAAATGTTTTTTCTTTTCCGTCTGTAACAGCAGTCTTAACATTTTCTGCCGGAGAGCAACCTCCTTTCCTGCAAACTAATTTTTTTATTATTATCTCTTCTCAGGCTTCCTCATCTGTTCCTTCTGATGCAGCTGAATCCAAATTTAGGAATGATACATATGGGAATGCTGCCCCACCTTCTGATGTTTCTGCTGCAAAAAGTATGCGTATTTTGAATGGAAATGGGCATATGTTCAGGGGATATGGTATGCATGGTCAGTTTTCCAGCTTGGAGATGATGGTTCAGTCTGGACAGCCAGTACCGTACTCGTCTCCTAGAAACATGACACATGACGAAGATGACCTGTATTTGGAGAGGAAGCGGAAGGTACTTCAAAGACCATTGAATTTGGTACATATGAAGTTTGTCTCAGCTCTAAAAAAATGTTAATTTCTCTGTCAGATTGATGAAGTTGGAAATGGAAAAGAAGTTCAAGCTTATGAGAAAAAAATGAGGAAAGAGCTCGAGAAGCAAGATCATTTAAGGAGAAAAGTATGACCATTTTTTGAGAAATTTATCGGTAGCTATCACCTTTGTATGCTACTTAGCAGTTAAAGTCTAATGCTATGTTTTTCTATTTTCGCTTTCAGATGGAAGAACAAATGAGGAAAGAAATGGAGCGTCAAGAACGAGAGAAACGGAAGGAAGAACAGAGAATGATTAGAGAACGACAGAAGCTTGAGGAAAAATACCTGCGTGAGGAAAGGCGTGAGATGGAACGGAGAGAAAAGTTTATGCAGAAGGAGCGTATACGAGTATGTATATAATTTTATTGTTTCACCACATGGAAGTTTGGTATGCTTTGTGATTCATAGAGTTCTATACCTTTCCAGCTTGAGAGGGATAAACAGAAAGAAGAACGTCGGAAAGAGAAAGAAGCACTGAGACAAAAAGCTGCCATGGAGAGAGCGGCAGCACGGAGAATTGCAAAAGAGTCCACGGAGTTGATGGAGGATGAGCGCCTGGAACTCATGGAGTTGGCAGCTTCAAGCAAAGGATTATCGTCAATAGTGTCACTTGATTATGACACCTTGCAAAATCTAGATTTTTTCCGAGGTTTGCTGTTGTTTCCAGGATATGTTTACTTTTATATCTCGTTCTTTATGCAT
This sequence comes from Craterostigma plantagineum, assembly GCA_027422505.1. Classification (NCBI taxonomy): domain Eukaryota; kingdom Viridiplantae; phylum Streptophyta; class Magnoliopsida; order Lamiales; family Linderniaceae; genus Craterostigma; species Craterostigma plantagineum. The sequence continues at coordinate 346,747 of JAPQWV010000218.1, read as the reverse complement.
TAACCGTTGTCATATCTTTGGAAATTTTATGTATACTACTGTAGTTGCTTATTGTCTTTTGCAAATTGCTTAAGTGCTTCATTTTGTTGTAACATTTCATTCAGAGGCACTTTGCGAATTCCCTCCGAAGTCTGTGCAGCTGCGAAAGCCATTTTCGCTTCACCCTTGGGCTGATTCGGAGGAAAACGTTGGAGACGTGCTGATGGTAATTATTATGAATTCAAGTTTCCCTCTCTCTGTGATGTTCCTTCTCGTGTTTTATTAGCCATCACATTGTTCTTTCAAACTTCTGAAATTTCAGGTGTGGAAATTCTGCGTTACATTTTCTGACGTTCTTGGGCTTTGGCCTTTTACTCTTGATGATTTCATGCAATCACTCCATGACTACGTAAATCTCTTCCACTCGCGCTTATTGTGGCTTTGAGATTCTTTGTGTCTGATATGCATTGTAATGTCGTATTCTATACTCGAACAGGATTCAAGGTTGCTTGGTGAGATACACGTTGCTCTTTTGAAACTTATTGTGAAAGATATTGAAGACATTGTGAGAACTCCATCTGGTGGACCGGGCACGAATCAGTACAGTGCTATTAATCCAGAGGGTGGACATCCTCATATTATCGAAGGGGTAACTAATTGCCTTCTATTGTATTTTGCTATTTGCAATGCAATAGGTGTGGAATTTTATAGTGTTTAAGAATATTTATTGTTGTGACAGGCATACTTTTGGGGCTTTGATATTCGTAATTGGCAGAAGCATTTGAATGCATTGACTTGGCCTGAAATATTGAGGCAGTTTGCACTCTCTGCGGGATTTGGGCCACATTTGAAGAAAAAAGGAATAGATCGTTGTTCTGCAGATGATAATAACGAGGTATCTTATATTTGGTCTATATTTGCCTCGCCCAGTCAACCTTTTTCTTTATGGCTAGTCTCAATTTTCTGTTGTAAATATGGACACATGATATCATTTCTCCATTATAGTGTATATCCAGAGCGTTGCATTGTCAAATCCAGAGCCGACAATATATTATATATAACAAATTAACTATATCACTTTGCATCCGCAGATTAAAGGTTGCGAAGACATTGTAACCACTTTAAGAAATGGCTCAGCAGCTGAGAATGCCGTAGCCATTATGCAAGAAAAAGGATTTAATCTCCAACGCAAATCAAGACACAGATTGACGCCTGGAACCGTTAAATTTGCCGCTTATCATGTACTTGCTCTTGAAGGAAGCAAAGGTTTGAATGTCATTGACATTGCAGAAAAGATACAGGTAATTGAAGATTTGTTTTTCTGTCCAATATTTTTCATTTTTTTCACAACAAATCTTGTTCTGCTGCAGAAATCTGGCCTTCGTGACCTGACGACAAGCAAGACTCCTGAGGCTTCTATATCTGTTGCCTTGTCAAGGGATCCAATACTTTTTGAAAGAACTGCACCATCTACATATTGTGTGCGACCAGCTTATAGGAAAGATCCTGCAGATGCTGAATCGATTATTGCTGTGGCTAAGGAAAAGATACAAAGATATACTAATGGTTTCCTGAATGGTCAAAATGTTGATGAGGAAGAGAGAGATGATGATTCAGATGGTGATATTGCTGAGGGCACGGACATTGATGGGGTGGCTACTCCAGCCGAAGCAAGCAAGAACATTGAATGTGACGAAATGCTTGGTAAAACAAAACAAGAGAATGGAGTTAAGGGCATTGGTAAGAATCGAATAGTACTTAGACTTGAGTTTGTCATCCTTCTTATGGGATTTATACTGTCTTATTTCAGGTGGTGATGGTGATGTTAATGTTGACCAAGGTTTTGAGATTGATGGCAACAAATCTGGTGAGCCCTGGATCCAAGGACTCACTGAAGGAGAATATTCTGATTTATCTGTTGAGCAGCGTCTTAAAGCCCTAGTAGCCTTAGTTGGTGTTGCCAATGAAGGGAACTCAATCCGTGTTATTCTTGAGGTCTGAATTTATGTTTGCTTTTTAAAACTTAAAAGTAGTTAGTACTCTAGGATCGAGTTTCTGATGAATGAAACTGCTGCAGGAACGTCAGGATGCTGCAAATGCTCTTAAAAAGCAGATTTGGGCAGAGGCTCAACTTGATAAAAGGCGTTTTAGAGAAGAAACATTTACGAAGTTGTATGATTCTTCTTTCAATGCTGTCACAGCAGAGGATGGTGTTAGTCCAATGATTCTTTCTGAAAACAAAACTGAAGATGTTCGTAACTCAATTGATAATCCCGCTCAAGATGCATCTTTAGGCCTGCAGAACGGTTTTACAACTGAGAGGTCCCGCTTGCAGCTGAAGTCCTATATAGGCCACAAAGCCGAAGAGATGTATGTTTACAGGTCTTTGCCTCTTGGTCAAGATAGGAGGAGGAATCGCTATTGGCATTTCGTAGCTTCGGCTTCTCCCCGAGATCCTGGTTGTGGCAGAATATTTGTCGAATCGCCCAATGGCTGTTGGAGACTTATTGATTCTGAGGAGGTAAACCTGATTCATTTATACTTCTGGAGACTTTATACTGTCATGCTTGCATAATTTGACTTGGTTATGTTCTGTTAAAATCACTTCCGTTATGTCCATATAAATGGTTGCATTTTATTTCTAGTGTATTTTTCTATTATATAACTTATTGTTCGTGCAGGCATTTGATGCTCTGATGGCATCTTTGGACACACGAGGGACCAGAGAATCACATTTGCACATAATGTTGCAGAAAATTGAAGTATTCTTTAAGGATGGTGTACAATGGAGTAGATTATCCCGTGATGTTAGCAATCAGAAGAGTAGAAACAAAGGAATAGACGCTTCAGATTGTGCGATCAAAATTTTTATCAGGGGGACAACTGAGAGAGATAGATGGGATCTCTTGAAGAGGTATGAGGATCTAAGGATTTGGACATGGAAAGATTGTTTTTACCCACCAGTTTTATGTGGCGTTAAGCATGGAAATGAAAGATGCTCGCCTGTACTGGGAATATGTGATTCGTGCCTTGATACATATGACGTGAAAGAAGAAATTTGCCCCTCTTGTGTCGATGCTACTGTTAACAAACCTACTACAACTGTTAAATCTCCTGTCAGAGTCATATTGATTAAGGCTCTACTGAATTCACTTGAGGTATGGTCAATTCTTCATCTATACCGTGTAGTTATTAGCCTCGTCATATTTATTTTCTACTTTTGCAACTTATTACCCTATCAGGTGTCTGTTCCATCCGATGCACTTGATTCTTCTTGGTCTGAAGAACTCCGCTTTTCGTGGGCTATGAAACTGCAGAATTCTACCACCAGTGAAGAACTCGTAGAGGTTCTTATTCTTCAATATAGACTTAATCCTTATTCATGACAGTGGAGATTCATTATAACTGACTAGTTTTGGTTATATTACTGCAGATGCTGACCCTGATTGAAAATGCAATTCGGCGAGATCATCTCTTGGCCCATTTTGAGACTACTGAAGAGCTGCTCTGCCATTATGACGCCTCGTCGAAACGTGATTCTACAGAGCGGAACCAATGGAGGTTGGTTCGTTCACTTCCTTGGATACCTAAAACTAGTGCTGCTGTGGCTCTGAGGCTTTTCGAGCTCGATGGATCTATCACCTACTCCCCAAGTATAAAGCCTGAATACGATGATGAAAAGAAAGTTGAAGCTCTTCCAGTTTAGTCTCTCTCTTCTCTCTCTCTCTCTCTCTCTCTCTCTCTCTCTCTCTCTCTCCAAGATTGGAAAAAAGTGTTTCATAATCAAATTCTTGTAAATCTTCTTTACTTTTTAATTGCTCACATATCCTTATCGGTTTCTACATCAGAAAGCCACCTTAAGATATGGCCACATCAAGAAATCGCAGAAGCATGATACTCTTGTGGTGAGCTCGGGCTCTAAGAAAGCAATTCGCGCGAAAGGCGGAGCACGCCCACGTAGTGCAAAACCACAGAAAGGAGCTTCCATATCAGCATCATCATCAATATCTCTTAAGCGCAGCAGCAGCAGCAGCACAAAACAAGGCGGTGATATCTTAACTCAAACGCTTGACCATCAAAAACCAACAGCGCAAGGGGGTCAAATGCACGTTAGGGGTCCAAGAACGGTGAGAAAGAGAAGACTAGAGACCGTTGATACTACTGACACTATACATGATCATCATCTTGAGAGCAAGAAAGTTCAACAAAATCTCGCGGCCAAGCAGCAGTTGAATTATTTCGATGACTATCACACCAGAGCCAGAGGCAATGTTGTTGGGAATGATGAAGATGGTGATGATGATAGTAGCCAGAATATGGAAGCAGATGACGGTGATGATGATGATTCAGATGGTCGTATGAATGAGAATACGTACGGGTTTGAAAAGTGGGGCCCGTCAGATTATGCTGATGTTCTTGACACAGGCAACGGTAATGAGGCGAGGGAGATAAGCGAAGAGGATTTTGATGAGGTCGAAGAAGAAGAAGAAGAAGAAATAGGTCGTGATGAAGAGGATGATGGTTTTCGATCGTTGAGGGATGGAATGCAAAATGATGACGAGGAGAGCTCCGACGACTCTATGGTCTCGGGCGACAGTAGCGATTGAGTCTTCTTCCGAATTTTTTTTTGTTTTCATAGTCAAGGAAAGGGATACTTAAATAGTGTAGTTTCTATCTATATCTTTTTCTTTTTTTTTTTCATCAGCAGCACTTTGTTGTCTTGGTGTAAAAGTAAATGAACCAAATGTATTATAGTACTGCGATGAGTACCTTTGGATTTTTGCCTATATATATTTGTTCTGCGTCCTCTCCTCCCTCAGCAAATGCTAGTGAATGCAAGTGTTGGCGTAATATTTTATTTCAACCTATAGTGAGAATATAATGATCTTCCTAATAAACATTGACAGGTGTTTCAAGCTTATGTATAATGCAATAATAAAAACCATTTATCCGATTTCTCACCAACAAACCAGGTTCAAACTCGGGCCAAGAGCCTCCTCAAATCTTCGGGTTTTTTAGAAAATTGGCATTTGACATGATCAACGTTAAAAAATAACTTCCAAATGTCGAATTACTTTAATGCCTTTAATAATCGGGTCCCACAGTAAAAACCAATATGTTAAATCGTGACCGCGTTATGGTGGGTGGGCGGGGTGTAGTCCAGTCGTTGCGTAGTCGGACGTTCAAGTAGTAGGTCGTCGGGATTGTTCAAATCCCCAACACATAACATTTTTTTTTTTGTAAAAGGCTCCCAGACGCATGGTTCCCCTGCTATTTAGCACGGGTACCCTGCAGCATGGGCGGGTCTCCTGTGCCTATTGCAGCAGGCTAGCAGGGGACCCGTCCATGAGACCCGCGCATGTTAGCAGGGGACCCGCCCATTTGCTGCACAGCATGGACGGGTCCCCTGCTAGCATGCGCGGATCCCCTGCTTAAGAGTCTGTGCTATGTAGTAAGAGATCTGGATTTTTTAAAAAAAGGACCCTCTGTAGAAAGACGAAAATAACTTATATTTATTACGAGTTACGCCACCTGTGCGTACGCGCCAGCTGGACGGTATCTCGTAACTCCAGATTACGAGTTACTGTCAATCTATCTATATATGTCGTTGGGGATGCCCTGCATAAGAGTATTCATGGCTACTAGATCAGCCTTGGCTCGTAACTCGTTAGTTACGAGTTACTTAAAATGTCATCTCATTGCCACATCGGACAAATAACTCGTATACAGTTATTACGAGTTACTAGGGACCCCACTAGGAATTTTTTTTAATAATATAAGATGAAATAATTAATATAAGGGGTAAAATTTCCGGCTAATTTTATCACAATTTTCCATTTCGGTTGTCCCAATTTCTGGCGCGGATCGAGAACGCGCCCAATAATTGCGACGTCGCGCCTATTAGGCATTTCGTAATCCCAGATTACGAGTTACAATAACTCGTATTCTGGGATTACGAGTTACGATTTTCGTACTTCCAGAGTACCAGTTACTCTAACTCGTAATCTGGTTAGTAACTCGTACTCTGATACTTTTTAACGCTCACAATCTCGAAGTCGATTTTTTAAAGTTAAGACTCTTTTCTTAAAAAAACCACAAATGTTCCATGGTCGGCTAATTTATGGGCCTTTTGCAGATGCTCAAAGTCCGCCGCATTTCACCCGCCGGAGCCGCCGATTTGCGGGTCCGGCGGCATGCCTCCGGCGACAATCGCTGAGTTCATGCTCGGTGGAGCAAATCGAATAGATACCCGCCCGCCTCAGTAGCAGCTATGTATCTTTACAACAGGGATTTATCCCAATGAGCACGCGGCGTTAAAGACTGTAGCTAGAGATTGACCTCGTTTTGATTTGTACAGAAAATCTCAATTGGGACCAGAGATTTGCTGTCAAAATTGGCAACTTTTCTTCCTTTTGTCCGTACATTCGCAGAGTGTATAGCCCACACGTCTCTCCGGGACGGCCGTAGCCTCCAAGGAAACCTCTGTTTTTGTCTCGTATCCATCTATTTGACCTCCTGACCAAGACCCCAAAGCCAATCATCGACCTGCGTTTATTGCCACTGTCCACGCAAAATTCTTGGAGTGCAAGAACCTTGCGGATATGATAATGTAAGGGATTACGTCATCCACCGTAGTATAAGAGTACTTCGACGTCTCTTCTTCTGTAATCAGACAAGCCCAACAAAAAAAAAAAAAATAGAACGAAATCTTTTAATCAGTCAAACAATGGCCACTACCGCTGATGAGCAGAGGCCTCACTTCGCCTTGCTGCCTTTCATGGCTCAGGGCCATTTGATTCCCATGACAGACATCGGCCGCTTGCTGGCCAAACGTGGCGTGAAGGTCACCATCTTCGCCACCCCAGTGAACATGAGCAGAATCAAGCCAGTGATTTCACGCGCCATAGCTAATGGCTCAAGCATCGACTTAGTCGGCCTCAAGTTTCCCAGCCAAGAAGTTGGATTGCCAGAAGGGGTCGAAAACATGGACATGGTGAGAAGCTTTGAAGACGTCGCCAAGTTCTTTAAAGTCTCTTACGCCTTGAAGGAACAGCTCATACCTCTGCTCCAAGGGCTCAGGCCTAAGCCTAGCTGCTTGATTGCCGACATGTGCTTTCCTTGGGCCAGCGAGCTTGGCCTGCCTCGAATTGCCTTCCATGGGACAAGCTGCTTTTCTCTGATGTGCTGGCACTTGGTGGCCATTCACAATGACTTTGAGGAAATGGCTTCAGACACGGAGTACTTTGTCCTCCCAGGATTTCCTGACAAAATAGAGATGACCAAAGCTCAGCTGAGGGGCACACTTAGCCCCAACGTCGACGAATGGCTCAAGTTTAGAGACGATGTGCTGAGAGCCGATAGAAAAGCCTTTGGGGCCATATTCAACAGCTTCCAAGAACTCGAGCCAAAGTACGTGGTGGAATACGAGAAGCTCACGGGCAAGAACGTCTGGTGCGTGGGGCCCGTCTCGCTGTGTAATAACGACGAGCTGGACAAGGCGGAGAGGGGAAACAAGTCGGCCATAGACGGGCAAGAATGCTTGAAATGGCTCGACTCGAAAGAGCCAGGCTCGACCCTATACGTCTGCCTTGGGAGCTTATCCATGCTATCCACTTCCCAGCTCATAGAGATTGGCCTGGCCTTGGAAAATTCGGGCCACCCCTTCATATGGGTCGTGAGGTACGATTCGTCGAACGATGAATTCGACAAATGGGTTTCTGAAAATGGGTTCGAAGAGAAGGTCGAGGGAAGGGGGCTCGTGATACGAGGGTGGGCTCCGCAGGTGCTGATACTCTCTCATCCTTCGGTGGGAGGATTCTTTACGCACTGTGGATGGAACTCGACGCTCGAGGGAATATCTTACGGTTTGCCTTTGCTGACGTGGCCGGTGCTCGGAGAACAGTTTTGCAACGAGAGGTTCATCGTGGACGTGATTAGGACGGGCGTTCGAGGGGGTGTTGAGGTGCCGGTTAATTTCGGGGATGCTGAGAAGGTTGGCGTTCAAGTGAGGAGTGGAGAGATAAGAGATGCCATTGACGAGCTGATGGATAAGGGGAAAGAAGGGGAACAGAGGAGGGAAAGGGCGAAGAAGCTCGGAGAAGCTGCTAAAAGGGCCGTCCAAGAAGGCGGTTCTTCTTACGCAGATATGGACTTGTTCATTGATGTAATGAAGCATGGAAGTGGTAATGGATCGAAAGAAACAGAGGAGTAGAGGCGATTGAATTTTGTTGGAATGTGACGATGATTCTTGATTCAACTCTGTTTTTTGGATTCAAAGATTGCTTTCTGTACTTGAAATTTTACGTTGGGATCAAATAATCAATAAAAAATTGATTAATTTTGTCGATTGGAAGGAAACGTGCTCATTCTGTTATATAAAAATAAGTAATAGATGAATGATATTAATGTAAAGCAAAAAATCTCATTCTGTTATATAAAAATAAGTAATAGATGAATGATATTAATCTAAAGCAAAAAATCGTAAATAAAAACAGAGTTCGGCCGGCTCAGCACGGCTCAATGTGCTCATCTCTTTCTTCATTGGTTTCGATGAAACAGAGGATGCCCTGTTTTATTACGTGTATTTTGTCGCCCCTTATCCATCCAAAAAATTCCTCTCAAAGATGAGGAGGCTGAAGGTGGGAGGTCCCGGAATGGATGTAAAACACTAAATACGAAACTGGTGATGTAAATGCTGACTGAAATGTTGAAGCAACACTCGATCTCACACAGAATGCACAGCGGATAAAACTCGATATTTAGTGACGAAAAACAAATAACACGAGATGAGAATTCTGTGCAGCAAGTTAGAAACTTGCTGCGTGCCTCATGGCGAAATTCCACTATTACGATGGATTACAAAAACAACTATCCGTAGATAGTAAAATCAAGCCTAGAAAACTACGAATCGAAAAGATCCTGCAAACGACTACGAAGTACTAAGACTTCTGCACACTGAATACTAGGCTAAACAATAAAAGAACTCTCGAGGTCACTCAAACTCAATGTATGCTTCGCTCTCGTTTTCTCGTGTCTCGCTCGTGTGTTGATAACGGTAAAATGAAGTCTCGTATAAGTACTTCGACTTCTGAACGACTTGGACAACGTCCATACTGCCCACAACGTCCACTAACTTCAATATGGCCGTTGGAAGTTAGCTTGGACTGCCTCAAACGACTTGGTCTTGTCTTGAGCTTCAAGACTCCTATTTTTAGTATGTTGCTTCCTAGTTTCGCTCCTCCACTCCCACGCTTATTCCACACGGTTTGAACCCTTCAAATCCTTATCTAAGTCCTGCACATTACTAAGGAAAGCCACGAAAATAGGTTAGACGGTTTTCGGGTATGAAAGATAAAACCGAGGGTTGACCAATTCTCAGACAACTATGTTGACGGGAATGTGGTCTCCACATTGTCAACCACAACAATCTCCCCCTTTTTATCTTTCTTCCCAAAACCGTTGCAGAAGTTAGGCGTAACGAAAAACTCCCCCTGAAAGCCACATCTACTCAACCACAAAACGTTAAACAATGGTTAGAGTAAATGCAAATAGAATAGCACTTAAAGTGTTCAAAGTACTAAGAACTTAGTACATAGCCATAGGGGTTCTGAAGATAAACATCTGCAAAACAAAAAAACAAAGTGGTCCATAGGCAACATAAAATCACGCGCACGCAAAATAAAAACACAAGTCAGATAGGCATGCAAAAACAAAAAGGCACTAAAAAGTGCGCATGCACAAAAAACGACCTAGACCACCTATGGTCTAAATCGTTGGTCTCTGACTCGTATCAGCACCCGCGTCATTTCCAGCTCCTTCTTGATCCTGTACTCCCCCTGTCTGATTGGCTCCTTATTCTGCTCCCCCTGAATTTCCGCTTGCAAAGTCACTCAACATTGGTCAGGAGTCATGATCTCCGCCATCCATCTGCACAAACACCTTCTCCCCCTTTTTGGGAAGAAAGTAAACCTAAGAGAACTTCTCTCTGAGCAATCGGAAAAGTACTCTTGTCATTTCAGACACCTAAGCGCTTTCTGCAGATTCGGTGTTGAGGTAAATGTGGGACTAACATCTGGACCAACATTCTGGGACTCAGAAACAGGTGAGTTTGCCATAGAGAAATCAAAGATAAATTCAAGAAATGGAGATGCAAGACAGAATATAAACCCTTGATTGTATCGAAAATGTTCAAGAGCAATTAGAAAAATTGCAGAGAGGGGAGTTCGACTTATGTAACTAGGGATTGTGTAGTGGGAAGTTACCAAGGTCACTCAAGTCGAAAAAAAAAAAAAAAAAAAAACTGTCCTATCAGTCATGTCAAATAAACGTGGAGGGAGTTGACATAAAAAAAATAACCGTTGGATCATTAAACTCACTTAGGCAATTTAAATGATAGAAACGAATTTGATAATCAACATGCCTAAGTAAAATCGAGCTGAACATGTTATAAGCAGAGGTAACTCACGTGACCATAAAGAGCACATTAGACCATGTTTCAACCAAAAAATACCAAGTCAAAAATCCAAGTAGGCGCAAGTAAGACTAACCGTTTAGGCGACATTGAGGATCACTTGAGACAAGCGTAACATGCTGTTCTTCGAGAGTTCTAATGCAATTCTGAGAGATATCTAGACTAGACACAAAATACTGACAAATGCAAGACAAAAAGCTAAAACAAGTAAACGAAAGCACATAAAATATAGCAATACCAAACTGACTGTTACATATGTTGCCTCAACATTTGACTCAACATTCTAATTCCGTAATCCTAGACTTTTCTGCTCAACCCTTCTCTAAACCAGTTCCCCTTATTACCCTTTCACCTTATTAGTCTAACCGAAATCATGCACTGCCCTTATACCCTAAGCCTCAAGGTTTGGCTTTTTGTCGCATAGTATACATCGTCACCGCGAATGCCGTGTACCTACGGAAACTTATTACCAAGTACCTATATCTAGCAAAGAGTTTATGAGCATGCTTAAACGCAACAAGGATTGGCTTTTTGTCGCAAAGAGTACATCGTCACAGCGAATGCCGTGTACCTAGGGACGTATTACCAAGAGCCTATCAAAAAGGGATCGGGTTCATTTAGGGACCAGTCAAGAAGAGTCAAGTCATTTCACAGGAAAACAGAACAGAATATTTCATCAAACATTAATGCAGTAACAATCTAATCTGGCATATGCTATGTTGATCCAAATGTTGGACCAACATTCAGACTGACATGTGCAAACCTATGGATTTCTTCAGGTCCGAGAACCTTTCAGAATCCAATGCTTTCGTGAATATGTCTGCTAACTGATGTTTTGTGTCTATATGCTCAATGCGCACTAACTCTTTCTCTACCATATCTCTCAGAAAATGATGCCTTATATCTATATGCTTCGTGCGTGAATGCTGGATAGGGTTCTTAGATATGTTGATGGCACTAAGGTTATCACAATACATGAGGACTGAATCGCACTCTAAACCATAGTCACACAACATGCTATTTAACCACATTAACTGTGTACAGCAACTACCCGCAGCAACATACTCAGACTCAGCAGTAGATAAAGACACACAGTTCTGTTTCTTACTATACCATGCAACTAAATTATTACCTAAGAAGAAACAGCCGCCACTTGTACTCTTGCGATCATCCTCGTCACCTGCCCAGTCCGCATCACTATAGCCTACAAGACTCAAATTAGTATCTTTCGAGAACCATAATCCTAGGCTACAAGATCCACTCACATAACGAAGAATTCGCTTAACCGCATTAAGATGGGACACTTTAGGCTCAGATTGATATCTAGCACATACACATACGCTATACATGATGTCAGGTCTACTAGCAGATAAATATAACAAGCTGCCTATAATTGAGCGATACAATGTTGGGTCAACATTCTGTTCCACATTGTCCTTACTTACCTTTTGTGTAGACCCCATAGGCGTTTTCATTACCTTCGACGTGTCCAATCCAAACTTCTTAACAGTATTCTTTGCATATTTCTCCTGGGACATAAAGATTCCATCGCTGCTCTGCTTAATCTGCAACCCTAAAAAATACGTTAGCTCGCCAATCATGCTCATCTCAAAGGTGGTGTTCATCGCCTGCACAAACTGATCTAGCATAGAATGTGAGCTTGAACCAAAAACAATATCATCAACATAAACTTGGGCAATCAAAATATCAGAACCGACCCTTTTAACAAAAAGAGTACGGTCTGCCTCACCTCGTACGAACCCAAATTCAAGTAAAAAAGTGGCTAACCTAGCGTACCAAGCTCGGGGCGCTTGCTTCAATCCATACAAGGCTTTCTGCAGCTTAAAAACATGGTTAGGATAATGGGGGTCTTCGAATCCCTTAGGTTGTTCAACATATATTTCCTTATCAATGTACCCATTTAAAAAAGCACCCTTAACATCCATTTGATGTAAAGTGATGTTAAGATAACATGCAATAGCTAACAAAAGCCTAATCGATTCTAACCTAGCAACAGGAGCAAACGTCTCATCAAAATCTATCCCTTCTACTTGCGTATAACCCTGAGCTACTAAACGTGCCTTGTTTCTAACTACTCTACCATGCTCATCCGACTTATTCTTAAAAATCCACTTAGTACCTATGACATTAATGTCATTAGGTCGTGGTACTAAAGTCCAAACTTGATTCTTTTCAAACTGCAAAAGTTCCTCTTGCATGGCATTAATCCAATAATTATCCTTGAGAGCTTCAAGGACATTCTTAGGTTCTACCTCAGAAACAAAGCAAATAAAACGTACCTCAGCGTATACCGAATTCATGCATACGTTTCTTACCATAGACTTATAGTCTTTGCGTGGCTTGTCTCTCGTCTTCCTTCCTTCATTCACGTCACCAATGATGAGGTCAGTGGGATGATCCTTCTGTATCTTTGCTGGCGGATCTCTTCGCACTTCGCTGGGTCCAGCCTCTGCATCGTTCTGTTCAGGTTCAGTTGCTGAGTCAGATGCTGGCTCAACATTTTCCTCCACATTTTCCTCTGTTTCATCAACAGCTTTGCTAAGGTCTGTAATAACAACTTGTGGAGCATTTCTGCTGAGGTCAGTAGCAACATCAAATACAATGTTCACAGATTCCTGAACAGACTTCAAGCGCAAGTTATATACACGATACGCACGGCTATTAGACGAATAACCTAAAAAGATGCACTTATCACTTTTCGAGTCAAACTTGGTCAGATATTCACGGTCATTAAGCATATAACAATTGCATCCAAACACATGAAAATACTTAACCGTAGGCTTTTTCCCATTCAACAATTCATAAGACGTTTTCTTAGTACCATGCCTAAAAAACACACGATTCGAAATATGACATGCCGTATGCAATGCTTCAGCCCAAAAACGCTTAGAAATATTCCTAGAATGCAACATAACACGAGCCATTTCTTGCAAAGTCCTATTCTTCCTTTCGGCCACCCCATTTTATTGGGGCGTCTTAGGAGATGAAAACTCATGTATGATGCCTTTCTTATCACAAAACTCATTGAATGACTGATTATCAAACTCCCTACCATGATCTGATCTAACGCGAAAAATAGGAGCACAAAAATTATTCTTTACCATGGCACAGAAAGTTTTAAAGAAATCAAATGATTCTGATTTTTCCTTAAGAAAATAAATCCATGCATATCTAGAAAAGTCATCCACGAGCACATAGGCATATTTCCTACCACCAATGCTATCTACTTCCATCGGACCCATCAAATCCATATGTATCAACTGAAAACAGTGGGCAGTTTTGAAATGTTGAGCAGATTGTGGATCAACATTATGACTGGCATGCACTTGCTTACCTTTCAAGCATGACTCGCATACAACCTTACCAAACTCCTTTAGTTTAGGGATGCCTCTGACTGCTTCGTGTTTGATAAGCTGCTCCAAAGTTCGGTAATTGACGTGCCCTAGTTTGTGATGCCAAAGAACCACCTCATCTTCGGCCTTTGATAGTTGGCATACGTCCTTCGAGTTGGATTTGTCGCCGACTAAGTAGCAATTATCACTTGACCTTTTACCTGCCATCACTCGAACACAATCGCTGTTAAATACCTCACAACATTCTTTATTAAAACGTACCTCAAGGTCGTCATCGCAAAGCTGGCTTATGCTTATCAAATTCGCCACAAGACCTTCGACATGTAGAACATTGCTTAGTCTAGGAAAGTCGGCCACATTTAATCTGCCACGGCCTAAAATCCGTCCCTTAGCTCCTCCTCCAAACGTCACAGATCCGCTGCTTAAAGGCGTATAATCGCTTAGAAACTCCTTGGTACCCGTCATATGTCGGGAACACCCGCTATCGAAGTACCAAGAACCTGTCACGTTAGCTCGCAAGGAGGTATACACAACATTGCATTTATGAACAGATTTCTCTACCCAGATCTTCTTAGAGGATAAAACAGCTTTTGGTGTATCAGAATTTGAAGGTGAGCCAGCCGAAATCTCTCCATTCATTCCTTCCAACACTGATTTCTCAATGTTGAGTGAAATGTTGGACGACATTTCAGTCGACATCGATTTCTTTGCAGAAATCTCCCCCTTCAACTTCCAACAAAACGGTTTGATATGACCAGATTGCATGAAATGATGACATTTAAATGATCTATCCTTAGACTTAACAGTAGCAAGCTTAGGACTCTTCTTTAACGAAGTCTTAACATCACTCGGGGCATGGGATTTTTCCTTCACAAAAACGATCTTATTCTGAGCATGAGTAGCGGGTATTGGAGCTTTTGTAGGCTCAGCAGTGTAACCAAGTCCCTGTTTATCAACGAAATTAAGAGACAATACCTCTTCAAGTGAGAATCTGCCTTTGTTCAACTTCGTAAAGGTTTCGTCAGCCTCATCGACTTGCTTCTGTAGCTGGTCGATCTCCTTGTCCTTTCGCGTCAAAACAGCTTCCATTTTGTTCATACCTTCAAGTAGTCCTTCGATCACCTTTTCGTTCTTTTCATTCTCCTCGGACAGAACTTTCACGGCAGCTTTGAGTTGCGCATTATTCGCCTTCTCTATCTCTAATTGTGTGGAAATTTGCTTCAAGGCTGCACAATCATCAGTACCTAAATCTGCATCATCAGAACTTGAAAACCCATCAAAACAGTTTGAGTCATCATAATCGAAAATAATCTGTTTTTCAGATGCTGAGACAGATGTTGGTTCAACATCCAGATCAACATCTGTTACCGCAGTGAATCCATTCTGTTGATCTTCGTCGTCTTCGCAGTCTGAAAAGCAGTGGATGGTTACTGATGATGTTTTTGGAGGCACCTCATCATCTTCATCGTCAGAAAGCTCCACCCAAAATGATTTCCCTCTTTTGCGAAGTGTGTTTGCACACTCGTTAGCATAGTGACCCCAGCCCGTACATGCATGGCATCTAACTGAATCATAATCAATATTCTTCTTTCCATCTGGTTTACGTTTGAAGAGCGGCGGAGCAGAGGAGGGTTGATTTTTGACATTCTGCCCCTTCCTAAATGTTGGACCAACTGTCGGGCCAGCATTCCTCTCAGCATTCTTCTTCTTGAGAAACTTTGCGAAATTCTTCACCAGCATGGCCGAATTTTCCTCATCGTCAGATTCATCCTCAGTTTGAACTTTGGATGGTTGACTGACCAATGCAAGGCTTTTGCCGCGTGATGCCCTCTTTTGTACGTCAAGGTTGGTCTCGTAGTTCTTCATGATGTTCATCAACGTGTTGAACTCCATGTTGGCCAAGTTATGAGCTTCCTCGACCGCTGCTACCTTCACATTAAATTTCTCAGTTAGAGTACGAATGGCTTTAGAATTAAGTACCTTATTTGCGATCGGGTCTCCAAGGCTGGCGCACTCGCTCGAGATCGTCAAAAGCTTCCCGAAATACGTGGTGATATCTTCATCCTCCATCATCCTAATGTTCTCAAACTGATTGTGGAGAATGCGCAATTTGGTTTCCTTCACACTTGCGTCACCTTCACAATATCTTTGAAGCAGATCCCATGCGTTATTCGCCGTCGTGCAGTTTTGGATGATCTTGAACATGAATATGTCCACTGATGAGAAGATGGCGTTGAGCGCTTTGTCATTGAACTCAGCTGCGTTACGCTCGGCCACCGTCCATTGTTCGACCGGGTTGTCGACGACTTCTCCATCAGCGTCAGGAGCAGTCCGAGGTGGGGTATAACCGTTGAGGACAGATTCCCATGCTCGCACATCTATGGATTTGATACACTGCCGGACACGAACCTTCCAGTAGGCGTAATTCGTGCCGTCTAAAACTGGGACTTTGCCGATGTAGTTTGAACTCGTAACATCCATTGTAGAGGATTTCAGCGCTTAGTCACGTCAAGCGTAGGCTCTGATACCACTTTGAAGGTGGGAGGTCCCGGAATGGATGTAAAACACTAAATACGAAACTGGTGATGTAAATGCTGACTGAAATGTTGAAGCAACACTCGATCTCACACAGAATGCACAGCGGATAAAACTCGATATTTAGTGACGAAAAACAAATAACACGAGATGAGAATTCTGTGCAGCAAGTTAGAAACTTGCTGCGTGCCTCATGGCGAAATTCCACTATTACGATGGATTACAAAAACAACTATCCGTAGATAGTAAAATCAAGCCTAGAAAACTACGAATCGAAAAGATCCTGCAAACGACTACGAAGTACTAAGACTTCTGCACACTGAATACTAGGCTAAACAATAAAAGAACTCTCGAGGTCACTCAAACTCAATGTATGCTTCGCTCTCGTTTTCTCGTGTCTCGCTCGTGTGTTGATAACGGTAAAATGAAGTCTCGTATAAGTACTTCGACTTCTGAACGACTTGGACAACGTCCATACTGCCCACAACGTCCACTAACTTCAATATGGCCGTTGGAAGTTAGCTTGGACTGCCTCAAACGACTTGGTCTTGTCTTGAGCTTCAAGACTCCTATTTTTAGTATGTTGCTTCCTAGTTTCGCTCCTCCACTCCCACGCTTATTCCACACGGTTTGAACCCTTCAAATCCTTATCTAAGTCCTGCACATTACTAAGGAAAGCCACGAAAATAGGTTAGACGGTTTTCGGGTATGAAAGATAAAACCGAGGGTTGACCAATTCTCAGACAACTATGTTGACGGGAATGTGGTCTCCACATTGTCAACCACAACAGAGGCACTTACTTACTCGTGCCGTCGTAAGCGATTACGTCATCATCTCAAATATAGTACAGATAGACGAACCCAAGGGAAGAGCCGCCGCCGCCGACGCCGATTAGTTCATAATGAGCAGTACTCGCGACGGAGAGACCCCTCAACCTCACTTCGCCCTGTTCCCATTCATGGCACAGGGCCATTTGATTCCCATGGCGGACATCGGCCGTTTACTAGCCAAGCACGGCGTCAGAGTCACCATAATCACAACTCCGATCAACGGAGACAGAATCAGGCCGGCGATTTCTCGATCTGGGCTAAGCATCGAGATAGCCCAGTTCGATTTTCCATCCGCCGAGGCTGGATTACCACAGGGAATCGAAAGCATAGACATGGTCCATGCCTTCGAAGACACGATGAAGTTCTTAAAGGCCGCCCCTTTCTTCCAAGAACGCCTCCGGCGGCTGCTGCTAGGGCTCCGACCGTTCCCCAGCTGCCTAATCGCCGACATGTGCTTTACCTGGGCCGGAAATCTCGCCGGAGAACTGGGCATACCTCGAATCGCCTTCCACGGTATGTCTTGCTTTTCCCTTCTGTGCTGGCACATGCTCAGAATCCATGACAACTTTGACGAAATAGCTTCGGACACGGAGTACTTTGTTCTTCCCAATTTGCCCCATAAAATAGAGATGACGAAAGCACAGCTGAGGGGATTGTTGTGGAATCGCCGCCTTTGAGAACCTAATTCAATGGTTCTTTAATGTATGCTAATGATTTGGTTCGATCTGAGCAATCGCTAGCTCAATCGAAGCTCAAAACAGCAACTAACACACACACACTTGACAGCAATGTTTAACGTGGTTCGGCCTGTTCAGCCTACGTCCACGGATCAACCGAGCCTCGTTACGTATTACTCACAACACGAAAAGTACAGCACTCACGGCCCTCTACAACTTTCGTGTTCACTCCTCTTTGAGATTCTCACTCTACGCAAATCTACGAGCTCACAAAGATGACTAATCGAAACTCGCAACACTGTATTTATACTGCTAAAGTCATGAATAAAGCATGATTCGCGTTTAATCCTGGCCGCTTGATGTATCCGATCCAATGCACCAGATCTTGCCACGTCGCACTTGCTTCATCGCGTGACCCAGCATGAGAAGAATGCGATTTTATAAGTGGATTCGCGCGTTTACTCTCAGCCATCGGATTTCAATCTAACGGCCATATTTATCAATCCGCTTGATCAAATAACATCCAATCTCAGCCGTCCACAGCATTCGCGCGCGATCCGACGAACAGTGTTCAAATGCCAGCCTTTTAATCATGGCCCTTGGATCTCGCGCGCTTCTTCATCGGACGGTCCCTGTACAACGCGATCACCACTTCAGCTTTCCAACAGTTCTGCAGCGCTGCTTCGATCCGGCGACTTCTCCGACGACTTCTGGCGACTCCGGCGAGGTGCTGGATCGCTAACTCTGACAAACTCCACCTCGAGACAGCCACCTCGCGATTCCAACTCTTAGAATCTTCATAGCTGCCCAAATACGCCCAGAAAATCGCCCCAAAGTTCACCCAAAAACAGCCCAACTCTGTTTCAGTTCTGAGAATCCACCTTCACGAGCTTCGAAACCCCCCTCAAAGCTCCACCTCGATCAATACGACCTTGCTCGGTTGATCATCCAGCTCCCCTAGGAGCTGCGAGCCTCAAGATTGAACTTGCCGACCCCAAGTAGGATCGAAATATCCCACTTGGAATCGGTTCGAACTCTTGAGCTCACTTCCGTCGTTCGGCTCGAAGAATCCTCCACCCTAGCCTCTTGAGCCACCTCATTGACTCTTCCCCAGCTAGGAATCATCTTCGCCTTGCCCTTCCTCGCAGCCAATACCGAATCTGCACTAAAATCAGAAAAACAGTTTTCAGCAGAATTTTCCAAAACTGTTTTGGCAGTCGACTTTTCCGTCGAGTTAACTTCGTTTTCTTCCACTGAGCTTGGGCTATTCTCCACCTCAAATCCATCCTTGCCATGTGGTCTTGAGGTCCCTTCATCCCTTGGCACAAATAGCTCCATCTCGGGCTCGGAAATCTCGTCCAAAGTCACCATCTCGTGCGGCTCTGATTTTCCAGTAGCAGATTTCTGAAAAACAGCTGCGAGCTTCACTTTTGAGCCGCCTGTATCTACCTCTTCCCGAGCTTTCTGTGGTCGCGCTTGCACACCAATCTCACCACCAAACTTCCTAGTTTTGGATTGTGTGCTTCCCACCACAGAGCATCCATCGAGTACGTAGATCCCACGCCTCAAACTTCCTGTCAGCACCAGCCTTCCTTGCTTCAGCACTTCAGCTCTTCCCGCAGCTAGTTTCGTGTTGTACCCCTTCTTGTCCAATGCTCCAATGGAAATTAGGTTTCTATTTAACTCAGGGACATATTTCACATCCCTTAGAAGCCCCACCGATCCATTTGGCAGCCTCAATTGGACTGAACCACATCCTAACACTTCACAGCTTTTTCCATTTCCTAACTGCACTGATCTGCCCTTTAGCTCTTTGTAATCTCGCAACCAGGCTTTGTTGAAGGTTATGTGCATACTAGAACCTGAGTCTAGTACCCAATCATCACTCTCCTTGCCCCCAGAGACATTCAAAACTTCAGCATACTCAAAATTTTCAGCATCCATCACAGCCGAGCTCACACTAGCATGCTTTGAGTTTTCTTTTGCTCTTTTGGGACAGAACCTTACTATGTGACCTACCTCATCACAATGGAAGCATCTTCTAACCTCAGCCTTCTCTTTCTCCTTGCTTTTCTTCTTCCACGAGCTGGCTTTCCTCTGAACATTCAGCATTTCAGCTGCAGGAATCTCGATGGCAGCTCCGGGTGAAGTTGAGCTATTCAGCTGCTTCGAGCTGATTGCTGAGAGTACATCTTCCATTGTAATCTTCTCCCTACCATACAGGAGGGCCTCCTTGAAGTGTTCATAGCTTTGAGGTAGCGAGCACAACAATAAAAGTGCTTGATCTTCGTCCTTCAAAACCTCACCAACATTGAGCAGATCTGAAATAAGCTTTTGAAAGTGATCAACCTGTGGTTCTAAAGGCTTGTGTTCCACCATTTTGTATTTGTACAGAGCCTGTTTTAGGTACAATCTGCGAGCAAGGGACTTCGTCTGGTAAAGTGACTCCAGCTTCGCCCATAATGCATCCGCCGAAACCTCCGTTGACACCCTGCGAAGTACGCTGTCGGACAGGCACAGAACCAAAGCAGAATATGCTTTCTCTTTGAGTTTCTTCTTCGCAGCAGCCGTTAAATCCTTCGGTTCCATCTCATTATCAGGCTTCAAAGCCTCCTCGAGCCCCTTCTCTACCAGCACCGCCCTCATCTTGAGCTTCCACAGCCCAAAGTCGTTGGAACCATTGAAAATTTCCATCTCAAACCTCGTCGCAGCCATTCCTCCGAAGATCGCCTCGATCCACGCTCACCGCACCACTTGTTGTGGAATCGCCGCCTTTGAGAACCTAATTCAATGGTTCTTTAATGTATGCTAATGATTTGGTTCGATCTGAGCAATCGCTAGCTCAATCGAAGCTCAAAACAGCAACTAACACACACACACTTGACAGCAATGTTTAACGTGGTTCGGCCTGTTCAGCCTACGTCCACGGATCAACCGAGCCTCGTTACGTATTACTCACAACACGAAAAGTACAGCACTCACGGCCCTCTACAACTTTCGTGTTCACTCCTCTTTGAGATTCTCACTCTACGCAAATCTACGAGCTCACAAAGATGACTAATCGAAACTCGCAACACTGTATTTATACTGCTAAAGTCATGAATAAAGCATGATTCGCGTTTAATCCTGGCCGCTTGATGTATCCGATCCAATGCACCAGATCTTGCCACGTCGCACTTGCTTCATCGCGTGACCCAGCATGAGAAGAATGCGATTTTATAAGTGGATTCGCGCGTTTACTCTCAGCCATCGGATTTCAATCTAACGGCCATATTTATCAATCCGCTTGATCAAATAACATCCAATCTCAGCCGTCCACAGCATTCGCGCGCGATCCGACGAACAGTGTTCAAATGCCAGCCTTTTAATCATGGCCCTTGGATCTCGCGCGCTTCTTCATCGGACGGTCCCTGTACAACGCGATCACCACTTCAGCTTTCCAACAGTTCTGCAGCGCTGCTTCGATCCGGCGACTTCTCCGACGACTTCTGGCGACTCCGGCGAGGTGCTGGATCGCTAACTCTGACAGGGATCCGTCGACCCATTGCCCCAAGAAAGGCTTAAGTTTAGGGAAGACGTTTTGAGGGCAGATAGAGAAGCGTTTGGGACCATATTCAACAGCTTCCAAGAACTTCAGCCCCAGTACTTGACTGAATACAAGAAGCTCACGGGCAAGAAAGCCTGGTGCGTGGGACCCGTCTCGCTGTGTAATAACGAAGATCTCGACAAGGCCGAGACAGGGAACAGGCCGTCGATCGACGGCCAAGATTGCTCCAAATGGCTCGATTCGAAGGAGCCAAGATCGGTCCTTTACGTCTGCCTTGGGAGCATAGCAGCTTTAGCCACTTCCCAGCTCATAGAGATTGGCCTGGCCTTGGAAAATTCGGGCCACCCCTTTATATGGGTCGTGAGGGACGATGATTCTTCGAACGACGATTTCAACAATTGGGTTTCTGAAAATGGGTTCGAAGAGAGGGTCGAGGGAAGGGGGCTCGTGATACGAGGGTGGGCCCCGCAGGTGCTGATACTATCTCATCCTTCGGTGGGTGGATTCTTTACTCACTGTGGATGGAATTCGACGCTCGAAGGGATATCTTACGGATTGCCTTTGCTGACGTGGCCAGTGCTCGGAGAACAGTTTTGCAACGAAAGGTTTATCGTTGATGTGATTAGGACTGGCGTTCGCAGTGGGGTCGAATTGCCGATTACTTTTGGGGATGCTGAGAGAGTTGGGGTTCAAATGAAGAGTGGAGACATTGAGAAAGCCATTTATAGCTTGTTGATGAATAACAAGGGGAGCGAAGAAAGAAGGGAAAGAGCGGCAAAGCTCGGACGAGCAGCTAAAAGAGCCGTTGAAGAAGGCGGCTCTTCTTACAATGACTTGAATTCTTTCGTAGAAGACGTAATGAGAGAAGCGCATGGATGCGATCAAGAGATACATATGTTTCGATCTATAGTAATGTAATAAACCATTGATTGTATGGATTGTACGCAAAAGTAGTATATATAGTAGGTCTACTAAACTTTGGTTTTAATAGAAAAAGACAATTAATAAAAAGGAGCCCTTTGTGGGTTCATTGATTTTCTACTATGTCGTCGTCTAATTGCTCCATGTGACGACGGCGCGTGTGCTGATACTACGTTGTCTTCTGTTTGTTGTTGCGAGCCTTTTTCTTCTTCTTGTCTAGGGCTCGATGATGATGATGATGACGGTGGTGCTGACGTAATCGTCACTGTGACTTGTTGGTCTTCGTTGCCACTATTATTATTATTCATATTCCTCCTCTCATTATCATCCAAGGTAAATCTTGCATCCCCATTCTTCTTTACTCCTTCTAGCTATGAATCAATTGACGTAAAATGTATAATCAACGTCAGATCAAGAAAATATACAAGGAAAGGATTTATATATATGTAGTAAAAATAAAGAAATATTATTGTTACCTTACACCACAAACAACAGAAGCGAAAGGAGCCGTCCAAGAGACCCCTTCGACAGGTTTCACAGACGATTAATGCTTCACTTTCCTTCTTATTATTAATTCGCTTCTTATTATTAGGCCTCTGATTATTGATGAAGAAAACCTTGGCGAAGTTTATGACATACGTCTGCACGCCGCTTACGTCCAAAACCCTCTCTATCTCAGAAACCCTAACAACCTCAAAGTACGATGATCGCCTTATCTAAGTGAAGTAAAGAGAAAGAAGAATATAAAAATCAAATCTTGGAAACCAAAAACCCTAACACAGTAATAATAAGAAGGCTAATAATTAATGAATATGGTATATATATTTTTGAATTACCTGAACTACTCGATGGTGATTGTGTGTAGATAATCTGCAATGGATGCAAAAGGAATCGATAGAGCAATCCAAGCAAAACATATTACATTCGTTTCTCTTTGCGCCAACGTGATTGGGGCAGACACCGTAATATGGCGTCGTCAGAAACTTCTCAAGCCACCCAGGAAATAAAAACACCATTGCATCGTCCTCCTGCAAGAATTGTAGCATGATTAAAGAACAAAAAATTAACAATTTATTGATCCACACCATCTTAAATTTCACTGAGAGAGAGAGAGAGAGAGAGACAGAGAGAGAGAGAGAGAGAGAGAGAGAGAGAGAGATAATGTAGGTGAAGAATCATGTTACGGTACCATTGTATACAATATTGTGAAACGGAGGGAGAAATATTTGTGATGGAAAGAGAGTTACAGAGGGTTTTCTCTATCTTCCGTCGTCAGGTTTTTCTTATATTTTATTATTTGTCACTCGTCTCTAAACCATCCCTCTATATATAGGCAGGCATTACGAGTCGGTTTTTTATATTGGCGCCAATTCATGAATAGCTATATCTTCTTTAAAACACTTTCGTTTTTAGCGATATATATGATTGAGTTCGATATCTTTTGTTGCGGAGGAGATCTTTACATTTAAAAGTTAAGATCCCTACAAAATATCAACTGACCATACATATAATGATCTAATTATTAACCATACCCACAAAAATACTATTATTAAATATGATTATTATTTGTAATTTCCACAAATATTTTACCATTTTACTTCACAAGCTAATGTGGTAGTTAACCTCTTCATTTATATGTTCTTGACATATGTGTCTCAGACGAGGATATATATTAGACATCTTCACACCCCTTCGCATGCAGCTTCTTGATATAGAGAGATCAATGTCTCGGACTTGAGTACAAAGTACACAATTGGAAGATAAGGCGCGCCGCTTCCGTTAATAAATACAGTTAGTTGTATAACTTACGTGTGTATTAGTAATACCTTGTCTGCCCAATATTTGAGCCTTCTTCCATAAGACTAGAAATCGGGATACATCATATATAAATTCTTGCGGTACAAGAAAATGTAAAAGAAATGTTTTGCATCAACTTAAGTTACTACAAATACTCTGAGCTGTCCTTTCTTGTAGGAATTTATAGCATAAGTACGAGGCATATCCATAATTAACCCCATGATTGAATTAAAATGACCAAAGCCATTTCAAAAGAATCATACTAACTACCACAAATAATCAGAAAACTGTTTTAACACTCTACCATTTGCCTATCACAAATAGTTAGTTACAAGACTAGTAATAAACAAGAAAAGGCCCCACATGCAACTATAAATATACATGTACATATATATCTTGGTTTTTTATACTTCATAATTGCTACAATGGGCTTCACGACTTTCCTCGTTCTGGCGTTGACGGTGGCCGCCGCCGCCACCACCACCACCACCACCCAAGGAGGAGGAGGAGGAGTCCTTGTGCTAGAGAGGCTTTTCCCGGCGATGGGCAAAAGGGTGGAGATCGACTTCCTCCAAGCCCGTGACCATGCAAGGCACGCTCGTATGCAGACCGATTCTACTTCTTCGGGCGGCATAGTGGATCTTCGGGTCGTGGGCACCTCCGACCCGTTTCTTCTCGGGTAAAAAAATAAATAAAATCATCATCATCCCTTCTCTATGATCAGCAGCTAAAAAAATAGTGTGTGTATTGATCTTACTACAATATATATAGGCTTTACTTCACCAAAGTAAGGCTTGGATCTCCACCGAGGGAATTCAACGTTCAGATTGATACTGGGAGTGATGTCCTCTGGGTCGCCTGCAGTTCATGCAAAAATTGCCCTCAACACAGTGACTTAGGAGTATGTATATATACACATATATATAATTCAATCTTGTACATATATGTGTGTATACGTGATCATATCAATACTTACTGCAGATACCTCTCAATTTCTTCGATCTTCAAGCTTCTTCCACGGCATCCAAAGTTCCCTGTTCGGACCAAATATGTTCTTCCATAGTCCCAACATCGTCGGCCGAATGCCTAACAGAGGACAAAGGCGATCAATGTGGCTATTCTTTCCAGTACGGTGACGGCAGTGGAACTTCTGGCTATTACATATCTGATCTGTTACACTTCGACTCAATCTTGGGCAAGTCGTTCGTCGCAAACTCATCTGCCCGCCTAGTTTTCGGGTAATGATGACTCTGCCCAGGACATATCTGTTATATTCTTACACAAAGAAGTCGTGTAATAATACCCTGCCCCATTTAAACAGCTGCAGTAATTCTCTGTTAGGGTCGCTGACCAAACCAGACAGGGCAGTTGATGGGATCATAGGATTCGGGCAGCAAGACCTTTCTATCGTATCGCAGTTATCGAAGAATAACGTTGCTCCCAAAGTGTTCTCACATTGCCTCAAAGGGGAGGGCAACGGCGGAGGTACTTTGGTTCTTGGAGAGGTATTGGACCCGAGAATCGTTCACACTCCCCTCGTTCCACTTCAGTACGCCGCCTATCTGTCTCTCTTCATACGTATTTCTCAAACTCGTATGAACGCCGGGTTCTAATTTCTTTTTTTTTTAAAGGTCTCATTACAGCGTACTTCTGCAGAGCATATCCGTGAACGGTAAACTGTTGCCTGTGGACGAACAAGTGTTTAAGACGTCGGGAACCATTATAGACTCGGGGACAACCTTGGCTTACCTTGTGGAAGGAGCTTACGGCAGCTTCATATCTGCTGTCAGTAGTAAAACGTTACACTATTTCTTGATGAAACGAAACATAACGTAGGATGAAACAAAACCAGTTTAGTTTGTCTTCAACATTCTCAGATAACCGAAGCTGTTTCCCCGAATGTTCGACCAGTCGTCCTGAACGAAAACCAATGCTACGTAGTCAAGGCGAGGTTTGTTGTCTTCTTCTTCTTCTAACATTGCTCTGAGAACTCTTTTGTTGAAGGCTTCGTTAAAAGTGACGATTGGTTAAGGTGACGCAGTGTAGCAGTAGAGTCGGCATTTCCAGCAGTTGCTCTCAATTTCGATGGGAGTGCGGCCATGGCTCTGAGGCCAATCGATTACCTCGTACAGACAGGATATGTTGTGAGTATTTCCCACATGTCTCACTTACAGGGTACACATCTAACAGCGGCTCTCTCTTTCTTTGTCAGAACGGCGATGAACCACTGTGGTGCATGGGATTCAACAAAGTTAAGAATCAAGGTCCGACGATTCTTGGAGGTGCGTTAGAAAATCAAATCAGCTGTAAAATTGAAAACATAAAACAAAAGGAAAACACAACAGTAATTGCTTTCCTGTCTGAATCTACAGATCTAGTGCTCAAAGATAAGATCTTCGTCTACGATTTAGCTCAGCAGAGAGTGGGATGGGCAGATTATGACTGTAAAGCTCAAGACATGTTTTTCTTTTTAATTTCATTATCGATGAAATGTAAATGATTCAGTTTCTGACCTTATTGCAGGCTCATTGCCTGTGAACGTCTCGGTAACATCGTCTGACAGAGACGACTTCATGGATGCTGAAGAGCTGAGCTCGAGCGGCGGCGTCTCCTCTAACCGCCGGCGAGTTCTCCGAGCAATGGGGATGTTATTAGCATTTGTATTGATAATTTCATGGTAATCTAATATATATTTATTAGTTAGTCTTTCTCCTAATAAAGTAAGATTACTTATTGGCCACGAAGACTGCTGTATAATTGATATTGCGCCGGAAAACCGATGCATATTTTATAATGGGCCTGAAGAGCTTTGTATAATTTACGTTGGGCCTGAAGAGCGCTGTATAACTGATATTGGGCCTGAAGAGCGCTGTAGAATTGATATTGGGCCTGAAGTGGCGCTGTATAATTGATATTGGTCCTCAAAATCGTGTAATTATATTGGGCCTAAAGAACGTTGTGTAATTTATATTGAGCCTGAAGTGGCGCTGTATATTTGATATTGGGCCTCAAAAGCGTTGTAATTATATTGGCCTAAAGAACACTGTATAATTGATATTGGGCCTGAGTAGTAGTGTATGATTGATATTGGGCATGACGAGCGCTGTATAATTGATATTGGGCCTGAAGAGCGTTGTTTATTGATATTGGGCCTGAGGAGCGTTGTATAATTGATATTGAGCCTGAGCGGCGCTGTATAATTGATATGGGCCTGAAGAGCGCTGTATAATTTATATTGGGCCTGAAGAGCGCTATATAATTGATATTGGGCCAGGGGAGTGCTGTATAATTGATATTGGGCCTGGGGAGTGCTGTATAATTGATATTGGGCGTGGGGAATGTTGTGTAATTGATATGGGCCTGAAGAGCGTTGTATAATTTATATTGGGCTTGATAATATTTATTGGGCCTAAAGAGCTCTGTAAAATAAATATTGGGCCTGAGTAGTACTGGCTAATGATATTGGGCCTCAGTAATTTGTTGTATAATTAAAAGTGGGCCTGGGTAGTACTGATATTGGGCCTTGCTTTAATTACATCTGTCACCCATAACTACATAATATTGCAAATAAGCCCCTGATGCTTAAAATAGAAAATTAAGTTCATATTCAAGAAACAAAATATTTTGTCTCCAGACCCATGAAACTAAAACTGGCCAGAAAAGGAAAAAGTTTAACGGAACTTATCTGCATTTGTTTAGAACTTCTACGGAAAACCCTCATAAAAGACAAAACAAGTAACACACTATGCAGCAACTGACAAGCATGAACTGATTGCTTTTATATCGATTATGCTGTTGACATCTGAAACCCTCCATAAATTCTCACACCCTTCAACGCGCGCTAGCTCTTACATATCTGATCATCACACATATATACAAAAAATATTTGGAGAGCTTGCTCGGGGAAAAAAAGACAACAACATCAATGGAGTTCTCAAGAATCGTCCCTCTGTGCAAAACACTGCTACTGCTTGTTTTCTCCATGGCATCTTATTATTGTGTGCATGGCGACCCTTTGGTTCCTGTGCTTTGCATATTTGGAGACTCAGTGGTGGACGCAGGAAATAACAACAATCTCCAAACGCTAATCAAGGCTAATTTCCCACCTTATGGTAGAGATTTCATCACCCATAAACCTACTGGAAGGTTTTGTAATGGAAAGCTAGCCACGGACTTTACTGGTAATATTTTCTATGTTTTAAGAAAAAGCTCCCAGTACCTTTTTTTTCTTTCTTCAGTCTTCACACTTACATATTTAGCCATGGAAAAGCGCAGCTGAGTATCTGGGGTTTAGCTCATACCCACCTGCGTACCTTAGCCAAGAAGCTGCTACGGTGAAGAACATACTCAACGGTGCCAACTTTGCTTCTGCTGCTTCGGGCTATTATGACAGAACTGCACAATTATATGTAAGTTCTCATCACACGTACACGCGCACACACCATGCAAAAGCAGATTTGAGCAGTTTGAATGATTCTTTCTGTTATTTGCTGTGTTAGAGAGCCATCACGCTGACTCAGCAGCTAGCATATTACAAGGATTGGCAGAACAAACTGACGAACATGGTGGGCAAAGCCAAGGCAGAAAACGGAATCTCCAATGGCATCCATCTGATAAGCGCAGGGACGAGCGACTTCATACAGAATTACTACATAAACCCTATGCTCAATAGGGCCTACACCGCAGATCAATTCTCAGACATTCTCCTCAAATCTTACTCCAATCTAGTACAGGTAATAATTAATAGCTACAATGTTAATTAGAAAGCATGCATGGAATCTGTGTAATGAATGATCCTTGAATTGATCGAACTTTGTGAGATTTTCTTTCGATGAGCATCAGAATCTATACAATTTGGGGGCGAGGAGGATAGGAGTTACAAGCCTACCACCGATGGGATGCTTGCCAGCGTCGATCACCTTATTTGGCTCGGGAAGTAACCAATGCGTTCCTAGGCTGAACCAAGACGCCGTTTCTTTCAACAAAAAGCTCAACGTTACTTCCCAGAACCTAAAGAACAACCTCCCTGCCTTGAAGCTTGTGGTTTTCGATATATATCATCCTCTCCTAGACATGATAGCCAAGCCTACTGACAGTGGTTAGCATGCATATATGGGCAAAGCCTATATCTGTTTGAAAGTTTTGATGATTTTGAGGTGTAAAGGTGTCTCTTTTTCTTCGTTTTTTTAGGGTTCTTTGAAGCGAGGAAAGCTTGCTGTGGGACGGGAACGTTCGAAACATCGTACCTGTGCAATGAGAGGTCGGTGGGCACGTGCTCGAACGCTAAACAGTACGTGTTTTGGGATGGGTTTCATCCTTCGGAGGCTGCTAACGAGAAGTTAGCTCAGAGCCTTCTTGAACAAGGATTTGATCTCATCTCTTAAATTGTTATGTATAATGGAGTTCTTGACTAATAATAACAATAAGGTTGTCTTGAATCTATGAAGGGCTTTTCTTTTCTCAGATTTTCATTATGACCTATTGTGTAATATCACGAAGCTGAATGTTTAACCTTCTAACCCAAACTGAGTGAAGAGTCATATGAAACACATCAAACCTCTTGGGAGGAAAGTTAACCTCAAAATGTCTCCTAACGCTAAGCCCCAGCCTCTGCATTTTCAAGTATTTCTTCTTCGGTATTCCCGTCAGAATCTTCTTCAAGTCGGGAATTTCGCTCACCTTAACATCGACGGAAAACCTACTCCAATCCAAAACATCATCGAAGGGCTTTGCATAGTGGTCCTTAAGAAGCACGGGCACACACCCCATATAAATAGCTTCGACCATCCTCGGGCTAGCCACTTCGTACCCACTCGGACAGATACAGTACTTGCTTTTTCTGAATTTCTCGTAGTAAGAGTCTCCCTTAGGGAGATACTCATGGACTTGAACGTCGGGATCTTTGTCCCTCCAATGGTCCATGAGTGTTTTCCGTATGTCTCCATGAACGCCGCCAGCATAGAATACTAGGATCGAACGCTTCGATGGTGAGGGCCCACCTAATAAACCTTCTGTGTTTCCGTGCGGAAGGTATATTTCAGGCAAAGATACGTCGATGGAGGGTTTGAATCCTTCTGATGTATTTGCGTTGCATAGGACTCTGATAGAGTTCTTGTATAGGAGTTCGACGCCTTTAGAAACCGTGGGAGTCTGTCCAAGAATCAGATAAAAAGATCATTTCTTTTAGCGAGATCTTAAAAAAAGGGAGGTGATGTTCTTATTACGTCGTACCCAATCATGACAGCCGAGGAAGACGTGGTCGCGCCCAAGAGTTCTGTTCCAGTAAGGGTACTTAGCAGAGATGAGATCTATGTAGTCCTTGGCTATGTTCTGCAGAGGATACCATGCTCTGTTGTGGCGTTGATAAGCATAGTGAGCGATCGACTGAGTGCTTAATGGGATGAAATAGACATGGGCTTTCTCAGGATTGCTCGTGCGAAACTTGCTGATTTCGATCTGATGCATGAGGATGCCCTCGATCCCGAGAATCCCGAGGCTCGTGCTGTAATGGAATAGGGGCGGTTCGCCGTCTTTGTAGACGTAGATTTTGAGCATTTTCTCCATTTCCAAGTAGCTCCTAACGTTAACAAAAGCAATGAGTCGACGGTTCGATCTTTGGGCGGAGAGAAAAGGGAATGATTGGTACCTGTGAAAAGCTTTAGGGTTTCGATAGATTGGACCGGCGGGGACATATTCATTTTCATTCGATGTTTCGTTGTTCTGTTCGGTTTCTCGGATAGTAGCTCGTGCTCGTGCTAGGCTAGCCTCGACAAGATCCAAACTGCTGAATGGTTTCCTAAATTTAGAATCTTGTGAGCTCTTTTCGTTCTCAGTGTCCTGCAATGAATCATCCAATTTCTCAGAAACAGAGCAAAGAAGATCCTCTGTGGCATTCTATCATACACCTAAGAACGGTCCATCATTGCATGATCGGGTTTTTGCCATGATCAAAGAACATCAGAACGATTTTCAACGATATTTAAAAGAAAGAAATCAACTTTATGACTATCTTCCAATATTGCAAGAGCGACGACTAAAAAGCAACCTGATAAGTGATTGTGATAAACACAAACGCTAAAGCTTACCCATGACTGATTTTTTGTAGCTGTGGATATAAATGGCCGAGCAGGCGCGGAGAATTCGGGTCCAGCATGAGAACCCACGGATATCCGAGTTGGTAGTGAATAAATAGAAGTATGAGTCTTAGGATATAATACTACTACAAGCCAAGATAAAATTATGAGCGGAACTATTATGAAATACACGAGCTTCGCCGACGACGACGACGACGAAGAAGAAGAAGCTACTGCTGACGATGACGAGGAAGAAGACGGGTTGTCCATGTCTTCCTTTTCCTCTTCGTTCTTCCTTACGCCCTTTGGCTCGCAGCTGAAGGAATTTGCACGCGCGCGTGCGTGCGTGCTTGCTTTGAGGTACTCTTCTCTTTCAGGCGAACGTTGTCTCAGATGCTTGTCGGAGTTTAAATCGAAGGTTCCTCACGAAAAAAAAAAGATGCGAATTTTATTGCTCTATTCTCCTACGATTCATTCGACGAAAAGATCGTACGCTTCCCTGCAACTGAATCACGAGTTGGTAACTGTCATTGGATGCCGAAGATGCTCTCCGTTATTGTTCTTTTGCAATAATTGATTATGACTATGTGGCGGTAGTGCGCTTCGATCTCATATTAACCTATCATAGCAATGTATTAAACAATTATTTAATAATTTGCTTATGGGCTTCATGAGTTTGGGCCTTTGAGCTTCGAAAAAGTCTATACGAATGATGGGCTCATATTTATTAATATAATTCTTCTATTTTCGGTGTTTTGTTGAATAATAAAATGAGAAAAGATTCCATGATTGTACGTGTCCCTTCACTAGAGGGGTCTAGACTAGATCGCTCGATCTTATTATTACCAAAATCGAAGCATCATATTTATGCCATCGCCACGTTTCAAGGCGTTTAACCTTTTCTGCACTCATACGTGTCCCTTCACAACCAAACTCAGCAATCGCCAACGCCCACGTGTCGCCGGCGTTCAATCACTTCACGGCTTTGTGTACTTTATAATCAGCGTACAAACTCCTATGCGTCTCCTCAACACTTGAGAGAAATCTACAAACAACAAATCGATCAGAGAAAAGAAAAAACAGAGCTTCCTTGAAAATAATCGTTTCAATGGCGTCGATGCAACAAACAAGAGATGAGCGAGCCGAAGTTGCTGCTGGGCGAGCTGCCGACGAACTCAACCGCGCCACCAGAGAGCCAAGGGAAACCTCCTACCAAGGAGGCGGAGGCGTTGAAGACGCCGCCGGCGCCGCCCAGAGAAGCCAGGGTCAGGGCGTGCTCGGCAGCATCATCAACACTGTCTCCGGAACGGTTGGGGCTGTGCTGGGCGCATCCCACGAAGCAGCAGATCAAACCCGTGAGAAGACGGTGGAGGGTTTGGATCACGCCGGCAGGAAAGGCGAAGAGTACAAGGATTACGCGACGGAGAAGGCCAAGGAGACGAAGGACGCGGCTGTGGGTACGGCGGAGCAGACGACGGACTCTGTCATGGGAAAAACAGGGGAGTATAAAGACTATACCGCTGATAGGGCGAAGCAGGCGAGAGATTCAACTGTGGAGAAAGCTGGAGAATACAGAGATCATGCGAAGGATGCTAAGGATTCGACGGTAGACAGCGAAAAGCAGAGCTTGGATGATAAGTTGGAGAAAGCTGCTGAGTACAGAGAGTATCTTGCGGATAAGGCGTTGCAGGAGAAGTATTCGAACATTGAGAGAGCGAAACAGGGTAAAGATTCTACGGTGGAGAAAGCAGGGGAGTATAAAGACTATGCTTTGGATGCTTCGAAGCAGGGCAAAGATTCTGCAATGGAGAAAGCTGGGGACTACAGTGGTTATGCTGCGGATAGGACAAAGCAGGCTAAAGATTCGACCGTGGAGAGCGCTACACAGGCGAAAGATGCAACGATGGAGAAAGCGGCTGAGTACAGAGATTATGCTGTTGATAAGACAAGGCAGGCTAAAGATGCTACGGTGGAGAAAGCAGGGGAGTACAAGGATTATGCTTTGGACAAGGTGAATCAGGGGAAAGATTCAGCCATGGAGGCTAGAGATGCCACAATGGAGAAAGCTGGTGAGTACATAGATTATGGTGCGGATAAGACGAAGCAAGCTAAAGATTCGACCGTGGACAGCGCCAAGCAGGCTAAAGATGCTACCATGGAGAAAGCAGGGGAGTACAAAGATTATGCTTTGGACACAGCGAAGCAGGGTAAAGACTCGGCCATGGAGGCCAAAGATGCCACAAAGGAGAAAGCTGGCGAGTATACAGATTACGCTGCAGATAAGACAAAGCAGGCTAAAGATTCAACAGTGGAGAGCGCAAAACAAACTAAAGATGCTACGGCTGATAAAGCTGCTGAGTACAGAGATTATGCTGCTGAGAAGACGAAACAGGGTAAAGATTCGACGTTGGAGAGTGCTAAACAAACTAAAGATGCTACGAAGGAGAAAGCAGCTGAGTACAGAGATTATGCTGCGGATAATGCAAAGCAGGGTAAAGATTCGACCATGGAGAAAGCTGGAGAATACAGAGGTTACGCTGGTGAGAATGCCAGGGAAGGTAAGGATGCAGCAGTGGGCAATATCACAGAGTTGAAGGGCTCAGCTGCTGATGTTGCTAAGAGGGCTATGGATTATTTGACTGGGAAGAAAGAAGAGACCAAAGATATGGCTGGAGAGACTACTGAGGCAGCTAAGGCAAGGCTATGATTTACTATAGATGATTCTATCTAATCCGTGTATAACGAAAGATGGGTTTTGGGTTTTGCTCAAAGTTTCAACTCATGATGCAGGGCAAGTACGAGGAGTCCAAGGAAGAAGGAAGGAACAAGGTGGAAGAGCTGAAGGCAGAAGGCGAACGCCGGCGAGAAGCAGCAGCAGGTGGCGGCGGTGGGATCCATGGAGCGTCGGGCGGTGTTAGTGACGCGCTGAAGGACAAGCTGACCCCTGAAGAAGCCATGGGAAGAGAGAGACGACATCACGGCGACGCGAGCGAGACCACCGGCGGAGCCACGGCGGAGGCTTTGAGGAAGACGGATCAGCTGACCGGTCAAGCTTTCAACGACGTCGGTCCCAAGGAGGATTGAGGAAGGCGGCGCCGGTGGGGTCCACCTTGAGAGAAAGCGCTGAACCTTAATGCCGGGGATATATATCTTACTATTATAACGTAAACTGTAGTGTGTGGAGTGGATCCTCGTTTTCGTCTCTTGAGCTACGGCAAAGTTCAGTCTACAGTTAGATGTTTATGCGTCTGTTTATTGTCGGAAATAGGATATATAATGCAATAAAACTATATTTATGCCCTACGTTTAAAAGATGCTATTGGTTTGGTTATGACGACGACATTTCGAATTGGGCCCATGAGCCCGAATGTAAGGCCTGGTAACTGATTTCCTGCGATGATGATTGTTGTTAGGGGAATTATACTCGATTCAGTGCCTCATGTCAAATAGTGACAATATGAGATGCTATTCCTGTGATTATTGATGTAATTATTGAAGGGTGGAGATGTCAATATCTCGACTTGTGTGTTAGTGATAGATAATCAATCATATCATTGAGGAAAAGTTAAAAATCAAAATTAATCATAAAGACCCGATTTGTCCAATAACACCATTGTTATAGTGTAACACTTCATTGTTCTGAAATAACACAAACGATCATCCGATAACAGTTCAATATACACTTTATAATAATGCTTGTGTAAGTTAGGTCCTTATCTCTAAAAATTGAGTCTTTTAAACGTAAATTTTCTGACAGGTCCGAACCCGATTTTAAAATATTTTTGGGGCCTGAGTTGTAATATACCCAAAATTTAATTCTTACCTGCATGCTGGCGGGCGTGGTTTTAAACATGAGGTTGATGTCATTAAATATTAATAGAAGTTACAAGAAAACACTGTTTCATACTAACAAGCAGATAAATACATAACAGTTCCGAAAAAAAAAAAGGATAAATAGATAAACGATCGTCAAATCTTCGACGGCTCATATACGGTCACGTCTTCAAGCCAAGCCCATTATCTTGCGACTTGCATATGTATTAATATTATTAGTTTTCTGGCTTCTTTCGAACCCATGTTCTGACGTTGTTACATGTGCGTTCCCTAAGCCTATCCTACGCGGCCTGCTCTACCATTTATGTCGCTAATTATTGCAAAATGCCGTTTCTCTATATATCATATATATAAATATATTTCCGATTACAGATCAGTAAAGGAAGATTAAAGAAAAGCCTGCAACTAAAATTATGGCTGCAAAAGGCCTGGTGATATGCATATTCTTAACGAGCTTATTCTCTTTGGCAATCGCTTCATCAGTTTATTTCGTAATGAACAACAGTTATTACGACGTCCATGGCGGCGGTAACCTCCTTAACAACCCTCCACGGCTTCTTCCTCCTCTCTCTTCTTCTACCTCCAATGATGTGTCGTCCACGGCGACCAAAGTCGTCTGGCCGGTAAGAGTTCTTCTTCTTCTTTTCTTTAATTAATATATTTCTTTCTAACAGTTTGTATACTATTACTTACTCGTGTCGTTGTTGTTATTAATTATATTTGCAGGAATTAAGGTTTAGCTGGAGAAGCGTATTGGCGGCTGTAATAGGGTTCTTGGGCTCGGCATGCGGCACGGTGGGCGGCGTGGGCGGCGGCGGAATCTTCGTGCCTATGCTTACCCTAATCGTGGGCTTCGACACTAAGTCTGCTGCAGCTATTTCAAAGTGTAATACACAACCATTAAGAATACTATTACCAACACACAGTTCTCTTCTCCATATATTATTACACAACTATATTTATATTACAAATGTCAAGATTTGAATTTTACATATTACGATTAAAGGCATGATAATGGGCGCCACGACATCTTCTGTATGGTACAACTTGACCGTACAGCATCCATGCAGGCGAGTGCCCATCATAGACTACGATTTGGCTCTTCTTTTCCAGCCCATGCTCATGCTTGGGATCACCATTGGCGTGGCCTTCAGTGTTGTGTTCCCTTACTGGCTCATCACTCTTCTCATTATAATCTTGTTTCTTGGTGAGAATGATTGGCAACAAGAAAATTATTTCTTTCGATCGTATGATGAATTTCTTTCATGTCGTCAATGATTACTGCGACGACAGGGACTTCTTCTAGATCGTTTGCCAAGGGAATTGACATGTGGAAGGAAGAAACTAGGTTGAAGGTATATGTTTTTATCCTTTAGACATTAATAAATTTGAAGTCTCTGTCGTAATTACATATAACAATCATTTTTGTGTTTTTTCCCCTCCTTGTAATTAATTGCATTCGCGTACAAAGATAGCCATGGAAGAAGACGATCAAACGATTTCTAGTTCTTCACATGGTGAGTGTAATATGACTAATTACAACGGCGACCCAAATAAACCATAGAGCAAAAAGAAAGAAAGAAAAGAGATGATCTTTTTTATAATTGAAATGATCAGTGCTTATTACGACACTCGACGAACCCTTGATCCCAAGGGAAGAGAAAACACCATCGGTGAGTCACAAACTCAATTTATTTTTTCGGGTCGTCGAGGTTAAACCATTAAAATTTTTCAATAATTCTTGTTTCTCCAGCAAATCGTGAAGAGTAATCTTGATGGCAAAAGAATCTTGGTTCTCTTCCTAGTATGGATGAGCTTCTTGCTTCTTCAAGTGGTCAAGGCAAGCAATATTTTCAATCTATTACCACAGTTGTGGACTTCCCATCCTAAGCATAATAATGTCGTCGCCTTCTTTCAGAACAAAGCCAGGGCTTGTACTTTGTCGTACTGGGTACTAAACTCATTGCAGGTAATAAATAATATAGACGCAACCTTCTCCCCGTGGAGAAAAAAGGTGGGTATCTGCTGAAAAAATACGATCTTTCATCAGTTCCCAGTTGCCCTCGGCTTGTTCTCATACGAGGGCACCAAACTGTACAAAGAGAGCAAAAGACAAAAAATGGTCGGAAACCCTGAAAAGATATGCGAGGCTTCAATCGAATGGAACGCTGCGAATCTCATCTTCTGCGCCGTCTGCGGACTCGTCGGCGGTACGGTCGGCGGACTTCTGGGCTCCGGCGGTGGCTTCGTCCTCGGCCCACTCTTGCTCGAAATCGGCGTAATACCTCAGGTAGCTAGCGCGACGGCGACCTTCGTAATGATGTTCTCCTCGTCTCTTTCGGTGGTGGAGTTCTATCTGCTCAAGAGATTTCCAATTCCTTACGGTAATAATTAATTAAGAAATTATCAATGATAACTATCCAAGAAATATTTGTTGTGATATGATATCTTTTGCCAGCTGTGTACCTTGCTGGCGTGTCGATATTGGCTGGTTTTTGGGGACAGTTCTTAATTAGGAAGCTCATCACTGTTCTTGGGAGGGCTTCGATCATCGTCTTTGTTCTATCTGCTGTCATCTCTGCAAGTGCTATTACGATGGGTAAATAATGGGGTCCCCATCAAATTATGCAAATTAATAATATTTTCATATTTTGGATTTTTCTTGCAGGTGTTGTTGGAATAGAAAAGAGCATAGTGATGAGAAATAACCGCGAGTTCATGGGATTCTTGGATTTTTGCAGCAGTCAATAGATAGTTCTTCGCTGCAAATAAAAGAAGTATTGTCTTGGACCTTATGC
Source organism: Craterostigma plantagineum (assembly GCA_027422505.1). Classification (NCBI taxonomy): domain Eukaryota; kingdom Viridiplantae; phylum Streptophyta; class Magnoliopsida; order Lamiales; family Linderniaceae; genus Craterostigma; species Craterostigma plantagineum. Next base: position 308,910 of record JAPQWV010000218.1, on the reverse strand, counting down.
TCAATGCCAAATTGACCAAGTCTTTGTTACTGAGTCGTTCTTGTCTTGGACCTTATTTATAGGTCAATGCCAATTGACCACTTATGTATAAACGTTTGGTAGTAATAGTGTCGAGTTGAGATCCTATGTATTTTAAATGGGTGATTATGTTATGGTCCAGCCATAACAGGAGATATACCTCTTAAATTTATATATCGTTAGTTTCTGCATAAATATTTCTACTCCTGTCTCTCAAAAAATGATCTTAAATCCCAAATGATACATACTAAGCCATTCTCATGGTTGCTTTTCTTCTTTCCTTTTAGAAAAATTCTTTCTTTATTCTTTGGATCTTGGAGCTCTTGAATAAGTTTGATATTTTTGAAGTAAAAGAAGGAAAAAATTAACAAAAATCATAGATTGAGCTTAGCAACCAACATGTGTTATGCAATGCTATTTTAGACTAATTTGTGATGGATTCTTTAAATTTGTTCCTTTACGATATTTTTCAATGTGAGATGTTTCATACCCCAAACTGTGGTTGATTGTTACAAGAAGTTATCTTTGATTCTTGTAAATTTTTTTTATTTGATTACTACTTAAAGACAATTAACCCTTTAATTATAGATTAATAAGAAAAAAGGATCGGTATGAATCACGTGAGAAACCATCTAACGACACGTTACTCAGACGTAACGATCTCAGCCCTTTTCCTTAACGGGGCAACCCTAACCCTCCCTAAACGCCATCCACTCACGGCCGTCAACTCAGCCTTCACTCGATCGAAGCCAATCCGTCAAAAACCCTTAACGGCCGTCCAAAAAAATGGCCTCTTGCGACGACGACTTCTCCCTCCTCGACGACAATGACCACCACACCCCCTTCTCCGATCCATTCGATTCCGATCCGCTCGGAACCTCCAGCAAACGGACGAGCGACGCCGTGGACGTGTCGTCGACGTCGAAGAAGACGAGGACGTCGGCGAATTCCGATTACAGGAAGGACCGAGAGGAATGGAGCGACACGGCGATCGCGTGTTTGCTGGAAGCGTACAGCGAGAAGTTTCTGCAGCTGAATCGGGGGAATTTGAGGGGAAGAGATTGGGAGGAGGTCGCCGCGATGGTGAGCGACAGGTGTGATAAGCAGATGAAGACGGTGGAGCAGTGTAAGAACAAAGTGGACAATTTGAAGAAGAGGTACAAGTTGGAGCGGCACAGAGTAACCAACAGCGGTGGGTTGAGTTCGAGCCATTGGCCGTGGTACAAGCAAATGGAGCAAATTGTCGGGAATAGTAGCAAAAACGGCGGCGTCGAGGACGAAAAGGCAGCGGCGTCCTGTTCAATGAGGCAGCCTAAGAGGTGGTGTGCGCCTGTTTTGATTTCGTTTTCTACGTTGATCTTCTAATTATTGACTGTTTTTCTGGGTCCAGAATTGGGACGGCGACGAGCACAGTTCCTTGTGGGCAGATTACTACTCCGAAGAAGCCATCGACGAATCTCAGGTGGCGAAGGGTTGTACTCAAGATAAGCGGTGCTGCATTGTCTGGGACTGCTCCAAACAACATCGACCCAAAGGTTCGGCCTTTCGTCATTTTGAAACTACAGAAAGTATAAAATCGTATGTTAGTAATGCTTAATTGGATTTTAAGTGAATCACAATTCACATTCCATTTGGAGTTTTATACGAATGGAAGTCAATCCGGAGATTCAAAATGTAAATCGATTGTTCCTCGTTCAAGATAATGGGATGTGACGTTGGACTGAAAGCTAGGATTATTTAATCGTGTAATTTTTTCTGCATGATGGGCGCTTCAGGTGGCGATGCTTATTGCAAGAGAAGTTTCAATCGCTTGCCGTATTGGTGTTGAGGTATTATTTCATCGATTGAACCTTAATCTGCAACATAAGTATATTACCGCCACTTTTCACCTTTTATATGGTTACTCTACTCTAGGTTGCGATAGTTGTGGGTGGTCGCAACTTCTTCTGCGGTGAAACTTGGGTTGCATCCACTGATTGTGATCGATGCACTGCATATCAAATTGGGTAATTACCCATAATCGTTCGGTTAATTTCCTGTTTCAGCAATATAATATATCCGCAAAGCTTCAAAAAGAATAATCTCTTGACTACCACATGCATGACTTGTCAAAAACTAGAATGATGGCAACTGTCATGAACTCCGTCCTATTGCAATCTGCACTCGAGAAACTCGGAGTGCAGACAAGGGTTCAGAGTGCATTCTCCATGACCGAAGTCGCCGAGCCTTACAGCAGGCAACGAGCAATTAGGCATCTCGAGAAAGGAAGAGTTGTAATCTTTGGGGGCATTGGAGCTGGTACAGGGAATCCACTCTTCTCTACTGACACAGCTGCTGCTCTTAGAGCGTCAGAAAGTAAGGAGTTGGCTCATCATCATGTCCAGTGTCAACACTTACCATCCAAGATCCATCTTTTTCTCTTCTTGCACTGCATATAGAGTATGGCTCTCGCTAACACACATCATACGTTTTTTCTCTAGTCCATGCTGATGCTGTTCTGAAAGGTACGATTGTGGATGGTGTCTATGTTTGTGACTCGAGAAACAACAATGTTATGGCCGAGCACATGTCGTACAGAGACTTGGCCTCGAGGGGCGACTCTCCCATGGATATGATGGCCGTGACATTCTGTGAAGAGAATGGGATTCCAGGTACTGGTTTATTCACCATACGCCTCCAACGAATCAGCTTTTTTTTAGCTCTATAACTGAAAATGCTTCATATTTTTCACCGGGCAGTTGTAATATTCAATCTCCACGAGCCTGGGAATATTTCGAGGGCTTTGTGCGGAGAACAAGTCGGTACGCTGATCGATCAAAGTGGATCGGTTGGATAAAGTAGGTGTCTTTCTTCCTAGATTATTTCGATTTGACAACTGAGTTCTTCTGTATGGTAAGCTTCTCTTCTGTAATTTATGCATGGCGACTGAACTGTACTGAAATACAGCGAGCTGTTTGTACAAATGTAATAGGCATGAAGAAAGCGAGATTTTTCAGACATCCTAAATTTCCATTGTAGAAAAAATTAAGTGAAATAAATGTTAGGTGCCTTCCTTGTCTCAGCATTAGGCTGCACTGATTAAAGCTCAATCACAAACACTTTAATTCACCTGTCAAGTAATAATGCTTTGTAATTTCGGAGAATGATTGGCAGTGAGTATGCTTAATTCGTTGTAATTACTAATTATGATGGTGATTATGCATAATTATGATTATTGGAAGGTACGTTCATCATAGCTAAGCAAGCTCTTTTTACAAAGCTGTTCGAGAGAATTCAGTCAAGACGAAACCTTAACTTGAAACATTACAAAACGTTTGGAATTTCCAACACTTGCAAATACAGAGTAACGTAATAACCTAATCCAAGTAGTCCTTGAAGACGAACAACATAGCACAGAACAATGAAAATAAAATTACAGAAACAATAAAATGCACATTGATATCAACCAATCAAATCAGCCTTGGATTGAATTGAAAAAACTCAAAATGCATCCTCAGTAGTCGCAAGAGAAGGAGAAAGCGAGTTTCTCGACTCATCGCAGTCCTCGGCGTAAGGTGACTGGTCGACCCTAATCTCTTCGATCATCTTCACCACTTCAGCCATGGAAGGCCTCTTCTCCGGCGAGGGGACAACACAAGCCATGGCAACATGTAAGGTTGAGACAAGCTCCTCTTCGATGTTCTTATACCTCAGCAGTTCTTGATCGAAAACCTCCGCCGTCCACTCGTCCCTAACAACCGATCGAACCCATTTAGGCAAATCCATGCCCATCAATTCATCCTCACAGTCATCATCATCATCTTCGTCATCTTTCTTACAACGTCTTTTCGGGGAAGGATAGCGCGAGGGAGATCGACCAGTAATAACTTCAAGAAGCACAATCCCAAAGCTGTAGACATCAGCCTTTTGAGACAGCCTCTTTGTCTCGCCTTGTTCTGGCGCTTTGTAGCCTCCCAAACGAGCTATAGCATGGGCTGGGTTTAACAGCAATGATAGCCCGAAATCTGAAATGCAGGCTATTCCATTCTTGTCGAGCAAGATGTTGGACGATTTTACGTTGCCGTGTGGAATCCTCGAAGATTCGTACTCTTGGTGGATTCTTGCGAGCCCTCGAGCTGCACCGAGGATCAATCCCATCCTCGTCGTCCAATCTAATGGGATCCTCCCTGGCCCTCTGTTTCCTATTGGGATTCAAGAAAAAAAAACATCAAAGTTTGAACCTTTAGTCAAGAATCAGACAGAAAAGTTCGTCCCAAAAATGATGTAATGTAATGTATGTACCATGAAGAAGTGAGTGTAGGCTTCCATTAGGGAGGTAGTCATAGACGAGCAATTTCTCTTCCCTAGCGTAGTAGTAAGCTCTGAATCTGACCACATTAGGGTGCCTAAGCTTCCCAATCACATCCATGTATTGTTCGAACTCCTTCCTAGCGCAAGGGTTTGCGTCTTTAAGCCTCTTGACAGCCACGGTGGCGCCGTCGTCGAGAACCGCCTTGTAAACAGTTCCCAGGCTGCCTTTTCCGAGCATTTCTGCAGAAGCCCTCAACAGATCTTCGAGCTCGAACTGCTTCTTTCGATCGAAGAACACGAGCTTGCTCTTGTCGGTTGCGTTCGTCGCATCGCTGTCTCCCCCATTTGCGCCGTTGGCGTAGACTCGCCTCTCGCTAGAACAGCTGCTTCTCCTCTTATTACCAACTTCGCTGCCGCCCATTAACGAATTATTGTCCCTAGAGTACTTTCCGCAGTAATAAGCGACGGCGAAGGAGGCTATGACAAGAACTAAGACGGAGTTCGCCACCACTAGGGCAACTATGGCTCCACTGCTGAGCTTCTTATGATGCTTGTTGTTTGTTGTCCCTTCGATCGACGCGGTTGAAGTTGAAGGCAGAGAACTAGGGTTTGACGGCACAGTCTGAGAAGAAGAAGACGACGAACTGTTGGTGAACGAACATTTAGGTAAAGGGTTGTCTCCTTCCCCACATAACCCTTCGTTGCCCAGAAAACTGCTCTCGCCGAACCTCGACAACAATCCCTTTGGCAACTTACCGTAAAGCTCATTGTTCGATAAGTTCAAACCCTTGAGCTGTGGCATGGAGGCAAGAGAGCTCGGAACAGTGCCTGAGAGTTCGTTGTTCTGTAAGTCGAGGCTGACCAATCGAGATAGATTCGCTAACCCATCAGGGATTGAGCCCTGCAAATTGTTATTGGACAAGTCTAGGCGTAGAAGGCGGCGGAGGGAAGGCAATTCTCGAGGAATCTCGCCGGAGAAATCATTGTCGGCGAGGTAGATGTGCTTCAAGTTGCGGCACTGCGTGACGGTTGTCAGCGTGCCGTTCAGGCGATTCCCACTGAGATCGATGAAGCGAAGCTGGTCGAGGGAGGACAAGGCGTCGATGGGTCCTCGGAGGTTGCGCCGGGGAAGTGAGATCGACGTCACGCGGTGGTTGTTGGTGGAGCATCTTATGCCGTACCATTCACATGGAGTTGCGGCGGTGGTCCAGTTGGCCGCGAGCGTGCCGTGGAGGTCGGTTTGCGATCGGAAGAGGGAGAGGACCGCCGCGTCGTCGCCGGCGGCGGTGGTGGAGAGGAGTGAAGTGGCTGAGATGAGGAGGAAAGTGAGGATTTTGAGGTCCATTTTGACGATGGCTGTGTAAGCGGGAAGGTGCATGCGGCTGGCTATGGTACTATTATATGATGAAAGTTATAGTGTAGGCAAAAAAAATAGTTTTTTATTTATACAGTGAGATTTGTAAAATCTTAATCATATAAGAAGAAATGATGAACGCTACTCATGGAAAAAAAGCGGGCTCTGTTTAATGATGTCCACCCTTTCGTTTCTCCCTTTCCACGAAATTTTATTTATTTATTTGACAAAAAAGTAACAATGGCGAGAGGATGAAATGAAAATGATTGTGAGATTGCTGTTCGAATGATTGCTGTTTTCCACTTCCAACGGAATTAGTAACAGAATATTATGATTGAAAAGCGTTGTATAGTAAATTAAATAAAAAGAAATCGAAGATCGAAACCAATTTTTACTTGGTATGGTTAGAGATGGTAATAACCCATATTTTTAGTTAATATGAGATTCTTACAATCAGTGACATGCTATAACATGACGACCCTCTACTCTATTACAAGTCGTATACTATTTCCGCATGTTGGTTGTTTTATCTTTTTCTTTTGCTACATTATTTAGTACTTTCAGGAAAAATAAAATCGAAAGAAAAAGGAAAAGCGATTTACTTTAAGTGAGAAAGAAGCAAAGGTGCGTTGCCAAATCCTATAAGCCTTCTCCCTTTATAGAGTGAACACAACACAAAGGACAATGGAATAGACAAGTGAATGCATTAACCTCAATGTAAACCGACAATCCCTCAACGTAGATAGAGAAAAGCCTTCTCAAGCAACTCAATATATACATACGTAAATATTGTAAGAACATGACCGTGTTTGGTGTAACACAGCAATAACAAAGACAAACAGTTGAAGTGCAAATAGTTAAAAAAAGTTGTTGCGGAATTGGATTACAGCTTTGCCTATGTAGCTGAAAGTCAATGGTAATGATAACAAACTAAAGAGAATCAAAGGCGGGATTGACGTTCAAACATATGTCAAGTCAATGAATAATGCATTGTTATTAATATACATGAGTTCATATATGGCATCACCCATCATTATCTTAGGTTAAAATAGAATGATGGTCTATGGACTAACCTTAATGACAGGTCCGTCGATGCTCGACTCGCAGAGCATAAGCTCAGAGAACATGGCAGAAACTATAATTTCATCATTTGGTTGGTAATTACGACTCAAAGAAGATCCTCTGATATTACCTCTGTCATTGATGCTCGATGGATTTCTTGAATATGCAGGCGTGCAAAATCTGCCATGTCCTTTCAATAATTCCACTCGATAAAGCACCGTATGCTTTCTTGGCGGCCATGCGTCTTTGTTCTAGAACTGTGGCATCATCAAAGAGCTCGCTAACAGCTTGTTCGAGCTTTTCGCATGATACCTATGTAGTAAGGAAAGTCCAAACATACAATAAGGAACGCGATACAAGCTTTTTACCTTCTGATCTGATAAATTTTCCTTACTATTTTCAACATTAACGCCATATTTAGTATTTGATTTAATGACAAAATGTTCTACAAGTGGTTCGTGTAAGGGAAGGGATTACAGGCGTTCTTCATACCTGCTGAACTGAAAGCGGATTTATTCGTTGCATTGCTGTGACCATGTGCGAGAAATGGCCAACGTGATGACCTGAGGAACAGGGACAACAGAATATTGCGATTATGAATTCTTCGGAAAAGAAAAATTTAAAAAACGATGCAAGAATTTCATGGAAAAGACCTGTCAGAACAGCACAGCCAGCAGCTGCAGCTTCTGATATATTGTGGCCTGTAGATCCTAAAGCGAAAGAACCTCCTATTACAGCTATTGGTATCAAATGGTAGAAGTATCTTAGTTCACCTGCCAAGAGAAAAAAAAAATCGCATATGCTTCCCATAAGTCTCCTCGTGCTAGCCGCACAAACTCATCTTTTTCGATTTAATAATGTATAAAAATGCTCAAGGAAGCACCTAAAGTGTCTACTACATAAATGCTTTTTTCAGGCGTCAGATGATCCACACGAGACCGCAATGTTACAGATACGCCTTCCTCCCTTAATTTCTGAAATATTCAAGCAGAAGCATGTAAAATGTTCATACTGATGATGCTCTAGCCGCACTCTCGTACAAAAAACGTCAACAAAAAAAATTAAAAAAAAAACTATTATTACAAGCGTTTATGTCAATGAGGCATAGCTTTGATCTAACCAGCCAATATTTAATAGTAGAAAACTTAACGAAAAGCATACCATAGCGATATCTACCGCATGTTTTGGTTTCCTAGGAACAAGAACTGTCACTACATCATCATATTTTTGTTTTAGCAAGATGTGAGCTCTTGTGAAGACTGCATGAAAGTCAACAAGCAGGCAATTAGAGAGAGGCGTAAGTTTCTGAGAGTGCTGCCAAGTTGGCATATTTTATCTCGTGCTCACAAGAATATCCTTTGCTACATGCCCTCAAATCCAACTTCAGACAGAAAGGATAAAGATCAAATTTATACATATTATCGAAAGAAATATTCTAAAATTCTCATTTTCAAGTGAAAGAGTGCTTTTGCAAAAGGTAATTCATCCAACTACAAGAGACATCTGCATTTCAGTTTAAGGGTAACATCATAGCAAATCAGGATTGCCTTGTTAGCAATTCCAAGCAGTTATAACTCCACGAGTCATACTTACTTTCCACTTCCTCCTTATGAATTGAGGAAGCCATCCACACTCTTCTATGCCAAAATTGATCGCGAAGCTCTGCCACACTTCTAAGATATTCGTCAGTAATGTTGAAATTCTGAATTGCTGAAAAGAGGCCAAAGAAAATTTGTTACACAGATGACTAAAATGTATTGATAGAGAAAAAGTTGGTGAACACAGGTAGAATGTTAACTCGAGCCAAACAATTTATTTTCCAAGTTTAAGTTTTCTAACTGTATTTCCATAATCGTAAAGCATAAACAATCATACCATACTTGAGGTCTCCAGCATAGTTTATTATAAATGGTGGGGCTTGCAACAGCTGAAATAGAATCCCCTGGGATGTGCTCTGCCATTACATTGAGAAGATATAACCAACATAAACATAAAATGTCGGACAGAGTAAGGGGCTATTATATAAATCGCAAATGCATACCAAGGGGAGTATCAAGGAAAATTTTGATAGCATAAGTGTGATTAATGGAAGAACTAGCGGGTGTGACCAATTACTGAAGGATTTCGGTGACATTCTTCCATTGATAAGTATCAATGTGATCTGCAGGGAACACATACGTGTGAACACACAATATAAATAGGTATGTTTCTTACATGAAGTGTCCTTACATAGTCATCTAGAAGGTGAAAGGTTCATTTCGTCCAAGACGTTTGACAGATGAGGACGAAATATGCATATAGTTAAAGGGTATAGCTTATGCCTTACACCATGCCTTGCAGCACCCATTATGAGATTTGGCCACAATTCACTTTCTATCAAAATGATTGCATCGGGCCTCCAATATTGAAGGAATGCATCCATGCTACATGGGAGATCAAGTGGTGCAAACTGGAATAAAGAATCATTAATCAACAGGTGTACGTGAAAAGGAGATAAAGAACTTATAACTTTCGAAGGAAGTAGTTGTATTCGGCATAACAAAAAGAAACTTCCATACTTTTAAGCTCTTACAGACTATTATAAGATGTGTGTTACTGAAATACTGAAGAGAGTTAAAAAATTCACTACTTGGCAACTGGCATACAAAACTGATAGAAGAAACAGAATACCTGGTATATAACATTAATAGGAAGTTTGTTCTTTATCACTTCGCTGCATAACATATAGAAAGAAACGATGTTAAAAGTGAAAAGGACAAGTTTTGTCAAATGTTGACCAGAAAATGAAATAATCTAGGATTGGTCAGTGATTGCTCTTACAATGCCGAGGTGGTCGTAGTGGTCATCAAGACAATCACATCTGGCCTTCTCTCTAAACAACACTTGATAACTGGAATCGCCGCCAAACCTTCACCTGTTCATCAACGCCACCCATCATTCAAAGGACAGCTAGGTCGAAAAAAATTAAAAACATCGCATATTTAAAAGGAACGATGGAGTGAAACTAGAGTAGAGAGAATAAGCAAGTGATTACCCAATGACACGGCATGAAACCAAATGAGATGGCCGTCAGGGCGGTGAGAGGAAGCGCAGCCGAGGCGTTCGCGCCACCGCGTAGGGTGTTCGCGGCCGCGAAATCTACGCCACCTGAGATGAAGGCGTACCAACGGCGCCAGACTGTACGTTAGGGCTCTGTAGATTTTGTAAACTATTTCACCTCTCATGCTCCGCTTGAACTCTTCAAAAGAACCAACAACGACTATCATTTCTTATATGCTTTCTTTCATAAAAAAGCTACGCTTTCGATATTTCCCCTTAGATAATCTTATTTTTCCGATGGGATTTTCTTTTATTATCGCAAGACTTGGTCAAAGCTTTTCTTTCACTATTATCTTTTGACAGTGAATTTAGAACTCTGGCGATTTGTTAGATGAATCAGCAACCTGCGATTACTCATTCTGTACAAACTACACTTAGAACAACACAACAGAACTCAAACCGTACCTTCAAATCATACAAGATCAACCATATAGTTCAACATCTTATTGGTAGGCAACTTACAACTCTCCTCGCATGTCCCATTGCAAGAACTTTCCCGAAACAATTTCTCATTCATCTGCTTCCCGAACCTCGCAAGATAATTCAAGCCTGTAAGTAGCTCGACGATAGCTTCTTCGGTCTCGACCTGTTTCGCAAAGTAGAGCGTATGCACGAGAAGCACATTCGAACCAAAGCCCAATCTCCGCCTCTCGAAATTATGCTCCGATTGCCATCTCAACATATTGTGTGCGAGGGGAGACAGCCATTCGAAGATATTCGTAAGAGCTGAGCTCCATTTACGTGCCAGGTCAGAGTCATAAACGCTAGACGAAGATAAACTTCTTGAGAATGTCTTAAGTTTCGCCCTCAGACGGCTCCTTATGCTCGCAGGCAGCATGTTGTAAAGATCGTCTCTAGCGTCGAGGCTTATCAAGTGCGGGGAAGCAGATAGCTTTTCAATCAGTATGATGATGTTAGCATAATGGAGTGAAAGAGCAGCATGGCCAAGAGTAGATGGTGGGGCTTTCAATAATCGTCGCTTTGAATCAAAGAACGAACCTTTACAAGATTCGTCAACGTGCTTAAAGGAGCCAAAGTTTAATCTGAAGGAACCCTTATGGGGCGGTGTGGAGCTGTCAAGAACTGGAGATTCGAGGCCACCTGTCATGCACCCGGTGAAACCAATGGGAGAAAATAGTCTAGCTTTCATCTGATGTTTCTTCATGCAAGTAACAGATGTAGGTGAATAGTGATCATGAGGCTTCGTACTCTTTGATTTTTTCTTATGGCCTCCTAGTCCTAAATTCGATAAAGACCTTCCCAAATGAGCTGATAATCGAGATGGGTTCTTTTCGATTGTGCAAATTGATGCCTGCATGAGAGTAGCAAGTGAATTACTGCGAGTAAGACAGCGACGTTGTTCATACTCTGCACATCTTTCAGTACTTGCATTGGGGCTGACACCATAAACATACTTGATCCTCTCCATAATTGTGGAAAGAGATCTGAAAAGTAGTCGAGCGATGTAATCGTGCGATCTAACCCATGGAGACATCTCCTGAAGGTTCCTAACTTCCTGACGTTGCCAAGATACCTTCTGCTGAAACTCAAACAACTTTACTTTGCCGGGACTGGCACCAACTCGTATTCGCTTCAGATTCTGCTCAAGCTCTGCCAACACTTCGAGCTCAGAAAACAACTGCTCGGTTGATGCTACAAACTTCTCCATTTTTCTGACCTTTTTCTCCATCTTCTTCAACGTGTATTGCCAATCATACCATCTGGGATTAACTTCGAATGGGTCGATGAAAACCTGATCGAGATTCTGGTAAATTTCGCACGGACACTTCTTTCCCAATACAGCCACTGATTTTGCAACAGAAACAAAGGTATCAATGATCTCGGCAAGAGCAAGATCAATGAGATAGTCTTCGTCTTCGCTAATAAGTTTCTGTATGCCAACTGAGTTTGTAATCTCTTCTTTCAATTTAAGCATGTGCCTGTCAGAGAGGCACTGCCATAGATGAATCACCTTAGACATCAGCCTCGACACTTCGAATGCTAATATTCCAAGCGTGGGCTTCTCAAAGTCCAAAGATATGCTTGGACGCGAATTCTTCTTCAACATGTTTCCGAAACCTAACCATGTATCTGCCACAACCTCACCCATCGTTTCCCTCCAGACGTTGAATAGATCGCCTCAATTTACTTCAGGGATTCCTAAATACCAAAATCGAAACAGACATGCAGCTCAAATCAGCAATTCAATCAGTTAAAAGAACACAAAAGTCGCAGCCACGGTTGATGAACAAAAATTAGCTAAGTTCCAGCTCAATCAATCAGATACACTGAATCTGTTTACCTAACTCAACCTACCGTTAAATCAAAACACGAGTTAAGAAAGCAGGTCCAACACAAAAGTCACAGCCGCAGAAGACCCAAAAAAAAGAGAGGAAAAAAAAAACTCACCATTTTTTTTGCAACAGGTTTACTGGCGTTCTCAGGTCAGAGCGTCTTCACGAGAAATCAAAGCCGAAGAGGAGAGAAGAAACTCGCAAGAGACTCATTTTAAGAGGATAGAGAGACGAGAGAAGAGTGCAAGCAAGCACTGTGAGCCGAGAAAAGGAATAAGAGGAGAGAGAGCGTCAGCGTATGTTAGCAAAACGAGCGCCGCGCTACAGCTTGTGGACACGAGGCTACGATGCGCCAGTAATCAAGCGCGCACGAGGTCTTTGTGCGCCTGGATGTTATATTGACACCTGTCAGTTTTCTTAGTTCATTGTCTCATACGACGTCGTTGGGGCGGAGACTTGTAAGCCATTGGATGAATATATACAGATATGCTTCTTTGTTATTTGTACATATATTGTTCTGGTTAATATACAGAACTTCGATATTGCTGTTTCTTCTTGTTGTTGTGCATATGCTATCATACAATGCATATTGGATCTTACGGGATTTTTTGGTTACTCTTTGAAATAAAATAATATTCCCTCCGCCCCGCTAATTTTATCACAATTTTCCATTTCGGGCGTCTCAATAATTTACATTCCTTATTTAGCAAAAAACTATCACAAACAATTAATATAATAATATTAAATATTCTTAAAAGACGTATCAAAATATACTATTTTCTACATTTCCATTGTACTATATTATTATAATAATACTATCTTAATTTGCGTGCCATCAATATATTTGATAAAGATATCGGGACGGAGGGATTATAGTAATATTTTCTCGAGCCGAAAACGGCTGAAAAGAATATATACAAGAAAAAACGAAAAGAAAAACTTCGAGCAGTGGGTCCACCAACGGTTGGGCCAAGTACCTAAGGCCACGATGAACAAACATGAGCCGCCCAAGATAAAACGGATAATCATAAAAGCGCTATACACATTGTTGGGCCGTTTCTATAAAGCCCACAAACAACAAATGCGGTCCAATTATAAGCTCCCGCCAACTATAATAGCAACAAATACCGGCGAAGAAAACCACTATATTTATAGATAGATACAATACAGAAAGCCATCTGTTAACCATTTCCCGCGAAAGCTAATTAACATCGATCGATCGATCATTAATCATTCAACAGAGCGAAGAACGTAGAGAGCATGGCTAAGGTGAAAATGAAGGTGAAGAAGAAGAAGACGACGAACGCAGACGTAATAAAAGGCAAAGGTGGGTCGTCGTCCTCAATGGGTACTAGCGGCAGGCCGCCGAGGGTGCAAAAGACGGCAAGAAAGTCAACTGCGGCGCTGGATTCCCCCATAAAGATCTCAGCGGAGATTATTAGAAAGAGGCAAAGGGACGACGACGTTTCTTCTCCGGCGAGTTCTTCTGATCAAAGGCGCAAAGGGGTTTCTTCTCCCGCGAGTTCTTCTTCTACATCTGATCAGAAGCGCAAAGAGGTTTCTTCTCCGGCGAGTCCCCAGCTAGCAGGTATTATTGTCTAGTTTTGGGTGATGGATTATAACTCGTTACTTAATCGTTTCTTGGCGGTCTGTGGTTTAGCTTAGATAAATCCCCTTTTCTTTTTATTTCAAATGAATTATGACGTGGATCTTTTTCCCTCAAGATTCATTCAAAGCTGACATTTTTCTTTAAAATTCTTATCATAATGGGGCAGCAGATGATGATGGATTAGCCAACGCCTTAATAAGAGCAGAAGCAAATTGGGCACCACAGATGCTCACTGTCACCCCTGGAAAGGTATGTATGGGGTTTTTCTTTTCCTTAATCCTTTATTAATTTAGTAATTAAGTGACGCTTACGAATACTCATCTGAGCTTTTTTATTCTAATAAGTTAATTATTTTTCAGAACATTATGGATGTTCTCTATGGAACTGCTCGTGGTAGCCCTTATGGAATAACCATTCTTTCAGCGGCTGGAGGCATATCTGAAGCTAAACTCGGCAATTATCATTTGCCATTCAAGGTCGTCGTCTCTACTACACACATATATAAATCTGTCTTCTCTCTCTCTCTCAAACTCCTTTACTTAATATAATAATTGTAATATAATCTCTGTAGGGAGACTACAAGATAATGAGCCTTACGGGCCCACTCATAGCAAAGGATGATGATAATATTGTGGCTAACATAGCCGTTCAGCTAAAGGATGACAACGACCGTGTAATAACTGGCACCGTTTCTGGCGTGCTCGTGGCTAGTGTGCCTGTCCAGGTTGAAAGAATTTTAGACTAATTAACTCATGATCGATGTTTATATATATATATATATATATTAGTGTGCAATAGCTTTTCTTCAAAACTTTGTTATATATAATCTGCTTTGACATGGATAGGTTGTTTTTGTGAGCTTTTTTGTGGCCGTGGAGGAGGAAGGTGATGAGCCGCCAAGTTGAAAATATAAGGGCGAAGGCGAAGATCATCTACTGAGATGAGATGAGAAGAAAGACGACTGCGTCTGCCTAGTTGGCCAACCATTTTGATTCACTGTAAAAACATTTTTGATGCTGCTATAATAAATAATAACTGAGCCAGCCATTCCCTTTCCTTTCACTTGTCGTCTGCGCCTTTTTGACATTCGCACAACCATTAATAACTGAATAAAACTCACATATAACCCTCCAAATGGAGATTGATTATTAACTGCTTGTTGCTGCTCTAGCAAACAAACGTCAAACATATTAATGACTACTTTCAAAATTTATTATTTAAAACCTAATGACTGCGCCTTGGCCCAATCTATATAAAGTTTGTATGAGCCTTTCTGTTTCTTCTTATACGTTGGGCCTAGTTTAAGGCCCATTAACAACGTATAATCATAACTCCCGCCAACTGTAATAGTAACCGACGGCAAATCTTAGAGTGTGTGTGTATATAATATATACGTACGTATAGATAGCAATACAGAGCTAGCGATAGCCAACTGATAACAAACAAAACTCATCATCACATACATCGAATCGATCTTTCTTTCATTCATTTCATCATCAAGAAAGGCGCGCGAGCAATTTGAATGGCTAGGTTGAAGCAGAAAACGCCGTCTCGATCCCCATATGGGACGACCAGAATCACCGACGACGACGAAGCTGCTGGTGGTAGTTCTTCTGCGGCGGCGAAGAAGAACGGAAACGACCAAGCTACCGCCGCCGTCAGTGGAAGGCCGAGGACGAAAAGGGCGTCGTCACCTGGGTTTCCTCAGGCGAATAAGAGGAAGAGGGAAGCTTCTTCTCCGTCGAGCTCTTCTTCTCCGGCGAGCTCTTCTCCTACTACATCTCAAAAGAGGCAGAGGGACGTTTCTTCTTCTTCTTCTCCGGCGGCCAAGAAGAATGGGGACGGCGGAGCTACGTCCGCCGGCAGTGGCAGGCCGAGAATGAAAAGGGCGTCGTCACCTCGGTTACCTCAGGCGAAAAAGAGGAAGAGGGTTTCTTCTTCTTCTTCTTCTTCTCCGGCGGATTCTTCTGCATCTTCAGATAGGCGGGTTAGGGTTTCTTCTTCTCCGTCGTCGTGGAGTCCCAACCAAGATTCTGCTTCTTTAGGTCAGTGGTAAATATATATTATGACCAACGACGTCGTTTAGTTTCTCAAGGGTCTCACATCATCTGTGAATTGATTTAGATGGTACATTAATTTCTTGAAGTGCTTTTTGATTTCTATTCCTAGTTCCAACAGGTAACAACATCACAAGAAGAGCATCAAAGTGGACCCATCAAGTGCTCACTGTCTCCCATGGAGAGGTACTGTACTCCCTTTTTATTTGTTAGTTAATATCATTACTTATAATATGCATGTATACGTGCTCAACTAGCTAGGTTATATACGGTTGTGAAGCTATTTAATTTCTCTCTTTTTTTTGTAATAATAATTAATTTTCAGGACATTATGGATCTTATCTCTCGAATTGCTCGTGGCGGGCCTCATGGAATCAACATTCTTTCTGCGGCGGGACGCATATCTGAAGCTAAACTTAGCAGTCGTCGTTTACCACTCAAGGTCCTCTCTCTCTCTCTCTCTCCCTCTCTCTCTCTCTATTAGTAATAATTAAAAATTATAATATATCTGATGAATCGGCTGTGTAGGGAGATTACAAGATTGTGAGCCTTACGGGGGCATTCATACCAGACGAAACTGGTCGTTCTATGTTGGACAATATTCCGGCGAACATAGCCGTTCAGCTTGAGGATAGCAACAACAATCAGCAGATTACAATCACTGGCACTGTGGATGGTGTGCTGAGGGCTCATAACCCTGTCCAGGTAATTAATTTACCATATTCGAGTATACGTATATAATACACAGCTTTATTCTTCAGCCTACCATTTTAATTATAACCTACATATATCTATGACAAGGTTGTGTACGCGAGCTATAATGTGAAGAAGGCTGCTGCTGTTAGTGTTAGTACAAGTTGAGAGGCAAAGGCAATTCGATATATAGAGCTGCTTGATTGATTGTTTCTGCGTATTATAATGAATGAATGGATACTTCTTTTGACATGTATCGAAGAATTTGAATAATTGGCCGGGCTGGGATTTTGATTTTCTTTCACTGTGTAATTTTCGATTCATTAGACAAGTGCTTTTCTGTCTAGAAATAATTGATTGAGAAAATCATAATTAAAAAAATAAAGAATAGTTCAAAATAGCACAAAGGTCTTGCAAGAACAAAGAAATACAAACAAACAAACAAACAAACAAGCTTATTTACTTATTAGCATTCTTCTATACTAGTACTACTACTACCCAAAAACAACTAAATTCAATCAAAACAGAAACAAACGTATGGCAAAGAAATAGCATTATTACCCCAAAACTCCTCCATTGCTTCTGATGAAGGCGACGAAATAAGACCCATGAAGCGGTGCGGTGCGTGCTGCTAACTGCTAAGGCTTCTTTATTTAGGGATTTTGGTTTTGGAGACGAAAATGCTCTCAAAATAGATGCTTTCTCGTAACAGAGAGCCACCCACGATCCCTATAAATGTTAGTGCTGGAAGCCCAACAACAACAATATTATCTCTATTATTAGAAAAAAGCTAAAAATATCTCAACAATATTCATGGACTAATTCAATTTTTATTCTTTGTACAGATTATGGCTACATAGAAATGGCAAATTAAATCATTAGAGGGAAAACTAGACATGGCAAAACACAGCATAATTCCTTCCTTAATTAATAAGCTAAGTGTGGAAGATTAAACAGGGCAAGCACGAAGAATTATTGACATGCATGCGTATGGTTGTTAAGTTTTGTTGGACAGCGATGATTATTTTTGCAGATAAGTGTTTGAACTACACATTCGATTTATTACAGTGATGGATTATTTTACTATTGCGTCTTGGAGTTGGCTCCATATGTAGCTTCCATATTACACTGTATTTTCATTACGGTTCCATCTTTATTATATTTGGATGAAGAGTCAAAAAGTCAATGATGAAGATGTACATTCCACCAAAACTCCATTTCTGAAGGAACGAACGACCTTGAAGGTGAAGCTTAGTTTGCTGAAAATTATTTCCTACATCACAGAAAACAGACATATGCCTAAAATTGAAAATTAAGATATGGTAATATAAATTATGTCATATTTATCTCATAATTTTTTTTTTTTAAAAAGATTCTAAAAAAACCAATGATTCTATTTTTCCATGCATATGAAAGGAAATTTCTGGGATGAATCCAATTAATTTCATCTCCTGATCTCCACATATATAACTAGACTACATTCACGTCATATAAATATTATCTATCTATCTATCTATCTATATATATATATATATATTATATACTATCATTACAATGTAATCAATCTCATGCAGGCGCATCTTCTTGATTTGCTGCATGACTGTTATTGGCCTCTGCATCACTGATCAGTTTCAAGATTTCATCTTTCTTGATCTGCAGATCCCTAATTTTGGTCTCAATCTTCTCCAGCTTCGCCTTTAACTTCGAGGGTTCCTTCTTATCTTCGGGATTCTTATCTTTCTTCTTCTCCTCCTCCTTATCCTTCTTATTCTTCTTGTCTTTGTCTTTGGACTTACCAGCATCATCTTCGTCCTTGTGACCACCTTTCTCATGGTCCTCTGCCTTTTCGTGCTTGTCCTTCTCTTTCTTTTCCTTCTTGTCCTTGGCTGAAGCGTCATCCTTCTCTGTCCCTCCTCCCATTCTAATTGGGATTCAAGCTCCTAGTGATTCTGTACAGAAATTAAATCTGCTAGTTTCAGAAAGTATGTTATTAAGAAGAAGCCTCATGCGTGGCAGTGCATTTATACATTTAACGGACAGAATACAAGATAAAAACCATGGAAGGTAAACCAGTGGTAATGTCCTATAATCATGCATTCCCATGAAAATTGGTTGGCTTCAAAAAATGCAAGAAACAAAATGATGAGTGAGCACTCTCCACATTTCTCTCCAAAACACGATGAATGCTCATATTTGCTGCCCCCCACTACCCTACCCATTTTGAATCTTCCGCAGATCCAACAAGTTCTCCTACTGAATCATAGATCTAATACTTTGTACATAGTATGGATAGATGGAAATGGCAAGCTATAGAGGAAAAACTAAGACAGAGAATAGTATATTCCTTTTATAAGCTAAGAGAGATTACGTACTACACTACAGAGTGTGTGGAAGAACAGGGCAAGGATAAAAATGAAGCTTTCTTCACTCATCCCAAAATCTGAAGCATGCAGCATAACAAAAGGGATCTTCTTCCTAAACCAGTCCAAAAGAATTTTCGCCCAATTACGTTAATCTCATGAATAAAGAAACAGAGAAGTGCTATATCATTCATTACAACAGTGGAATACCTTGTTTTCCCCCCTTAATGACTTGTAGTATGAGCTCGATCAACGGATACCATTAGAATGCACAATAACACAGTACAGTGTAGACTAGGGTTTCGACCTACCGAGCTACCCAACCTGAACGTCGTCGTCTCGCGTTTTGCATAGCGAGCTTCAAAAAAGAACGGAGAGTGAGAATACTACAAAAAGTAATTCCGAATCTTATGCTAATTATAAAAAAGTCCTTATATTTTGTTGATTACACAAATCAACCCATTATATTTGTAATAACAAAATAACTTGGAGGATGGATTGGATGCATACCTTTCCATGATTGAGAAACAAATCCAACTCGTGCTCAAAAGTCCACGGCTTTCCATTTTTGTTGCATACAAAATAGAAATAAAAAAGAAATAAACATTTGCTCGAAGTCGTCGCTTCGACTAAATAACTAACATACACAGACTCCTTGCAGGTGAGTTCATAACTGTTGACCTTCTTAATATATAATGTATTCCTCGAACTTCTTCACGTTGAAATATTATATAAGTTAATATTAACTTTGTATTATTTAATAATAATAGAAACTATAGACGCGGTTGGATTGGATTTAGATCTCGTTTCTTGGATACGGTTCGATTATAATTTATAATTAGACACAACTAATAATATTGGTTTGACAACTACTTTCGTTATTTATATCGCAGCCCCTCGAAATTTCAGATTTAGTATAAACAATTCGGATTTTTCAATTGTCAACGCGCTTATGCCAGAGTTGGAATATCATACCACATAGAGAGAAAACAAATAATATCGCATTGACTTCGATTTATAAATATGTTCGCAGTGTCCCATCGTCCCCTTAAAAGGTCGAATTGGATTACACACTATATGCATTAAAGCATAGTCGCAATTTACAATCGTACTTAATTACACATTAATCTCAGTTTTATTAGTTATAATTTATCAACTTGCCTTGTACTTAATAAACAAACTTCATTGACTCAACTAATTTAACTTTTTATTACTCCTACTATGGTATTTATATATGTATGCCTGCGTGTTGCGTAGACATGTTGTCTTAAAACTTCACGTTGAAGTTGATTTCTTCAAGTAGCAATAAATGAAAAGTATTAACATGTTATCTAACTATAGTCCTATTTGACATTTACGTAAGGAGTGTGCTGGATAACGAAGATATATTTAAATGAAAAGTCAAATGACTGCAGCCCCTCCCTTTCTATATAAGCAAACGAAGACTATTATCGTCGTTAATTACTTATTCCCATAGTCATCATATCGAAAGTAATACTAAAAAGTAGATAAAAACCTTAGACGGAAGGAATAAGTTATTACAATATGGAGAAGAGCAGCGATTCAGAACCAGACCGAGGAGAAAAGAAGGGGTTCCATGAAGAGGTAAGTATCTCTCTCTCTCTCTCTCTCTCTCTCTCTCTCTCTCTCTCTCTCTCTCTCTCTCTGTGTGTGTGTGTGTGTGTGTGTGTGAGTGTGTTAGCTTCATTTCTTTATCTATGAATAAGCTGTGTCTTGATGTATCTCGAGAATAAGGTGATTGCAAATAAATGCAGATTTTGATACTTTTTACCTTCACTAGTCTCCATTTACGATATGTATATGTCGTGTGTTCTTGGAGGGCTTCGTCGTCGTTTGCAGCAGTTATTACTAGTCCGTGTGTATTATAATTCATTTTATCAAACCTGTTGTGTTGACTATATATGCATTTAATAGGGTCTAAAGAACGCTTCAACTTATTGCCAAGAGATTATTACTGTCAAATACTTAACAAAAATATCATTTTATCAGGAGATAACCAAGATAGAGTCGAAAATATCTCCTCTCGAACATGAATTAAAATATCGTTCAAAAGGGCAGGTAATTATTTTAGTGTCTATCATGTATTATAATGCATACACACATAAAGTGAGCTAATCTAAAAACAATCATGAATGCATAGTCGCAGGTCGATGATGGACGATGTTGATGACGTCCTTGAATTAGCTAAAGCGGAGATGGATCAGCTAATGGAAGAGAATCAAAGGATTAAGACAAGCTTAAATTCCCTTCTCAATGATTATAAATCATTACAAGAAAAAATAGCTAAGGAGAACGATAATGTTTCGAAGCCTGACGAAGAATCAGAACTCTTCACTCTTAGCCTCGGGCGAACCTCGAGTGGCTCGCCGGTCAAGCAAGGGCTTGACTGCAAAATAAAATCGTCGGCGAGCCATAATACCAAGCCAATCAAGGAGAAACTAATAACACTAGGGCTCAATTGCGAGTTCGATGATCGTTTAGTAAAGGTCGACGATCCAAACCCTAACAATCGAAACTGCTCCCAAGAAACAAATAAGAAACTAAACAACAACGATGCTCAAGGACACGATGATCGACGTGCAAGGGATGGCGAAGAAAACGACGACGATGAGATCTCTCGGGAGAATCCCGCGAAGCGAGCTAGGGTTTCGGTTCGAGTTAGGTGCGAAACGCCCACGGTACGAAAAATTTAATGAATACAAATCAGTGCGTAACGTCGGATAATGCTTTGCAGTGAAATAATTGATAGATGAACGATGGATGCCAATGGAGGAAATATGGGCAGAAGATATCGAAGGGGAACCCTTGCCCTCGAGCGTACTATCGTTGCACAGTTGCACCGTCTTGTCCAGTCAGAAAACAGGTATATTTCCGTCGTCGAGATATATATTATTATATACATACGACTGATTTTTCGGTTATAATTTTTTTTTGGGAATTGAAAAGGTCCAAAGATGCGCGGACGATTTATCGATTCTAACCACGACCTACGAAGGGACCCACAACCACACTCTCCCAGCCTCAGCCACTTCCATGGCTTCCACCACATCAGCAGCTGCTTCGATGCTAATCTCAGGCTCATCGTCGTCGTCTTCTTCCTTTATTACATCAGAAAATAATTGCAACACAAAACCCTACTTCAATAATATTAACCATTTGCTAAACTCTTCTTCGATCTCAGCCTCAACGCCTTACCCGACAATCACCCTCGACCTCACCTCTACCCCTTATTATTATTCGCCTTTCTTCCCTTCTAATAAAAATACTCATTTAGCTCCAAGATTTTCTTCATCCTCTTCATCTTCAGCAACTAATATCAGCTTCAACACTTTGCAATGGAGCAGTGGAGGTGGTGCTTATCAGCCGATTGTATTCGACAAGAACAACAAAACCCTAACTTTCGGACCAAACCCTAGTGTTGATGGGAGTTCTCACTCTTCTTCTTATCAATATTTTCTGCAAGAGAATAATCAAGCAAACCCTAAGCCATCTTCTTCTGATGATGACAAGATTGCAGCTGCAACTAAAGCCATCGCAACAAACCCTAATTTCCAGTCTGCATTAGCAGCGGCTCTTTCTTCGATCATCGGCGGTGGCAATTGATAATAGCGATCATCACCATCAACATCATCATCAACAACAGCAGCCAAATAAGTTTCCATTGTTGATGAGAGCTCAAACCAAGGCAGTCGTGCTTCGTTAAGCAATATGTCTAGTCCTTCTTTACAACCTGCGAGCCTTAATGTTTCTTTCGCCAAACGTTCATCAGAAGTCATCGAGCTCGAAGAGCAAAGGCAGCGGCGGCGATGATGTTATTACTAGCAGGGAAGATCGCAGCGTTTGACGTACGTATTTATGGTGAAGTTTTGTTGAAAGAGATGTTGATCATGACGTGGAAATATAAGTTAATTTATTACCGTGATTTCTTAACTACTGCTTCTCTTGTTGGCTCCATTGCTTTCATGATTACATTCGTTGTATTTTGATTATGGTTGTTCCATCTATTTTATTTGAATGAAGAGGTAAGAAGTCAATGATAAAGATGTACATATACAACAGAAAATGCTCGGGCTCGGGCTCGGGCTTGGGCTTTGAATCTAGAAATTAGGCCTAAAATGCTAAATTGAGTGTTGTCAAGTGAGCCTCACTTCTCATCTTTCCATTCAACCTCTGGGCCATGCCCTTGGAAGCTTAAATTATTATTAGTATCTTTGTTAATTTTATTTTTTTTTTCTTTTGAAAAAAATTATTGTATTTTTCCTCTTGGTAAAAAATTCGTCCATGTTTAATTAAATATGAGTTAATATTTTTCATCTTTCACGTAATAAAAGGGTGTTAAGGATTAATAATAGAGATTCTTACATTCTTTACATAAAGTCGTTGTTTGTCAGCACGCTTACGATATATCAAGCCTTTTTTTCAAGAAATCCGTATTATTTATAACAGTACTTTTTTGCTTACAAGCGCAGATAGAGACAAAGGAAGGACGATGAGACGATTCTAAGAAATTTGAATCTTCTCAAACATCGGAGACATCACAGCCTCATTTTTGCTGTTCATCTCTGCATGTGTGTCAGATAATCCGTTTCCGTTGGCCAATTAATTGATTGAATTTCTGTTTACAAGTAAGTTAGATGGAGCTGCAGAACACAGTGAAAGAAGCCCTAAATGCACTGTACCATCACCCAGACGATGCGGTTCGTATGCAGGCCGATCGATGGCTTCAAGATTTTCAGCGAACAATCGATGCTTGGCAGGTTCCAAGATTTATTAATTTTTCTATATTTTTAGTAGTTTATCCTGTAATGAGGGTTTTTATTGGAATTTTTCCAGATTGTTTTGACTATGAGCTTACTGTTGTCTAGTTGCCGATGGGAATTTTTTATTTAGTTAATTTTGAATATGGGGTTTTAGTTGGAGATTAAAAACAGTCTTGGGAGGGGGCGTAGATCAAGTTAATGCTATTTTACTGTTTTAATTTGATGATTTCTTGCAATCAGTAAGATCCTTCTATTGCATTTTCATTCATTTTCTTGCTAGCATGGGATGTGAATATAGATTGTTAGTTGATTATGATACATGAATCGGAATGAGCGGATCCAACTATTATTAAGCTAGTTTGTCCTCTATTGTGCCAGATGGCGTTTGGATTTGAAATTATTTGTCGGTATTTGAGTTAATTGGGAACACGCTATTCCGTCGTATCAAACAAAGACCAAAAAATTCGCAATTAGGTTATTCGTTTTGTCGGAATGAGTTCAAACTTGCTGAGGTAAATGTGGAGTGCTTTCTGTCCTCACCAATTGCAGTTCGGCATTTGTCTCAAGCTACGGAGTTCATCAATGCAATTTTGTTTCATCATATTGTTTTACCAAACTTCTAAGAGTCCTGCTAATTACATTTTCATTGTGGTTAGGTGGCAGATAATTTGCTTCATGACGCCACTAGTAATCTAGAAACTCTAATATTCTGCTCGCAAACTCTCAGGATCAAGGTAATTATTTTTGCCTCTCTTTTTCTTTTGTCTTGTTGAATCTAATATCGCTCTTTTTTTAATCCAATCCAAAACCTATACCATTGGTTGTTCTCCCTTTGATATACTAGTTCTTGAAACTTGCCTCAGTTGCTACTATCTGATGTAACCAGGTTCAGCGTGATTTTGAGGAACTTCCTTCCGAAGCCTTTCGCTCGTTGAGGGTTTCTTTAACTGTAAGGAATTAGTTGTATTATAACTTGTTGTTAGGTTTCATGTTTGGTGTGATGGTTTTGTGTAGTAAAGTGCTGAGATATTCATGTCCATTCTCTGATGTGTACATCTGTTTCTTTTAATTTGATCGTTTTGGGATTAATCTATATGCAGACTTTGCTGAAATCATTTCACGAGGGGCCTCCTAAGGTCAGAACACAGGTACAAAATGAACATCCTATTCTGTCTCCATTATATTGCTAAGTTGACTTATAAATATCCTAGCTCCAGTTTGCTATTATGCTAAATGTCACAATTATAGATTAGCCTTGCAGTGGCTGCATTGGCTGTTCATGTACCGGTGGAAGAGTGGGGAGATGGTGGTGTGATAAACTGGATAAAAAATGAGATGAATTCGCATCCTGAATACCTCAGGAGTTTTCTGGAACTTCTCAATGTGTTGCCTGAGGTATATAAGTAGCTAACTAGCTATAGCGTTTTTGCTTGTTCTCTATTTAAGCTTTGATTCCCTTCCCTATGTTACTTCATTATTTGTTTGTAATAATTCGTTTGTAACAAGAATATCTCACGCTTCAGGAAGTATATAACTACAAAATAGCTGTTCGTCCTGATAGACGCCGTAATTTTGAAAATGAACTCTCATCTGGGGTGGAAATTGCTCTAAATCTCTTAACAGCTTGTTCAGACTTTATTCAACTGACAGAGCAGGTACGTGAAGCATGCAAGTTAGTGATATGTCATAATATATGCATAATATTTGGTCGATGTAAATCAATGGGCCTGTAAAATATGAACCACTTACATTGATCAACCAGTTGTAAGAGAAGTAAATCAGAACGTAGTAGGTCTTTAAGATGGCTGAGTTTGTAATATCTTCTCTATGATATGCTACCCCTGTCTTTATCACATGGACTAGCTTTTGACACCATATCCAAGTTTTCTTTCTAATTTCGTACAACTTGGCAGGTACTTGAGGGCTTTGCTTCTTGGTTACGGTTAAGACACGGGTACTTATTCTTGTACCTACCAATCTGTCATAAGAACTCGAGTTATTTAATCATAATGATTATATACTTAACATGGCTGAAGTTTAAATTGTATTCTACTATGAGTGAAACTGTTTTTTTGCTGTAACCTTCTTGCTTTTGACATTAGTTAGTTACATGCATTTAGGTCCTGATTTCTGAGTTTACCTGTATCATTTTCTGCCTCCTTATTTTTGCCACACTCTCCTAAAATAGCTACGTGGACTTACTCGTGGTTTTGTTTCAGGATCCCTGCTTCAGCCCTTTCGTCGCATCCATTAGTGCTAACAGCTCTCTCGAGCTTGAATGATGAGTTTATTCCTGAGGCTTCCGTGAACGGTACATCATAAGCGAAATGAGAAAGAAACTTCTCTCGACATCTATTTGTTTATGTGTGCTTTTGTTATTATCCCTTCCTGCAGCTGATATCAAGCTTCCGTTGTTCTACAGTTATTTGTGAACTGATACACTACTCAGCGGTAAAAAATATCAATGACGCTGCCTCGAAGATGCCATTAATTCAAGCAATCGTCCCTCGGGTTATCAGTCTCAAACCACACCTTAGAGATCCTTCAAAGGTAAAATTTTGTTTCTCCATATGCTTATGTTCTCCTCATTAGACTTGTTTACATATATGCATGTTCGCTAAAATTGACCTAGCTTTTTACCTGGGAATAACTAATTATGAATTCTAATGGTTGGAATTTCGGTGATACATAGTGACCATGTACCTCTAGATTTTACAATTAATTTTTATGGGATATTTTTTCTTTTGTATTTTCAGGATGAGGAGGATGTGAAGGCCATTGCTCGCTTACTTTCTGATATGGGGGACGCGTACGTTCAGTTGATTGCAACTGGTATATAGCTTATAGATGGGGAAATTGTTCTTTATGATAACCTAAGGATCCAATTCTAAGTATACTGCAAAAAGTTTCATTAAAGTGGTAATGCCATCTGTCCTTAGGTTCTGATGAATCCATGTTGATTGTGCAAGCATTGATTGAAGTTGCGTCACATTCGGAATATGATATTGCCTCAATGACCTTTAATTTCTGGCATAATCTTCAAGTTTTATTAACCGAGAGGTATGATCGTTACTGATTTTTATGGATTTTGAGGTTTTGGTTGAATCAACATTTTACGTTTGGCTATTCACCAGGGATTCCTACGTAGCTTATGGAGGCAAAGCATCTATGGAATCTGAGAGAGGCCGTCGTTTGCAGATATTCCGATCATCATTTGAGTCGCTCACTTCATTGGTAGCTTTTTGCTCTCTTTGGATTTTGCTGGATACGTGTTTACATTATCTGCATTTTTGCTAGTACACTAATATTTCAACATCTGGAACTTTCTACAAACAAAAAATTCATTCTGTTTAAGTTCACAGCTCAACATATAAACCAAGGGCGTTTTCTCAAATTGCAGGATTATCTGTACTGCGTTTTAATTCTACCTAGTTTAAGTGTAACTTTTTGTTTCACAGAACCAAATGTCTAATTTACTGATTTTCATATGCTTTAGTTAATTTTGCTCCAACTTTACGATATCCCACACTATTTTTCTCGCAGGTTAGTGCCAAAGTAGAATATCCCCAGGATTATTCTGAACTTTCAAGAGAAGACAAGAAGGACTTTAAGCAGACACGATATGGTACGTTTTGCTGTCTGCAGCATGTTAAAAACATCTTGGTGCTGGTATGTGTTGTCTTTATGCAAAATGTATGCTAGATCAGATCAATATGTCTATTAGCTGTCGAACCGCAAGTAATAAATCAATCTTGTTGCTGTTTCTTTTTCATTTTTCTCCATGTTTCCTTATCTTTTGAGAATGCATTTTTTTTAGCAAAAAAAAAAATTATTGGAGATTATTGTGTAGATGATGTGTTTTATTTTCTATCCGTTATTCTCATTACTGCATTCGTATTTTGTTGTTGGCAGCTGTGGCTGATGTCCTTATCGACGCTGCTCTAATTTTAGGTGGCGATGCCACCCTTAAGATTCTTTACATGAAGCTTGTTGAGGTTTGTGTTCTATCTTTTGCGCATTTCCACTTTCCATCAGTTTAATGACTGGTTCAACTATTGGCTTGCTTGCTTGTTTCTGCATATAAATCAATCTCTTGATTGCTGTTGACTTGTTAAAGATTCATTTAATACTTGTCAACTTAAGTAATTTTGTACAAAGTTTACATCTGGGATATAATTGCATTTTTAATTATTTGATGCTAATGATTCTCATTTCTCTTTAATATAGGAAATGTTTTTTATGTTCAATACTTTATCCGTACCGAATCTCCTTGCATTATTGTGTTTTTAGATTTCTTCTTAGACTATCTAAGCTGTTGTTCTTGAACCGGTTTTGGCTTTTCGTCACAATAAAATTATATATTAAAGATGTGTTTACATTGCTCCCGGGATCCTGTTTGCTTTTAGCAAGCCGATTATGGTCTGATATTTTCGTTGGGCATTAATGATAGGCTGTTAATTATTCTGGAAACGATCAACATGCTGATTGGCGCAGAGCAGAAGCTGCTTTATACTGCATTAGAGCAATATCAGATTATGTGTCTGTAACTGAGGGAGAACTGATGCCCCAGGTTGGATGAATGCTATCAAGTTACATTTTTTCTTTGGTCTGCTACCTCAGTTTTTTGCTGATTCTAGTTATTCAGTGTTCACCGAAGTGATAGTATCTTGAATTAAAATGAACTGATTTCTCGGTTATCTTGCTCAAATGAAATAACAAGATTGAAATTACCTTGCACATGTTTATTATGACCAGATCATGGCCTTGCTTCCAAAACTCCCTCATCAACCTCAACTGCTGCAAACTGGTAAATTTTGCTCTCCAAAGGTGTATAGAATACCATTCAATTTCATTCGCATTTGTTTTCTTATGTTCTATTCCGTTCTCTTTCAGTGTGCTTAATCATTGGGGCTTATTCAAAATGGCTTGATGCTGCACCAAGTGGACCTTCATTTCTTCCGCCACTCATAGATATTCTTGTTAGTGGCATGAGTATCTCTGAGGACACTGCAGTTGCGGCTGCTTTGGCATTTCGTCATATATGTGATGGTGATTACATTTCTTCCCTCAGCTCTTTGTGTATATTGTTATATCTTGATCCCACTTTGATGTCTGCTTATACGATTCTTGATTCTGGTTCATGTTCATTACTCTTTTTACTGAATTACTTGCATCTTGAAGTTCACCCCTAAAAATGTGCCGGTTCTTATGGTGCTTCAGATTATGATTTATGAGGATGTGTTTGTGTAGATTGCAAGAAAAAGCTTCATGGGTCTTTAGATGGTCTCTTTCAAATATACCAAAGGGCATTAATTGGAGATGGTCCGTTCAAAGTTTCTGCTGAAGACTCACTACATCTGGTTGAAGCTTTAAGGTACTGTTGTTGAATCTCAGAATGCTAGTGACCAGCTTGAGGTTGATGTTACATCAATTGTTGAACGGCCTTTCTCCGCAGCATGATTGTTACAGAAATTCCTTCAGAACATGCCGAGAAAGCCCTTGCGGCTTTATGCTTTCCTGTTATCGGTCCTTTGGAGGTTCGTATTAGCTCACACTGATTTAGATATGCAATCTTTCAATTAGTTTATATATGCAATTAGTTGTATTTATATCCATCGGGTATTATCTTTTGTGCATTATTGACTCTTAAGTCTAACCTCCGTATGTGCTGGAGCTTATTCAATCTTAAATATCCACCTTTGCCTTTTCATTATTTCTAAAGTATTTCTTCAATAAATCTCTGACATGATGTTAAGGTGCAATTAGCTATTTGCTTCCTTCTGCCAACAGGATATCTTTAGTCAAGGTCCGTTAGTGTTTGCGCAAAAGCCAGCTCGGGAGCTAACTGTTCACATAGACCGATTGTCATGTATTTTTAGGTAGCTATACTGTATCTGCATATTTTTATCCGTCTTTTATATGACTAACTGCCGTCTCTTGCTAAAAAAATGTAGACACGTTCAGCATCCAAAAGCTGTTGCTGATAATGTTCAACGAGTTTGGCCGTTGTTCAAAGCAATCTTCGACATGTCAGTGCTGTCAGAATGCTCCATTGATACATGTTATTTATTGAATTAACTTTACTAGATGAGTTGTGCTCAAATGCTTGTTTTGCAGTCGTTCTTGGGATATGAGGACCATGGAATCTCTATGTCGAGCTTGCAAACATGCCGTAAGTTCTCATACCTATAAGGTTTAATATACCCTGGCACATATCCCGTGCTAACTTCTCGTGTGTCTTTGTATTATTATTGCAGGTGAG
The DNA here is from genome assembly GCA_027422505.1 of Craterostigma plantagineum. Classification (NCBI taxonomy): domain Eukaryota; kingdom Viridiplantae; phylum Streptophyta; class Magnoliopsida; order Lamiales; family Linderniaceae; genus Craterostigma; species Craterostigma plantagineum. Next base: position 279,031 of record JAPQWV010000218.1, on the reverse strand, counting down.
AACTTCTAAGACGCTTATGGGTGTTACAATTGGTGTAATGCTAGAGGAGATACAAGCATTGTACAGACAACATCAGCAGCCATGTTTTCTTTATCTATCTAGTGAAGTTATCAAGGTTCCTCTTCTTACAGTAACTAATGCGGCAATGGCTTACTCCATTACTAATTTTCTGATATTGGTAATTTTCATTTCCTTGTAGATATTCGGATCCGATCCTTCTTGTTCAGATTATTTGAAAATATTGATCGAGTCACTCTTCAGTCATACGGCTTTCGTGCTCACCAAGTTTCAGGTTTCGGCTCTTTTTTCAGCACCTTTTCGACGGGTTATTGACCTCTTGAAAACCATACGTGACAATTTTATCATCTTTTTTGGTTTAAGGACTTCACTGCCCGCCCGGACTTGGTAGATGATTGTTTCTTATTGGCATCAAGGTGTATACGCTACTGCCCTCAGTTGTTCTTCCCATCTCCCGTTTTTCCTTCTTTGGTGGATCGTGCTTTACTCGGCATCACAGTACAGCACAGGTACTCTCTCTCTCTCTCTCTCTCTCTCTCTCTCTCTCTCTCTCTCTCTCTCATGAGCAGCTTGACCTGAGAAAATGATTGATGTTACTAAAAAATGTTAATTGCAGGGAAGCCTCGAATTCAATATTGACGTTTCTATCTGATGTTTTTGACCTGGCAAAGTCCGACCTTGGCAAACCTTACTTGCCTATCCGTGAAAGCGTGATCGATCTTTCCCTTGTTCGTCTATACCAAGAGGCCAAGTCATGGCAAGACTCCTCATAGCTGCTCTTACAGGGGCACTCCCAAGCTCAAGATTCGAAACCGTAAAATCTCAATCCCCTTACTATGTGTGTAGTTTTAAGGTAAAGTCTCAAATTCTGTTTTCCTTGCTATTATAGGTAGCATATACGCTTGTAGCTCTTACACGAGCGTATGGGCCGAAAGCCATAGAGTGGGCTAAGGACAGCGTGTCCCTAATCCCACCAAACGCAGTTACAGAATCAGAAAGGTCGAGGTTTCTACAAGCCTTGTCCGATGCAGCTTCTGGGGCTACGGCGATCAACGGTTTGATGATTCCTATCGATGAGTTTGCTGAGGTTTGCCGACGTAATAGATCAGTTCAGGAAATTGTTCAAGGTGCTTTGATGTCACATGAGCTCAACATGGTGGTTTCTGTACAGTAGACAAAGAAAAGAGTTTTCCTTTTTTTTTGTTGTAAAAGGGAAGGGCTAAATATTTCTAGCTCTTGTCTTCGGCTGAGCTGGGATTTTTTCCTCTTTTTTTTTTTTTGTTTGTATTTTAAATATGTTTTTACCATCCCATCTTTTTTATTGATTTTCTATGGTTGTGCTGATTTGTTGTGCTTTACTTGAGGAGGGGAACTTACAAAAATATATATTTTTAGTTTTTTACATTTTACTTTTTTGCAACAGAGAAAGACGAATTGGTTATATATACTAATAGTTTTAGCACTTTCTATGTATATGCAAAAATATAAATTAATTAGTAATGGCCGGTTTTAATAAATTATATACTAAATAGATAATGTGATTATTATGAGTTTTAAAGCTACGTAGTTTAGTAAGTTTTCTTAATAATTAATATAGTACAAATAGATTGAGGTGATTATTATGATTTACTAGTTTTTTTTTTTTTAATAGTAATTAAAGTACAAAAAAATTTGATTGTTCAATTTTGACCGATCAATTTAGAGTTCTATTTGTTTCTCACTTTTTTGGTATCCCTCGATCGACTGCCATGGGTCGTTGATTGTTGTCTTACTATCTAGACATGAAATGGTTCTTTGGTACGATTCGTTTTATTTTACTTCAATTTTCCTTCAAAAGACAGTCGTTTGAGGTTGTCTTATATTATTATGACAAGAATGAAGCCTCGTGTGTATCTTTTCCTCTCTCTCCTTTGCATCAATATCCCCATGCATGAGAATCTACGCAAGATTCTTGATCAACTACTTCGATATCCAATACGGATGGATGATACAAACCGTTTAAATATCACTTTGTAAGTATAGTAACATAACAAAAAATAGAAAGAGCTTTTTTTTTCATGCCAAAAAAAGAAGTGTGTGGGTGAAGATGTCTACTACGCCAACAACTAAGATTGAGAAACATCGTAGAGTATCGATCTCTATTTAACAAGTGATCTGAGTACGAAGGGATAAAATAATATCATAGATTCCTGTAAGAAATATATTACAATTTCAGCAGGTATTATGATACTATTTCTTGTATAATTAATAAATGAAGGTAAAAGAAAAGAATCCAAAATCGTCACAACCATATGTAACGGTTGGTCTACATTTTAGGCGATAGTTTTGAATATCCTAAATTAAGGTAAATCTGTCACAGATCACGTTGAGGATTTGCGCTGAGGGCGAAAAATAACACTGAAATTGGGGAACCAAAAGAAAATAAAGAAAACCTATAAATAGACTTGCGTTGTCCTCATCCATATTCCAAACGCACATCGCTCGATCGCTCTCCGTCTCGCTCTGTCTATCGATTCAAAATATTTTGGGTTTTTGTAATTATTTGGAGCTGAATATCCACCAGTCATGGCTTCTGATTCGATCCCCAACGCCTCAATCGCTATGGCGTCATCGCCTAACCATACAGATTTCTCTAAGAAAAAGAAGGTATTAGGGTGAATTTCCTCTCTTTTTTCTTAAAAAAAAACTTGTATTATACGTTTTTCTGACTCCAATTCCATTGGTTTTGTTGGGAATTGAAGGCGCTGTTTCATGATTTTGTAATGGTTTCTTTTGATTATCTTATCTGCAATAAATTAATTTTCCTTCAGGCCAATCGCTCGGCTAAGCTCAAGCAGTGCAAGCTCGATGCCCGCCGTGAGCAGTGGCTTTCTCAAGGTGGGTTTCTTACTTCCAATTCCATTAAGATCTTCAATTCCTGCCAATACTAGATTTGATGCGTTGATTTTGAATCTTTTGATTCGTTAGATCTGATTAGTGACAAAGGTGTGTGTGTGTGTTACCTAATGCATGCGCCTTCATCATGGGTAGAATTCTCTTCTAACAGAAAATTTTCGGTGGTTCTTGCTAATGATTCCAGTTAAAATCAAAGAGGAAGCTGACAGCCGAGGTCAATCATTGAATAAACAAAATCAGATAATTGTCCGGCCAATAGCTACAAGCGCTCAACTTGAAGATGATGATGATGATGATGATGATGATGATTACTATGGCAATGGAATGACTACACATCACTATGCTGCTTTTCTAACCTCACCGCCCACGAGCCCCGTAAGTCACTCGTCGAGCAGCATATTGGGGAGCAATACCAATTTCACCTCAAGCAGTAGTAGCATTAGCAGTAGCAGCAATGACTGCCTTTCGAGCCACGTGAGCGAGGAAGATGAAGAAGGAGATGGATGCTTAGATGACTGGGAAGCCATAGCTGATGCTTTGGCTGTCTCCGATAGAAAGCAGCACAATCCCACGGTAGAAACATATGAAAAGGATCATCACATTGCGAACAAGCAGTTTTCTGGCGTTGGCATATCGAACGTAGAGCAAGGCAGTAAAGTTAGTCGTAATAGGCGAGGAGCTCGTCGCCCGCGGGAGTGTACTAAGAATATTGGGCAGATCCCATTGTACTGTCCTATATGCGTTGAGGACTTTGACTGTACAGATTTGAGCTTTCTTCCTTGTTCTTGCGGGTTTAGGCTTTGCCTTTTCTGCCATAAAAGGATCGTCGAGGGTGATGGTCGTTGTCCGAGTTGCAGGAAACTGTATGAGCAGCATGATCATCCTTTAGGGAGAGAAATGTGTCTTCAATAACTTGCTTCTATTGCATCATCTTTCTTTTTTGTTATTATTATTCTCTCCTACCTAATTGTGTTTTACTTATAGCTGTCCCCATTAACAGACAATATTGGGTATTCTTTTTGCCGTCCTTTTGGTTTCGGTTTAAATAAGAGATTACATATTAGTTGATTTAATTGTAAGCATATCGTGTCGAGTATAATGTATTTAACAAATGTGATTATAATTAGGGCTGGGGAAATATATGGAAATACTTATATACCGTCCTTATAGTATTGAAACGTACCGGAAATATCGAAAATTTTGGTATATCAAAGTTTTTGGTAAGGTATGATACCGTACCGAAATTTTCGGTAAGGTAATGGTATGAAAATTTTAAAAATTAGGTATACCGATCATACCGAAATACTAGAATTTTTAATATTATATATATATACACACCTACATATATTATATTATTTCAAAAAAATATAAAATTGATAAAATATTATAAGGATCTTCATAAATTTAATTAGCACATAAATTATTAACTATACTCAACTTTTTAAGATTATTGAGGCCCACCATATTTTACTTACATTAAAAAAACAAAAGGAAATACAAAATACATGTTTGTTTCTCTTCAGTAATTTTTTAAATAGCCTTTCGTTTTAATTAATCTATATATAAAGTTATATTTTGTGGTTATGTAAAGTTCTTTGTCTTACTAAGGAGACTGATTAAAATATGTAAATTATTTAAGGTTATTTTATTAATTAAAAATATTTTTATTTTGAAAATTTTGGTATTAATAATCCACCTTATTGGGGCCTAAGAAATTTGAATTGACTAAAAATTAGAAAACAAGGAATTAACGAGTTACGAGACACGGATGGTAAAAAACCCTCCGTGTGGATGGTATAGAAGGTATGTTACCGATACCATACCGAAATTTCGTATGATACCGTATCGAAATTTAAGGTATACTGAAATTTTTGGTATGGTATTGGTATGCTTTTTTCAATACCGAAATTTCGATATGGTATACGGTATCACATTTTTGGTACGGTATACCGTACCGAACCACCCCTAATTATAATGCTCTATCATGCATGCAATGGGCCCACTGTAGTGGTCCGTGGCCCAACGTAGAAATGCTTGGCCCAATTATGTAGGCCCATTTATATCGGCCCATTTATATCGGTCTAATTGTATCAGGCCCAATAATAAAATTTTTGTATCACCGAGCGAAATGTGAAGTTACCTTTGACGCTTTCATCTGATATCATCATCTCGATCGAGGGGGAAGGGAAATTCAGAGAAGGGGAAAAGAAAGTATGGCCTTTTTACTCAACAAGACTATCGTGCCTGCGCTTCGACTTCACTCCCAGCAGGTACACGCAAAGTGGCTTTTATGTACGGATCCGTAGATTCTTGTTTATCGTTTTTTGGGTTTTATTGCAATAGAAACCTGAAAAAAGTAATAAGGATGGTGTTTTGTCTGAATCGCAGAAATCTGGTGGGGGTTTGTCTCAGTCAGCTCGTGGTTTTCATGTTGAGCCTGGTGCTCGGGAGAAAGCGGTGGGTGTTCTTTTTTCGTTTTATTTTTTTCGAATTCGAGCTGGCAGTCATGACTGAGCAATCGATTTATAGAAATTTTCCTGAATGTCGTGAATGAATGTATTCCTTAAAACGATTAGACAAATTGTGATTTGTGATCTGTGTATGCTTGATCGTAGTGAAATTGGTGGGGGAACAAGCAAGATAGTGAAGAAAAACATTATCTTCACATATCTGTTGACCATACATAGTTTTGTTCATACATTCTATTTCCTGATGCTTCGCATCAAATTGGTAATTGTTGTTTATTTTGCTTGAGATAGTTATGGATTCAAGATTTCCTACTTGCTCTTTTTTTTTGGTGGACTTCCTTTTGTTATTAACATATATCAATCCATTGTCACCACTAGATAGCTTGTTCTAGACGTCCAAACTCAGAAAATGGTGCCTTTTATCTAAGGAAGTTTTCATTGTATTGCAGCTCTTGGCTGAGGATCCATCTCTAAGACGCTTTAAACCGTACAATCAGAGTCTGAGGCGACTCAAGAAGATAGGAGATGTACTTACAATCATAGTTGTGGCAGGTTTATATTTATACTTTCAGAACATGTTCATTCCCAGGTTCTTATTCTTTGCCGCTCTTTGCTTCGATATGTGATGCTTCGCATGCTTATGATTATGAATTAAGAACTTGAATCTACTTCCAATTATTTTCAAGATTCACAAGAATTAACAGCTTCTAATCATCATAAAGCTATATGTGTTTGATTTGTAGTCGGCCTGGTATATATTAGAGTAAAATCGCTCATTCCGAGTAGAACTATTACCTCTTATAGGCCTTGCAGATCGATAACACTATAATCAGGGGAATAATGTAAAAGAAAATAATCATACTTGTTTGTATTGCATATTTCAGGATGCTGCTACGAGATCTATGTCAAAGCAACCATGAGAGAAGAGGCACGCAAACATTCAAACTAAGAACGAACTTCCTGGCTTTTTAATCATTCATCGTATTAAGCCTGTAATAAATTCTCATTGTTTGCCTTGGGATACTTTGTTTTTCTCCTAAATGGTTGCAAGATTTGTGAAATTTCTAGGCCAATGATAGTATCAGCATAACCAAACACTATGTTTTTCACTATAATCTTCATCTGCTTCATCAATGCAGAGGAAACAGAAACCTTTTCTACTGCAATTAAGAAAACAAGAAATTTTAAGTCCCAACTACAGGAGATGAGTTTCAAAGGGAAGAAGGTTTCTTCTCTACACGGATGGGAAATGCTTGTTGAGATTGAAGGGAAGAGAATAGAACTCCTCACTCCTCGTGTCAGTCTTGAAAGAACGAAACTTTGCCCACCATAGTTTGCCTCTGTCTTTCTTTATTTGACTGTCCTTTTTGTGCATAGTATTGTCCAAGAAATACGCAACAACGCCGGCGACAAATGCCTCAGACGAGAATGGAACGTTCACTATATCGTTGAACTGAACAGTAAACAGATAGATGGTCGTCGAATCACTATCGAAAAAAGGCAAAGAACAAGAGAAAAAAAAAAGAAAAGATTCCTTTCGTACCCATCTGCCCGAGGTATGAACGGGGCCAAATCCTTGTATGGCGGTGTATTCGTTGAAGTATTGTGGGATGGAGAATCCCAGGAAGATGGAGAAACCTAGTATGAACTTTGTCCTGAAGCTGTTGAGATTGCAGAACTGAAGGAAGCTCAGCCCAGCAGATCCTATTTGGGTAGACATATTCGTATGATGTTATCGAAATGAAACTGCTTTAGTGTTATGTTTAATCACTGTAAGATGAGATTGAAATCTTGCTGGCATTACCAACGTAAGCAAAGAAGAGGCAGTACAAAGCAGCTACGATAGGAGCAGGAATTGAGGCGAAGACAGCTCCAAATTTACCTGTGAAAGACAGTTTTCTAATATGAAAGAGAACATAGCACGATAACATGCGTACTTTTTTGCTCCCGAGTGAAGAAAATCAAGATTGATGGTAATACGTTACCGAGGATTGAAAAGAAAATCATGAAACCAGCTGAGATTTGTACAACTCTTCGGCTTCCCACACGAGTCAGAGCTAGTAGACCAGCGTTCTCACTAGAATGTATGAGTAACATGGATTATGTTTGCTATGTGGGAATAACTAATCTTTCAAGAAAAAGAATAAAAATTTTCAATAGTTACATGGACACTGATGATCCATTTCCTGTCCCGAATATCCCAGACAGCAATATTGCAATGCCCTGGACAAGAACAACAAGGCCAAATGAACAAAGCCCACAATTTTTCAATTTCACAACTATTGTCAAGAATCAATCCATTGAAAGAAACCAATGAAAGCATGGTTTTATCACGATGCAGATATATTACCTGCCAACCAATACCGCGACTTAGAATAGATGGAGGCATTGGGGTGGCGCTCGCATAACGGGAGACAGCTATAAATCCACCAGTTGACTGCATTTATGTGCAAAGGAGTTGTCATTTTTTATTTCCTGCAAAATTTTATAGAAAGAATGGCAATGAAGTTGGAAATCAGTATTAAATGATAAACAAACCTCTACAAGAGCAACAAACGCAGCCATCATCATCGCAAATGCTTCGCCAGCATCAAACGAAGGTGCTCCCCATTGAAAAGGGTATGGAACTCTTATCCTGCGAATTTCCACGTCAGAAAAATAATGAGTTACGATGTTATCCCGCTTCGTAAATAAAACCTAAGAAAAGAAAATTAAATAGATAATCGAAAGTAGATTCTTGGATTGCAGAAGATTACCATGGAGCACCACTGATAAGCCCAGCACGGTCGGTTCTGCAGCTCGCTTGTGTCTTCGGTGGCTTACCATTGTAAGCACCTCCAACAGTTAGGAGATAGGCGTAAATCCAAATGATCGCTACTGAGAAGATAACTGCAAATCGGTCAAAGATGTTCTTTCCGCGCTTTATCAGATGCGCCAAATACTGCAATAGAAAAATTATTTCGATAAAGTATGATTTGAGAGTAATGCCAAATTGTGTAACAAAATGTATCCTCTTTTTAGTTAGGTGTTATTACCTGAGAAAACAGCACCAAAAGTATGAGTTCGGGCAATCCAACTTCAACACATTTGGCAACCTATCAACCAAGAAGGAAAGATCATAATTTGCTCTTCAGCGAGCTTAAAGCTGCTATAAAATTGATAAAAAAAAAAAAAAAAAGAAAGATTCTATAAAAAAGAACAGAAGAGGAGAAAATATTTTGACCTAAAGACTACATACCCCAGGAAAACCAAACTCGTAGAGCCCAAAACCAGCAAGAGCAACCAAAGGAACAGCTGAGAGTGGGCTCAGAAACCTGTAAATGTTACATTACTAAACAGATAAGCTAAGTACTATTACATTAGTACAGTAACGAACGAATTTTGGGTGGCTAAGAATGACCTTGCAACGTTACGCCACAGACCACTGAAACCTAAAACTATTTGGACAGTTGAAGCAATGATAAGTGCACCCTGAGTTGCTCGCATTATCTTCTTGAACTTCTGCATAGATGCATCAATGGGAGAAAGGAGAAAAAAAAAAAAACTAACGTGAAGACGTGAGAATCTTTTCATCACATGTTACAAATCATTACGGAGTTGTGTTTATTACATAATTAATAAAAAAAATAACGGGACTACTAACTACTAACAGATATATGATAAGGGTCGTTATGGAATTGTGTGTTTATCACCAAATAATATAAGATTATGGTGTTATCAACTACTAACCGATATAGGATCAGGGTCACTCCATCTTCCCGAAAGGAGTATCGAAATGGTCGGCGCGACGAAAGTGTACGAACCACCAATAACAGCAGGCAATCTCGTCCCAAACGACGTTTGTAACAGCGTATTCAGACCAGCAACAAACAGCAATGTTTGAACGACTTTTGCTTTCTCCTCCTTCAAGAAAATGAGCATTTAATTTGTGTTGTGTAAGCTTCTAGCGTGGCAAATATTGAATGGAGCCAGAGAACATGGGAAGCAATGAACTGAAACGAAAAGGTAATTTAGAATATAAAATGACTCACGTTTCCTCCTCCCATTTGAGGAACCAAAACAGTTGGTATGATAACGGTTGTGCCCAGCATTACTAGATAATGTTGGAAACCAAGTAGCATTGCTTCGGCTACAATATAAGAACATCTTATGCATGAGAAAAGCTTTTCGATCAATAACATTTGTCTGCTATTACTCTCAGCACTAACATAAACCACCGTGACAGATGAAGGATACCAAGAATAAATAGCATGATATCAGGACACTCTATGACTTATATGAATGACGTATGTCCCATGAGGCGAAACAAACACTTGGAAAAGCAGGAATCGTAGATATATTTCACAAGAATAAGAATGTATAGATACCAGTCAACCTTAGCATAATAATAAAAAAAAGAAATTGGGATCAAAAGATTGAATAATAAGTTGGCTCGGAATATACTCCCAGGCTTTTCGGTTGAAATATCCCATAAAACAGCTAACATAAATGAATTTTCAGCAAAAGAAGACATTGGAGGAATCTGGAATCCTCAGCAACTCAAAAGAATATACAGCAAGGCACAAACCCTAGAAAATTGGCAAAAAAGAATATACTCACACACACACACACAATCCATCATAAATAAAACTGATAACGAAATTTTCAAACACTATCCTAAGCAAAACCAAAGAAGAGTTCTTTGAGTAACATCCGGGAAAAAGCTTTACACGATATTATGCTACCAAACTACTACACAAACAGCATTAGAGTTGTCAGATACTAACGCCATGGAGGTGGACTTGTGATGCAATAAGAAACATTTGGAAGCTGATCTTTAGGTGGGTGTGGCGCTGGTTCATCTGCCTTTGCCGGTGCTCCGCCACCTGCCATACCTTGCTTATAGTTTTCTTCTTTAATTTCTGCCCAAAGTTAACAGATAATATTAACTTCCTGATAAATCTTGAAGTAGCCCAGATCAAGACTGTTTCTTGAACAATGAGGGGCATAAAAGATAAATGCACTTGCGAGATAGAAGAAATATTGCAGAACATAACTCTACGATTACCTTAGAAAGGTTCTATCAGATTCAAGAAAAAAGGAAGCTACATAAAAACACAGACACACACACAAACACACACAGAATAAGCACGAAGCGTAAAGAACACAGACCAAGAAACAGAAGAGGTGAGCAAGACGCACCAGAAAAATAGGTGTAAACAGTGTGTTAGGGAAGTGTCTTTATCGTCAGAAAACAGTTGATACTTCAAAAAGCCCTTGAAAAAGCAAGCTTACGAGGGTACCGAACGGAGAAGTGAAGAAACTTTCCGAAGGGAATTAATATTCATTCAAGTAAATAAAAAGGAAAAATCGACAAATCTAAGACCCCACCTCAAAGAAAAAACTTCCCAGCTCAGCTGATGGGGAAAAAGTTGAAATCGGCTGCAGCAGAGTCGAGGCAAAACGAAGGTTATCAAGAAAGTATACTTATTAAATAATAAATATAAAGAATATTTGGAAATTCTTGAACCTCCAGTCCTAGTGCAGGGCAGGTATAATCAATCCCAAGTACTTTAACTGTAGTTCTATTCTAATGCAAAGCTAAATCATTTACATAGGTTGTGAACCACGGGGATTTAAATTAAAACAAACATCTGCGGACTAATCTCCTTAAGCTTTAGGTATATATATATATATATATATATATATATATATATATAGAGGAATGATATGGTGTTCACCTTACCTTATGTGAGTACATTATATGAGCACCTGCTGATTTGACATCGATTCGTGTCAAATCAGCGTGCCACTTCAACATCAAATGAAACGTGACATTAATCAACACATCTTAGGCGTCATAGATCGACACATATGATGCTTATGTAGCATGTTCATGTCTTACGTGACATTTGTTGTGTGATCTTGATATACCCCACGTGAACATGCTACATGGATTGGTAGGTACACTATATATAACTCGAGTTCTTATATAAATGATTTAGCTTTGCATTAGAATAGAACTACTGTTAAAGTACAATAAATGTTTAATGTACAAGAATGTTTAAAGCAAACCTATATATATATATATATATCTTGCGTGGGAGATATATCTCTTCCATTAGCTGATCCATCTCCGCTTTAGCTAATTCAAGGACGTCATCAACATCGTCATCATCACACAACAAATGTTTAATGTACAAGAATGTTTAAAGCAAACCTCTATATATATATATATATATATATATATTGCGTGGGCAAATGTTTAATCTTTTAATAATTCTTTGGCCATCGATTGTGTTGTGTATCGCCGACACAAATGCTCAATCAGCACGATTTTGTATTAATTTTTTCTATATCTGAAATAAACAAACAATTACGCCAAAGATCCGTCGCCCTACGTCGCATTCTTAGTATACAGGGAAAAATGGCCAATTTTGTATTTTTCTTGCACGTTATTCTTCCTACAAAACTTAATACGTTCAGGTTTTGGGATCTCATGGATCAAAAGAATAAACAACAAAATCTCGTTTCAACACCAATAATAATAACAATAATAATAATAATAATAAAAAAGCAAGAGAATATAGGCAATTTTCTGAACTTCCTAGTAGATGGGTTCCACAATATTGAATCTCTTCAGAATGCACACCAACCCATTACAAGAGCCAACTTCCTCGGTGGGGAGGAACACTGATTTGCGTCGAAGATAAGAAGCTCCAAAGATTTGTCCTTTGACGATTCTGCGAGGTGGGCTTTGTGATGAAACTGTCGCGGCGGGACTTCTCGATGGATTTTCCTGGCGAACCCTTCTCAAATGTTTATCCTCCTCCATTGCAATTGCAACAAGGTTAGATTTCAAAGAGATCTCTTTTTCACACGTTATCACTATTTATAATATATAGGAAAACATATTCAAACTAAACTCTCAACTACTCGCACCATAGCAGCAGAGATTTTCAGGCACAACAAAATCATCCGATTCAGCAAAAAAGATAATTTCGGTTGTTTTATAAACAAGACAAGCAAACAGTGGCTCAAACGATTACAAAGCCAAACCAATACTGTCTTTAACTTTAACTAATCCCAAGAAGCAGTTCTTCGCCAGCAGGAGAAACTCGAGGAGAAGCATCCTCGGCGTGCCTTTAACTTCTTCTCCTTTTGCTTCTGCTGTGGCTTCATCACTACCCTTATGGAAGCATCGAACACTGCCTTAACGTTCTACATCCAATCAAAATCCGCCGAAAAAGTGTCAAAATCCTTGCTGGGCTGTTGTAATCAAGAAACGGAAAAAAAAAAAAAAAAAAAAAGATTCGATCTTTTACTTTTTTTACCTGCTGAGTTTTAGAGCTGCACTCGATGTAATAAGATGCTCCTATTTGCCTGCGAAGCTCCTCGCCCTGTTCCATCGAGTCACGCATTGGGTAAAAACAGACAGAGAAGAGAACATACGAAAGTGTAAGAAGAACTAGCAAGCAAAGACACACACACCTGTGCAGTGGTAACTGGGATTAAACCAGGGTGATCAGCTAAGTAGTGCTTATCCTCTCTAAGATCTGTCGAGATTTTATTACCAAAAAACGGTCGGAAACTGAGGAAATTCTCTTAGCAGGGCTAACAAGGTTGCAGCTTGCTTGCTTACCTAGCTTGGTGCCAACTAGCACGATTGGTTTTCCAGGAGCAAAGTGCTGAAGCTCAGGGATCCACTGTTAATTAAGATTACAAATCAATCATATTTAGGTTGGCTCTGTCTAGCTAATAGTAGATTAGATATTTCAATTGGGTTTTAATCAAAGATTCACCTTCTTGACTATGTTTTCGTAGCTCGCACGGCTAACCAGGGAAAAGGCTAGGACGAAAACATCAGCTCCTCTGTAGCTCAAAGGCCTCAATCTGTTGTAATCTTCTTGACCTGTTAGCGTATTGCGTTGTGTGTGAGAAATAATTGCATAAAAATGGGATTATCCACGAACTCCATGTTTTAGGGCAAGATTTCAAGTAACAAAAAGCTGAGAGTTGTCTTTTTTTAAGACAAATTACCTGCTGTATCCCAGAGGCCCAGGTTTACCGTCGTTCCTTCAGCAACCACGTTAGCACTGAAGTTATCGAACACTGTTGGTATGTAGTCCTAAATTTCCAAGAAAAAAACAAGACAAGTATTTTACAGAAGGTTCAAAAAATGGTCCAATATCATGAATATCCCAAGGCAAGATGAACCCAAATCACCAAGTTCAAGAAAGATACCCTCTTTCTGCACACTCACACACGTTCGGAGAAAGACACTAAAAAGGGACAAGTAAGCATTATAAAGCTGCAGATCAAGAACCCTATTACAGCTAATATATGGATGAAGGCAGAAATAACAATAACGAAAAATTATAACCTACAGTGGGAAACTTGTTGCTAGTGTAGCAAATGAGCATACAAGTCTTGCCCACAGCACCATCGCCGACAGTCACGCATTTGATGAATCTTGAAGCACTTGAAGACATCGTAGCATTAGCTTATTATTACACACTCAAGCGGCGAACTGCGGTGAAATTATAAATAGATAAATAATAACAAAAAAAAGCTGGAATCTTTGGCAAGAGATAATGCTAGTTGGTATTGTTGGGATAACAGGTCCGTTAGTTTTATAGGCATACTCTAGAGAGAGAGAGAGAGAGCTAAGCAAAGCAAATTATAGATCACATGATAGTTAAATAACACAGTTGCTCTTAATTGCGGAGTTGTTGAGAGAGATATCCTTTTATTCATGGGCTGTGGTTTGTAGCTATGATAGAGAAGCAAAACAAGCGAATCATTTTTATTGCGCGAACGTAGAATATAAATTATCATCTTCAATGCGTTTTTAATTGGCTTTTATGTTATAGCTTTTAGAGCAGAACAAAAAAATAATATTTCATGGTTCTGTTAAATACGAGCAAGTCTATTTCTAGGTCGTTAATTATGGGACAAAATACATAAAAGATGATATATGCATTAAATATGTGAGAGAGACCGCTTGCATTCAATGCAAGACGTGACCTTAAACACGACGATTTAATAAATAGCTTGTACTTTTTTTTATTTGTTTACTAATATTGTAAAATTGGTACACGTAGTCGTAGCAGTTCGATGTAATGTTACCTCATCGACGTAAGTCTATACCTAACCATAACCACGACATTTTATTTCCACGTACTCTTGTATAACTATCTCCATTCTTGTCAAGTATAACTTTGAGAATACATATATATATATTTTATTACCATATATATAGGAGTGAAAGATGAGTTTAATCTTTCATGACAGCATCCACATAACAACAGTCAAAATAGGAACTGATTAACTAACAAGAAAACACCGAATAGTGTCAATATATTTATATATATATATGTAAGAAACGTAGCTTCGGATGCTTATGGTCGCCGACAAAAACGGTGCATGTGGGGTTATAAAATATTTCAGAAAATAAATAATAAAAATACCATGATGTTGAATCACGGATGTAACAACATCCTCCAAAAAGATATATATCACTAAAACTAATCTTTCTGTAAGCATTTATTAAGGAAAAAATATAGAGTTTTAATTTATAGATATATCATTTAATCTAGTTTTATAAGTCGAGGAATTGGATCGATCATAGAAAAGTTGGGCCTATTTCCGTTACTTTTGGGCTAAAGGCCCATTTCATTTGTACTTTGGGCCTATTACAGAATGATGTCGTACTACGGATTCTTTCTTCTGGACGCTATACCCTTTCATAAACCTTTTGACTGTTGTTGCCTAGACTAGAGGCTTCCCAGCTCCGCCGCACGCCGCCACATCACCGCCGTCATCGTCCGTTTTCGTGCAATTCAACATTGATAGCTGTAAACGTAGAAGTTAATTGAAGGCAAAATGGCTCCGCTAGCTAGTCGGAAACGCAGACGCGGCGGTCGCTCCAAAACTACTCCAGGCGCCTCACCTTCACCGCCGCCTCAACCTGTAGAAATCACGCCGCCGTCACCCTCTCCCACTCCACCTCAGGACCAGCCCCAGCCTCAGGCCAACCATCGTCGTCGCGGCCGCCCTCGCAAGGACTCGCCGGAGCTGGATGCTCAAAACCCCATTCAGAAGACAGCGAACCACGTTCCCAACGGGTTTCCTTCGGTTTCGGATCTTGTAAATTCCGATAGTGTGGCGGTGACTGCCAAAGTTTTGCCAGCGATGGACTCGGTGGTGAAGGTGTTTTGCGTTCATACGGAGCCGAATTTCTCGCTGCCGTGGCAGAGGAAGAGGCAGTACAGTTCAAGCAGCAGTGGTTTCGTCATAAAGGGAAGGAGGGTTTTGACTAATGCTCATTCGGTTGAGCATTATACGCAGGTGAAGCTGAAGAAGAGAGGGTCAGATACCAAGTATGTTGCCACCGTGTTGGCAATTGGGACAGAATGTGATATTGGTGAGAATGCTGATCGTTTGTTTATTTAGTTACCTCGCACAGGGCAGATATCTAGTTTGAAGTTTGAATTTTTTGGTGCTGTTTCGCTGTTAGAGATGAAAGTATGCTGCCTTATTGGATATATTATATAGTATTTGCAATCTAATATCTTCTTATGGAACTTTAAGGTCGAGAGATATGTAAGGCCTAGAACTGTATTGATTTGACTGCAATTTTTGTTGAATTTCGCTTTAGGAGTTTGATTTTTTATCATATTTTCACTCGTCCTGCTTTAAGAGTTGGAAATTTCCAGCCTTTGTATGCAACATTGGTAAATCTGAAGTCTGCTCTAGTAAAATTAAGTTGTGCATCAGATCATCATCTTCTGTATTTTGTTGTATTAGAGTTGGATTTAACCAAAATAGTGTTGCAGCTATGCTAACAGTGGAGGACGATGAGTTCTGGGAGGGTGTATCTCCAGTTGAATTTGGTGGTTTACCTGCTCTCCAAGATGCTGTGACAGTTGTGGGCTACCCTATTGGGGGTGATACAATTTCTGTCACGAGTGGTGTTGTCTCACGAATAGAAATTCTGTCATATGTGCATGGATCTACTGAACTTCTTGGATTGCAGGTTTTTTGTCTATTTTGAATTAAGCTATGACCTTGTAGCTTTTGAATTTAAATGAATTGATACCGTTGATTACTCAAAATGCATTTGCAGATAGATGCTGCGATTAACTCTGGAAATTCTGGGGGACCTGCTTTCTGTGACAATGGAAATTGTGTTGGGATTGCTTTTCAGTCGCTCAAACATGAGGATGTGGAGAACATTGGTTATGTTATACCGACACCAGTTATAATGCACTTTATTCAAGATTATGAGAAGAATGGGGCATATACTGGTATTGAAACTATTGCCGGCTTCTAAAAGCTTCTCTTCTTGATCTTTTCACAAGATGTTCATTTCATATGGCAGGCTTTCCCGTTCTTGGAATTGAATGGCAGAAAATGGAAAATCCTGATTTAAGATTGTCTATGGGGATGAAATCTGATCAGAAGGGCGTGCGTATAAGAAGAATTAATCCAACATCTCCAGAGAGTAATTTTTTGAAGCCATCCGATATAATTCTGAGCTTTGATGGGGTTAAAATTGCCAATGATGGAACAGGTATGATATATATGAATAGATTGGTATTCCATGGGGAATTTCGTGTTTTCGCTTCAATCTGATTTTTCAATCAATATCTTCATCTTCGTATGGCTTCCTGGCCATTTCTTTCAGAGTCAAGTTCTTTACTACTTGTGTTATAGCGCGAAATAATGAGCCCCTGTTAATTCGTCCATTTAGTACCAATACAGTGGTGAACTACTTCAATCATATTGTTTCTTAGGATCTGAATAGTGCTGTCTCATTGTTAACTAGAGGCATGAGTTAGTTAAATGTAAATTGAGTAAGCAGCTGGCCATGAATCCTTCCTGCATGTTCACCTGATGGGTGGCCCCAACCATCATTTTTATCTCCTTTCTTTAATACACTATTCTTTTAGAACAATCTTCATTTCATGAGGTTAAATGGCTTTCTGTAAATGCAGTCCCGTTTAGACATGGAGAACGCATTGGTTTCAGCTATCTCGTCTCGCAGAAATACACTGGAGATAATGCCAAAATAAAAGTCCTTCGTGATTCTAAAGTCTTGAATTTCGAGATTACACTCGATGCTCATAGACGGATCATTCCTGCTCACAACAAGGGGAAACCCCCCTCATATTATATTGTTGCTGGATTCCTTTTTACAACAGTGTCCGTTCCATATCTGCGTTCTGAGGTGAGTTACTTTCCAAAGATTCCCACAAGTAGCCATCATTTTTTTTCTTGGTTAGAGAGTTATGAAGCTCATAATGAGAGATGCTGTTCTCTCAATGAATTTTTTCTCAACAAGTTAGTTCGAATCATTTGGTTCTCATGCATGCTTGTTTTGTTCCACACGTAAAACAGTATGGGAAGGATTACGAATATGAAGCTCCAGTGAAGCTGCTGGACAAACTCTTGCATGAAATGCCACAATCGCCCGATTCTCAAATCGTTGTCATTTCCCAGGTTGGTTACCTAATACTGAATTGCACTGGTAATTTAATCAGTTATGATGCTTAATTGATTATGATTTACTTAACCCTTGCAATATATATCATGAAGGTGTTGGTTGCCGACATAAACATTGGATACGAAGAGATTGTCAACACTCAGGTTCATTCCTTCGTGTCTAAATCCCAACACCATATTCGCTGTTGACCTTTTATTTCTCACCATTCTTATAGGTTATAGCATTCAATGGGCAGCCCGTAAAGAATCTGAAAAGCTTGGCCGCCATGGTAGAAAGCTGCACTGATGAATACATGAGATTCGATCTAGAATATCAGCAGGTTTGATAGTACTATCACTTGCTATGATATGATGATAACAGTTATTATCTTGTGGTTATTATTTTCAGCATATTTTATACTGTGTTGAAATTGCAGGTGGTGGTCTTAAAAACAGAGACGGCAAAAGCAGCCACCTTGGATATTCTTGCAACCCATTGTATCCCGTCAGCCATGTCAGAAGACCTTAAAACATGATAAACCTCGCTCTCAAAATGCTCACATCTTCGAATGTTTTTTTATATCGTAGCAAAGCAATGAGCTATATATATTATCTAGGCTTGGACCATCCAATTATTTTATAATGTCGTGCTTTATTGCCGACCTTAGAAGTAACAGTTTTGAATATCTAAGCGGGATATATATGGACTAAATATGTGCTTGATGTGCTCTTATTACGTTCATATGAACTGATCGGTACCATGAAATTGCTTTTGTATCTCTCTCGTCTCGAGTGTAGAACCCGATTTCTCCCTCCCATGGAAGGTAGAACCCTAATCCTTCGTCTGTGAAGGCCTCTTTACGCCGCTACCCACTATCTCATTAGAGACCAGAGCCGCCACACGCATTTCTCACCTCTAATTGTTATGTTTACCCCTCAATCCATTGCTTTTAAGGGACGCTGCTATGGATGAGTCACCACCCCTAGGCGATAGGAGCGATCTTGCCCTGAAACTCCGGAAAATGAAGCTATCATCTGTGGAATTTGTTGGGATTGAACTAGAAGAGAAGGATATCAGTGCTAGCAAGGAGGAATGCAACCGCAGTTTGGTTGGAAGAATTTTCGGCGAGAAGAAAACCAGCTTTCTCGGTTTGAAAAGCACGCTCAGCACCATTTGGCCAGCAAAAAAGGGATTTAGAATGATCGAACTGGGGAATAATCTATTCCAATTTGTCTTTCGAACACAAGAAGAAAAATCAAAGGTTCTGGTATGTCGCCAGTGGACTTTTGACAACCAATTCTTGATCCTTAAGGAGTGGCACCCGAATATCAAGCTACTACCAGAGGCATTCCACATAGTTTCTATGTGGGTGCAGGTTTGGGACCTTCCTGTACACTGGCAGTCCGCTGAAACGGGCTTCAAGATCGGAAAACTTTTTTCCGCATGTGAGGATGTTCTTGTCTCGAAGTCGGGTGGAACTCAAGGAAGGCACATCACGATAAAAGTAGCTATAGACCTGAACTTACCGCTGATGAGAGGAGCTAACATCAAACTGAAGGAGACCACACACTGGGCCAACTTCAAGTATGAAAAATTGCCTAATTTCTGCTTCTACTGTGGGAGAGTTGGTCATGTTGAGAAGCTGTGCTCCTATCGAGCGAGAGCTGCTAAAGAAGATATGCTTGTTCCTGACCAATTTGGGGATTGGCTGAAAGCAGATCCTGTTAGAAGGAAAGGATCACACGTTGAAAGGACTTTATCTGAGGAAGTCACTACCAAAGGATGTCAAAAGGATGAGGATAGGAGTAACGCTGTCAAGGATAGTATAGATGACAGAGCAATGGAGGAAAGGGCTCTTTTGCACTCACAGGAGAATGTCTTTTTCCCTGAGGAGACTGAAGCTACTCAAGTACAGCCCCATGATCTTGAGGAAGTAGTTGAGGAGACCCCAGTCGAACAACCAGTGAGGATTCCTCTAAAGGATGTAAATGGGAGAACTAATGCAAAAACCCTTCCCAGGGCAAAGAAGGGGAGAGGTAATCTGGTATTTATGAGAAGAAGCCCATCTGCTCATCCATTTCCTAAATCTGATGGGAGCTTACTATCTAAACGGAGCAGAGAAGACAAAGAGAACAAATTACCTGAGGACTACCAAAATAATGGACTTGCCAAAAAGAAGAAAGATGAATCAAACAAATTATCTTGTACGGTGGGGGTATCCAGTCATGACTGGCCCCACCAAACGCTATGAGGATTTGTATGTGGAATTGTAGAGGTCTGGGAGGGCCCTCTACAATTTCACAATTGAAGGAGTCTATAAGACTCTACCTCCCCTCACTGGTGTTTCTCAGTGAGACGCGGAATAAGAAGGCTTTTGTTGCCACTGTTAGTAATCAACTAAAATTTCAGAATAGATGGTTTTATGATGACCCAATTGGATCTAGTGGAGGGATGTTTGTTGGATGGAGCGATGAAACTGATATTTCCACCATTCAGGCGAATTCCTTTTGTTTGGAAGTTTGTGTTTCGCATAGGAATATTCAGGGCCCTGTGTGGATCATCTTTGTCCACAATAGCAATAACCAAGCGGAAAGAAGAAGTCAGTTCTCTTACCTGTTGAACCAGAAGTCAAAATGGGGAAGCAAATGGTGCATTGGAGGGGACTTTAATGAAATCAGGAATAACGAAGAGAAATGGGGAGGACAAAAGAGAGGTTTCAATAGCTTTCTTCCTTTCAACCAGTTCATTGATGAAATGGAGATGGAGGAAGTACCGTTCGTGGGAAAAAAATTCACATGGGCCAATAACCAAGATGGGGAGGGATTCATTGAAGAAAGGCTCGATCGAATTTTTTGCTCCTCTGGCTGGATGCTGGAGAATCCCGGTTCTCATGTTTTACATGTTGATCGACATTCCTCGGACCACTGCATGATGATCTTTAAACACAGCCATCAAATCCCACCGCGGAAAAGAAGGTTCCATTTCGACCCTAGGTGGCTCAAGGATCCTTCAGTGAAAGAGGTTGTTAAGAATGCATGGAATACTCCTGTGGAAGGGAATCCTCATTTCAGACTTATCTCTAAGATTAAAAACTGCAGACTTGAGCTTCTTAAATGGAGGTCGTCTAGAAGTTTCAACTCCAGGATAAGGATTGACCAGATTAATCAGCATCTTGCTGACCTTGCGGCTGAAGGTGGTTACAGAAACTGGGAGCAATGGAGATCTTTGAAGGCTGAACTTAATAAAGCCTATAAAGAGGAGGAGCTTCATTGGAAAGTCAAGTCTAGGAACCTTTGGCTTAAGGAAGGCGACAAGAATTCAAAATTCTTCCATGCTTCTACAATTCAGAGAAGAAATAACAACTCCTTCTCCAACCTTCTTAACAAGGAGCACACCCAATGCAACTCTAATGAGGAAATTCTTGAGGTTGTGATGGACTTCTATCAAGAGCTTTTCACATCCTCTAAACCGTTGCAAATGGAAGAAGCCGTCAAAGGAATCAAATGCTCAATAACATCAGAGATGAATAAAAAACTGTCGGCTCATGTTTCAGAGGATGAAATTAGGAAGGCTCTTTTCTCTATGTGCCCAACCAAAGCTCCTGGACCTGATGGTATGAACCCTTTGTTCTTCCAAAAGTTTTGGGATGTTATTAAAAGAGACTTATGCTTATCTGTTCACAACTTCTTTAAGCATAAGAGACTGCTCAAATCCATTAATCATACAGTGATCTCTCTTATCCCTAAAGTCAAGAATCCTACTATGATTTCCCAATATCGACCTATAAGTTTGTGCAATGTGAGCTATAAAGTTATCTCGAAGATTTTGACAGAAAGATTAAAGCCTTGCTTGGATTCCATTATCAGCCCTTTCCAAACTGCTTTTGTTGAAGGTCGGAACATCTTTGATAATGTGACTATTGCCCATGAATGCTTTCACTATATCCATTCGGTGAGGAAGGGTAGGAAGGGGGTTATGGCCATCAAACTTGACCTTGCCAAAGCATACGACCGGGTGGAATGGTGTTTCTTAATCCAGCTTATGCTTAGGATGGGCTTCAGCGAAACTTTTGTGGAGTGGGTTAGAGTTTGTATTAGCACGACATCATTCTCCTTCAATATCAACGGTGTTCATTGTGGCTTCCTCTCGCCTACTCGGGGGATCAGGCAAGGGGACCCCATCTCTCCCTTCTTGTTCCTAATCCTATCCGAAGCATTCTCCAACCTCATTACACAGGCTATTCGAACCGGCAGGTATAAAGGCATTAGAACGTGTAGAAAAGGGCCCTTAATCTCTCACCTGTTTTTTGCAGACGACTCACTACTGTTTTGTGAAGCTGAGGTTGAACAGGCTAATGTAATCCAGGGAATCCTCACCTCTTTCTGTCAAGTTACGGGCCAGAAGGTTAACATGGAGAAATCTGCTATCTATTTCAGTAAAAATGTGACGGATGAGACCAAGAGCCGAATCCTCGATGTGCTGCTTGGAATCAAAGAGGAATCTAAAGTCAGACACCTCGGCTTGCCACTGGTGGTTGGTAGAGCAAAGAAAGAGACCTTCAATTATGCTGTAGAGGCTGTCAAGAACAGGATATGCAATTGGAGTTCTCTCTTCCTCAGCTGTGCTGGGAAAGACACCTTGATAAGGTCGGTCCTTAATTCTCTGAACGTCTATATCATGAGTATTTTCAAGGTACCTTCACATACATGTTTGGAAATCACAAGGAGGATCACGAATTTCTGGTGGGGAGTTAAGGAAAATGGCAGCCCGAAAATCCATTGGAAATCTTGGCAGTCTCTCGCTGAAGATAAGGATTCGGGGGGCTTGGGTTTTAAACACGTTCAATCCTTCAACGAAGCACTGTTGGCCAAACAACTTTGGCGAGTCATTTCTAAGCCCAACTCACTCATGGCCAAAGTATTGAAGGCCAAGTATTTCCCTGGAAGGAATCTGTTCACGGCCAGAATACCTTCTACTGCGTCATGGCTGTGGAAGTCTTGGAATCAGGCTAGACCTCTACTCTTGCAGGGATGCAAAGAGCTGCAGGGAGAAGCCACGCCTGGTAGACTTGTTTGGCAATGGGATAAAAAGGGCATATTCACTGTGAAGTCGGCCTATCAGAAGTTGTTGGAGACTACCCATTCTGGAAGCGGGAGGCCAGAAGGTAGTGATAGGGGCCAGAAAATGAAATGTCTATGGAGATCCATCTGGAAGCTAAAAATAAAACACAAGCTCAAGCACTTCCTTTGGCGTTGCATCCACAACATCTTGCCTACGAATACTAATCTGAGGAAAAGAGGTGTGGTTATCGATCCTATTTGCCATATTTGCGGAGAGGAGGAAGAAACCTTGGAACATCTTTTCTTTAACTGTCCCAAAGCTGCCAGAACTTGGAAATTAGCCCCTTTATTGTGGAACCATCAGCTGACACCGTTAGGCTCGTTTCAGGATTGGTGGGGATTCATTTGTTCCGGTCCCAAATCTGAAGCTTACACCTTTCGAGTCCAGCTCTCAGTCTACATTTTGTGGATGCTATGGAAAACGAGAAATCTCTGGGTCTTCAAGAAAGAATGGCGAGAGGAAAAGGTTGTTGTTGATTTAGCTTGCGATGAATGGAAAGAATACTTGATGGTTCTTTGATGTGTTTGGCGAAGCTTTGTGAATCTTCATCCTTGATTAAGTAGGGTAATTCTTATCAGTGCAAGATCAAGGAGCTCGGACGGTTTTCTTTTGTCTTGCTGCTCCAAGCATGGAATTGGGCGCTACCTGGTGAACGGTTTTATTTTGGAGGTGCCTTCTTTTTGTCAAATCATTTTTGGTCCGAGTCGTGAAGTTTTTATTAAGCCTTTTGTTAGTCTGTGATGATTGTTATTCAGTGTCTTACTGCCCCACTGTCAGTTCTGTCAACGGTGGGGCCCCATTTGGCTATTTAGCCGCTTGTACACTTTTTTGGATGAAATATACAACGCGATCGTTTCGGAAAAAAAAAAAAAAAAAAGAAAAAAAAAAAATAACATGCCATTGTTGGGACTTGGGAGAGTCAGTATTAATACAATGTTCAATGGGCCTCATCATGTAAAGAAGCCCATTTTTAACCCATGGTCCAATTATAATGTAGCCCATACGTATTGTAGAGAAAATGTTAAATTTATCAAGAAATAATTGAATTTTATTTTATATAGTATTTAATTAAAGAAATTGCATGTCATCCGAGATGCAGTGAGACAATTGAACAGCGAAGATATGATGTAACAAGTCTATTCTTAGAATTATCAGTACTTTTCTTTTTCTTCTATTATTGATCTTCATCTTAATCCAATTATTTCGATAGTCCAAAGCTCGTTCGTCATCATATTTTTGTATAGTGCCAATTGTAAGAACGTGCATTGTCACGAAAAGGATGGATAAATATTGCAACCTTTAAATTTTTCTTAATAAAATACTCCGTCCGTCCCGCTAATTTTATCATACTTTTCTATTTCGGGCGTCCCAATAATTTTATCACCTTTCCTTATTTAGCCAAAAAAAACTATCAAAACAATCAATATTATAATATTAAATATCCTTAAAAGACGTGTCAAAATATACATTTTTTTACATTTTTATTGTACTATATTATTATAATAATGCCACCTTAATTTGTGTGTCCAACAACTTAAGTGATAAAGGCAAGGATTCTCAGGGAGTATAACTAAATAAAGAGTACGCGCTTGATGACCTAAACATCTAAATCTAATACTTGAGGATTAGGCTCGAAAAAAGGTAGAGTCTTTAGTTAGGTAATCAACATTATAATGCTCACCCAAATTCTAGTTCTTGGCCACCTAGACTTCTTTACTAATTACAATTAACATCGTATTAAATACTTAATCATCTCATTTAATGAAAGTTGCAAGTTTTAGACGGATTCTTGATTTTGAAAACTTATAATGTAAATCTCACATAATCCACACTTTCTTTCCTCTGAAAGCGAACGTTTTCACTAAACGATTATATTCCAAAAAATAATATTCCAAATACGTACGTAATAAGCAGAAGTTAAGAGCCTCCAACCGCAAGCCTCGACAGTTACATATTGGTGCTATAGTATTGCCTTCAACGTATATAAAAATATTATATATGCATATATGTGCATTTGTCTTCGAAAAGAGATAAGAAAGATCGGAAATAACAAAGACAGATTACATCTCAAACACAGACGTTGTTAGATAAACAAGCTGTTCGAAGAAAACTGCTCCACAGCTGATAAGCTTTGTGTGTTATAGTTTTATAGTTGTTGGCCGATTCAATTTATGACCCACAAGCAAACAAAACCTCTAAAGATTCATTTATAGCAGGAGAAAAAAAGCCTTCTCTTCTCATCATCATCATCAGCTATAATCTCTACATTGATATCAACCTCAAAAGAATACATCAAATGGGAGAAACCAGCAAAGTTCTCAGGCAGTCCATCTTTTTGTTCTTGCAGAAGTATCACATCTTCACCTCAACGCCGGCCTTTCTTGCATTCCCGTTCGCCGCCGCCGTTCTTCTATCGAAGTGTTTTGTCTCGTCGTCTTCGGCCCGCGCAAGTCTGGGGTCTCTTTTTTTCGCCGAGGTCTCTTCTCTTACGATTGTTAGGCTTTCTCAAAACTTTCTTACGTGTCTTTTCGTGTCTCCTTTCTCATTCTCATTTCTTCTCCTGGCCAAGTCCTCTGTGATCGTCGAGTTCTCGAATGGGAAAAAAGCGTCGCCTGAGTCTTCTCTGATATCAGTCTTCAAGCCCCTTCTCGTTACTCAACTATGTAACGCCTTCGTCGTAATTTCCTCGAACGTAGCTCTCTTTATCATGTTCAGATTTCTTGATAACATAGGCCTTTTTTCTGGTGGAATTTTCTCGTCTGTGGCATTCTCATTTGTTCTTGCTTACGCCCGTACTATATGCAACCTTGCTTTGGCTGTCACGGGGCTCGAAAAGTGTGGTGGCTTTGCCTCTATTTTCAAAGCTTGCGCTCTAATGCACGGTAGATCGTCTTCGACTGCTGTGTTTTTAGCTGTTATGATGAATACAGCTTTGTCTGGCGTTGAAGCCCTTTTTCGATACCGTGTTTTAAGAGGTTCGACGGTGGCTGATGTTGATTTCTCCGTAGTAATGGAGGGATTGTTCGTTGCTTACTTGTATGCTTTAATGGTGGTACTTGATACGATTATACATGCGTGCTTTGGAGGAGATGCAGAGAAGATGATGATCAGTTCGACGAAGAAGATTATGGTGGTCTAGAGAAATTGCTTCCTTAGTCCTTTGTTGTCTGTGTATATGGTTAAATGATTTGTGACATTCTTACAGAAGATTTGCAAATGGAGGTTTTCTCTTCAAACAAATATCACACTGGAAAAAACAACTGAATGGAATTGAAGATGGTCAAAATTTTGTTTAACAGTGTAATCTAAAATAAGGCCTACTCTGTCTAATTTCTAATTCTATGTACATCAGACTGAAGGGATTCAATAAGAATGAGGAACTAAAACTAACTTATATGCTATGGCCTATGGTACAAGAAGAAGATAAATATAGGGGGCTCATTTACAGTGTAAGATACAGAGTAGCCACAATCCCATCTGTGTGCGGATTATACAAGTCAGTCCATTCGCTGTCAATTGAGGAGGGAATTGCATAGCCCGAATACGATCTTTTCTTTGAAAATTACGAGCACTGCTCGAATGTATTGCCTCTTACCTGATTTGATTGAAGTACCCGAGAGTTTAGACCAATCCGTGTCATCGCCAGCCAATATAAGGCATGGAGCCCTTTTTAGCTGCTTTTATATGCAGAAATGTGCTTTTTCTTCTCTTGCGAATCCCTCGATTCCATTTATATCGCGACCACCTGCGAAGCCCAAGCTGCAGTCACAGATGGAGTGGTGGCTTGTGCTTGCTTGGTCAACCCAGCGATCAATGATCATGGAGAAGAAAACCACATTGACAAGCAAGTTTTAGTCTGTATTACTGCCTCTCTTTGTTGGAGTCGAACCTTTTGCATTTTCCATTTCGGCCTCCTTTAGAGCCTTCTTCTTTTCTAATTCCTCTTGTTTGATATTATCTTCATGAGCTTTTTGGAACATCCTCGCGAAGTTTAAGATCGTTGCAAGAACTGATTATATTACGATATGAGATTTAGAACTCATAGTATGTTCCGTGTACAAAGGTAAACACAAACAAAAAAGAAAACGATGTACCTTGCTCGAATGGGCTTTTCGCTGGGTCCTCACCGAAATATAGAACCAATGCATCTGCATTTCTTCCCTGTCCGCATTACAAACATGATCAAATAAATACATACCATTACTATGAAAAAGAAACTATTTCAAGGGCATTATTCAATACGTACCGCAACAGTGTATAGATTCGATAGGGAGGAGACCTCATTCTCAGCAACACTAAGGAACTCTTTCAATGTCTGCCAAGAAAAGCAAGACCAATCTTGTCAAGACATCTTGTCGTGATTAACAACACGTAGGACAGGGGTGGTCCCCAAACTAAAACTTCATAATTGCAAAATGCGAAAGATAACAATCATAATTGTTTCAAGTAGGAATGCCCAATATTAATCTCTGACTCATTACAAACATAAAGTTGACACATATTTTAGAATACCTTCCGAAATGTTTCAGATACAGGACCATCGTTCTCTGAAGCAGCCAATTCCAGCTTCAGCTTTTCTAGACCCTTGATAATGGCTTGCATTTCTTCTGCCAAAGATTTCAGTTGTATCTGCACAAGATCAAGGAGCACAAAATTATTATATAGCGCTTACAAACTTCTATTTCAGCAGCAGTAAAGGGATAACCTTTGAGGCGGCTTCCAAGTTAACAAAATCGTTGGGGAAATCTAAAAGCTCTGGCGTTTTGGAGGCAAGCACCTGGAGCAAAAGATACGTCTCAAATACACAAAGTGAATTTATAAGAGGAGACCTTTAGTAAACTCAACCATCCTCACACATCCCTCATAATCATCATCAAGTAAACACGTGCCAATTATCAAATGACTAATAGGCTTAAGCGAGAATTTGCAAGAATGGTCCAAGGGAGATATAAACCTTGCAAAGATAATGCATTAGTGTCATCCTGTTGATGCCCCGTGTATCCGCTAGTTTCGATAGACTGTCTAGTTTAAATCCAACAGCAGCACCTGGAGGTAAATATAAGTTCCAAGTTCAGGTTCGGTTTAAAAAATTGAAAATAATAAGTTTCTGATTAGGCATAACAATATATCAAGAAAAGATCTTGAGCGATACCTCTTGCAGTCCCCTGATTCAAGGTATTTCCAAGATACAAAATTTTTTTCATTATTTCTTTCAACTTGCAGGAGTTCCTGACCTACTTAATCAGAGTAAATTATTTCAAGTAAAGAGGAAACAATGTAAAGATTTTTTTGGCTTACTTCTTCACAAGCTGCATTAACGGTAGCTAAGTTTTTGTTGAATTCAGACACCTGAGAGACAAGGAAATGTTTTTATAGATACCATATAAAGGGATTTTTAGAAGTTACAAGAACACAAGGAAACCTGAGAGTTGAATAGGATTTTGAACAAGAAAACCCGTAATTTCGATTCCACTCGTGGCACCTTCATCAGTTCCAGGAAAAACTGAGACAATGATGTGGAAAAATATAATTCGTCAACTACAGCGATGGTTTATAACACAAGTGTTCAGCTTAGATTAGAAGTTGAATTTTTCAGTCTCAACAAATTACAAGTTGGACATTTAACACACCTGCTCACACTTTCCCAAATTATCCAAGCTGCCTGTGTATCCCTATAATGTCATAATAATTAAACTAACTCTGGAACAAAGAAGAGTATGAATTGCAATGTGCTACGCATAGGAAGCTGAAGTACTACCTTGAGAAGTTCCATTTCTTCTTTAGTCGGACAGAACTTAATGAGATTTTCCACTTGATCAGCATCCAAAACGGATTCATCCATAGCAAGAGCGGCAGCCTACAAAAGTTAGTTATTCTTATTGTAACGAATGAGGGGAAAAATTCAGCTGCTGAAAGAGAAACATAGCTAAACATGGGAAACATGACTTATCTCTCGCTGTCTCACTTACCATCATATCAGGTAGGGGCATTTTCACTTTTGTGAGCATAATTTCGGCATTGTTTGCCCTTCTTAGGTCAACCTAATAAACAAAAAAAATAATACCTTAGAAAACACACGAAAAAAATTTAACAGCAAGAGAATAGTAGGCTGCGCATCTCTCACAACCAGTAAACAAAGAAACAGATAGATAAAAAGGAACTCAAACTCATGAAACTAGAATATCAAAACCCCCGTTGGAAGAACAAGTGGGTTGGATTCAAATAAAGAGTACCAGATGGACTATTTCAGGCTTAGCTGCAGCAGACTTCTGACGACCTCCAACTTTTGCACTGTCAGGTTTAGGGACTACGGCAGAGAAAAGAGTCTCAATTTCTGACACATCAAATTCTGGTGCACTAGAATTGAAGACAATTGTATTAGTAACTTAAGACAGTTACAAAGGAAATAGAAAAAAAAAAAGGACAAGGGAACACATGAGTGCTCGAATTGGTTGAACAGGTGGTGCTAACTTTGATTGATCCGTGCAAGAAGGAACTTTAATGGATGTTAAGGTTTTTTGATGGAGAAGCTCTCCAAACTACTAAACCATACATGCAGGAAGAAAATAGCTAGAAGGAAAGAGCAGTACACTTGAGGCTCTCCATGTCTCTGCAGTTCTTCCCATAAGCTTCCTTGTATTGCCCGAGTCACCTTGCTCCAATGAAGCGGCTTTAATGTAGACCTTCGAGGTGCTACAGCAGTTGACATTCCAGGACGTGAAAGCCCACGACCTCTACCCGCAGGAGGAGGTGGTGCACCTCCTGGAGCAACTCCTTTGGCACCAAACGGTGGAGGCGGTGGTGGTGTGCCGCCTGGAAGTCTAGGAGCTCCTGGAGGTGCTGGTGGTCCGGGAGGAGCTGGAGGTCCTGGAGGTGCTGGCGGTCCAGGTATACGACCACCACCAGGAGGTGGGGGTGGAGGCGGCGCTCCACCCATTGGTGGAGGCGGCGGTGGAGGTCCACGAATTGTAGAATGTGGAGGAGATGGAGCAGGTGGAGCTCCATTGAATGGAGGTGGCGGGGGTGGCGGAGGTCCTTTCGATAACAGAGCTGGTGAGGCTCCCGAAGGAGGAGGAGGTGGAGGAGTTGGGGCACTGGAAAATTGAGAAGGGGGTGGCGGTGGTGGAGGCACTGATTTCTGTAAAAAAGGAGGGGGTGGTGGAGGTGGAGGAAGCCCGGAATTATGTGAAAAGGGAGGGGGAGGTGGAGGTGGGGGAGGCCCGGAATTATGTGAAGAGGGAGGGGGTGGTGGAGGTGGAGGTGGTGAAGGCCCAGATGTTTGTAAAAAGGGAGGGGGCGGTGGAGGTGGGGCTCTAGGTAGGGAAGGTAGTGGTGGTGGGAGTGGGGCTCCAGATAGGGAAGGTGGTGGTGGTGGAAGAGGAATGGATGTATGTAAAATGGGAGGAGGTGGAGGTGTTGGGGCTTCAGATAGAGTTGGTGTGGATCTATGCATAACGGGAGGTGGTGGTGGTGGTGGTGGTGGCGGCGGTGGGGCTCCAAGTAAAGGAGGCGGTGGTGGGGGTGGGGCTCGAGATAGGATAGGTGGTGGAGGTGGTGGTGGTGGCACGAATGTATATAAAATGGGAGGAGGTTGAGGTGTTGGGGTTTCAGATAGAGTAGGAAAGGATTTATGTAAAAAGGGAGGAGGTGGTGGTGGTGGTGGAGGCATGGATTTATGTAAAAAGGGAGGAGATGGTGGTGGTGGTGGTGGAGGAGGAGGGGATTTATGTAAAAAGGGAGGAGGTGGTGGTGATGGAGGCAGGGATACATGTAAAATAGGTGGTGGTGGTGGTGGTGGTGGAGGCACAGATGAAGGAGTTGGTAATGAAGCAGACATTCGTGTATGTTGAAAGGGAGGAGGAGGAGGTGGTGGTGGTGGTCGTGATGCAACATGGGAATATAATTTCGGTGGTGGTGGCGGCGGCGGCGGTGGTGGAGCATGAGAACAAATCAACTGTGGTGGAGGACGAAGTTCTGGGGGTTCCAGGGGTGGAGCAACATCATTAGATGATGCAAAACACTGAACCTTAAAGAGAGGTGGCGGCGGTGGTGGTGGTGGCGGTGAAGGTACAGTTTCCATTGAACGCAAACATGGCATGGTCCCCATAGATTGCACATCATCGTCCTCAATAATCAAAGGTAGAGATGAAGAATGCCTAACTGAGATCGTAAGAGGAGTCGGAGGAGTCGGCGGTGGAGTTGATGCCGGCTGCGACGGCTCAAAGACGACTTCTTTCTCATACTCATGCTCCAGTTCATGATTTTCGGGCAAACTAGAGATAGGTCTCGCTCGAGCTGGAGATACATCTAGAGCCGACGGACAAGAAGCACGCTTTGCACGGGCTGATGAAGAATGCTTCCCTGAAGTTGATTTCGCGTCTGAAGACCCCAAAACAGAATGAGGCTTCGGTTTGGCATTCAAAGATAAAGCCGCAGGCGCACTGTGAATTCTGTTGTAAGGATAGTACACGTGCATCGAATTGGTGTAAGACCCTTTGTTGGAAGGTATCCACCTTGATGGAGCAGTTGGCTTTGCCTGTCTAAGTTGCTGAGCTTGAGAGTCTTTCTGTTTTGACTTCTTGTTCGCAGTATCATCTCCGTCTGCAGCAGACTTATAACTGGAAAGTGGCTGCTTCTTTGTAGCACCTGCCAAGGAAGCCTTGTCCAACTTCGGCTTACTCAAGTCATCAGAAGCTAATTTCTCTTGAGGTATTTGCTTCTTGACTATATCATTCGCTAAAGCAGTCTTTTCTACAGTTGGCCCATTCTCCTCTTTCTCAGACTTGTCGAGTGTAGTGGCACAATTTTCAGATATAGCTTCTGAATTTTCCTCGGCAGCAGCGTTCAGAGGGTTTGATTCTAACTGAACATCCGCATTGTCTGATAAACTACCAGCAGACACAGTCCTAGAGTGACTTCTATGACTGCCCTCGTCTGATGTACAATCTTCAAAACCGTGGTGTTCTGCATCGTTCTTAAACACTGTTTCTTCATGGCTTACGTTGTCATCCTTAACGGCAACTTGAGTTGTCTGATTGTCGATATCTCCCTTTGATTCGTGTCCGTCGACAGCATTACTGAATATCTCCTCCGCCTCGAAAAATTCCTCTGGCGAAACAGCGTCTATTTCACTCTCATCTTCACTTACTGGTTCAGAGGTGTTGATTGGAGGTAGAGAATTTGCATCTGAGAAGAGTACCTGATGTGGCAATTTTATTTTTTTTTTTCAATTTATATTCAGCTCTAAGAAATTAAAATCACAAGCCACATAAAGGGGACGATGTGTAAACCTCTGCTTTGAATTCCCTGGACAAGTTGTCCTTGGCATCCCAAAGAACATCGACTTCATCGCGCGCCAGCATTACAACATTGGAGCGTACAAATGCTGTATGAAACATGGCACGGAAAATCGTCTCCTCTCGCAAAAGATCATCCTCCAAATGGATGCATTCAAGAATAACATCACCTTGAACACGGCAGTGGATATCTAATTTAACAAGTTCACATTCCTCCTGCGCCCACATATCATTTAAAAAGGAACAGCTGAGAAACATGCATGACATATATTATTTAAGAGGGTTTTACAAGAATATTGGGGTAGTACCTCTTTATACAAACGGATGTGTTTTCTCCCTCTAGAAGTTGAAAACAAAAGCTTAGAACTTCTAGTTGGTGCATTTGGAGTAGGGTCACGACCATAAACACGGACTACTGGTTTACATCCATTACCATACATGGGAAGGATTCTTAGAATTATACAATCCATAGCGAGAGGTGTATCTGATGGTGGCCAATCAACTCCGAGCTTTCTTCTAGAGATGTATTGAAGATATCTGAGCTGAGAAGGTTGTGGATTAAGAGACGATTTAAGATGAATAATCTCCCTTGGTGCTTGCTTGTATACCATTTCGAGAGTTTTCTGTTCGCCAGTGTATTGCCTTCTGTACAAAAGAAGCCCAGCAAGCATAAACGAAAGCACGGGCCATCCTCCTCTTTCGCAGTGCATAAGTAGCACGTTTTGTTGACCCTCAAGAGACAGCCAACTTTCACTTGAGCATAAGAAGTGATGAATCATCTCCAAAGGTAGAAGCTGACAACCTTCGTACTGCCGAGGATAATCCATTACAGTCATGCCGTATTGAGACAATATGTCGGATAACTGGCTCCTGCTTTCCCCTTCTTTAAAGTTGAAAACCATAAAAGCAGCATCAGGGTAGTGATCCTGAAGCTGTGCTACGATCCCATTCATATATGTTCTGAACTCATCTTCATTAAGCACGTCGGAGGAGAAGCAACAATCAAATACTGCATTCGGGTTAAAGAAAATGGGATGTGTTACTACAGTTTTCCGTATATGAAACGACAGAAAGTGCCAAATTAGCAACATATTCTAGTTTGACAAAATGGGCAATTGGTATAATTCTTCACATTTAACACCTCTCAAGATAAAGCAAGCTCCCACACTCGTTATTACCAAATAATTCCATTGTACACAAAAATAAATAGAATTCTCCAATCATCATGCTCGACCGAACTCATGCATCCGGGACGCAATAAATGAAGCAATTCTCTGTCACTTCTCTAACAAAAAAGTCATGTCTTTTCAATCTTCCTATATCCGTCTGAGTTTAGCAAAAACATCGGATATGCTAAACTACAACAATTTCATAATGACATCCAACCACGAACTCGTACACTTTTGTAGAAAACAAAAATCGTTCAAAACGAAGCATACAGTACGATCCAAACTTCCAAGCTTTATTGTGAAATCATACTTAGTAAGCCACCTTCAATGCAACACTCGCACTGGCCAATAGCTATGGAACCCATAATGACATGGGAACCATTCTTAAAACATTCCCATACAGAAGAAAACGAAATAATCAAGAAACAGCTTGAATCTTACCGTAGACCCTCTCAGAAATCTCAAGAAGCCGATCAGGCGGCTTCTTATAAAAGAATCTCCTAAACAGCGCCATTTAATGGCGCTGTTTTTCCCCTGATCGGATCCAAACCCCTGATTTTAACCCGATTGACCAACGGATCGCCAGAATTTGCCAATGACGCCGCAATGCGGCCCAAATATCACCACAACAAACGACAATTTCAACGAACCCGCGTCAAAACACCAGCATGAACGCAGATTCCAGCTCAGGGTTTTTTAATTTCGAGCTTAAGATCGGAATTTCCTCCGCATTTCCAGCAAAAATTGGGGAGACTTGAAATCTTACAAAATTACAAATTCCGCGGTCAAACAAAAGGCAGAAAAGTAAACGAAGTGGCCGAGCTAGAGCAGTGAGTTTAATCAATGCGCAAAGCTATGGGGTTTGAAATTAGGGAGGCGACATTTAATTCTTCTTGGGTTATGCTTGTGAATGCGCGTCTATCTTGATCGTCGTACTGTTGTTATGATGTGGTCGTCTTTCTTGAGCTCGAGAAAAAAAAAAAAAGAAATGTCAGTTGTGAAACGATTCATGAAATGATAGTAAACCAAATAATTAATTGATTAATAATAATTAAAAAGACATTAATATCAGATTAAGAAAATAAACATGTGCGAAAATAATTATTTAAAAATAAGACACGTCATTATCCTGTTACCCACCAAGTGACCACCGTACTACCGCTGAACCGTCGCAGCTGCAGCTCGCCACCGTCGTCCTCTCCTCTCACTCACGGGCACTTAATAGTATTGACGATCGGCTCGGCCAAGAAGGTTCAGGGTAAGTGCAATAAAGTTGTTTCTTCCGTTGCGGTCTAGTCGGCGGTAGGTAGAACGTATGTAGTGATTTTTAGCGGTAGTTATCTTGAACGTAGTCATAAGATAATACAAGTATGCGTAAGAACTCGGTACACGAACACAACTATAGCAAGTCCAAGTAAATATCATATGATGAATAACTCGAGCCTGAGTTTATCGAAATTATTCATGACCGTAAACGTCGTAGAATCGAAGTCGAGGCATGTGTGAGACACGGTGTCCGTAAGACCAAATCGTCCCGATATACAGTGCTTTCAGTTAGCGGCGATTGTCCCCAAGATACGACTTCTTAGCTCGTAATCGTAGCACAACGATTCGAGTTTTCCGGTGAATCGTACTCGAAATTGAAATTTTTCTTGCTTCGTGAAATTGGGGAATTTGGAGAGTGATTGCAAATTTCGTGGGTTGGAGTGAATGAATTTTCGAACTCATATTGGGTCTATTTATAGATTTCATCTCGCAGGAACTTAATCGCAATTTCATGAACTTGATGGACTGCTTCTGTTATTTTGACTTTTCAGTCTAGGGGTTAGAATGCAATATTCTACAACTTCTGGACTGTCGATTAATTAAACGGCTTGGTTTGACCGACCGACAGGCCCGATTCTCGGACCGACAGCCCGATTCTCTGACTTGTTCCACAGGCGGCTCGACCGATAGTTCCGATTGGGCCGCCGATAGTTCCTAGGGTTGGGCCGCATCAGTCCAACAGTCCACTGCGGCCACTGATACAATGGATCACCCCACCTTAGTTGGGTTGGCCCAATCAGCACTTATGCATCATCACCTCAAGCTGACATGTCACCAGGACCGCCACGTCACCGCCCGCCGGAGCAATTTAAGAGCTCATCGATGCTCCTCGCTCCGCCGGAGCAAAGTGTGCACCTCTAAGTACCCATTGCGCACTTTGACATGGCACGTCTCATCTAGGCCTCGGCCTCGGCACGGGCACGGGCTCGGCACCGACTCGCTTTGAAACCCACTTAAGCCCACTTAAACACACTCACATGGCAAGCCCTTTGAATAAATCCACATGGATTTCTATATTTATAGTAAAGATTTTCTTAGTGTCTAACCAATGTGGGACAGCTTTCCCACATTTCTAGGCTATCAACCATTTTAATGGTTATTGAGCTTAATTTGAAAATTATTTTCTCATTCACCCGAACACGGTTTTGAGCGTATTAATATTCATTAGATTCCCCGTGAAACGTAGATTCGTAGTCTTTCAACGGTTTCTAGTTTCGACATCATATGGCTTCCTAATTTAATTAAAACCGGGACAGATTTATTAATTGGGTTTATTACCCATATTTGGCCCAATTCGCCCAATAAGCTCTAAACCCAACAATAGTTAATATTAGTCCGTCGATCGTGTAATATCACCTTTCAGTTCAACTTAGCTTTGCTCGTTCAAGACTTCAAGTATTCGTTTGCTGCAAGCCCATAGCTATCATATCAATCAATAACTTCTGTTATCATACAGATTACAGATACAGCTACTCAGAACGTTGTGTGCAGGGGAAATTGAAATCAGGGAGAAAGGGGTTTCCAGACTCTCTCAAACCTCTGCTTCTGAAAAATGAACTTGGTATGGTTTTCTACTGTAATGTGGCTCTAATTTCTCCCCGAATGTTCGATGCCGTAAGAGTCCGAATTATTGGAGAAATGTTATGTGACCTATCGTCTGTGCTTGCACTGAAGGCAGGGGCTTTGCTAGATGGTTGATTTGGTTTAATTTTAATGTGCTTCTTGTCCTCGTCTAATGCTCTGCTACTCTTGGTCTAGGCTTTGCCTGGACCGCAATTGCATCTTACAAGAGTGCATCTCACCAGAGTTTTCTCTCCGTATCCTCTGTATGAAATCAATAGATCGAGCCAAAGGCATTGTATTTTCCGAAGAATTTCCTTTTGCATGCATATCGCAAGACACCCTCCATAGGAAAAGCTGATCGGCCTAAGCCTCTTCCAAGTTCCAGCTGTTACTTACCTTGTCATGTTCTTGGGCGAGCTCTGCTTTCAGGGATGTTTGCGCTTTGAGAGTTGAGATAGATCCCATTGACATCCATCCCATATCAGTTTGATGATTAAGTTTCTAATTACGTACCTCCGAAGACGTCAAGAAAACTGTAGCAACGGCAGAAAACATCTTCCATGGTTACCAGAGCGTGTGTTCTTGATGGAGATGACTTTTCTTGGAGCGAAAAATGTGGTCTTTTTTTTTTTAATTACTTTTTGTTATTTGTTATAACCAAGAACGTGAGAATGCTATACTTTTTTCGGGGAAAAAAAAATTGAGTCTTTATTACTGTAGGACGTCGAAGGTAGCTAAAACCCAAAGACCAAGATTATGCAGCAATCTACACGTGTCATGAAGGAAGACAAAGACTCTTCCTTCCGCTGTTGTATGAATTGATTCCGTCCCATCCCACAATTTAACCAGAAAAAGCCCTTCAAAATCAAATCAAGAACGCTTTGTAATTAATTGAGGATTTCCGCGGACCACTCCACTCAAATGCACTCCCATTGAGCTCTTCAGTCTCAGTGTCGTATGTGATTGTAGTTCAAGAACGATAGAGTGGGAAGAGAAAAATGGAGATGGGGAGTAGCAGCAGTGCTGTTGTTGGGACTTCTTCAGAAACGACGATGAGATGGGAGAGAACAAGCGTTGGTAATGGTGGTCCAGGTGTGAGGTGGGGACACACGTGTAACTCTATTAGAGGAGGGAAGCTCTTGTATGTTTTTTGGTGGTTATGGAAGACAGCACTCTCAGACTAACCAAGTTCACGTCTTTGATACTGGTTTGTTCTTTATGATGTTTACTTTATTTTCTGTGTACGCTTGTTTTATTTTATTTTATTTTCTGTGTTTCTGCTATCTCGTTCTGTGGTGTTAGTCTCTTTTCTGGTTCCTAGTTGGTTCCCTTTCGTGGCACTCTTAGAACTTGATTAATCTTTCTTGTTTTTCATTCTCAAAAAGATAAAGGGTTCGTTGAATTTGGCATGCATGCAAGAAATTTGTTTTGGAACTTTCCTTAAACTATTAATCTCGAAGCACTGGACGATATGTACTTCTTGCACACGGGTTGTTATTGTTGTTTTATTAATGTATGCAGAGGAACGATTATATGTGAGGGTCGATTATTTGGTGAGTGAGAGGAGAAATAAATGGCTCTTTTGCTTATGGCAAGAGACACGATTTTTTCCACATAAGAGGAATAAAACTTTTGCTTTCTAATACATACCCTTTTCTTTCTTTTTTCTCTCCCCTCACCACACGTTTTCTACTACACATGCATGCATATATATAGTACATTAATCATAAGAGAGGACAACTAAGATAAATACATAAAATCATATGATATCATATGGATGTCTTCATTTGCGGCTGTAGCTGTAGATCTGTTTTTCGGCTTCTTCTCATTTTGTCTTCCCCAAATATTTTCTTTGACCGCTTCATGATACTTGAAAGATCTTGTGTGACTTTTATTTTTTATTATTTTTATTTTACTCCTTTTTTTGATTGAGCTTATCCAACAGTTATACCCTCATTTAATGGTTTTTTTTTTTTTTTTTTATCGAAAAGCTCCATATGTGATTGCATAATGCTGTATCGTACGATGTTTGCTGTATAACAGGGCTTGCTCGAAAAATCGACAGAGAAGATCGAAGGCTTGAGAAGCTATCTCTTAGGAAGCAGCTGAAGTTAAAATGCCAAGAGAACGCTGTTTCGTACACATACGATGTCGATAACGCAATCTACCAGCCAACGCCTACATCAAGCTACATTCCGATGGCAAACAGAGCTTTTTCTTGAACGAGTATCAGAATCCAATGGGGAAGAGAACTTTCCGAGCCAAACTCACCAAGAGCTCCTCACAAGGATATTCCTTAGAGACCATCATCGACGGGAAGCTTCTTCATGGCGTGCTATTTTCGAACAAATCAAGATCAGTTAGCTCCAGCTCTAACGATCTTAATGATCAAAGTCATAATACGTAAGAAGTGTACTAAATATGTCAGTGAAACGTGCGAGGCCAACGTTTGATGGGCTGTTTGTTTTGACTTCGACTCTTAGGACTGTGCAAGCTATGAAGGTTAACGGCGTTATTGATAATGGCTGCGATCACAGTTCTGCAGGGGAGCATGAGAAACCTTTGAGGTCTGACGAGGCTAAGGAAGAAGATGGAATTCACAAAGAAAAGGATGGAATCGAGGAAGGCCATGGCCATGCTCGAACTGCTCCTCCTTCGGAAGCTGACAGTTCTGCTGCTGCTGAAAATCCCATCGCAGCTTTATGATCTTTTTCATTGTATTTCTTTGGTTGATGAAAAGTTGTATCTATTCTTGCATTAAGACTTGAGAGAGGTTTTGAATACACTACAGAACTCTCCATTTTCTTGCTTATATTTTTTTTAAGAGCAAATATGTAGTATTAATTTAATTATTAAAAGATTTGGGCAAATTGTGTAATTTAAAGGGAAATTTTATTGAACCGGCCGGTCTTCTCAAGCTAGACAATCCCCTCACCTTCTTGCGGATTTTTTTGTTAAATAGGATTACTTTTGTGTGAAATTAAAAAAGAGGATTCTAGGTTTTCTAATTAAAAAAAGGGAACGGGTGTTTTAAAAAAAAAATCGAAGTGTTTGATTATCATTTTGATCCGCTCGACTGAAATTTCATGTCGAAATGAGATTTTAATCGATGGGTTCGTGATTCTTACATGTATTAACCCAAAATCTGGGTGAATTTTCGTGTTTTTGAGCTTGAAATCGTCGTTTTCGAGTAAAAAACGATTTATTCGAATATTTTATTCGAACTATTTGAGTGAATTCGAATAGAAAAATAACACTTATTCGAGTAAAAAAAATTCGAATTAAAAATTCGAATTAATATTTTTCAATTCGAGTTTTTTTTTTACTCGAATTGATTAATTCGAATAAATTCGAATTAAAAAAAATTTATTCGAATTAATTCGAATTTTTTAGTTACTCGAATAAATGCTACTTAAGTTGGGGTATTTCAGTAACTTTCGGTCCGTTCCCTTAATTAAAATAGGAAACGCTCCCTTTTGTTAAAAGAAAGAACCCCCTTGGGCAAAAGCACAAATCTCCGCAGCTCAGCAACCAAGAGTCCTCGTTCAATCGTGTACGGAAGGCAACAAAGATAAAGGCTTTGAAGATGTTGATGGAGGTTCCGCGATTGACGAACTCACTTAGAGAGCCTTTCGACTCTGATCAAGCTTATCTTGACAGAAAATCTTTCCTCAGAACGCTTAATCGCCGCAGGTACAAGTGTGTAATCAGTGGTTACTCGGGAGTAGCTGAAAATTCCGTTTGATGAATGTTTTTGCTTTCAAGGCTTCTTTAGCGTGCCAATAAAATGGTTTTTTTTTTTTTTTTCTTAGTACTGAAAATTATCATCCATGATCGATCATATTTCTGCCGATGTCACTATTACTTTGTTAAGAAAATAGCTTGTAATGAAAAAGTTCAAATAATGGTGGAAAATGTCCACTTCTATAAGTTCGAAATGAATCAGCCGTAACAATGTCCTTATTGTTTTGATCCCTTCCAGGTTATTCATCATTTCCTATCTGATTAATGTTATTTTGACTTTTACTCAAATGTTATTTTTCCTTCGTGAAAATGTGTAGTTCTGCTGCTTCAACTACAGAGTCCGAGCTTGCTCGTAAAATTGTATATCGATGGGGTGAAGGTGATGCTGGGCTCCTCTTAATACTTATTTGTTTGAAAAGTCTAACATAATTATATTTTGGGCTTGTGAAGATTTTATTTCCTGGGTGTTGCAGCTTCAGTCGAAGTACGGCAAATATACAAGCAATTTATCTCCGGTGTGGTTGAGTTGATGGGGGGAGACGTAGTGTCAGAGGAGTTTCATGAGGTGGCCTTAAATGTTTATAGGTTGTATTCTAGTGATCCCAATGCTCACGAGATTGACAAAAGCAAAAGGAATTTGGAGAAGAAGTAGGTTCTTTCCAATCTTTATTTTACAAAATAGTTTAGTGTTCGTTATAGTTGTATCATATGGCAAGGTTTGAGCCAAGCACGTGATGTTGATGGCAGCCACTGTAGGAAATAATATCTTCATTCTAAATTATTGATTTAATTCAGAAATGTAGCTGCTTGGTCTATTATATGAAAGCTTTCTGGTGCTTAGCAGCCTAATTGGACAACATTTATTTAACTAAACAGTTTTCTGTGTGTATTATATTAATTGCATAGAGAGCATCTCTCAGAAGACTTTCTGAGTCGGGGTTGTGGGTTCATTATGTGGGTTAAACCCTAGTCTTTCTTAATATTAATCAGCTGAGTTACTTGGCTGGTCAATTAACTGAATATTTTGTGGACTCTAGCTCTGGTTGTTCTTGGTAATGCTGATTAAGTTCTCAGGTGAGAATGATTTGTCTATAATACTCAAATACTGGTTTCCTCCATTGAATTCAGGTTGGAGTTGCGAAACATAGTTGGTCATACTATTTCAGAAGCAAACATTTTGAAAGTGGCATCATTAGTGGAGAGGCTTTCCGCTTTACAGATTGATGAGCATGGGACTGGCAATTTACCAAATTTGGTTAATGAAGATGATGATGTTTCAGAATTTGGGGCAAATCTTGCATTCCGACCTCCCGCTCGGTTTCTTATTGATGTTTCTATTGAGGATGCAGTGCATTCGGCAGGAGAAACTACTACATCCAATAATCATGATGGATTATCAAATTATGGTGGCTCTGCAAATAATTTCCCTAATTCTGGTGATGAAAATAATTTTGATCTGGAGTGGTTGCGTGATGCGTGTGACAAAATTGTTAAGGCAAGTTATTCACAGCTTTCTCGGGATGAACTGGCAATGACCATTTGCCAGATTCTAAATTCAGATAATACTGGTGATGAGGTACAGAATATAACTGCTTGTTTTCAACTGCCTTGCTTTTTCTAACTCGGATCTTATTATGTTGTTATTGCATCATGATTAAATCTTGAAGATTGCTGAAGATTTGATGGACCTTGTCGGTGATAGCTCATTTGAGACAGTTCAAGACCTTCTAATGGTAGGTTTGTGATGTCTTATAGATTGTTGTGAATTCATTAATCACCTAATATATACCCATTCATGTTGTCTATTAAGAGATAGTGGCCAGTGGCATGTTTAATTGATCAATCCTTTTATCTTGAAATGTCGAGACTTGGTTATTTCCATTGTAAAAGTTCTCAGGCTATTTTGAATTTTATAAGATTATGATGGGATATACGATTGATCCTTTAATCCAGTTAACTTGCTTCAAAAAAGTGTTTTTTGTGTTTGACATGTGTTCGAAAATTTTGCGACTCTCTGTTTCTTTTCTAGCATCGAAAAGCTCTTGTTGAAAGCATCCGCCGTGGAATGCTTGCGCTCAAGTCTGAGAAATCAGCTTCAGGCACTCAACAAAAACTTCCTAGTTATGCTACTCAGGTACGATTTCTGGTATATGCTATTTCACCATTCCTCCGTAGGAGATTTAAAACATTGAATTATATTTTAGTAAATTGCATTTTGATTTGTTTAGGTTACAGTTCAAACGGAGTCTGAGAAACAAATTGGTAAACTTCGGCGCAAAGAGGAAAGGAAGCATAGGCGTGGACAAGATAATGGAGTCGAAAATGAGTTGTCCCAGTTTACATTTAGTTCCTTACTTGAAGCAAGTGAGCAGAAAAATCTATTTGATGACCTTGTGGGACATGGAGATGGGAATCAATTGGCTGCCACAGCACTTCCAAAGGGAACTATTAGAAAGCATTACAAAGGATATGAAGAAGTGACTATTCCTCCTACAGCAACTGCAGGAATGAAACCTGGGGAGAAGCTGGTATTCTTTTGAGCCTTTTATCTGGAAAATTTAGAACTTCATGCTAGTTGGTGGACTTCTTTGGCTCCATCTCATTTAGCTGTATGCATTGAGACTTCGTTGCTTTTGCCTGTATGTCAACTTTGTACAGTCTCATCAAATGGGTTCATCGGTGTGTATATTTACATTTGGTGGCTTAAGATTGCTCAGGTTTTATACTTCATGTATCATGGAAAATGTGGTTTGTGATTTGAATTTTATGCTTGTTAAAGTTACATGCTAGATCTTTTGCTGCTTGATGACAGATTGAAATAAAGGAGCTCGATGAGTTTGCCCAAGCTGCTTTTCGTGGTTACAAGTCTTTGAACCGCATACAGAGCAGGATATTTCAGACAACTTATAATACTAATGAAAATATACTAGTAAGTTTTTTTCTTCATGATGAATGCTCCACAAATATTAGTTGAAGTGATAATAAAAAATGGTTTTCAATGTTTTAGGTCTGTGCTCCCACTGGGGCGGGGAAGACAAATATTGCAATGATTGCTATCCTACATGAGGTATGTAATTCTATTCCTTCACTAATTGTCTCCACAATAAAGAATTTAATCTATGAAAACAACACTTCCCATTCACTATATGGTTTGAATCAACGAAGTGACTAACTTTTTTGGTTAAATACTTTTGAATCACATATTTACAGATCGGACAACACTTCAAAGATGGTTATCTCCATAAAGATGAATTCAAGATAGTGTATGTTGCTCCGATGAAGGTAGTATATGATATTTTGTTAGTAACTGATCATGGTCTTCTTTTAGTTGCTTATATCTTGTTGGGCCTTCTAGGCATTGGCTGCAGAAGTCACATCAACTTTTAGCCGTCGCCTATCACCTTTAAATGTAATTGTCAGAGAACTCACTGGAGATATGCAGCTCTCGAAAAATGAGCTCGAAGAAACTCAGGTACTTATACCTCTTTGATCATGCATTTTATTCTAATTTTTGTTTGTCTGGATTTGTATGGGATGTTTTTTTTTTTTTTTTTGTGGTTTGTAACGATAGTAACTGCTTGTGGTTTGTTTATTAGATGATTGTAACAACTCCGGAGAAGTGGGATGTGATTACTCGTAAAAGCAGCGACATGTCACTCTCGATGCTAGTCAAGCTCCTTATCATTGATGAAGTGCATCTTTTGAATGATGATAGAGGTTCCGTAATTGAAGCATTAGTAGCTCGTACTCTTCGTCAGGTAAGGAGAGTGTATAGAAGAACAATGAAATCTGCAATGAGAATAAATTGGATTTTATACATAGAGACGCATAGTAGATCAAAATCCCAACTTTTCAGTGTCATTATTTATGTCATATCTTCTTGAAGTTGCCGGATCCACCTCCAATATTTATTAAAGAAGTGGGCTGTTCATGTTAAAATATAATCGAAGTGGTTCATCTTGATGTCTCACATTATGCAGTTTAAAAATATAAGTGAGGTGAACAAATCATATTAAAAATACCCATGTTAATACAGGTGGAATCCACACAAAGTATGATACGAATTGTTGGCCTTTCTGCAACTCTTCCAAATTATTTGGAGGTAGTACATACAGCTTGCTTATTTGCCAATGCTCTAATTCATTCCATAATTGCAAAAAATGCAGTTTGATGTGGCTTTATTTCATTTTATTAAGTTAAATATTTCTGCCTTCTGAATATTAGGTAGCTCAATTTCTGAGGGTGAATACAGACAGTGGTCTATTCTTCTTTGATGCAAGCTACCGGCCAGTTCCTCTTCAGCAGCAGTACATTGGGATATCAGAACACAACTTTTT
Source organism: Craterostigma plantagineum (assembly GCA_027422505.1). Taxonomy (NCBI): domain Eukaryota; kingdom Viridiplantae; phylum Streptophyta; class Magnoliopsida; order Lamiales; family Linderniaceae; genus Craterostigma; species Craterostigma plantagineum. The sequence continues at coordinate 234,628 of JAPQWV010000218.1, read as the reverse complement.
GGCTCGTACCCAGTTGATGAATGAGATATGCTACGATAAGGTAGTGGATCTTTAATGGTTGATGATTGAGCCAGTTATATGAAGAATAAGTTTAATTTATTATTTAATTTCTCAGGTGGTTGATTCCCTAAGGCGAGGACATCAGGTCATGGTATTTGTGCACGCACGGAAAGACACTGGAAAAACAGCTGATAAACTGGTACTTAAAATCTGTCGTTCATCTTGTGTTCAAATCTGTAGTTCATCTTCTGATATTCTTGGTACTTAAAACCGATTAGATTTTGTGTTTCTTTTATCCTGAATTGTCCTATGGTAATGTAAGGAGGAATAGATGCTAGATTAAGAATTAATTGCATACGGGAACGTATTTATCAGTGATAATAACAATCCACATAGATTTTACGATGAAGATAGATACAGCCTAGGTATACTTTTTTAGCTCAAATTTAGAATGTGTGTGAACGCTATTGTCCAGGTTGAGATGGCAAAATTACATGAGGACTTCGATCTCTTCACAAATGATTCCCATCCCCAACAAGGAATTATGAAGGCAAGAAACACAATGTTATATTCCTTGTATCTCTAATGTATTACTTGATACCACTGCATTTATGCAACTCAGAAGGAAGTTCTGAAGTCAAGAAATAGAGAGCTGGTACAACTTTTTGAATATGCTGTTGGCATCCATCATGCTGGCATGTTGCGTGCTGACAGAGGACTGACCGAGCGGCTTTTCTCAGAGGGGGTTTTGAAGGTTTATATTAGCGTATCCTAGTTTGAACTGATTTCCTTGATGTGATTTTGTATTGTCCTGAACATATTGTTTAACTTTTAGGTTCTTGTCTGCACAGCAACATTGGCATGGGGAGTGAATCTGCCTGCTCATACTGTTGTGATTAAGGTTGTTCTGCTTCATAAATTTCCACCGTATGAGTAAATTTCATGATAATGATACTGGGAATACTATTGCTCTCATTAATACCGCATGTTTGGTTTCTATATTTATGATCTTCGTAGTTTATTTGAAAGGATAGGTACTCTGGACCTTCTCCCTTCAAAATATTGGGATGTATTTTTACCTTAAAAGACTCCATTGATCCATTTGTCGAATTTCACAGCATATGGATTAATCAGTTGCTTTATCAATTTATTTTTTAGTTCCACGACTTTACCTCCGTCGTAAAGAGTATTCTCATGCCTAGCTTAGCTATTAATAATTTTATGCCATATGTAGCCTAATGGTATGGTCTTTGTGTATGCCACTTATATCACTCCAGGGAACACAAATCTATGACCCGAAGGCTGGTGGGTGGCGAGATATTGGCATGCTTGATGTTATGCAGGTTTTTCTTCTGTGCTTACTTTTTCAATCAATTCTTTGTTTTTTGTTAGACATGGTTTTGAGATATCTTTTTCAGATATTTGGACGTGCTGGGAGGCCCCAATTTGATACAAGTGGTGAAGGCATTATAATAACAAGTCATGACAAATTGGCATACTACTTGCGACTTCTAACTAGTCAACTTCCCATCGAGAGTCAGGTGACTTTTGCTCGTCTCTTTTGGCAATAATAGTTTGTTTTCCCCGGTGTAGGTCAAGGTATTTCTCAAATTTTTCTAGAAGCATAAACATAACTTTTTCAGCTGCATAACTTCTTAGCTGCTGAGTTTTTGGATTATATTGATATTGTTAAAGGATAGATGAGTAATGTTGGTATATTTAGAAGTATTTTATAGCATTTGAGCAGCATATTACTAACTTGCTCCTAGAATCCTTTATCTAGCTCTTGATTGTGGTTGGTTGTCCTAGTGTTTTAGTCCAAGTTTGTTTGAGGCAACTGTAGGTCAGATTCATGTATCAATTCTATATATAATACCGGTTTCTTTGGCAGTTCATCAACGCCTTGAAAGATAACCTAAATGCGGAGGTGGCATTGGGTACTGTGACAAATGTGAAGGAAGCTTGTGCTTGGCTAAGTTACACATATCTCTTTATAAGGATGAAAATGAATCCTTTGGCGTATGGTATTGGATGGGATGAGGTATTTTTAATTGCGAAGGATATATAATGTGATTCTAGTGGTACATATGATGGTGGAATTCTCGCCCTTCTTCCTTTAAGTCAAATCCGTTGTGACCTTGCAAAAAGAAAGAGAAGTAAAGACTACATAGGCCCGGAGTGGTTGTAAAACGCGATGTCAATTTTGATCATGTTAATGTAACACTGGGATCACATGCTATCAATACTATTTCTTTTGGTTTCAAATTCTTTAAATGTGACAGGTCATGTCAGATCCTTCATTAAGCTTAAAACAAAGAAATCTCATATCAGATGCTGCACGAGCTCTTGACAAGGCAAAGATGTTGCGCTTCGATGAAAAAAGCGGAAACTTTTACTGCACTGAGCTGGGTCGTATTGCCAGCCACTTTTACATTCAATATTCTAGTGTGGAGACCTATAATGAAAAGTTACAGCGTCACATGAATGAAAGTGAGGTAATTAATTACAATAATTGGCTGTCGACAACATGTGTTCTGTAGCCAATTAGTTATTCGACATTTTTCCTACCTGTGTCACCTAGGTGGTGATGTATTAATACGTATTTACCATGGCATGCATTACTATAGTTGGAACTTGGAACTTGATGCACAATGTTTCCATTCGAATACTTTTACAAGAATAACTAATTGACAGATGATGCCTGATCCAGATGGTTCGTTCTTTTTTATTTGTGTGTATTTTAGATCATTGACATGGTTGCCCACTCCTCTGAATTCGAGAACATTGTTGTTCGAGAGGAGGAACAAAATGAACTGGAAATGCTGGCTCGGGATTGCCCTTTCGATAATAAGGGTGGTCCATCGAGCAAACATGGAAAAGTTTCAGTACTTATACAGGTTAAGGACAGTTAATACCATACATAACAAGTGTGAGTACGTTTTTAGGAGAAAAAAGGCATTCTGTCTCATGATTCTCTTGCATGTCCCGCAGTTGTTCATTTCCAGGGGCTCAATTGATTCTTTTTCGCTAGTCTCCGATGCCACATATATCAGTTCAAGTCTGGCCCGTATAATTCGGGCCTTATTTGAGATATGCCTGCGTAGGGGATGGAGTGAAATGTCTTCTACGATGTTGGAATACTGCAAAGCTGTGGATCGTCGAATATGGCCCCACCAACATCCACTCAGACAATTTGATAGAGAGATTTCCGCAGAAGTTTGACTAACTCATTATTCTTGTACATTCATTGTGAAAGGAAGTTTGAAATATTTACTGCACCTAGGTGTCTCTTTCAGATATGTAGAAAGCTAGAGGATAGGGGTTTGGACTTAGATCGCCTCTACGAGATGGAGGAGAAAGAAATTGGAGCCTTGATACGCTATGGGCCTGGAGGAAAGGTATGGATACATATGGTCTTGTTATTCCACAACTGAGCATTCTCCTTTTGTTTTATCTATCTATATGACCTATTTGGTCTGGTTTTATTTGAATGTGAAGCTGGTCAAACAATACCTGGGATATTTTCCGATGGTCAACTTATCTGCTGCAGTGAGTCCAATAACAAGAACAGTTCTCAAGGTGATTGGAACTGGTTCATTCCATGATGTATACATTTGTGGCCACTTAAAATTTCTTTCTGAAGGGTCATTCGTGTTTGCAGATTGATTTGACAATTACACCTGAATTCATCTGGAAGGACCGGTTTCATGGTACTGCCCTGCGCTGGTGGATTGTGGTTGAGGTGGGTAAAAATATGATATTATATTGTGAGTGACGTCTCACAGTAGGAAGATAGTTCTTATTTTATGTAAGCGAGTTGTTAAACAGTTTTGATGGCATTTTCAATGTGCTGAGCTAAGTGTCTGTCATTTGTGCCCGTAGGATTCTGCGAATGACCACATATACCACTCAGAGCTTTTTACGCTTACCAAGCGTACAGCCAAAGGGGAGCCTCAGAAGCTATCTTTCACAGTCCCCATATTCGAGCCCCATCCCCCTCATTACTTCATTCGTGCAATTTCAGATTCGTGGTTGCATGCAGAATCATTTTACTCTGTATCAATACAAAACCTTGCACTTCCAGAGGTTACCGTGGGAATGTACTTATTGCCTTAAATTTTATGGGAGGATTGCTCTTTAAAGTACTTATTTTAGTTAAAGTATTCCTTCAGGCACATACGACTCACACCGAACTCCTTGATTTGAAACCACTTCCGGTGACTGCACTTGGCAATGGAACTTATGAGGCACTCTACAAATTTACGCACTTCAACCCAATACAGACTCAGGTCTAATATAACTTGATTTATGTTCTCCATTTCCCTCTATTTTGTTTGGTGTTTTTGCATGGTGTGGATGACGCTGAAATTTTTGCTGCAGGCATTTCATGTACTATATCACTCGGACCAAAATGTTCTTCTTGGAGCTCCAACCGGCAGTGGTAAAACAATATCTGCAGAGCTTGCCATGCTTCGTTTGTTCAATACTCAGCCTGATATGAAGGTCGTTTTCTATAAATTTCTGAGATACTGTACAAAACTCTTTCTCTTTCAGTTAGTCTCTCTTTCAAAATCTTCACATTAACCAATACATTTTGTGAATCAATGGACTATTTTCGCTTATTTTATTTCTTATATGTTGCTAACTACCTGTGGCATTTATATAGGTTATTTATATCGCACCTTTAAAGGCGCTTGTCCGAGAAAGAATGAACGATTGGAGAAGGCGCCTGGTTTCGCAGCTTGGAAAACACATGGTGTCAATAATTTCCTCGTTATACACTCACAAAAACTGCAGTAATCATAACTAGACTAATGTTTGCTTCATTATTAGGTTGAAATGACTGGTGATTATACACCAGATTTGAAGGCTTTATTAGCAGCTGACATTATAATATCCACTCCAGAAAAATGGGATGGTATTAGTCGCAATTGGCATACTCGTGGATATGTTAAGAAGGTCTACTCTTAGATCCCTTCGCTTTGATCTTGTCAGAAGCTTTAACTGAAATTTCAGTTGAGGACTGTGTGTTGAATATGAAATTTGCTTTCTCATTCCTGCCGCTAAGCTGTTGAGGTGCACCTGTTATCTAGGGAAAAAGTGATCATTCTTATCATATTGTTCTACTAAATGACGTTTGTTTGTTTACTGTTAACTATAGGTTGGATTAATGATATTAGACGAGATTCACTTACTTGGAGCTGATAGAGGACCTATATTAGAGGTATGCAATTCTTGTTATTACGTATTGATATTACCCATACATACAAGTGGAAGCATTGTCATGTTTTATGTGTTTTGTTTGTTATACTGATCAGATTTGCGGGTAAGTCACTTCCTAAATGCCTCCAGATGTTACAGCAGTTCATTAATATGTTGTGTTTTTAGGTTATTGTATCCAGGATGAGATATATCTCATCACATACTGAGCGTTCCATTCGATTTATTGGTCTATCAACAGCCTTGGCAAATGCGCAGTGAGTACATATAAAGCAATTCAACTTTCATGAATAAATATTTTTTCATTTTCGATATGAGACAACTTTGTATCCTGCTTCTGTTTGATCATGTCAATATGAATCCAGTGATTTAGCTGATTGGCTCGGAGTTGAGGAAAATGGCCTGTTCAATTTCAAGCCTAGCGTCAGGCCTGTTCCTCTTGAAGTTCATATCCAGGCATGTGATGTGTTGTTCTCATAGTTCTATTTCTCTGTGATATATACCTTTATGTTGATATTGATACTCCTATTATTTCTTTACCAGGGATATCCGGGAAAATATTACTGCCCGAGAATGAATAGCATGAACAAGCCCACTTATGCTGCTATATGTACCCATTCACCCACAAAACCTGTTCTTATTTTCGTTTCATCGCGTCGCCAAACAAGGCTGACTGCATTGGATCTCATTCAGGTTATAATTCACATGATGCTCCATTTATCTTCTGGCATGTTTCTTCTAGCCCCTTACCTTATTTTCATTTTCAAACAATGTAGTATGCGGCTTCAGATGAGCAACCAAGGCAGTTCCTTGCCATACCTGAAGAATCTCTGCAGATGGTACTTTCTCAAGTATCTGACCAGAATCTTAGGCACACACTGCAGTTTGGTATTGGGTTGCACCATGCTGGATTGAATGATAAGGATAGATCTCTTGTTGAGGAACTTTTTGCCAACAACAAGATTCAGGCAATCAGCTATTACTGCTATAGCTTATGATTGGATATTTTTTAAACTATATTTTAAGTGAATCAATATCTAGATGTTATCTTTTCTGGATTGATATTCAGGTATTGGTTTGCACCAGCACATTAGCATGGGGTGTGAACCTTCCAGCTCACCTTGTTATCATAAAGGTCAGTGGGGATTGTGGTCACAGTTATAAAAAATTTCGTAAAACTTGTTGCTTGGAGAATGTTACTTATCTAGATATTAGCACAAGTATGGATGACATGCTTTGTCTTGTAGCTTCTCCACCCAAATATTCATGTTCACAGTTTCAATAACTCTTTATTTCTCCCGTGATTGTAATGTTTGATTTTATGCCATGAGATCAGGGGACAGAATATTATGATGCCAAATCAAAGAGATATGTCGATTTTCCAATCACGGATATTTTACAAATGATGGGTCGAGCTGGACGGCCGCAATTTGATCAGCATGGTAAAGCTATAATTCTGGTTCATGAACCGAAAAAGAGCTTCTACAAGAAGGTACGTACATATCAATCTTTGTCAAGTACTAATTACTTTAGATCTTCCCATAGCAAGTGAAATAATTTAGTTTTCTATCCGCAGTTTCTCTATGAACCTTTTCCGGTGGAAAGCAGCCTGAGAGAGCAATTGCATGATCACTTTAATGCCGAAATAGTATCTGGAACAATTTGTCATAAAGAGGATGCTGTACATTATCTTACGTGGACATATATGTACCGCAGATTGGTATGTCTTGTCATTTTTATCTGTTAAAAATAAAGTTTTGCTCAAACTTATCGTTATTCACGATTTCTTTCTTTTTCAAAGCTTGAGCAAATTATCTATACTATAGCTGCTTCTGTATGAGATGGGTGTCAGGCCTAATATGTACTACTGTCTTAGCTTTAAAGTAATTTAGAACTAGAGGTGTTTTTTTTAGTTGTCCCTGGATATCCCATTCCTCAATAATCAAACTAGATATTTGTGAGACAGCTGACAATGGTTTTTAATCTTAACAGGTCGTTAATCCAGCGTACTATGGCTTAGAGGATACAGATCCTGGGACTATAAGTTCCTACTTATCAAGGTGGGATTGAAGATTTTATGTTTACAATCTTTTGTTTTTTCTCGTGTTTGATGTCATATTGCCGTCTTAACAGCTTAGCAGTCAGCACCTTTGAGGACCTTGAAGATGGTGGCTGCATCAAAATTGATGAAGACAGGGTGGAACCGTTGATATTGGGTTCAATTGCATCTCAGTATTATTTGAAATACACCACAGTATCGATGTTTGCATCAAATATAGAAGCAGATACGTCAATCGAAGTTAGTATAAATTCCGCTGAATAATGGAAGAATTTTTGTTCTTTGGATCACCCTGTTTAATATTTTACACCTCTTGAATCGTTTCACTTTCAGGTTTTCCTCCACATACTATCCGGTGCTTCTGAATATGATGAGCTTCCAGTGCGCCATAATGAGGTAATTTACCAAATATAAATAACCACCTACGCTACATCAATACTTTTTTTTTTCTGAGGAAATTTCCAAAACCATGACTCAGCAGCCTAGATGGATGCTAGAAACAGAATATCCATATCAATTAATATATTACACTCTGTATTACATTGGATTAGATACAACCTGTTTCTTTGTTAGTTCGCTGCTCATTGTTTATGAAACATTTATGTTGCCTTTTGGTTGCTCCATAGGAAAATTACAATGCAGACTTGTCCAGTAAGGTTCGCTATATGGTTGACAAGAATCTGCTTGACGACCCCCATGTGAAGACGAACCTCCTCCTCCAGGTTTGTACTATCTTATTTGTCATCTGCGTTTGTGAAGATATTCTTTATACGCATGACTTATTAGGTTGGCAAATAGTTTCTGGTTTAAAAAAAAACATTATTTGTTGCAGGCACACTTTTCTCGAGTTGAACTTCCGATCACTGACTATGTCACGGACTTGAAGTCAGTATTGGATCAGAGTATTCGTATTATCCAGGCAATGATTGATCTATGTGCTAACAGTGGGTGGCTATCGAGTACTCTCACTTGTATGCGTCTTTTGCAAATGGTCATGCAGGTAAAATCATCGTGTAAATCTGGAAATCTCTTAATTGATCGACTTAGTTAAAGATAAACGGTGTTTAAGACTACATAATAATTGAATATAGCTAAGGACATTATACGAATTGCAGGGGTTGTGGTTTGATAAGGACTCTCCATTAAGGATGTTGCCAAGCATAAGAGACGACGGACTTATTGCTACACTAAGGCATAGAGGGATTGCAAATGTCCAGCAGTTATTAGATCTCCCTATAGACACTTTGCAGGCTCTCACTAAAAGTTCCGCTTCCATGAGGATACATGAGGTGTGCTTATATTTTATCGTGGAGATATTACATTGCACTTTGCCTTGTCCATGAAAATCAAAGTAGTTCATCGATGCTATCAGTTTGCAAACTCATCTTTATCCAAGCTATCCCTCTCTTACTCTTTTTTTTCTTCTTAATGCATCCATTATTTGTCAACACGACAGGACTTGCAGCGTTTTCCAAGAATCCATGCGCGATTAAAAGTTCAGAAGCGAAACGGTGGTGAAAACTCCTCTCTTAGTCTGAGCGTTAGATTGGAGATAACAAACAGACGCAAGAAAACATCGAGGGCGTTCACTCCTCGTTTTCCAAAGGTCGGTCTGCCTCCGATAGTTGGCTTGCTGCAACAGTTGACATGAGAAAATGGCTAAAAAATTATCGCCCCTTGGGGCTTTTTATTACAGGTGAAGGATGAAGCGTGGTGGTTGGTCCTAGGAAACACGTCGACCTCCCAACTGTACACGCTGAAGAGAGTTTCTTTCAGTGATTTTCTGGCGACCAACGTGGATCTGCCATCGAATGTCGATGGTTTCAAGGTAAAACAGCTTTTTATATTCGGTTTCTTCACGAATTTTGAGATGTGCATAGCTTTTTGTTTTTATTGATGGCTTGTTCTTCTACAGGGTATCAAACTGATTGTTGTTTCGGACTGTTACGTGGGTTACGAGCTAGAGTATTCTATCGAAGAACTTGTTTGATCGCTTCTTCGTGTAGCGTAAGCAGCAATGGAAAAGGCTCAGTTTTGATATATAAGTGAGGAAGTTTTTGATTGATCCCAACATATAAGCAACCCACGGTTATTACCAGTGCCATCTCACCTTATGTTCTCATTGCAGCACTGTCAAAGTTCTCTGAAGTATGATTAGTACGCCATTTGCCTGTATGTCCAAATCCAGATGTCGATGAAGCAATCATATGGACCTCAAATGCTCCTTCTCAGTCAAAGTGCCGCTACTCAATTTTAAGACAACAATATCAATTATTGCTCTAACAATTGAATAAGCGTCAGAAAAAGAAACAAAATATAGAGACAAGGGACTGCTAAACCTTGTTACTGAAATGCCGGCTGATAATAAGACAAGCAAAGCTTTTTCCAATGCGCTTTCTGCAATAAAAGCCGGCTAATGAAATCAAACTTTTGCATTACTTATAAAATAATGTATTTGTTTATTACAATAGTATCACCAAACATACTAAGTAGAGTAGATGTTGAAATCACATGACTATATCGACACTAATTTTCAACTCGTCAAAAACAAGAAAAGAAAACAACATGATGATGAACTCTCAAGTCTCACCCATCCTTCACTTGGCATTCATTAGGCTTCCTTCAATGTCAAGCCATTGGATTGTTCCATTTGGGTGGAAACCACAGCCGTCGGATTTACATAGTGGAGAGTATACATGGGCTTGCTGTTTTGTTTCTTTGCTTTATTTTACAGCTTCTTTGCTTCTTCTGTGCATGGATTTCTCCTCCCAACTATATTAGTGTGCCACACAACACTCACAGAGAGAGAGAGAGAGAGAGAGAGAGAGAGAGAGAGAGAGAGAGAGAGAGAGAGAGAGAGTCTTTGGTTGTATATACTTCATTTTCTTGATTGTGATGTTGGCTTGGTTCATGCCAACCATTAACAACAATATTAACCGCCTCTCTCAGTTCATATTTGCTATTTTCTTCACCTTTCAACTACCTCAGTAGCTCCTGCATTTGTAGTAAGAAGCAATAAGGTAAGTGAGAGAGAAGCAAAACCAACAGACTAAACTGCACTTGTAAGACAGACATACATATATATAAGCTCAAGATTCAAGATAACTGAAAAGAAGCCCATTTCTTGATTTATGCTGTGAGCTCGGCTGGTTTTATGGAAGATAGCAATCGCCATCGTCGAAATCATGTCTGCAAATTCTGCTACAAAAGATTCTCTTGTGGCAGATCATTGGGAGGCCATATGAGGTCTCATATGATCAACGTTTCGCCCGAAGATTACAGCGATTGCAGCAAAGGTAAGATTCCTAAGAAGAAACTTCCACCACTAAACGATTTCGTTGGCCTTCGAGCTAGAGACAAGAAACCCAACGGATCCTCGAAGTCGAGTCGAGGATGCAAAGAATACGTTGGGGAAGTTTCACGGGACGACACAACTTTGATGATAAGGAGAAAAAGATCAGATAGATCCAAAAGGCACAGAGCTAATACAGCTTCATCTTCTTTAACAGTTGCTAATGTTTCGCCTTCTGTATCTGAGATTGATCAGCGAGACGAAGAAGAGGTTGCTCTGTGTCTGATCTTGCTTTCCAGGGACGATGGAAATCGAGTTTTTTTCGCTGAGGATAAACTTAAGCCTTTCAATGGTCTGAAAGTAAGAAGAAGATCAGAAGTTTCAGCTCAAATATTATGTGAAGATGGTGAGCTCGAAGTCAACTCTCCGAGAAAATTTATCAAGAAAAGTACCTTCAATCAGTTCGAAACAGAGGTAAAGAGTAGGAATTCAAGAAAAGGAATGTCTCTTCACAACTCAAACGATTTTAAACTCGGTAATTTGCCAGCGGACTGCAAGAACTTGACATCACCATCATCTCACGGCCCTCACGAATATTATGATGAAACCAGCCAAAATTCGGACACAAAGATCAAGTTCGAGTTCAAGGTTAGCAAGAGTTCGACTCGTTGATGGGCTCATTGAGTCCTCCACTAAAAGCCTAAGTTCGAACGGTGAGTTAGCCAGAAACTCTGTGCAAAGCGACGAACAGAAGATAAGTAAAGAGCATGAGTGCTCCATTTGCAGAAGAGTTTTTCCTTCAGGTCAGTCTCTAGGCGGACACAAGAGATCACATGTAATAGAAGGCGTCAATTGTAAGGCAAAGACAAGATCGTCTGTATCATTACTGCAACATCATCATCAGAAGCCAATGAAAGAGACCCGAGATTCATCGATCTCAATGTGCCTGCTCCTATCGAAGAGGAACGTAGCGCCATCTTTACATAGATTCGTTGATATGATACCTAAAAATTAGTAAACTTACAGTTTACAAACAAGTGATGTAGCTCTTCTCAAGTTTTAGGGGCTGATATCAACTGTTCTCCAAGAACTATATATGTTACTTTAAGTTGAGCTACATATTTGTTCCTTGACATTTGTCACATGAAAGATGGTCGAAACCAGAAATCGAGTGCAATATTGCTCAAAGGTCCCTTCTGCTGCAATAAGATTTGCCTGGTTCCGAAGGGAAAATGACTGAAGATAGTTACATGAATATGCGGTGATAGTTATACGGCGTCATTAATATTATATGTTCAACCTTATACATATGCTCTAGCAGTAATATACAACTAAAACCAACGCTTTCCCATCGCGGGTTCGGTAAAGATTCAACATTTACTTAAAAAGTAGAAAGGGCAAAGGCAAAATACGAACTTTATTGTTTGTATTGTTTTGGTGATACGAATTATTCAGAAAAATGGAGGGATTGGTGATGAGCTCTCGATTAAGGTTGCGTACCCCAAAGATCCATTCTGGTCATCATTTCAATGGGCGCGAAAGATCGGTATTTCGCTCTCCAAGAACAATAAAAACAGTATCGATTCATCATCCACGCAGTGGGCCGATGAGAACTTCATTTCATCAGATCTCTGCTGCTAACCCTCTTCAACCTTCGCCGACGGAGGCCTCAGATGCAGATTTGGACCGTTTTAAAAATATATTACCTTCTAAAGGTTCGACCTTTTTTTTTGTTTCTTTCTGTAGCATTACATTGCCTTTTCTTATCGAGGAGCTCCACATTTTTTGCTCATGGGCTTTTGTTCAATGCATCTGATTGATGTCAACGCTTAGATAAAAAAAACTGTGCTTGACGATAAATTATTTTCTTCAGAGGCCCTTCAAATATGGAGAAGCGCCGACGCCGTGTGCTTTGATGTGGACAGCACAGTGTGCGTTGATGAGGGAATAGACGAGTTAGCAGAGTTTTGTGGAGCTGGAAAAGCTGTAGCTGAATGGACAGCGAGGTTTTAATCCGTTTACAATCTCATAGTTATCGATCGTCGATTTTTAATTCGAAATATGATGCTTTGTGTACCAAAATATCTTGAAGGGCAATGGGTGGCTCTGTACCTTTCGAACAAGCATTGGCTGCTAGACTATCTCTATTCAATCCTTCTTTGTCCCAAGTGAACGAATTCCTCGAGAAGAGACCACCGAGGTATGTATCTGCAAAGCTTTCGTTTTATGAAAATGTGTTGTTATTACATTGTCTTTAAATGCATTGGTCTGCTCTGTTTCTGTAGACTCTCTCCTGGGATTGATGTGTTGGTGAAGAAGCTGAGAGATAAAAACAAGACTGTGTATTTAGTCTCGGGGGGTTTTCGCCATATGATAAACGTAAAGCTTCTTCTTCTTCAAACGCTAGCATAAAATATTGTTTACCAAGCTCGCTCTTAAGTTTATGTTCCCCTTTATAGCCCGTTGCTTTGATCCTCGGTATACCACTCGATAACATTTACGCCAACAACTTACTATTTGGGACTTCTGGCGAATTCGTGGGGTTCGACCCGAGCGAGCCCACCTCGAGAAGCGGAGGAAAAGCCACTGCTGTTCAGCAGATACGTAAGGTAAAAAGTATATAAAAGGCATCTTTGTTTATTAGAACAAAAGTTTCTTGATTTCTTCAATCATTTTTTCCACCCAGGCAAAAGGGTACAAGTCTCTCGTCATGATTGGTGATGGTGCTACTGATCTTGAGGTAATATGACTGCAATTATGAAAGCTTTTACTTTTATCTGATGAAGTGATTACTTAGGCATACTCTTTGGTCTCTTATTACAAGTACAGGCTCGAAAGCCAGGCGGTGCAGACTTGTTTGTATGTTATGGAGGAGTTCAACTGAGAGAGGCTGTCGCAGCTAAGGCCGATTGGCTTGTGCTCGATTTGAACGATTTGACTGACTCGCTTGACTGAATCGGAGAATGAAAAGAACACAGCAGCTATTCATATATTGTGCATTGGTTTTGTTTGTCTTAGGACAGTGATATGGCCTCTTCTTAATTGAAATATTATCACAGGCTATTGTTTACAATCATATGTCGCTGAAAGCAATATAATAGCATCAAACCACAAGCAAATATCTTCGTACAGACAACTCGTGACGTGAACTACCGAAGTCTGAACAATTTTAATCAGATACGAAAAATGTTCGAAACGACTTTATTACATACTGCCATGATTAGCCAAGTTTGAATTCCACAGCGAGAAGAAGCTTGCTGTAAATCTAAGCCCTTTGATCGGCATAAGTATCAGGAGTGTCTTCATCGTATCTGTAATCAGCTTCAGGTGTCGGCTGATTCTGTCCCAGGCCACCGCCGTTGTGCTGCATATCGTTTGATTTTCTACCGCCAAAAGCTCCATACCCACCGTTGTCAGAATCTGCACCACCACTGAAGTAGTTTTCGCTGCCACCAACTCCACCAGCAAAGTTTTGATTAGTTCCACCAGAGTTTCTGAATCCACCAATCCCAGAATTGTAATTGGTACCACCATCAGCTCCATAACCACCAGCATTGCCATCACCATAATCACCACCGCCTCCATACCCACCACCACCATAGCCACCACCGCCTCCATAACCGCCGCCACCACCACCACCGCCGCCGCCGCCTCCATAGCCACCGCCGCCGTAGCCACTTCCACCGCCATAGCCACGGGTCCTGTCATTGGCATAGTTCACCCTTACTCTACGACCTTGAAGATCCTGAGAAAGAACATAAAGAGTTGGGAAATGAAAATGAATATAGGAAGGTGAATTTCAACAGTTTGTTACAAGGAAAGGCAAGAATGGTCACCTGTTGGTCCAAAGCCTGGATTGCAGCAGATGCCTCTTCAGCTGATGAGTATGTAATGAAGCCAAATCCTCTTGATCTACCTGTTTCACGATCAACGATCACCCTGGCTGCAAAATAGTAAGAGATAATCAGCATTTCCCCAGAAATTACTGCTCACGTGCAGGCCCAAGATTGATGACAAGGGTCAGTAGACATATGAATTATGAAGCATGAGTAACAGCAAGGATTAAAATTTTCAGCTCAACTAGACATGTCATGCAGCACATGGAACATCAGGTTCAGAGAGAGATGTGAGTATCTTGAAACAAATATGAAAGGAACAGCATTTGATATGTTACCTTCAACTACTTCTCCGTACTTATCAAACGCCTCTCTAAGGCTCATGTCGTCAGTGTTGAATGAGAGTCCTGTCAAACAAAAAGATGATGGGACATGGGACAAACAGGGACGAAAACCACTATAAGATTCCAACAAAAGAAAACATTACCTCCAACAAATACTTTTGAGCTTGACATGTATCTCATGGCCTGAAAGACAGAGAGTCTGGAGGGTGATAGATGAGCATTTGCAGTTTTGCCCAGCAAAGTTGCAGCTTTTCTGAAGAAAGCCATTTCAGCACACCTACAAGGTATTTGGAAGATATGTCAACAATTCGTGAAACGTAACATCGAAATCCACGTAAACAAGCTGGGAGCTACTAGCATTTAACGTAAAAACCTTTGAATTGAAAGAGGTGAAGCAAGACATTTTTCAATCTCAGAATCAGAAAACAAGCTCAGTTCAAGCAAAACGATAGAAAGACGACCAAAGCCGCTCAATGCATCGAATCGAGGAAAAAAAATTGTAAAACTCAGATAAGATCAATATACCTGGAGATATAATTCGAAAGACGTTAACTTCCAAGATCGAAGTGTGAAGGTTAAACCCTAACTATGGAGTGCGGCAGAGAGTGCTGAAGTCGAGGGTTTAAGGAATGAAAGAAAACGAGGGGTTTATTTATTTATATTGGAGTCATAGAACAGAGGACAGCCGTCCGATTGAGATCGAGCGTTCTCAACCGTTAACTAAGGATTTATTTAATTAATTAATTAACTTCGGTTTCAAAAGAAAATTTTCATCGTTTCCCTCTCTGAGCTCTTCTCTCCCTCTGTCGGGCGGAAGAGGAAATGGACGGCGGCAACAGTAAGAGCAACGGCGAAACAGTGTTCGAATCGTTAAATTTCAACCCACAGCTTTTCGTTAACGAGGTTCTTAATACAGTTGACGATCTCCTCGACGACGCTTTTTCCTTTTTTCTCAAGTAAGATGCCCTAAACTCTACCCGATTACGGAATCGAACACCACTTGATTTTTTTCTACTTCATAATTCATGGTTTTTGCTGTAATTCTTTTGATAATGTGCCTCAGGGAAGCCTCAGAAATGCTGAAAACCGAAGGAACGGATCGATCCGCTGAACTTAGCGAGGTTTTTCTTTGGTTTTTGTAGTTTTGCAATTTTTACTCTTCCCAGAAAGTTATTCCGCTTTTCTATCGGTTAATTTGATGTAGGGAGTGACCTATATTCATGTTTTGGTTCAAACAAAGCTGTCGCAAAGGATGCAGAAGTGGGAAGAGTATTGTCTCCGATTTTGTTTTAATGCTCCTGAAACAAACATAGTATGTTTCTCAGCACCTATCCCCGAGCTGTTTTTGTTCGATGTTTTACGATTGCTTCTTTACCTGTGCTTGCTTTTGTGTGAGTTGGACCTTAATGTGTTTATTTTGTTACCTTTTGGAGAAGATGAGTACTTTTATCTATTTAACTGCAACGTCAATGACATATCAATTCAGTTGAGTGATTCCCTTGCTTTTCTGTTTCATCTAAACTAAAATTTTGAACATTTCTTGGTAGGGTGTGTTGTCTGAAGACGATCTATCAAATCTCGATGCTTTGACCGATACCGAGATTGATACAGAGCTGAAGTCATTGCACGAACAACTTGCTTTGGTAACTGCATTCCTCATCAATTTTCTCATGGAGTTGCAACTGATAAAGCTTGAGTTCCTGTGTTGTATTGTATCTGTCTATCTGAGTTTCTAATTTTTATCAACCAGGTAGGGAAAGAATCTGATGAGCTTGCTAGAGAACTTAAAAAACTGTCACGCAAGTCTTTGTCAAGTAATCACGTTGATGAAGCGTTGCAGTTTTACAAACAAAATGACAACCCTCAAATGTTTCAAGGTATTCTGTCTTCTTAGATAATATGGAGAAAGGTGGATGGGTTTGTTTCAAGGTGTTTTGGCTATTTAAGGTTTATCTTTGTGATAAAACGGACTTGTAATCGATTTCTTGCTTTTACAGAATTGACGAGTGCGGCAGCAGAACTTCGTGAAGCCATGGGGAAGCTAAAGAGGAGGAAGGTGAAGGACATTGAGAGCAAAGCAGCAGACATGAATATCGGGGATGGTAACGACTATAGAAACAAACACATCGAATAGTCCGTGTTAGTTAAATGAGTTATTTACAAATGATGAGACTGATTTTGTTTGCTCTTTTGTCGTTTGATTTTTCGCAGCTGTGTTGGGCGCAGCAGTTGAAGAAGTTCTGCAGTTTCTTGATGAATATCACTAACAAGATTTAGTTGGATGTGATCTGTGATTCTTCCGTATTGTGTATTATGTATGGTGTTCGAATGTTTTGGTTGAGTTTCTTCTAATACATATATACTTATTGCAGTCAATTATAAATTTAAACCTTAACTTTGAAGTATTTTTTATTTATTACCTAGTGTTTAAGAAAATGTTAAATAGAACAAGTAACAGTTTCTATTTTCTTGGTGTGTTTCTATTAAGTCGAAACTATCAATTGTTTTTCTTCACAAAGTACATGAAATTTTATTTAGACAAATAATGGTTTATTATACGGTGGCAAACCAACCATATCTAGAATTGGATTGATTATGCGGTGAAGTGAAATAATGTGTGTAATTCAGCGAAGACTGTTATCGATGACGAGGAAGAAGACGCCCGCCGTTCAAGCGCTGTACGATCTCTGCAAGGTTACCTTTACGCCGTCGGCAACCTCTCCGCCTTCTCCCAACGACATTCAGAAGCTCACGTCCTTGTTAGGTAGGTATTATTTTACTCGTGGCACCGTACAACACGTTCGCTGTGTGTGATTAGTAGCCATTCGCCTGTCATCCTATATCCTGAATTTCTGTCGAAGATTGATATTTTTTGTCTGAATCGTGGATTTGACGCAGTAATGGCTCTTTTAGCTCTTAATGGGGTTTTGTGTATTGGTGGGAGTGCTAGTTCTTTGAAGGCCCCTTGAAATTTCTGCTGTTATGCTCTGTTCTTCAAGATGTTGATCGCTCAATTAGGATATAGGAAAAGATATAAATGGCTCATGTTGGATATAGATTCTGTTTGCTGCTGCTATAATAAATGAATGCCTATGAGCTTTTTTTGCTGCTGTCAAAAGAGGATAATTTGTGTCTTTCCGAAATTTGTTAATCTAGCCTGTTTATTGGGTGGTAGGAGTCATGGACCCATGGGTAGCACGTCGTATTTGGTAATTTAAATCTCACTGGTGAATTGATTATATTGCCAATATGGCGTTTAGATACTCGTTTTATAGTTGGATTGTAGGGAAGTGTTTTCGACTATGAAATGCATCTTGATTTATTGCAGATACGATTGGTCCAGCAGATGTTGGCCTTACCGATGTTGCCAAAGAGGATAATCGAGGTCACGGACCTTTTGGAGTCTTTTCATTTAATAGGGTAGATAGATGGGCTCAGCCAATCACGTATATTGATATTCATGAAGGGGATAACTTTACGGTAACCTCGTGCTGTCTTTTGCTTCTCATCGATTTGTCTTGGGTGTGTTTTTTTACTTTCGTGTGCCTCATATGACACTATTTGGTTTGATAAAAATATTTACAGATGTGCATATTTTGCTTCCCTGCTTCCTCTGTTATCCCACTCCATGACCATCCCGGAATGACTGTTTTTAGCAAAGTCCTATATGGTTCTTTGCATGTCAAAGCTTATGATTGGGTTGAGCCACCATGCATCAGAAAAATTGAAGGGGCTGATCATTCAGGTCAGGATTCAGATTTATCTATCCAAATCCTCGTATTCTGTTTCAAGTTGGTACACCATGCAAGTATTTCCTACACCACTGACTTAACAAGTCTCGGATTGTCCCATATTCTGTGGTATCTTAATCTACTTAGAATGACACAATAAGTTCTGCTCTCTCTCTCTCTCTCTCTCTCTCTCTCTCTCTCTCTCTCTCCCTCTCTCTCAGTAAGACTGGCTAAAATGGCTGCTGACAAAGTTCTTACCGCACCATGCGACACATCAATCTTATACCCCAGTGGAGCAAATCTGCACTGTTTTACTGCCATCTCACCTTGTGCTGTTCTTGACATCCTAGCTCCGCCATACAACGAATATGCTGGCAGAAGGTGTTCCTATTATCATGACTATCCTTATTCGGTCCTCCGTAAGTACTTTTTTTTTTCCCGAGTTACGGTAACATTATCAGAAGTCTTGATATATACTTGTCAAATGTTGTTGGGGGAAAACATGTTACAGCTGCTGAATATGGGAATAATAATATTGAGGGAGAAGAGGACTTAGCATGGCTCGCCGAGATCAATACCCCTGATGATCTTTATATGCGGTCAGGTACATACAGCGGTCCGGTAATTAACAAATGATGTTATTGGATGCACGATCACAACGTCGTTCGAATGATGATGACTACGGAAAGATCAGGGACAGGTACGAGAGTTTGGACTTGGGCATGTAGAATTTCTTTTAAAATAGTTTTATGCGATCGTAACGTTGCCGTACATCTTAAAACATAATCCAAATTAATAATTATATTGTTTGTATTGAGGCATGCCTGGAAAGACAAGGTATAAAAAAATATTGACAATAGGTTCACTGTTACCACAACTCAGAAAAGAAACTGTTTTTCCCCTTAAAAATCAGATTTTGGAATCATGCTGAGAGAACTGCTGGCGCAAAACCCTTCTCGTAACCTTATTTGTGGCAGTTCTTGGAAGGGAAGTAAGAGGAACGATGCTATGCACCTATTCATGAGAAAAATATGTTCTTAGTAGTTATATTCATTGGGAAAAATAAAAAGAAAAAGGTGACAGATCAAAACATTCTGTACCTTGAAAAGGGGATTTAATTTCCTCTGCAATGCCAAATTGAAAGATGAAGCCAAGCTGCTTAGTGCTTCCAAGGGTTGAATACTGTCTGAGGATTTGAGCACAACTGCGATTACTAGCTGCTCGGGACCGCCACCTGGAGGTGGGACCCCAATCGCTGCGGTCTCAAGGATGTTAGGATCGACAGAATTGCATATGCGTTCGATCTCCACCGAGCTCACCTAATTGAAAGAATTTTGGGCATTACCTTAATAATCAGCCATCGAAATGATGATTTCACTGAAGATAACAATACTTCGAAAATAACCTTTATGCCTCCGAGATTCATAGTATCATCAGCACGACCATGGGCTCGGTAGTATCCTCTTGCCGTGCGTTCGAACACATCACCGTGTCTTCTGAGAATCTGTTTTTTCAGGAAATAGAGAAAGAGTGAGCTTTTGTGTGTTTCAGTGCAAGAATATTAATTCAAACAAACCTTCCCATTCGAAGATGGCATATTCTTGAAGTAGATATCGTAGTGGTCTGCATTTAGTAGAGTGCTCGATGCTCCAAACATCAGTGGGCCGAGGGCTAACTCACCAATTCCGGCATCATTAGGTGGCTTCATACGATGAGAAAGAGAATCATAAGAACTATCGTAAATCAACATATATTTTTCGACCATGTATTATCTCGGCATTTGCCAGCTCTTAAATGAAAAGATGCTTACTACTGGGCGACCATCGTCTCCAAGAATGAAGAGGCTACAGCCCATTGCTGGGGTGCTGAAAGCTGCTAGAGACTGACACTGTAATAGCGAGCCCGTGACAAAACCTCCACCAATCTCAGTGCCACCGCAGTACTCAATCACGGGCTTGAACTTGGCTCTTCCCATTAACCAGAGGTATTCATCCACGTTCGATGCTTCACCCGTCGACGCAAAGCAACTACAGGAGATTACGATGGTGATGAACGGTCACCTTAATACATCACGGGTACGACAAGGTTTCTCCGAATTATGAAGATCATTTTCTAACTTAAAAATTGCTTGCTTTTAATGGAAAGAGATTCCATAGGTATCATCAACAGCTTAAGTAACTAGTTCGCCCTAACCTTATTTCACATCACCATATGTTCTCATTAGCCAAAATTCAGATATACGGCTTTCAACTAAAACCGACAAATTCATTGGGTTAAATGTAATTTTAACTCACCGGATGTTGGACCAATCATAAGTAGCCACAGCGTTCGTGCTCTTCCATGCCCTCACGATACTTGGGATCACACCCAGCATTGTTACTCTAGCGTCCTAAATATATAACTCTTCGAAATCAGTCTAATGTAATACAGGTCATAATTAATGCAACCATGCAGATTTCACTAATAATAAAAAGGTTCCGTATGGTCGACGCTAAACAGAATATTTAAAGGAACATTTCCTACATCACCTGGACAAACTTGGCAAATCCTGAGCTAAGGGGAGAGCCGTTGTATAGAGCTATGGAAGCCCCATTCAAGAGTGAAGCGTAAACAAGCCATGGTCCCATCATCCACCCGAGATTCGTGGGCCAAGCGATTACATCACCTTTGTGAATATCCATGTGGCACCAACCATCTGCAGCGGCTTTAAAAGGCGTTGCAACAGTCCATGGTATCGCTTTTGGCTCCCCTGAAGTGTAAACACTACTTGTGAATGATGTCTTATCTTATAGTGAGACTATAAATTATGGGGGAATGTCAATATGTTCAGATATCAGCTGATTGTAAGTTGTACTTGCTAAAGAGTAAGCAGAGGACCACCCTATTATCCATTCCGGGCAACTACTAAGAAGAGAACGCCTCAAAATTGAAGAACAAAAATATAAGACATGATGGGTCCAACCTGTAGTTCCTGATGAGAAAAGAATATTTGTGTAAGCTTCAGTTTCTTTTTCAACAGCAACGAATTCATGTCCACTGCAAGTGACAATTGCACAATATCAAATAATTTTATTAAAAAGCATCACTATTTAAACGAAATGCGTAACTGCTGCGCTAAATGCAAGGTAAAAAACATTGGCAAAAATCATGTACTCCATGATTTTTTATGATAAAAGTTAACTCAGAGAGATAACCGGATTACCATACTTACTCGAAAGCGTTGACTCTCTCAAGAAACTTTTGCCAAGAGATATCATTATCTCGCAATTTGATGCTGAAACCAGAACCTTTGGCAGGAGTGACAATAGCAGTTGGCGATTGAGCATCAACAACCCTACTGCAGTATTGAAACAACATGTGAGAATAAAAAACATATGAAGAAATGCATCCAACTTCAGAGCACAAAGATGCAACATAGCGTGTGTGTGAGAGAGAGGGGGAGTGGGTCACCTATACAGTGGAAGCTTTCTACCACCACGGACTATAAAATCCTGACAGAGAAAAGAACGCCAGAAATCACCCACAAGATTGAAAATTGCAGAATAGAAATCTTTCCAATTACCCATACTAAAATTATCCGTTCGACAAAATTGAAAACTGCACACTTCGATTATTAAGATTGTCCCGTGCTTTTAAGTCTTACACAACCACCACTTAGTTGCACTAACCTGGGTGAAGATTGCTTTTGCTTTTGATATTTTAAGCCTGGATGATATTTCACTCGAAGCAAAGCTATCAGCAATGGACACAACTACATAACCAGCTAGCACTATGGCCAGGTAGATGACAACAGAGTTAACGTCCATGGGCATATCTATTGCAATTGCAGAGCCTTTCTCCAGTTTCAGGGTCTCAATCGCATGGGCAACAAGCCTGCAAAGCCCTAACCAAAATCTGACATCATCTAACAGTTTACTTAAAAGATCCTAGGTGAAGACAACATATGGCTTCAAAGGAGCATCATTAAAATAGAGAATTAAACTATCAAAATCAGGAAAGAGCAACAAAATGAAAGAACGGATGTGGCAGTACGGTTATCCCTGGTTTGCACAAAGATCTTTCAAAAGTATAAAGACCTAAAACTGAAATTCTTGTATAAAAACCAACTTTTGAGCATATTTAAAAAGGTTAAAAAGAATAAGGTACAAGGAAGATGAGAGTACCAAACTCGTAAGCGAAGCTCCTTGAGTGTCATCGTATTTATTGGTGCTTCATCATCTCCCTCTTCACGCCATATCACAGATATATCATCAAGAGATTTCTCACCCTCCAACATCAGACAATTATTGGCTGGATTCGTCTTTGCAGACAGAAGCCAGTGACCCCCTGGATGAGTAGGGTCTTCAAGCAAAATGCATTTGGGATGAACCGAGAAAGAGATTTTGAGTTTCTCCAGCAGTATAGCTCTCCAATAAGCCTACGAGAGAGATTTCAGATATATGACGCTGCATATCATATGATCATATCAATTAAGAACTAAGGATAACGTTGATCCAACCTCGGGATTCGAGACCGAAAATTTCTGGAAATCAAGGTAGCTCGAAATGGGATCCACATACTTTGACCCCAAGAAGTCTTTGCCACGCTCCTCTAGCAGCTTCCCAACGTTAGAAATTCTTGCAGCATCACTTTGTGGTAAGAAGTAACGAACATCAGGTTAAATGTTTCAAAGCTAAAACTTTCCGATCAAATTCCAACAAGCAAATCCTTCAACTCAGCTAAAATACACGAACACAAAACTCAGAAGATGATACACAGACGAAGAAAGTCCTTACGGGTCGGGTAACCAAGCAGGCGGGTCGGGCCCATACTCCTTGTAGCATCCGTAGTACATCACCTGATGCAGGACAAAGGGATGCTCCGGCGAAAGTAGGGTTTTGGAAATACTGTGCCACGTCCGGGGACTTCCGGCGCCATACTCGGCGACTATGGCGGCGAGTCGGCGTTGGATGTCTTGGGCCTCAGCGATAGGTATGCCCAAAGCTGCGATGTCGCCGGGCGTGATACAATCCAATGACTTATAGTCGCTCGCCATGAATTCGATAGACATATGATTACGAGCAGCTGTCGTTTATCCGTTTGTTGTTGGTGGTAGATAGATACACGGCACGTATTGTATTGTATCGTATCGTATCTTCAGTGTGAGAAAATATTTAGCAATTTTTGAAGCAGTAGATGACATTATTATTATAATACAATACTGTAATTATTACCAGACTCGAGATAAATCAAAGACAACAGAACCAACTGAAGCTGTCGAGTATATATCAGACAATTGTAACTTATATTTCAACCAATCTATTCATTCATTTGTTCTTGATGTCAGTTTTCTTCATCTTCTTCAAAGAATCAAACAAAGAAGGCGTTTCTTGATTGCTCGACGACTTGGCAAATGGATTGCTTGGACGAGTTCTATCGACTACTCTATCCATCCTTTTACTTTCCCCGTCGCCGTGCAAATTAGCGATCAGCTGCTTCCTCATAGGAATCGTCGCATTGTCCGATTTCTCCGGTGTTATGTTAGAGTCTTTCTTCCCATTTGCATCTTTGCTTTGGCCCTCCATTTTGCTTTTCGTGACGATGGAAGTCGATGGCAATGCGTGGGCTCGGGATTGAACTGGGACTTCTTCTGCTGGCTTGTCGACTGCTCGGCTTGTGGGGAACTTAGCTGATGAATGATCGAATTTGACGGCACTATTAGGCTTGTTGTTTCTCTTGTTCACTGCTACTGTTTCCATGAGAAGCTTTTCCTAGAGATATGCAAGAGCCATGACATGGAAATTTTAGAGCGAACATCTTGTTTCCGTGGAAATTAGAGATGGGATGTAATGTATCTTATCTATCACACGCACCTCCAATATGTCATTGAAGCGTTCTGCCAAATTTGGTAGCTTCAGTGCGGTTACGAGTTTTATGGCTCCTCTGATCGATTTTTCTAGTGAAAGGAGTTTTACGAGTTCAGTGGCTCGTACGAGTTTGTCGCCTGGGAAAAGGGAACACAAAAACACGTTAATCAAGAAGAGTGTTAGAACTGAGTACCCGATGTAAGAAGTGTGTGTGCAAGAATGAGGCGCAAGTGCTTACTGTTGCAGCATGACGCAATAAGCCTCAAGATGCATCGATCGAGTGAAGTTTCCAGATTGAAAGCCTCGTCATCTAGTGAGGATGTATCTTCACCAGTAGCAGAGAGATCATCCATGCTTTTTTGGATCTGATCGGAAAATATCGACATTTGACTATCAGCACGAATCAATAGTGAAGGAGAATGAGGATAATGACATTAAGTATGAAGTGCCAACTGATAGGCTACTGATTTCTATTATATAACCTCTGAGAGATGCATATTGATAAGCATGAACTCGTTCTCAAGGCTATCTGCGCCAAGGTCCGATGAAGCAAGAGGGAAGGACAAGTCTAGCAACGTGAGGACAGGCTTGGGAGTGGACTGAAAAAGGTAAGGATGGAATACCTTTTATTAGCTGTCGAAAAATTAAATGTAATAGCTGTTGGGAATTGGCATTATACCTGTGGAAAGGTTTCAGGAGACTTGCAAACAATACAAAATAGTTTGCTTGCATTCAACCCAGCAACCCAATAAGTTTCACCAGACTTGTTTAATTTGCTGGCACTGATGATAGAATAATTAGTTCTATGTGTGTCTGTGTGTGCCCACGTGTGTGGGTGTGAACTGCATCAAGAACAGTACCTGAAGAGAGGGAGCCAGGTACCTCCAAACTGGTTTGTTAAAACCCTCAAAAAACCCTACACGTGCGTATGATCAAATAAATATAAAGTTATGTTCAAGCATAGATAAATTGGTTTACCAAGTGCACCTTGGAATCATAAGAACTTAATTGGCCTTCATCAGTGAAACCAAACCATGCTAGACTGGATCCTGGGGTCAATGGAAGTCTGCCCCGAAGAGTTTGTGTACGTTGAGATACATTGATGACCCTAAATTCGAGCATCTGCATTTATAAGACAAAATACTCTCTGTAATCAGATGCTGATCTGATTCAGCAGGCACCTCTTACAATAACAGGAAATTGCTTTTTACGTGCATGATTTTTCAACACTTTCTAAATAAATCGACACTTGTCCAGACCTGCTCATCAGAGGGCAGAGAAGGGGAAGCATGGGTGACCACAACGAGTTCATCCTTGTAGCCTGCTGCAGTAACCACTGGTCCGTCGAGTGATATAATGTCTCTCTGATGTTACAAGATTGTCTGGATTAGATTCTTTGAGGATTGCTTACCATGAAGTAATTTTTAAGTGAGCTGAATATATGCACAAGCAATTCTGAACAGAACTCAACCAACCTGCAAACCGCCCTCAGTATAGATACGAAGAAAATTGAGGTTGGTGATAGCAGCAATCCATGCACTTCCAAGTGCCACGGCTCTGACTTCTTCCCCCTCAAATCTCATAGACCACTAAATTGAATAAGTGAATCGTAATAAAAAGTCAGCCCCTATCCAGCTTCGGGGTTAAGCTAAATGCATTATGAGTTCAATCAAAACCCACCTCGCTATTATTTGCCCAGCTACTGAAAGGGCGATACATAAGCGTACTCATACTCTTCTCGCCTTTGCATGGATTTGCAAATACACTGCCGTTCTCGTTGAGAGAAGCCATCGTAAACCCAAAATAGTCAGTCATTGCAGGCACTCGTGGACCACTGCTGGTATCATGAAAATCTATCTGCAAATAACTAGGTAAAGTTAGTTTGTAGGAATAGCATAATCTTTGGAGTGACTTGAAATAAATGAGCTATTAATTAAGAGACTCTAACTTGTTGCAAGGGTAATGCTTCTTAATATATTGCAACTTATGGTCATGCCTTTGGAAAAAAAAAAAAAGCATACCTCGACATGTGAATACCCTTCATGTTCCATTGTAGTTATACTTCCGAGCATATTGTAGCATAGAAAATGCCTCTTCCCAGGTTGTGCAGGAGTAGCTCCCGATTGAAAAGGCCCTTGCATTTTTGGTCCCGCTGTTTCCATTACAGTTCTCGGTAGGGTCTTTGGATTACCAAGGTTGTCTTTTTTAGCGTAAGAAGCCTTTTTACGAGATCCGGCTCTTGGGAATGATTCCAGATCATCATCAAAATCTTCTTCCAACCCATCGTCACATACTGTGTGCTTCCGTAATCTTTTTTTGGTAGGTTGATCGAACTCAGCAAGGATGTCTTCGTTGAGATCACTTAGATTACCTGATGCACTTGGCTGTTCTTCCTCGTCAAATAAGAGAAACCCATGTCCATTCTTTGAAGATAAATCAGGAATATCTTCAGTTGGGGATTTTAATGGTGAGGGTACAGCTGTTTCCCATACACCATATTTCCCCATAACATCAATCAAGGCAAGCGCATTGCCAAGGGGCTTCCATGCCATAGAAGATATGCAATCGCTAAATTTCTGCCTATCAATGTCTTGCTTCTTATCTACATCCCAAATAAGAATCTGCTTGTCTAAACCAGAAGTCGCCATATATTTCCCATTAGGCGACCATGATAAGAAGCAAATAGGCTGAGTGTGATCCCCTCTAATAGCAAACAGTTTCTCAGCGGTGTCTCTGTCATACATCACCACATCATTTTTCAGACCAGGTACAGCTAACATTTCACCATCAGGACTCCATGCCAGTACATTTGGTGCGGAAACATCATAACCATTGTTAGGCGCCTTATCTTTGAGGACATGAAGCGTTGTGCCTGACTGCAGTTCCCAGAAAATGATGGTCCCAATTGAATCAAGAGAAGCCAAGTACTCGCTCTTAGGGTCAAAAGCTAAACTAGTGACTGATCCCTTATGCCCTTTAAGAACTCTTGCGATCGTTCCATCTATTGTATTGACAAGTTTGATGCCCTCATCATCACCAGCAGCTGCTAATATGGTTCCCGATTTATTGAAAGCGACAGTATGAATCGGCAGTGTAAATCTAGTGATGTTGGTTTCAAAATCTCCACCTACACAAATCACATATCAATTAACTTGTATGTGTAACCTTTACAACACATAATTTCGCATGCTATTAGATACAAACAGTAAAACTAAATGCCAAGTAATGAGTCGGACCAAATTCATTTCCGATTACGCCACTAAAACACTCCAAATATCATCGATAAAGCCCATGAGAGTACTCAGTTCTCCATCATTCTGCTCATAACAAATTCCTGGAAAAACGCATAGACACCAAAACTGCATAGACATTAATGTTGAACCTGGGAATTTGAACAGCTTAACCGAGTGATCGAGCGACCCAGAGGCAAGGCAGGTGGAATTCGGAGACAGCGCCAAAGCCGTGACCCCCTCACTATGATTTCGGAGACATTTCGGCGGGTTACAAGGCGAATTAACGGCGTCGTGGATACATATTGCATTGTCGCCAGAAGACGCCGTCACGATGTGTTCGCCGCTAGAGGACCACAAGATGGAGCACCGAGAACTCTCTTCAGCCTTGTGGACTTCGCGAAGCTTCATAGTACGAATCTTCATCTCTTTGCTCTCAATCGCTAGCTAGCTAAGCTAGGGCTTATCCGCCTTTCTATTGTGACCAAGTTTGCAGAGAAATGCTTCGTTCGTATTATTCCCCTACCGTGTCGTTTTGGCGGGTTTTGAAACGTTTTCGCGGGCTTTTGGTATTTGGACGAATTTGCCCTCGGAGACAAATACTTTTATGACCGTGCGAAATATTAATATAAAGGCCCGTTTGCTTATAAGCCCAAATACAAAGGCCCAACAAAACCAAACACAATTTAATTTGTTATTATTTATAATACAGGGTCTGATATTCAACCAACAGCAAACGTTCGTAGTATACATGGCTCGAACGATCATTTTTACTCACCATGGCCGTGAATTTTCAAGAATCAACTCGGTTTGAAGACGACATGCTGCAAAAGAGTCGTAAAAATTTCAGAAACGTTCGTCATTGTGCGTTTATAGCCGATGCTAAAACGAGATAGATATTCTTACCTTGATCTGAGTCCTGTTATAAGTGTACGTAACGTGAACTAAACCATCGCTCGACTGTATAACGGCGGGATAAGAGAACTCCATTCCATTCGTATCTTCTAACTCGTACACATCTTCCCAAGAATCTCCATCATCCGACGAGACGGCGAGCTTTAGCACACCACGTGAGACTGTATTGTAAGCGAGAACGAGCCTTCCATCGCTCAGCTTAACCCCATCGATTCCTACATGTTTTTCATACAAATACTTACTTTGAACAAGTAACAAAAATTTCAAGCAGATGAAGTAAAGGTTTTCTTGAGAAAAAATATACCTGAATTTGGATTTGGTAGTTGGGTAGCCTTAGCGTAATCCCAGGTTTTCCCGCCGTCGAGAGATTCAGACATGCATATCTTGTCGATGCCATCGAAAGCTCTCAGTAAGACACGCAGATGTCCGTTGGCAGTCCTGTAAGGCACGGGCTGAATCACGCTGAGGCTTTGGTTTTTTATGTATATTGGCCCGTATTTTCTCCAGGTCTCGCCCAAATCTGAAGTTATCTGCTCGAGATAAAAAAAAAAAAAAAAAAAAAAAAAAAAAAGTCGCTCGTTGTTTAGCTAACAGTCTAAGTTTGAGTTTAGAGTTGTTTTTTTTTTTATCGATTTAAATACAAACCTCGATCCATGCCCCCCATGAATTCCAGCTCTCTACAGAAGAACCACATAGTAAGTCTCCATTCTCCAGCAATATAGGCTGTAGGAAAAAAAAAAACATGTTTCATACATGAATGTATCTTCAAGATCTCATACTTAGATGTGTAATGACTTGGGATCTTTACCTTATTCTTGATTGGTCCTAATATGCCAGGAGGAAGCTGTCTCCTTTCTGACCAAGTGGTTCCGTTATCTGACGACCATTTCATACAACCACTCCACCTACACAAATGAGCAAATGTATCGAGCTTGGGAAGAAGGAAAAGGGATATGTGTGTGTAACATTTTATTCAAGACTGAGGCTTACTTTTGAACCTCTTGACCTATTTTATAAAATAGAAGAACTTGATTCTTTGAAGGGTGTTTAAACAGCACGGGGTTCCACATAGGAACGTTAGGCTGTTCGTCTGCAATAATCGGAGCGTGCCAAGAGCCGTTCTGACGACATAACAGCATATATGCGTAAGGAGACGAAAATGAACGCAAAATGAGAACGAATAGATAATAGATAAAGAAATTAAAACCTTGTAAGTCTGTATCCATATCTTAACATCGTCTGCTCCCTCCTTTGTACCACCGAAATAAGCAACCAGGAAATGATCCTCATCAACCTGAATCAACATACAACAACTGATTATGATCCGAATGGCACATACAGCATCGATTGGATTTGACAGATTTTAATCCATTATCCAGATGAGTGATTTATAAATACCTCTACAATAGTCGAAGCATGGCAATTTTTGAAGGGAGCAGAGTTCGCAGCAAATGTGAATTCCTCAATAGACGGGACCCAAGATGAAGTATTGGCTTTCATTACTTCAAGACTCGTTATCTCACTGCATTAGAGTTTTCGAATTTGTTTGCTTAATTCTGGTAAACATTTTAAATACGACCTGTAACTTATGAACGAACAGGACATGCTACAAGAAAACAAATACACATTGATCCCATCAATGAAATTAAGAGAAAGAGGATGATCTTCTTTACCTCTCAGACAATAACCTAGGCGGTGCATTGACCAAGCTGATGCTCCTCAAATTCGAAAACTCGTCCTTAGGAAATAACCTGCTTCCCGACCATGAAGATGAACCATGAAAATGTAACAAAATCAAAAGGGAGAGCAAGAAAATCATCAGGATAAATCCCGAAGCGTTTTTCCCCATATTCGTCAACAAAAACAAAAAGGAGGGGCTAAATTCCAGTTTCGAAAAAAAAAAATTCCAAGAATTCGACCACATACATTATTACCAACTACTTATTGATAAGCTCGAAGTCAAAGAATTACCTAATCCATCAACTAAGCAACTATTTAACAATAACAACGGCGAGCATGACGAATTTAATGAATCAGCTTGCCATTTCAGCTGAAACTGACGTGATAATGAAAGCAGCTAATGCTGGTCAAAGCAATCTATATCAACAATTGGATAATGGATTATTATTCTGTGAAACTTACCTGATTAAGATTGCTTGGCTAGATTGGTTATCTTCATGCTTTGACTCTGGCGAATCATTGCATTGAACGCTATACCAACTCTCAACTCTTTGTAGACGAAGTTGACTTGAAGCAGATTGAGATAAGGGGCCGTTATAAGGCCACTCGGCATATAAATGGGCCTAATCTTGCCTGCAATTCATGGGCTTTACTATTTTACGGAACAAATTAAAATAGCCTAATAAAAAGAAAACAAAAAAGAAAAACAAAAAAGCTAGACAACGTTAGATAGAGTACACGAGCACTGGGCCAATGGGGGCAATCCAAAAACGACCATTCCTCTCTCTCTCTCTCTCTCTCTCTCTCTCAATCTCTCAACCGCCGGCGAAAGAGAAATAAGGGACGGAAACTCGCCGGACATGGATCCCAGCGCGACGGCAAAAGCCACGACTGCGTCGGCGCGTTCATCGCTGGTGGAGTCCTTACGCGCCGTCACTCTATCGGGTGCGAGGATCGACAAGGATGAGCTGAAGAAGAAGATCACTTTCCCCGAGTACATAAGGTTCGCCATAATAAATTCCATCCGAGACAAGGACGCCGACGCCCGAGCCGATGGAGAGGTTGCTCCCGACGATTCTGAGCCGCCGGAGTGGCCCATGGTGGTGTTCGTGAACTCCAAGAGCGGCGGGCGACACGGGCCGGAGCTCAAGGCACGGTTGCAGGAGCTCATGAGCGAGGAGCAGGTATGTGTGGTGCACGCGCTCACGTTGGCGTGTTGGTTTTTTTTCTGTGTGCGTGCTTGCTTGCGTGTCGCGCGAGTATTGGCAGCTTTGTTGCTCACGCGTTAAAAGGAATTGGTCTACGACCCATTTGTTTGTGCACGCTGACGTTGACGGCGGCCTGTGTTTTGCATTTCGAATTATTGTCAGTTCTGCAATTTTCTTTTCATGTAAAATGTTTTGAATAGATACAAAATGCAAGTGGGTTTTGTGGTGGCCATGTGATTTGCTTCCACGTGACTGAGTCATTGGACAATCACAGCTTGGAATTGAAGGGTGTCTTGGAATCTTATATATATATTCTTTAACCATGATTCGTGTTTGAGTACCTATGATTAATTTGTTCTTTTTTCGTCACCATTAGAACAGATTGAAGAAATGGATTATTCAGTTTCATGCATGTCTTCTTGAAAAACAACCTTAAGCACGTACCTGATATATACTGAAGTAATAATGCGTGTAGAAATGTCTCCCAGGTATTTGACCTTTCAGTTGTGAAGCCTCACGAGTTCGTTCAATACGGATTATCCTGCCTGGAAAATCTCGCTAGTCGTGGAGACAACTCAGCGAAAGTGATTCGTGAAAAACTTAGGATTGTGGTAAATATCTACAATTGAATTGGTATTACCATGAACTTCAATACTTCGAAAAAAGTAAAATTAATGTACCTCGTGTCTATGTTGTTATTATTACAGGTAGCAGGGGGTGATGGTACTGTTGGGTGGGTACTAGGCTGTCTTGGTGAGCTCAACAAGCATAGTCGTCTACCTATTCCACCAACGGGGATCATCCCACTTGGTACAGGAAATGATCTGTCGAGGAGCTTTGGCTGGGTAAAAACATTTGCATAATTGCTTCCCACGTTACTCTTTCTTGGTCTGATGGATTGATTAACTACAGGGAGGTTCTTTCCCTTTTAATTGGAAGTCGTCCATTAAACTAACACTAGACAAGGTCGCACGATGTCCCATCGCCCGTCTAGATAGGTACGATGATCTATTTACGTTGATATCAAACTTTGAAAGTGTGAAATACATCTGGTCAAACATTGTTAGAGAAGTTTCGGTTTGTTAGAGGTTGGAGTTTACTTAGTGAAAATCGTGAATGTGCAGCTGGAATGTGTTAATATCAATGCCAAGTGGTGTAGACCTGGAGACTCCTTATTCTCTCAAGGCAACAGAAGAAACACCTCTTGATCAGGTTTGTGGTTATATAGTTTTTTTTACACGTTATTATGCAAGATCTATTCTTATTTAAAATTTTGAAACTCTTTTGCATTATAGGATCTTGAAATTGAAGGAGTGCTTCCTGAGAAAGTTTCCTGCTATCAAGGAGTCTTTTACAACTATTTCAGCATAGGTTAGTGTCCGCATGTTGTCTACATCATTACCTCTCCCTATCTCTCTCTTCAATGGCTGGCTAACCATGCAAATAATATAGGAATGGATGCTCGAGTTGCCTATGGTTTCCATCATCTACGAAACGAAAAGCCTTACCTAGCGCAGGGTCCCATCTCAAACAAGGTGACAACACTACCCATCCTTCCATATTTTGAGATCAGTTCTCAAACTTATCATGCCGAGCATTGCATTAGGTATTCCATGATCTTAGCAGAGAGTGATGGGACTGTTCGAGTTTTTGTGTTTGTTACTAAGGTTGCATGCTTTTTAATGTGGTGGTTATTTGATCATTTAATGATGGTGAAGTTCAATCATGTTTTGAAAAAATCGCAGATAATCTATTCTGGATTTAGCTGCACGCAAGGGTGGTTTACGACATCATGCAGCAGCGATCCTTGTTTAAGGTTGCTAGCCTTTGTTTTCTCGCAGTTGAAGCAAAGGCATTGCACTTAGCCATTCACTTTTCACTAAATAAATGACATATCTTTATTGTTCGATTTCAGATCCTTGAGGAACATCTTGAGGATACATGTAAAGAAGGCCAACTGTTCTAAGTGGGAGCTAATACCAGTCCCTTCTAGGTTTTCCATTTTCTTTTTTCTGAAGAATTTATTGCATTGCCTCTGAAAACTGACCAACGTTAGACATATTTAGAAGAAAGCTGATATGGATACTTTTTCATTCAGTGTGAGATCTATCGTTGTACTCAATCTTCCAAGCTATGGAAGCGGAAGAAATCCATGGGGTAACTTGAAGCCTGATTACTTGGAAAAGGTATCTATATCTTTACCTCTGTGATTGGTTCGTATTCCATCTTACATCTGCATTTAAATAGAATTTAAATAATACTAAAAAAAGAAATCATAATTCCTTGACAGAGAGGGTTCGTTGAAGCCCATAGCGACGATGGAAACCTCGAAATATTCGGTTTCAAACAAGGCTGGCACGCATCAATGGTCATGGCCGAACTCATAACTGCAAAACACATAGCCCAGGTACTGTTGTAATCTTTAATATGGAATCGAAATCATGTAATAACTTTTCAAAAACTAAAGCATTGTTTTTGCTGCAACTACTTTCAGGCTTCGGCTATTCGATTCGAGCTTAGAGGTGGAGAGTGGAAAGATGCGTATCTGCAAATGGATGGAGAGCCATGGAAGCAGCCAATGAACAGAGATTTCTCCACTTTTGTGGAGATTAGGAGAGTTTCTCATCAGTCTCTAATGGTCAGCAGCAGGGCAGAAGAGTAGAGTACATAGTAGTAGTAAAAACTCCTCAGGCAAACTTGTGACATGTTTTCGTTCTCATGTCATGTAAGAAAAACACAAAGCCGACGTGGGCTCTGTTGGAATCAGATTCTTTCATACTGCTGCTCGCTAGTGATGGATAATACACTTACATTTGCGTAGTTTCTGAATACAATACTTCGAAAATGACGTCACAACAAAAAAACAAAACGAATGGTAAATAAAACCAAACGTAGTAATGATTTATATATTGATATTATACATATAACTCACTCAAGTCAGGTTTTGGTTGCAGTGAACCGCCTTAAGCCAACATAATGCCTGCCGCCGCCTCAGCGCCGCCGGTAGCAGAATCAGAGCGGCAGAACTCTGCGGTGGCGTACTTGTTCGGAGGACTAGCAGCTGTGTTGGGAATTGTAGCGTTTGCCATCGTAGTTCTTGCATGTTCGTTTAGGCAAGAAGAAGAAGAAGAGGAAGGAGAAATGTCTGAAATGGAGGACGGTAGCGGCGGCGGAGGTAACAAGACGCAGGATTCCACGTCGGCGGCGCCGGTGGAGGAGGATGAGCTTCTGGTGATCTTGGCCGGCCAGCGCAAGCCTACTTGTCTGGCGACTCCCAGTTCTCGAGCATCGTAGTAGCAGTAAGGAACATCGACGGTGAACTGATATTACAGGGCTGAGTTTTGTTCGTTCCTATGTTAAGTTTACTGGGCTTGAGCCCAACTATTTGAAACTTGAATACAGCCCATTAAGTTTGTCCGTTTAGCCCAATTTGAGACAGAGTGGGTGAGATTGTGGGTCCCATGACCACAAGTCAACGTAGGTTTTGCAAACCGTTATGGTATTATTAAGGAAGGGGGACCCACTAGGACTGTTCCATTGGAAAATTAGCTCAGCTCTCACAATTTTATATCCTAAACACGCAAACCTAACCCCTCGGTTTTTGGTGTAATTCAATTTCGGTCCACTGTTGGTTTATTTGCACTGAATTATTGACTTGCTATTGCGAGCAATACTCTCATCATGAATCTGACCAACTTGCATAAAAAGCCAGCCCCTCGACAAAAGTGGGACTTTACAAGTGAACTGCACTTACTAAGAATTATTAATTTAAAGAGAAAAAAGAAAACTAAAACGAAGGTACGGCGCCGGCAAAAAATTCACCGGCGGCGAAAGTCCACTCCGTGTTAGCGTCGGAATCTGTTCTCTTGGCGAAGCGGCCTTTGATTCTCGGCCGTGCTTCTGCGTAAGCCTTCCTCGAAGCATAACGAATCGTCTTCTCGAACTTGCGATTCTTTCTCTTCTCTCTGTACCTCAAAACCCGAGCTTCTCTGTCCGTTTTCCGACCTTGGCTTCCACCGCTCGCCGCCGCCGAGCTCATGCTTTGCCCCGCCGCGTAAGATACATCGGAAAATACATTACCATCTGGGACCACACCCGCCTCCATAGACAAGGTGGTGGTATTGGTGGTGTTGTATGAGCTCACCGTTGATTTGGCGAAGTCGATCTCAAATCGAGCTTCACCGGAGAAGCGATAATCATCGTCGCCGTGAGTAGTAATGCTTGCTGGGATGATCGGCGGCGGCTTTACGCTGTTTGTCTGAAAGGGTACAACGCTATCGCTAAGGGGCTGCTGTCGCTGGTAGCAGCCGTCGAAATCAAGAATCCCATCGGCGGCGTCGGAGAATAGAAATTCCAGCGACGACTTCTTCAAGTCATGGGTATTATTATAATTATCCGCCGGAAACTTACTGTACTCACAACCCACGACGACGTCGCCGGCGTGCTTCATCATCCTTCCAAGCGTCTCCGCCGCGTCGTAGAAGGGGACCACCGGGACGCGCTCGTGCCTTCCGGCCAGGGGGTTCGCCGAGTGGATGTCTCTATCGCAGGCGACGCACAGGGAAGCAGCGTCGGCTTTGCAGGTGAAAGCCGCCGGAGCCTGCTCGCACACCTCGCAAACCCACACGCGTCCGCCGCCGCCGCCGCCGTAGTGTGCTCCGGCGTCGCACGCGATGCACGTGAAGGCTGAGTCCGCCTTGCGGTATAGAAGCGCCGGAGACGAGTTGCAGTAGTCGCATGGCTTCGCCGCCGCCGTGAAATCGAACCTACCACCAGCAGCTCGAGCTCCGATAATTCTCCTCATTTCTTTCGTATAATAATAAAAATATATTCGTCGATAAATATTGGTTGCGAATGTTTTTATTTGCGAGTGTTATTATTAAGTAGTAACGAGGAACAAGTTGATCGTAGGGTATGGGCAGGACACGTGGACAACGTCGTGGCCACGTAAAAGATTTGCTGATATTTTTTCATAGCGTTAACTGTTAAGTGTGTCTGTGCCGACGTGTGGGACCCACTGTTTATCTCAAGATAAGATTAAAGACGAAAGCTTTCATGAAATTAAAAAGGTGAAGATGCAAAGAATTCACAGGATATATATGTGGGATGAGATGAACTTTTCATGCTTTTGATTTATATATATATTATATATATATATATATATTGGAAAAAATGATTTGCGTAGAATGTCAGTGGTTGGAGACATATGTGCCAGAAAGGTTATTGAGGAAACACAAATTTGATTAAACCTAAATTGTAGTTCTTCAATATCTACGCGTAGATCTTTGTCGATTATAGTATTGTTGCCTGAATTGAATTCATTACGAGCACAAGCAAAATTACTAAAGTATAACCTACGAAAGAAATAGTTAAATGAAGGCTTTGAACGACACGACACTTGTCGTGCTGTATGTACGTATATTTTTTTGTTGAACCAAATTCCGTTGAACACAGTTAGTCTGAAGAAAACTGTAATATATAGTTATATTATATATATATATTGTGAAACCACTTGATATTAAGGTTGGCCCGTCGTATATATTATTTAATCCACCTTTCGGTTGAACGAAGATATATATTAACATCACTCTCCAGCAACAGTGATATTTACACTTACGTGACGCGTACCCTTCTAACTATAATCACGAAGCCGACATTTAATTAGTTTATTTAATTAAAAAGTTATATGCATGCTTTAGTTCGATATTGTTTCTTGATAGTAATAATTGAGTTGAAGACATGATTGTGGCTTTCGTTGATTGGACCACGCATGTGTCTTATACATATAACCTCTCAATCGGTTTGAGACGAAATTATTACATTATGATAACACCCTTTCAATGCAAATGTTCTAATAATGACATATTGATGAATTGATCATAATGTTCTAATGAGTGAGTCTATAAATAAAGCATTTTGGGCAATGAAAATGTTGATAATGGATGGTTTGGGAGGGTTCCATTATGCTGCACCATGATACTTAGCACAGCCCACTTGGCTTAGGACAGCTGAGACAGTTAATCCCAACTGTGTTGTGTTAGTTTAAAGTTGTCAGTTAATAGCAGAAGATATTATTCATGCAAATAAAACAAACAATCCCATTTCTGATCTTAAGGGCCACCTTCAACAGACAGCAGCAACACCATTCAAAGTTTTTGTTAAATAATGAAACATAAAAAGCAATAAGCATTGAGACGATGATGAAGATGTTGTTCACAAGGTCACAGAACCTCAACTACTAGAGTCAAATTATTCACTTGCAGCTAATATTAAAACAAAAACAAATAAAGGGTTTTTTGCTGAAAGCTACAGCGAAGCTTGGAAGATCATCTCAGCCAATTCCTGCAAAAAACCAAAAAAAAAAATGAGATGGAGCTGATACTATGTTGTAATTGTAATAATAATAATAAAAAAAGGCTTTAACTTTACCTGCTTAGCAGAAGCAACCTTTGGTTCTCCCCATTCGATCGCCTTCTTCTCAAGCAGCTCAAAGTCAGCCTTGCCAGCCTGTAGTAATAATAATAATCAAGAATCAAGGAAAAAAAAAATAGAATTTTCAAAGATATTTATCACATATAAATGACCTCGATTTGAGCTCCCAGCTCCGAGTCGAAACTCTGATATCTCTTGCGAACAAGCTCGCTCAAAGAACCGTCCTATTTCAAACGAACTCATGATTATGTAAGAAACCGACTTTTAAGACGAGGATACGAGAGCGTGTTTGTAAGAAGGAAAACCTCGATAAGCTTAGCAGCATTTCTGAGCCCGCGTGCCAGCGTATCCATCCCAGCTATGTGGGCGATGAAAAGGTCCTCAACATCCGTACTTTCTCTTCGCCTGTTTTTTATTCGACCGACGCAAAATGCATTGAGGACGTAAAGAAACGATTTTTTATTCGACGAATGATTCGATTCTGAGGAAAACACTTACAGTTTTGCGTCGAAATTGAATCCACCAGGCGCTAATCCACCCTGCAATGCATCGACGAAGTAACATAAAGATAGCAGGAAAAAAAAAACTATTACATTAGCTTTTTATTGCGCCATCTAGTTACATTTTTAATCACAGATAACATAACCAATGTTGCTTCGCTTATGTCCATCATAAACTGGTCCGTGTCCCAACCTGTCATTACAATGTAATCGTTATGACTCAAATATATATGTTATATATATACATACGTATGTATATAAAGATGAGCGTACCAATTTGAGGGTCGCCAGTGTTTGCATCGATGTTTCCCAACAAGCCGTTGATTCTTGCAGTCTCGAGCTCGTGGTGACAGCTGTCGTTAATTTCAGCCCGACGAATTAGCAAAACGAAAATCGAAATTTTAATATTTTCTTAAATGAAGTTACCTGTGACCCGATAGAGTAGCGTGGTTGCACTCAATGTTCAGCTTGAACTCATCTGCGTAATAAAAGGGCGGGAAATGATGTGATCGAACCTCAAGAACCATCTTTAACGAGTGAAGTAATATATTTTTTTTTAATATGGAGTTACCTATCAATCCATATTTTCGGAGGAAATTGGCTGACGTGGCGGCATCCCAATCATATCTAATCAGACA
Source organism: Craterostigma plantagineum (assembly GCA_027422505.1). Classification (NCBI taxonomy): domain Eukaryota; kingdom Viridiplantae; phylum Streptophyta; class Magnoliopsida; order Lamiales; family Linderniaceae; genus Craterostigma; species Craterostigma plantagineum. Next base: position 195,697 of record JAPQWV010000218.1, on the reverse strand, counting down.
ATATACGTATTACGAATGAGCTAAAAAAAATTATTACACATCACAAAATAGAAGCAAGGAAAAGAGTCGTACTGGTGCTTAGTGGGCTCCTGAGGCTTTGGTTCAATCAGAAGTGTGCCTGAAAATAGATAATATAATAACACTCGATAAGGTACGAGAAAAAAATACGATAGATAAACCGAGGCTCGGAAGTCATCTAAAAATACCGTTGAAACCGATTTTCTTCTTGTAGGCAACTGCAGCTTCTAAAAACCTCGCCTGCAAAGGATAAAATGGAGTCAGTTTGTAATAAAATCTAATGTTCTCACATGCATGGTTTAGAATCGAAACCAATCTTCTTATGATAAACTATCTTACCATGTGGTCCAATTCTCTTTCCATGTCAGTGTTTAGAAGAGATTGATAGCCCTCACGACCACCCCAGAAAACGTAGTTCTCTCCACCAAGATAATGCGTAACCTTATGCATTAACAATATGCTATAAGATGCAAGCAATTTGGTTTAACTAAAAGAATCGAAAAAATTCTAGTCAGCCAAACCTCAATAGCCTTCTTGACTTGCGCTGCAGAGTATGCGTACACTCCTAGTTCAGGGCTGTGTCACATTATATTTTGTTTAATAATTGGTACTTGAGCATCGTAAACTAACATTGGATAAGAAAAAAAGAATTTTGTACCTCGTAGCACCACCGTGCATGAATCGAGGATGGTAAAAAAGCTGAGCTGTTCCCCACAAAGGGTGGATCTTTGTGCCCTGAGAGTTCAGTTCATTGAACCTTAAACTCAGACAGATATAATAATGAGAGGACAAGTGTGCTCATCATCTCTAGCATGTCATAAACTCACCTGAAGTTCTTTGGCAAGAGCTACGATTTCGTCCAAATTAGCGTTAGTTTCCTAAAAACACACACACACACATGAAATAGGAAAAGATTAATATTCACATAGAATATTCGCATAACTTGGACTGGGGCAAAGTTTACCTGAATTGTTTTACCCTCGGGTGCAATGTCTCTGTCATGGAAGCACCATTTATCAACTCCGAGCTTATTAATGAACTCAAAGTTAGCCCTCACTGCATCAACAATATCATATATTTGAAGTAAATCACTTGATAGCAATTTTTTTTTTCCAAAAAGAAAAGAAAATCATATGTAATAAACATACTTCTTCTTTTGGCCATTTTCAAAGAGTTGGTCCCATCTTCCCAAGGCCACATCTTCGTTGGCGCACCAAAGGGATCACCGCCCGTCCCACGGAACGTATGCCAAAATGCAACACTAAATCTCATCCAATCCTATAATATTATCAAACTTCAACCATGTGCATATATATATATATATATATATATATATATGTCATAGTGTGGAAGTGGAACATAAATGAGGTTTGTTTAACCTTCATCTTCTTCCCAAGAATCTCCTCATCGGCATTGTACCATTTGAAAGCTAAAGGATTCTTGGTAGATGGTCCCTGTAATAACGACGAAGGCCCACTTTTAACATCACATATAGCCTCAGAAAGCAGATGAAAAATCATTTACTTGAATAAATAATCATCTACCTCGTATTTGATCTTTGGGATTTCGGGGAAGAAATCGCCTTCCCAATCATCAGAACCATTTGCACAATCATTTCCAATATCCGCTGGACATGTAGGCGGTGAACTAGCAGCTGCCTGAAGCCAATAACATTCCAATAAATTTATGGCAATAGAAAGATTAAAACATACCTACCTTAAAATTGTCCATACCACTACAGTGTAGATAGCAGTCACAGAAAAAATCAACAGAAGCAACTTTGCGTTCTTCATCTTCAATGGCTTATCTGCATAGAAAATATTTACTAAATAAAAATTGATTTATCACTATTACAGATATTTAGGAATAAAATAGGCCAGGATTCTCATCCGAGCAGCAGACAAAGATAATAAAAATAAGTTCTTGATTCATGATTAAAAAATCAGATCTTTACACACCCCTTCACTGTAAAACAACCGGTATTTTCACAGATATCAAACGCAAAAAGAAATCGATCTCTTAGAACATCAAGAAACAACGGCCCGACAATCCATGAAAGGAAATTAGTCACGAAAAGAAAGCTGAAAGTGGAGGACGATGAGCAACGATACTGATTACAAGTCCGGGAAATTGCTTACGGATAGGGATGGATGAAACGGAATGGCGATACGTTTTTCTTAGTCAGCTTCTGCGTGGCATACATATAGTGAAAAACTCGCTTGGGGTGATAAAGTAATTAACTTTTTCAAATTTCAGTACCATGAAAGTAGGTGCTGTTTGTTTTTTTTTTGGTTGTAATTTTTTTTTTTTTTTTGGTTGTAATAGGTGCTGTTTGTTGCAAGGATCGTATTAGACTTGAATTCGGATCTTTTCTTATTTCAAGCTACTGCCTTAGTTCATATAGTATTATATTTTTTTGTATGCAAATGTAGAATATATTAGCAAAATAAAAAGGAGTATTTACACCATACTCCCTCTATAATTTTTTTTGTAATTTAGTACCATATAAGGACTTTTTTATATGTAGGTACATAATAGAATAAATTTTTTGCAGATGGTACCCGACCCCGCAGGTACGCCATGCAACACATTCGGGTACCCTATATCAACACATTTGGATACCCTCTATAATAGAAAATGGTACGCTGTATTAGCACGTTTATGCACGCCCTATTTAAAACATAGGTACGTCGTACCAACACATTTAGATACGCTATATCAACATGTTATGGCACGACATACACACATAGGAAGGTACGGCATGACTGAAGAAACTGGTTAAAATCAAATCGGGTACCTATCTGTAAAATTTTCTGACATGAATACCTATGTGTAGTTTATTCAATTAGGTATTTATGCGTAGATGCCCTGCAAAATAAAATATTATTTCGTGTGTTTGGATAAGAACCGATAACCTAAACACGTGTCGTCCATGACAGTGCCTCTGGACATTCACAATGGGATCAAAATGGTTATTTAATTTGTTTGACAATTCAATAGTAGTAAAAAGTCATCAATTACTCGACCATGATTGATAATAAACACAGTAATGAAGTGGCTTTATTTGGAAGCTTATCACAATATTTTCTCACGCGTTTACTTTTATTATTAATAATAAATTCTAAAACTTAAAACAAATTTAGATACGAGGCGTTCACCTTCCCGGTTTTGGGCCAATTAAAACAAATTAAGGCCCAATATATTAACACGTGCCATATTTGAAGTCGATACGTTCATTTCTCAGCCCATGTCCAAATTTCTGTTACCTTATGAAATCAAACCCTATGGTTGTTGGGTGGAAGTGGAATATAGATATGTATTTTTCTCCTAAATATTTGGAATTAATTGGTCACATTCGTGATCGTTCGTGGCCTCGAGAAATTTCAGTTTTAGAATATGTTTATTACTAATAAACTGTCTTAATTTATCTGAAGGCAGGTAAAATATGGTTTATCGTCGTCCTCCATGGACTCCACTCAATCTCCTACTCCTCGTCCACATATATATAGCCGTAATCAACAGCAACACGCACCACAGTATTATTTCTCTTGATTTCAGCGGCGTAGCAGACTCACAATGCCCACGGCTGCCACCGCCATTCTCCTCTGCGGCCGCCTCCACCGCCGTGGCTTGCACACCGCAGTAAAATACCCCCTCACTCATCCGATCTACACCATATGGGCCTCAAACACCTCCCTCGGCAAAACCCTTGTCTCCACTGGCCTCTCGATTTCGTTCCTCTCCAACCCTAACAATTTCAAGCTCACGTACCTTAAGCCAATTCAGACAGGTTTTCCGTTAGATTCGGATTCGCGCTTCCTTTACTCCAGATTCTCGCGATTCTTCGCCCGTAATCCGCCTCCGTTTTCGGTGTTTGCGTCGAACGCGACGTTGAGAGCCTCCGTCCCCGCTATTGGTGCGGTTTCGGGTGGTTTTAGTGGAGACGTTGAGGAGCTGAGGGGCAAGCCTGGGAATTTGCAGCTGTACGAGGAGAGAAGGCTACTGGGAAGCGACGGAGATATAAGCAGCGTTCCGGCGTCAGAGGTGATTGCTAAGACGGTGTTTGTGTGGAGGGAGGCCGTGTCGCCTCATTTGGCGGCTGAGAGGGAGAATGCAATGGTTGGGGACGGAGAGTTGCTGAATGTGTTAGAGCGATGCATAAGGGATGGTTTGCAGAAAGAAGAGGACGAGGGAAAGGAGGTTATGTTCTTGATTGAGACCGCAGGTGGCGTAGCGAGTCCTGGGCCATCAGGGACGCTTCAGTGTGATTTGTATCGGTGCGTCCGTATTTCTTTATTTTTCGTCGAATTTTGGACCTTTTTTCTTCTAATTTTGGACCTTTTTTCATCTCTTTATTTGGAGTTTGTGTTTGGTTTTTTATGTTTCAATTGCGTTTTGGCAGAGGCTTTCGCTTGCCTGCTATTCTTGTAGGGGATGGAAGATTGGGTGGGATTTCTGGGACTATATCTGCCTACGAAAGTCTGAAAATTCGGGGATACGACGTTGCAGCTGTTATTTTTGAAGATCATGGTCTTGTCAATGAGGTGCCTTTGTTGTCATATCTGCGGAATAGGTAAATTAAATCCCTTTATATGTAATGCTTATATCGATGTGTCGTATCATATTTGGAAGTTGCATGTTTTAACATATTATGTGCCTGCATATACCACATTTCTAATTTTTTCTCTTAGATTGAGAGCATGAGAACTTAAAGAGGACGCTGTTTGGTCTTTTTGTCCTATATAGAGTGCCTGTTCTTGTGCTACCATCAATTCCAAAGGATATGTCTGATGATCTGATGCAATGGTTTGACGAGTCTCTCCCGGTTTTTACTTCTCTCAAGGAAATAATGATCACTGCATTTGAGGAACGAAAAGAAAGGCTACTTGAGATGCCGAAGAAGGCAAGTGATGTTTTCTGGTGGCCGTTTACTCAGCATGGCCTTGTACCTGAAGAGAAAGTTACAGTAATTGATTCCCGTTATGGAGAAAATTTTGCTGTTTATAAGGTTGGCATTTGAATAAGTCACTGTTTGAGTGTAATTTTAGTTTCTCTGCTTGAGCCGCACTTCTGTTTTGCTTTTTGTACATTTCATATCGGGGATGCTAAGAACAAATATGCTTATTATCAATTGTTTTCAGAATTTTAATTGGATATCTGAGCAATTCGATGCTTGTGCTAGTTGGTGGACTCAGGGCCCTGATGCTAATTTGCAGGTCAGCTTTTCTGCTTCTGGGAATACTCATTAACAAACAACATTAGTGCACTCCCCGAGCTAAATATGGGTATAAATTCTAAAGAAATTTGATCAAGTTGAAGTTAACTGATCAAATTGCTTTTACACAGCATAATTCTGTTGAAACTTAGGCAAGAGTTCTATCCTTATCTGTCATTCATTTGAATACTATTTCTTCTTTTTCCATTTTGTTTCTCATATTATATCTTGAAATTTCCGATTGTTGAATGTTCACTAGTGTTCATCTCAGTTACACTGCTATTTTCGTTTAGGTGCTTTCAGATTGAACTTGCTAGAGATATGGGTTATACTGCTGCTAGATACGGACATGTAATGTTTCCTGAGAATGTACACGAGCCAGCTCTTGAATTAGCTGAACTTCTGCTTGAAGGAGTAGGAAAAGGTAAGCTCATTTCTATTCTATATAGTAAAGTAGAGATGCTTAGATGAATTACCCATAATCTAACATCGCAAGATGGTGATTGTAGGCACAAATCGTGTGTCCGTTGATATGCAGCTATAATTTGTAACCAATACTGTAATCCCTATACTTGATTCATGTAGGATGGGCTTCTCGAGTGTACTTCTCAGACAATGGATCTACTGCAGTAGAAATTGCTCTTAAAATGGCATTTCGCAAGTTCTTGTGTGACAATAAAATGCTTCATGATCTTGCCGCTGGCAAAAATGGAAGATGTATCGATCTCAAGGTACACGAGCTTTGTTGAATAATTGAACATTTTTATCATTTTCATCTAAGTTAATGTATAGCAAATGTTTGGAGCACCACTAGTCTGGTACAAAATGTTCTTCGAGATCTTCTTTCTCCAGCTAATTCTGAATTTTTTGTGTTCTCACTAATCAGGTATTAGGGCTCAGAGGATCCTATCATGGTGATACATTGGGTGCCATGGAAGCCCAGGCGCCCTCAGCTTATACCGGTATACTCCAGCAGCCATGGTAAGTTTCTTATTTCTAATAAATGAATGTTTATGCAACCCTTTGGAAGCAGTAGCAGATTGGATAAAAGTTCTTGCTATTATTTTTTTACAAAATAACTTTTTGCCTTGTAGGTAATCATATGCTTCTTGTTCTAGCAGCTTGTACCACTAAGGTCTTTCAGAGGGACATAGTTGCATAATGACATGAATAGATGATGCGTGTGTTTCATGAAATTCTTACAGGTATGGGGGAAGAGGTCTCTTTCTTGATCCACCTACAGTTTTCTTGAGTGATGGCATATGGACAGTTTCCCTCCCTGAGGAGATGCACTCTGACAAATTCGATCATCGATCCTTGAGTATGTGAAACATTTGAAAGCAGTTTCATCAATAGTTCATTTTCACATGGCTTTTTGTTTATTGTAATATCTATTTGTTCACCTTTGGTTAGGTTTCAGTTCAAGGGATGAAATATTTGTAAGGACTCGGGATGATTCGAACTTGGCAAGTATTTATCTGTCTCATATATCACGAGAATTGGAGCCATTCTCAGATGCGGAGGGGCCTGCTTGTATAGGAGCATTGATTCTCGAACCAGGCAATAAATTATAGTCGAGCATCTAATGCTAGCTCGTTTCATGATCGTTTGTGGCTGTTATTATAAGCTTTTCATTGGTATATATCACAGTGATACAGGGTGCTGGTGGAATGCAAATGATCGATCCACTTTATCAGCGTATCCTTGTCAATGAGTGCAAATCTCGAAAAATTCCAGTTATATTCGACGAAATTTTTACAGGATTTTGGCGGCTTGGGAGAGAGGTTAGTTTTTGGTTCGAACTAAACAACTTTGCTGCTGAGTCATTTGCATTTATTGATAAACACAACCAACCAATATGTTCTCAGTCTTCGGCAGAAATGATCCATTGCAAACCAGATATATCGTGTTTCGCTAAGCTTATGACTGGCGGCATCATACCATTAGCTGCTACGCTTGCAACTGATGAAGTTTTCGAAGCATTCTCTGGTGATTCTAAGGTGATATTTCCTTTTTGTTATCATCATCTTAACATGGAAAGATTTTCCCCACAAAAAATCAACCTCTCATGTAATAATTTCAGCTCAAGGCTCTTTTGCACGGACACTCATATTCAGCCCATCCTATGGGATGCTCAGCTGCCGCCAAGTCAGTAAAATGGTTCAAAGATTCCAAGACAAACACGAATCTGATGCCCCAATCGAGATCCCTTCAAGAGGTAAACTAAACCAAATGCTAGCTTCTTTACAACGTTTGATTGTCTGTCCTTTCACTCAATCACTTGCTTTTGCATACCCTTATCTCCGTAAAAAATTTTTGCAGCTGTGGGACCCAACACTCGTGTCCCAAATCTCATCTCACCCACAAGTACGCAGAGTGGTGTCCATGGGAACCCTCTGTGCCATCGAACTTGTCGCTGAGGGCTCTAATGCTGGGTAGTAGCTAACTCTTCTTCGCTTTGAAACACGAGTTTGTCTTAATGTCTGATATGCTCACCCGTGGGTCGTGGGTCGACCCATTGGATGGCCCGTTTGTGGTTTCTTCAGGTATGGTTCCATGTACGCAAGCTCACTTGTTAAGAAGCTGCACGAAGATGGGATCTATATGAGGCCTTTGGGGAACGTCATTTACCTTATGTGTGGCCCTTGTACTTCGCCTAGTGTTTGCTCTTCCATTCTAGGCCAGGTTTATGCAAGGATTCAAGACTTCCGCGAAGAAGAGAAGAAGATTCATTTTGCTGCTACAGCAGCTATGAGGTGTTGAAATTGATATGAAGAAGAAAAAAATAGTAATTAAAGATGGGGAAAATGCGGGTGAGGAAATTTTATGATCTACTCTACTACATATTGTCGTTCTCTTTTGAGCTTTTCTTTCGTACTATTTGGTTGATTATTGATTGTTTCTTTGAATATCGTCTAAATTTATTATTCAGTTTTCAATGTTATATTTTCAATGGCTTTTTCGTGCATTAGAATAGAATAGCTCAAGGGGCTTTATTCCTAATATATATATTCATAGGTTCAGAAGGTCAAGGCTTTGCTTCATTTACATAATTTTATCAGTTCGTTACTCGAAACAGAAGGATTAATTGGATTAAACTCAAAATAGGAATGGACTTGGTCCGAAGTTGTTAAAACATAATTGAAATATTATTATATTGCAAATAAGGAAGAGCTCTTGCCTTGCCCCACCCATGGCGTCTTATTACAGATTTTTTTTCAAAACCAAACAAAATCCCATTAAATAAGAAAGAGTAAAATCCAACACCGACAACACGACAGAGAAAAACAGCACACACAAACTGTTCGCCAATCAAATCCTTGCCCTTAGATTCTTCCTCAAGATCTTACCAGAAGGTGCATTGGGAATCTCTCGCGTGAAGTACACGCGACTTATCCTCTTGTACGGCACCACCAGCTTAGCGATGTACTCCTTTATCTCTTGCTCGGAGATCTCCGCCCCATCCGCCCGAGCCACGAAAGCCACCGGCACTTCTCCGGCGACCTCGTCCTTCATACTACGCATATGCATATGCAATAAACAATTATCACCACAATATTTTAACTGTAACTCTCTAAAGAAGCTCTAAACGTACGGCACAACAGCTGCGTCAGATATGAAGGGATGCTCCACCAAGAGAGCTTCGAGCTCCGCCGGCGCAACGTGGAACCCTTTGTACTTTATCAGCTCCTTCAGCCTATCCACGATGAACAGCTCGTCGTCGTCGTCCATGTACCCTATATCGCCAGTGTGGAGCCACCCCTCGCCGTCGATGGCTCGCCTAGTCGCCTCCACGTCGTTGTAATAACCTGTTGTTGATATATGACACGTGTGTGTTGAGAAATTCAATTGGAACATTATTTGATTTGACCACAGCAGTACAATAGCCAGCCAACCACCGCTGACTTCTTTTTTTAAAAAAACTAATTTCTGCGGTGTGTGCAGCACCACCTTTCTTTCATGACTGAGTCGCCTTTAATGCAGATTTCGCCCCTTTGGTTGCGTGGAAGAGACGCGCCGCTCGATGGGTCGACGATCTTCAGCCGCGCGTTTCTTATCACGGAGCCGCACGAGCCTTGCTTGAACTTCGACGGCACCTTCGCCAGCCCCGAACTCGTCGTCAGCACCAGCGCTTCCGTCATGCCGTAGCTCTACAGTAGTGGTGGCGGCGCAAGCAGGAGCCAAACGACGGCGTTTTTGGGAAAATTACAGTTGAATTATTAGTTAGGTAATTAATTAGCAGAAGAAGAATGAAACTGGTACCAATAAAATTATTAATTCTTCTTGACTCAACAAACCATTGACCCTCGACTTGGACCAAGTCCATTCCTATTTTGAGTTTAATCCAGGTAATTATTTATTTGACTTAATTATTCTTATACGCTACGTTAATTTTATGATATTTGCAGTAAAACCCTTAAATATTAAAGCCAGCTTGCTGAACTGAACTATTTGACGAAGAATAAAAAACATTAATATAATTGTACTAATTAATTATATTAATATTAACCTGGCCGATGACGGCGTTAGGAAACTTAACGGCGACCAAAGCCTCGACCTTCCCATCTAACGGCGCAGCACCGCACAGAACCTTCCTCACCGACGAAAGGCCGCGATCGACGGCTTCGGCCGGCGAGCTCTTGGCGATCATCAGAAGGATAGGAGGCACGAGGGGCATTATCGTAATTCTGTACCTCTCCGCCATGTCCATCATCTCGCCGATCTCAAACCTCCGAGCTACGACAATGGCGGCGCCGACCCTTAAGCTCAGAAGCATCACTGAGATCATTGAGTACACGTGGAACATTGGCAGCAGACACAGTATGACGTCACTTTCCGTCATGTGGTTCGATGGGTTTTCTCCGTCCACCTTCGTTCGTCGTCGTATAAAACAACCGACAAATAGAATCATTAACATTTACGAGCGCCATTTATAATTGTCCAAACAAAGACGACGCCGACCAAGAAATGAATTCGTTGGCATGCGTAATTAATAATATATTATTATTATTATTATTATTATTATTACCTGCTGAGATATGCACGTGACGATGTTCTTGTGGCTAAGCATCACAGCCTTGGGCATGCCGGTGGTCCCGGAGGAGAACGGCAGAACCGCAAGGTCATCTCCGGCGACGGCGTTGGATTCCGGCGGAAGAAGGCCGGCCTCGTCGGAACCCTTCGCCACCATAGCTCGGAACTCGGCGCTCTCCACGACGAGGGTTTTTGTTGAGGCGGAGGAGTTGCTTAGCTTGCCGACGTGGCAGTCGTGGGTGACGATGATCGCCGGCCTGGTAATCTTCACCTGCCACTCTATCTCGGAGGCAGTGTACAGAGGGTTCACGGTGGTGACGACGGCTCCGATGGACAACGCGGCGAGGAAAGAGAAGACGAACTCCGGCGAGTTGTGGAGCATGAGCATGACGACCTGCCCCTGTCGGATTCCGTGGGCGGCGCGCAGGCCGAGCCCCAGCCTCCTTGCCGCGTCTGCCACGTCGGCATGGGTGTGGACGGCGCCGGTGGCGGCGTCGATGAGAGCCGGCCGCGAGCGGTGGCTCTGTAGGTTCTGGAAGCAGTAGGCGTGGATCGGTAGGTGGTTTGGGATGTCGATGTCGGGGAACTTCGACCGGAAAATAAACTCTCGGCGTTCCCCGCCGTTCACGGCGCTGCTCATGTTTTCCAACTCGAGCTATATATTTTTTTTCTCCCTTAGCTTTTAATCAATCACTAGGAATCCAATCAATGGCATTCCCTACTTTTATATATATATATGCACGTGGAAGTTCTTTTTGTGTAGCGTTTGAAATAAAAATCTGATTTTTCTGGCCCACCCGACAGACACATGATGTAGATTATTTTACTCAGATTTGGCCTTTGGAAGTTAGATTTCATATGAAAACTGTTCTTTTTATTATTTTTATTTAAGCTATGGTATTATTACATGAATCGTCGAAGCCATTTCATATTTGACCAAATCATGTAGGAAGAAATTATCAATTCCACATAATATTAGGATATAAACTCATGACATCATTCAGATTATGTTATAAGCCGCCGGCTCGACTTAGACATGAGTAAGTATAACATACATTCAACATAATTCATACATTTGACTTTGTAATAATGTCACTATAAATGGGCAAGTTAGAATATAACAAAATGCAGCATTTATAACTTCCCCGTATAATTAATTGGTGATGGGTTTACCTAAAATTTCCTGTATGCTATGGTTCGGTTTTTTCATTATGTCATTAGTTCTTAATTAAGAGGGGAAATAAGTAGGCTACCGTAAATATACAATTTAATTACATGCTTTTATTGAAGATTACAGAATAATATATATAAATACAACTGTTTAATAAATCTTTGAGAAAGTCATCGACCCACCAAGTATACGATTGCTTAACAAATTATTTAGTTTCTTTTTTTTTTTAACAATTATAATACCAGAAAACAAAAAGAAAATTCAGTGGTCTTTTTCGGTAGTCAAAGTAAACAATTTGACATGGTGAAAAAAGGCGTTTCTTCAGTTGTTCCTTCATAATATTGTTGACCCTGACGAATGAAGATATATTAAATTTATAAGTGGTTGATGCCGCTCCGTAATTATAAAAATACTATTGATATCTTTTTAGTTAGCACATACCAAAATCTTAGTAGCTTAAAAATGTCGAAAATGCGTCGATTGACAATCTAAGTCGATCTTACGTCAATATCGATTGCCATGTTACGAATTAGAAAAAAGAAAAAAAAGAATTATTATTCATAAAAAATGTTGGAATATCGATGGGCTCAAGAGACGAATTTGATAATTGGTCTCAAGATTTATTCATCTTTTCATTATATAAGCTATTTTTTTATATATCAAATTACAACCTTATATATATCAAAGAGCAAGCGCCATATAATCCTTCATTGTAATGTACTAGGATAGCATAATGTTATAACCTGCCGGCTCGACCTAGACATGAATATACACTCAACATAATTCATACATTGACTTTTTGTTTATATATGAATGGGCAAGCCAATCTTTATTAGAATAGTATAAAATGCGGCGTTTATAACTTGCCTTGGTGACGGGTTAAGTTAAAATGCTACGGTTTGGGTTTGTCATTAATTCATTAATTCTTGATTAAAGTAGCAATAAGTAGGCTATACCCTGGCCTATATACATGTATCATTTAGTAAGTAAATGCTTTTATTAAAAAGAGAAAAAAAAAAGAATATATCAATCTCCAATATATCGACCCACCAAGCATACGATTTGTAAACAAATTATTTAGTATATTTTAATATAAAGAATTCTTTAAAGCGACAAAAAATTAAATAAATATACAAATGCGATGAAACTTTAGAAAGAGAAGATATATATAACTGAAATCAAATATAAGTTATCATCACATACGGTGAAAGTATGGGGTAATTGAAAAAATATATTAAATTTTAAAACTAACTCAAGTACCAGAAGGGTACATTAATCCTAGACTTGAACTTGAACTGCCTTGAGATAGGATGCCGTTGCACTTCGCCTGCTTTCACATCAAAAATTCCGATGTCACGGCCATCTAAATTAATATCGCCCCAATCGTCACAAAAATAAACGCAGTTCGCCCTGATACAGTCGGACGATGGCATCGAGGTGGACACATTATATCCGATGAAAAACGCCATATCATCCAAATCATTCACTTTCTCCCATCGCCAACGATGCGCGGAACCGTCGTCCCTCACAAGTCTGAATATGTAAAATTCTTTAGTGAAGTACCTCTTGCGCGACCTGTCGCCAAAATGGAATCCTCCACCCACACGCGAAAGTGAATAAAGATCTCCGCGCGATTCCACGATATATTTTTGGTGCCAATCGCAATTGTACCCGTTCGGCAAACGAGGAGCTGCTTGTGTTGCCCTTGGCCCATCTTCGTGAAGGAGGTCACAAACAAACAAGACTCCGTGGCAGTCGATGGCGTAAAACTTTCCCTCATGAAAAACGGCATCCTCAAAACACTTATGATCGGATACATCGATGTCGGTCCAAACTTTATCCTCCCCGAGCCTTGCAAAGGCCAAAATTCTTACTTCACCGTATATCGCTAATACAATGCAACTGCCTTCCTCGGGACTTGATGATGCAGCGACTTTTCTCACAAACATGTGAACAGCGTCCGCCGGCGTGTAGTCCTCATCGTAATCTATTTGTTTATTGAACTGCAGCATCGAGGGAAGGTTGAACTGTCTTCCCGTGAAGGGGTTAAAGATATCCATCTTAAACTCACCATGCAGATCGTTCGTCAGTATCCATCCCGGATATACCCCAATGCATTTCTTGTCCGCAACCTCTGGCAGAATTTTTTCGTATAGTTGTGAGGTTACCTGGCTGTAGAATTTTCCTTTGCACTCTTGATGCGATACAATCACCAGACTCGGAAATTTGAGAGAAAACTTAGGTTTGTCAACGGTAGAAATTAGGGCTCTCCAAGATTTGCAAACTGCACGAAATCTATGGTAATCCTCCATAACCTCTAAACGTTGCACCACAAGGCATAAGATGTCAATTGGAAGCTCTGTCCAGTCGGCCATTAATTAAGAACTGTGTACAACAACACAAGCAATAATCGAAGAATAATATAAGTCGTCGTCCAAACTCAATGTTACAAGTAAAATATAATAGAACAAGGCCGCGTGACTAAAAAAAAAAAAAACAGTGCCTTTTAATGGCCTCCAAGAAGCCCTAACAGTAGGGTAATAATTTCGTGAAGAAAATCTAACAAACTTCACTATAGTCATATATGAAGCACATATGTTATAGAAGAAAGAGATCACCATATAAATATAACCTTTGGGGAGAAGATGTCTTTCTCTTTTATACGTCGTCTTTTTTTTTTTTTTTTTTTTTTTTCACGTGGACGAGATTGAACGGTGATGTAGTAGTAAGATATAGTCGGTAATTAATTGATGTTCGGAAGAGAACCCTAGCTAAGTGCCTCGACTCAAACTAGTTGCTAATTGCTTTGCTATGTATGGAATAAAATTAAAAAAGAGGCTTGACTGCCTATTTATATAAAGATCAACACGGTCATATAGGAGGTAGGAGGTTCCTTAAATATCGAAACAGACCATATAACTAGATAACTAGATACGTCCTATATTTTAGGAAGAATATATTCGATATTTACGGTATAGTTAATATTATTATTATTATCTTTATATTTTATTAAGTGTGAGATTCTCATGTAATTACCTTTAAATTGATTAATGTAGCCCTGCATCAAAATTACTATTCTATCTGATTTTTTTTTTATATTATTACATATAATATAAAAGTAAACTTAATGTTATAATTTCACCTATTAAAATTAAATTAAAATATTATATTATATATTTATATATCCACACACGGTGTGCGCTAAAATACTAGTTATATAGTTTTAATAAAATAAAATAATTTATTTTAAATAGTTTTAATAACTTACATACTAAAAAATAAAATTTGTAGGTTATATTGAGGTTACGGAAGATACGTGATTTAATATTTATTTTTTTATTTTGTAATAGTATTAACGTAGAAAAATCTAATTGATCGATTGAGACAAACAATTTCATATCCACCCTAAACTCTTTATAAAAGAGTGCAGATACTTGCTTGGCATTCAATTATGAATGGGAATAATAGGCAACACAAAACACAAGCGGAGGGTTGCTAATCATGTGTCAATATATATATATATATATAAGAAATTTTTTAGCGGCGCGTGGGGCGCGAAAATATTGCCCGTATTTTTCTATTAAAATATTCTATTTTTTAGCGATTTATTATTTGTTCTCTGGCTGTGTGTTGATCGGCTCATTTTAAAAAGTGTGCAATAGAGGAGCAAACGTTGAGGATTGAGGTTGGTCGAACCAATATAAGTTACTTGGTTCACTTGGCTTAAATTGACGAGGCATACGATCCTTAGTTATATGAAGAGGTTTTCGTAAATCAAACAAAATTTCGATTTCGTTCGAAAGTGAAATCTTGATAGATTCAAATCAGGGTCCAAGTTTCACCATCTCAAGCTAAGCAAATAGACATAAACATACAAGATGCGGAGATTTCATATTTCAAATTAGATGTGCAGTATATAAGTTTCAAAGAGATAATTATGCGGAAACATGAGAATTCCTATTATTATGCGTTTAACGGACTTTTTTTTTTCTTTTCAACGCATATATGCGTTTCTACTGTTGATATACCAAAAAGTTTGGTAAAATTAAATTTTATAGCCCATAATATTACTTAATTATTTTGAAGTCCTATTTGATAAAATTGCATTTTCACCCAAAAATATTCTTTTATTATTTTCAGCCTTATTATTATTGTAATGATTATTATTATCATTACTATTATTACATTGTTACGTTATTATTATTATCATTATTATACTATTATTATTGTTTTTATTGTATTATTATGATTGTTTTTATTAATATTATTATTATTATAGTCATTTACTATTATTATTCATTATCATTTACTTATTCAGTTATTTGTGTGTATTTTTTAGCTCGTGTATTGTAATTTTTATTTTCTAGTATTTCTTTATTTTATCCGCTTTTATGTGTAACTTTTATTAATTTATAAAAAATTATGCATTTTTTTCAATCGAATTAAAATAATAGTGTTGTCTAATATGTAATATGACACAATACGTGATTAATATAGAAAAGTTGTAAAAGTTGATGTGGAAGAGAATATTCTAAGAATATTCTTTTGAATTTGAGAATGAGTTTATTGGTTGGAGTTAAATTTATGTTTGATGTGACATTTACTGCAAAATGGGTTTATGGGTTTTTTCGGTTGGAGAGGACTTATATATCAAAGAGCAAGCGCCATATAATTCTTCCTTGTACTGTAATAGGATAGCATAATATAGGTTCGGATTAAGGGAAGATATCTCTTTCTTGCTGCACCTAGTTTGCTTTTCCGATAGGGATACTCACCTTATCATATTCGATTACTAAACATATTTATTGATCGATCTCTAGTAGTTTACGACTTTATATAAAAAGTTTTTTAGAGCGATTGAAATAAAACATCTGTTTTTTTCTGGGTCCACTCCACCGCACACATGATGTAGATTATTTTACTCGATTTGGCCTTTGGGAGTTAGATTTCATATAAGAACTTGTTCTTTTTATTATTTTAATTTAAAGTTATGGTATTATTACATGAATCATCAAAGCAGTTAATGTTATAACCCGCCGGCTCGACCTAGACATGAATATACACTCAATATAATTCATACATTGACTTTTTGTTTACATATAAATGGGCAAGCCAATCGTTATTAGAATAGTATAAAATGCCGCATTCATAACTTGCCTTGGTGACGGGTTAAGTTAACATGCTACGGTTTGGGTTTGTCATTAATTCATTAATTCTTGATTAAAGTAGCAATAAGTAGGCTATACCCTGGCCTATATACATGTACCATTTATGCTTTTATTTAAAAGAGAAAAAAAAAAAGAATATACAATTTCCAATATATCGACCCACCAAATTATTTAGTTTAGTTTAATATAAAGAATTCTTTAAAGCGACAAACGCGATGTTAACATGCATACGATTTCTAAACAAATTATTTAGTTTATTTTAATATAAAGAATTCTTTAAAGCCACAAAAAATTAAATAAATATACAAACGCGATGATATTTTAGAAAGAGAAGATATATATAACTGAAATCAAATATCAGTTATCATCACATACGGTGAAAGTATGGGGTAATTGAGAAAATATATATTAAATATTAAAACTAACTCAAGTACCAGAAGGGTACATTAATCCTAGACTTGAACTTGAACTGTCTTGAGATAGGGTGCCGTTGAACTTCGCCTGTTTTCACATCAAAAATTCCAATGTCCCGGCCATCTGAATTAATATCGCCCCAATCGTCACAAAAATAAACGCAGTTCGCTCTGATACAGTCGGACGATGGCATCGATGTGGACACATTATATCCGATGAAAAACGCCATATCATCCAAATCATTCACTTTCTCCCATCGGCAACGATGCGCGGAACCCTCGTCCCTCACAAGTCTGAATATGTAAAATTCTTTAGTGAAGTACCTCTGGCGCGACCTGTCGCCAAAATGGAATCCTCCGCCCACACGCGAAAGCGAATAAAGATCACCGTGCGATTCCACGAGATATTTTTGGTGCCAATCGCAATTGTACCCGTCCGACAAACGTGGAGCTGCTTGTGTTGCCTTGGGCCCATCTTCGTGAAGGAGGTCGCAAACAAACAAGACTCCGTGGCAGTCGATGGCGTAAAACTTTTCCTCATGAAAAACGGCATCCTCAAAACACTTATGATCAGACACATCGATGTCGGTCCAAACTTTATCCTCCCCGAGCCTTGCAAATGCCAAAATTCTTACTTCACCATATATGGCTAATACAATGCAACCGCCTTCCTCGGGACTTGATGATGCGGCGACTTTTCTCACAAACATATGAACGGCGTCCGCCGGCGTGTAGTCTTCGTCGTAATCTATTTGTTTGTTGAACCGCAGCATCGAGGGAAGGTTGAACTGTCTTCCCGTGAAGGGGTTAAAGATATCCATCTTAAACTCACCATGCAGATCGTTCGTCAGTATCCATCCCGGGTATACCCCAATGCATTTCTTGTCCGCAACCTCTGGCAGAATTTTTTCGTATAGTTGTGAGGTTAGTTGGCTGTAGAATTTTCCTTTGCACTCTTGATGCGATACAATCACCAGACTCGGAAATTTGAGAGAAAACTTAGGTTTGTCAACTGTAGAAATTAGGGCTCTCCAAGATTTGCAAACTGCACAAAATCTATGGTAATCCTCCATAACCTCTAAACGTTGCACCACAAGGCATAAGATGTCAATTGGAAGCTCCGTCCAGTCGGCCATTAATTAAGAACTGTGTAAAACAACACAAGCAATAATCGAAGAATAATATAAGTCGTCGTCCAAACTCAATATTGTAATATAATAGAACAAGGACAAAGAAAACAGTGCCTTTTAATGGCCTCCAAGAAGCCCTAACAGTAGGGGAATAATTTCGTGAAGAAATCTAACAAACTTCACTATAGTCATATATGAAGCACATATGTTATAGAAGAAAGAGATCACCATATAAATATAACCTTTGGGGAGAAGATGTCTTTCTCTTTTATACGTCGTCTTTTTTTTTTTTTTTTTTTTTTCACGTGGACGAGATTGAACGGTGATGTAGTAGTAAGATATAGTCGGTAATTAATTGATGTTCGGAAGAGAACCCTAGCTAAGTGCCTCGACTCAAACTAGTTGCTAATTGCTTTGCTATGTATGGAATAAAATTAAAAAAGAGGCTTGACTGCCTATTTATATAAAGATCAACACGGTCATATAGGAGGTAGGAGGTTCCTTAAATATCGAAACAGACCATATAACTAGATAACTAGATACGTCCTATATTTTAGGAAGAATATATTCGATATTTACGGTATAGTTAATATTATTATTATTATCTTTATATTTTATTAAGTGTGAGATTCTCATGTAATTACCTTTAAATTGATTAATGTAGCCCTGCATCAAAATTACTATTCTATCTGATTTTTTTTTTATATTATTACATATAATATAAAAGTAAACTTAATGTTATAATTTCACCTATTAAAATTAAATTAAAATATTATATTATATATTTATATATCCACACACGGTGTGCGCTAAAATACTAGTTATATAGTTTTAATAAAATAAAATAATTTATTTAAATAGTTTTAATAACTTACATACTAAAAAATAAAATTTGTAGGTTATATTGAGGTTACGGAAGATACGTGATTTAATATTTATTTTTTTATTTTGTAATAGTATTAACGTAGAAAAATCTAATTGATCAATTGAGACAAACAATTTCATATCCACCCTAAACTCTTTATAAAAGAGTGCAGATACTTGCTTGGCATTCAATTATGAATGGAATAAATAGGCAACACAAAACACAAGCCAAGGGTTGCTAATCATGTGTCAATATATATATATATATATATATATATATATATATATAAAAGAAACTTTTTAGCCCGTGGGGCGCGGAGATAATGCTCGTATTTTTCTATTAAAATATTATTATATTTTAGCGATTTATTATTTGTTCTCTGGCTCTGTGTTGATCGGCTCATTTTAAAAAGTGTTCAATAGAGGAGCAAACGTTGAGGATTGAGGATTGGTCGAACCAATATAAGTTACTTGGTTCACTTGGCTTAAATTGATGAGGCATGCGATCCTTAGTTATATGAAGAGGTTTTCGTAAATCAAACATTCGTTCGAAAGTGAAATCTTGATAGATTCAAATTAGGAAAGATATCTTGAAGCTGTGGGGAAAATCAGGGTCCAAGTTTCACCATCTCAAGCTAAGCAAAAAGACATAAACATACAAGATGCGGAGATTTCATATTTCAATTAGATGTGCAGTATATAAGTTTTATTAGAAATTGGGTGAATGGAGACAATTAACATGTTAGTCATAATCGGAAAAAGTTTATCATTATCAGATGAGCTGACCACGCAAAGAGATAATTATGCGGAAACATGATAATTCAACCACCACAATCGTCTCTTCCGGGAAAGATAAGCGCCACTATTTTGCAGCACATTTGCATGTCCAATTAATGAAATGAAAGAAATATGTTATATTAAGGCAATGAAAAAGAGAAGTACCACTACATCTACATGCAAAAGTTACTCGCGATATGCAATTGTGTATTAATTTCCATTTTCTAAAATAAAGGAAGAAGGGGTAAAAAAGAAAACTAACATATACAAATCGTTACACACATACATTGTAGTAGGAAAAATCCCACTGCATACTTGCATACAAATAGATTGACTGTTCAAATCAACTGCAGTCAAATAAAAAAATGAGAACCGTTTATGGTCCGTAATACCCGACAATATATCGCACGGTACAGAAAAAATTTGATAAATAGGCATCATGACGAAAAATAGGTAACTATTCACGAAAATTAGGTTACTATTCAAGGAAAAACAGATTACATCCAAATTAATGTTCATCCCACCTTAGGCCTTGATAAGTGTTAATATATATATATATATAGAGAAGTATTTAATTTAATATACGAGGCTCTACTTCACCAACTTTTACGTTGTATTATATTGGTATTATTAACTTTGTTCTGACCTCAGAAAATACAGCTTTACGTCTGGAGAAAATACATTCTAGTATTTCCCAAGGAAAAAAAAAAAGAAAATACATTCTAGTGCACTTATCTGAGGCACTCCATACTCTTCCCGTTGAAAAACAATTTCTCATGTTCCACCATTTGAGCTTGGCCAAGGAAGACTGTGCCACAAATTTTACATTGCTTGCATTTCTTATCCGTTACAATCATGTCATGAATATCATGATTGTGGGTTCTGATCCCTCCCTTGATTTTGAAAGTTTTATTACAGAGCCAGCATTTTTCAGGACGTGGTTGAGTTTCTGCACTCGAAAACCGAGGAAATAGCGATGAAGAATAAGAAGAAAAATAGAAGAAAAAATTACCTCAATCATGTACTCTAACCTTCATTGTCGATGATGAGTTGTGGACAAATCTTGGATGAATTGACGTTGAAGCGAAAGATGCAGTTGAAAAATGAGGGGCGGAAGAATCTTGCAGCAAATCTTCCTACAGGTAGTAGAACGGAACGAATGAATAATTATCTTCGATCATAACAATAGAAAAGAAAAGAACAGCGCATAAGTGCAGAAAAAAGACGTTCATGAGGTAATCGGGCATGATGGATACACCAACTATATCGACACAACTTAAAAGATTTTGAAAAGACTTCGAAGCAGATAGACTTCTTCTAATACCCTTCAAAGAAACCCATCATCAATTGCATTGGCAACTTTCTTTGCCCGTTTTTGCACATAGCGGTAGAGTGAGCGAGCCAATTAAAAGAAGGTTCGCGGCAGATGAAATCCGAGTTGCCGCTGAACCATCCCAACAAATTCCAAATATATTTACCATAAAAATCCAAGAATTGAACTACAGCGCTTCATTACTAGATTCCCAAAACGGCATTTGCTTCCTTAAGAAACACTAATGCCCAATCAGGGTTTTAAAGCAATGCCCATACCCTACCAAACGCATTTAGCAGATACCAGAGTAACTAAATCGCCCAAAATCAAACAAATAGAACACTCAATCGCATGCATGCGATGCGTTGTTGATTTAATCAACTGAAATTAGAAATGCTTCCCTTTTTCAGCGCGCTCTTCACACAACGGAAAGGAAAACTTTGCTTCGTTTTGTCTCACCTCATTCTGTGCGGAAGACGACGGACTACGACGACTGTTAGACCACCCGCTTCCTTCCCTGCGCAATCAAAATCGAATTTCAACAGATGTTCAACATGCATTGCCTCTTTAATCGGCTTCACGCGTTAAATAAAATCAACCAACACTGACGATTTTTGATGAAGCGAACTTGACTTACATTGATTTCAGGCGCCGTCCACCGCCGTCCGTCTTTGGATTCTCTCTCGTTCTCCTGCGATGGATTTGACGTCTTTTATGCCGAGATGAATCTCCCAAGTTTTTTAATAAAGAGATTTCTGATGAGCAGCATTATATAGCGTGCGTGGGAGTGACTGAGAGAGCAGCTCTTTGCTTTCCAACAAACCTCAACAAATCAAGGTGGGCGCGAATTTTTGTTGGACAACAAGTAATTAAAATGTGAACTATTATAATAATATAACTGTTATTGTATTTGGATTTGATTAAAAATTATATTATTTACACATTATTTATATCGTAATAATATAAGTTGCGTATACATTTATTATTTAAATGTTATTGTAAGTATAAAAAATATTACTTAAATAAATTAATATCGGGCAACAAGGGTCTCTATAAAATAAAATAAGAATAGATGGTGCTTGGGTTGATTATGGGAAGAGGTGTTTGTCAGTTGTACTTATGGGTGTACATGTAATTAGTTGAAATGCATGGGTTAGTTCGGAATTTTTCTATTTTGTTCTTTACAACAGTAAAAACATATAGTGTACAGCCGACAGAGCACAATGTACAACAGAAATTCTACACCTGACCGATCGTCGTCATTTCAGAGATCTGAGATCAAACCCTAATTTTGATCACAATCACAATCTTTCAGATCCATTCAGGAAAGAAGAATGTCTTGCCTCGCATTAGCGCTGCAACCGACGAACGGGCCCGACGTCCTGCTCCAGACCCGCGAGTGGTTCCCGCCGTCACGCGCGTTGATCGCACTATCTGCGTTCCGCCATACGCGCCTCACCTACAAACGTCAGCAGCAGCCGTCTTCATCATCCAACCCATCGGACGACTCCATCATCGGTGATGACCCACTTGCCGCCTCCTCCGGCCAGCTCATCGTCGCTGGAATCTATCGCGTCATATACAGACTCGTCAACTCCATATACGTCCTTTCCATCACCACCACCGCTGATCACGGCGATCACTCAAACAACGTATTCGAGTGCATCAACGTTGTAAATCAAGCCGTGTCTGTTGTAGTCACAGCGTGTCGTGGAGTTGATGTGACTCCTGAGAAATTGAGCAAAAAATACGCCGAGATTTATATGGCTCTGGATATTGTGCTGAGGGGTGTGAGCAGTATTAGGTTAGCTGCGATGCTGGCTTCGATGCACGGAGAGGGGATTGCGAAAATGGTTCACTCTGCTGTACAAACAGAGAGTAAAATCCGTGGTGCTGATAATTGGGCTAGCTTGGAACCTCAGGCTGTCGAACACGAGGCTGGTGTTGATACGCTGTCTAGTGCAGTCTTTGAATTGCCTTCTGAAACATTACAGGCGGGTGATGAGGTGGCGGCAGCAACATTAGGGCTGTTCGGTACTCAGCAAGACGAGAAGGAGAAGGAGTTAAAAGCTGGCAATGAGGAGGATGAGGCAGAAAAGGATCCATTTGCGGCAAGTGATAGGCTGAATAAGCCGGAGGAAATGTTAATGGATGGTTTCAAGAAGGATAAGGAGATCGCAGTTTCTGATGTGAGTAAGGCATTGGCGGGGCTTGAAGTTACGACTTTGCCCCCACCTGCTGCCACTGAATCGACCCACATTGGTGTAGAGGGATTTGAAGGGAATTATGGTGGGATTGAGTTTAGCAATGAAGGGTCAACACTTAGGGAGGATTTTGAGGGGATTAATGATGCTTGGGGAGGCGGCTTGGATGCGTCTGAGTACGTAGGCCCGAAGAAAGTCGCCAAAGACAGGGGCCTTGGTGGGTTGGAGTTTTTGGAAACAAGTGATCCGCCGCCTTCCAAGGGTGAAGGTGGTGGTGGTGATAAGATTGAAGACATATTAGTAACCAAGACAGCGATGAGAGGTCCGGAGATGTATGTAGTGGAGGAGATTCGGGCCGAGTTTAGGGAGAGTTTGCTTGCAAGAGTTGGGTTGGTCGGCGTTGTGTATCTCAAGACATTGCCTCCTAAATCTCCACCGTCAGATGAGAAAGAAACAGAGTTCTCCTTTAAGGTTGAGGGGACAGAAGGTGTTAAGAGGTTTGCAATGGAGAGTTCTAGAGTCAGTAGTTTGGGCAATGGACTATTTCATGTTAGGACGGCTCCATCGCAAGAACCTATACCAATCATAAAGTATGGCATGCAACCTCGTACCACTCCCTTGCCTTTAAGAATTCGACTCGTGAAACGTTTGAGTGGAACATTGCTTTCTGTTATGATACAGTATGTTTCGAACCCCGATTTGCCCCGACCTTTGAACGATGTTGACATAGTGTTAAAATTGCCTGTCGACCCGACCCTGTTAAAGGTATCGCCAAAAGCAGTGTTGAATAGGTCTGAGAAAGAATTGAAATGGCATTTTGATGAGATTCCATTGAAGGGCAATCCCGGTAGGTTGAGGGCGAGAATGCCTTTAGAAATAGCTGAAGATGATGATGGTTCGGATCTTGAGATTTATGGCTACGTCAAGTTTTCTTCTCATGGGAGTCGATCGTTGTCTGGGATTTGTCTGAGACCTGCCTCTGAGGGTAAGACGGATTTCTACGAGGTTGATCACAGGTACTCAAGCGGAGAATATGTTTGCAATTAAACCCAATATTTGGCCTCTTTTCTTATTGGATGTCGTATCATTTTGTTTGTGTTTGTGTTGAGAATCTTTTTAGCTGCATTTTGTGTGTTTGTATGCTTTGCTTTCTGTATCAGACATCTGTTCATTCTCTGTGCCTATTGCGGCTGCTTACTCTTCAATTTACAGCAATGTTATGTTTTTCTCTGTTATATGGATAGGCTCATTCATGCGATTGTAAACGTCAAATTTATTACATGTTTGTTGGACTTGAAGAATTGTATGATTCTGGAGTATTTTAGGACGCCATAGTCTTCCTAGGCTATTACAATAATACAAAACACAGTAAAGATTGTCTCTTTGTACAATTTTCTTGGTCAATCTCTCTCTCTCTCTCTCTCTCTCTCTCTCTCTCTCTGAGTCTTGCTGGAGAGAGATTGCTAAGGCCGTTTGAAAAACTATTTGTCTGTTGATAACCTTCCAGATGGTTACTAAAACCTTAATTGTGAAATCTGAACAATTTTGTCAAATGATTGCTAAATTCCAAAATCAGTCGTGTTAAGCGAAGGAGCACTTTCGGTTTTCTAGAATGCGTAACTGATTACTCTCAAATCGCATTAATTACCTATTCAACAAACAATTAAGATCCACCACGAGAAAGAAAAAAGAAAAATAAACCTTTACCCAAAAAAGTCTCCCCTTTATTCTTACTTCATAGATCAATCCATGAGCTTTCTTCAGATGACGTATGTTGATCATATGCTTGCACTTGTTTTTCGAGCATCATTATATCATTGTAATTAATAAAACTTAATAAAAATATCATCTTGCATCTTCCAACGGGTTTGTTTACATGTAAATTAAAGAGTAAATAATTGATAAGCGATACATCATCATCGAACGGCCGAAGTATGACGGCGGCGAACAATAATGGAAGATGGTTCCGTTAAGCCAACACTAGAGTGGCGACTCTTGCAACTCAACACCTCCAACAAATATAGACTCCTCCTCTTAATCGCCGGAATATTCCCGTCCCCGGCGACCTTTTCCTGCAAAAAAGTAGTCGAACTCAGGCGTGTCTGCCGTTCTTTCATGTCCCTGATATCAATCTCCGGCGGATGACTAGCTTTCACAAGCCCACCGAACACCATGAAACGCCATGGCTTAGAACTGTTCTTAGACCCCTCACGTGATTTAGAGGAGAGCTTTGGGAGATGATGATGAACATTATCTGAGGCAAAAACATCGACCTTGGCTTGCTGTGAACCACGGCGTCGCTTATTCTTCTTCTCGTTATCAGTAGCATCCAAAGATCTGCTTTTGTCGGAAAGATCAATATTGCTTGACCTTTGGAAGTTGTAATCTTTAGGCAAGAGCTTTCCATGTAATATGATGTCTTCTGCGTGGGACATGTTGTAGGCTTCTTGAGGATCGTATAAGAACTCGAAGAAATCCAAAGACGGCGGACATGATGATCGATTTCGCTGGTAATCTTGAAATCTTGGAGTGAAGGTTTCATCTTCGCGTTGATTCATTGTTGGGGTTAGTCTTTTTGCTTCTCTTCTTGTTGGAGGGTGTCATCGATCTGCATCTTATATATATATATATATATATATATATATACAGAGATATGTATGCTATAAGTGGTTGTGAGTGACTAGAAATTCCATCTTTGTAATCTTTTGACATTTTTTCTGTAATAATTGAGGATTAACTTTATGTTGGCCGACTCTCCTAAAAAGTGCGTTTCCCCTTTCATCTTTTTAATTTTAAAATAATATGTGCAATGATATTGTAATAATCGTCAAACACAAAGCTAGACTTGTGCCGTCTTGCTCATGCTATGCAAGCTGGTGTACCTAAGCTTCTAGAAGGCTATTCTAAGACCAAAGGTGAGTAAGAGTTTCTAGAATGTCAAACAAATCTCTCTCTCTCTCTCTCTCTCTCTCTCTCTCTCTCTCTCTCTCTCTCTCTCTCTCAATTCAACTTCGCTTCCATTTTCCCTCATACCTATAATATAACCCACTTGCAATGCAACTCCACTTCAATGTCTATCAAATCGGAGTGTTTCCATTTACTTTACCATGAATTTGCAACTATCACCCCAAAATCAGTTTACTAAAAAGTTAAGTTGAATAATAGTCTTCTTCGGTTCATGTTAGTTTACTACTATACAAGCTGCTGCATGCCACCAACAATAATCTAAGAACCAAAACCTGCGACTTTCATATGTATTAATATCATCTCTAATAATATTCATTCCACATAAGAAACACAGTAACCAAGCAAGCAAGCCTAATTACATACGTAGTAATAGTCGTCGTCTTCACTCTCAGACAACTTTCATATCAGACACAATAAGCTAATACTATAATATACTAAGATCTACGGCACGAAGACGCCCTTGTATCTTCTTGCAGCCTCTCTGCTGTCAATCGTATGCGTATAACTCTCTTCAGCAACGTGCTGGGCCCACGGCGATGACTTGCTGCTGGCGTATCTTCTACGAGCTTCATTACTATCGATAGTTTCTTCATCTTTCGATTTAGGCGAAGAAGAATACTTAATATTAGCTGGTTTCTGCTGCAGGGGATCCATCCTATGAACAACACCATTATTTGGATAATATTCCATCACCCTATTATTAGGATTACTGGAATTAGGCCTCGTTTTGATCGGTGCGAGCCCACTACTACCAATTTTCGGGCTTCCATGCGATGGCAATTCGTAGTATGTCGTCTCTTTCTTTGGCTTGTTGTTAGAACGAGCTGGCGAAGAGCATTCATTTCTGTCTTCGTAATACTTACCCTCGTCACGAGTACGGTAACTTCCTTGCTGGTCGTAGTAAGACGACTTATCATTACCCCCCTTATTATCATAATCAGCTTTCACCATGCGACTATTATAATCGTCCCTAAAAGAAACCCTATTATTCTTGCCTGCTCTAACATTATGATCATCATAATCATGTTCTTCGTAATCATCATCATCATCAGAATGACAATAATTATCTGCTTCTCCTCGACCTGCTTTATAGTACTGATCATTTTCTTCACGATTATTATTAGACTTACCGTGATAATAATCTTGCATGCCATGAAAGCGTTCTGATGGCTTATAATTACCATCATAGTAGTTCGGGGAAGAAGAAGAAGAAGACTTTCTCGGCGAGCTCATCCATGGCACTAGAAAAGGGCTTCCCGGCGAGTGTGCCTCGGGTCGTTCTTTGTAATTATTCGTTGCTTTTTTAGGGCTATAATTACTACTACTACTACTACTAATAATCCTCGGAGACTGCGAGTTAGATATGTACTCGACCACTTGTTTCTCCGAGGTGTAACTCTCGCGCTGATGATGAGCAGCTGATGCGTAGCCCACCATCGATGGGGCCCGCCTTCGACCGTCGGCGTTGAGAATCATTTGATGAAGCATGTTTTTCTTTTGTGTTATATGAATTTAGGGTTTGTAATGTAGGGTTTGTTTTTGTTGTGCTGCTTAAAAATGTTGAGGCATTTGCTATGCTTAAATAGGGATGGGATTATAATCTAATGCACGTTTGTTTTGATCATTTTTTTATTAGGGAATATGGTTCTTCTTCGTTGCTCACTCATTGCAATTATCTTCGGGGAATCAAATTCTTTTTTTTTTTTTTGGATGAAGGGAATCAATTTCTTTCTTTGTTAGAAAGAGATAGAGAATTGGATTCTACTAACCAATTTTGTTGCATGGACGGAAAGATATGAATGATTCCTTTTGTTGGCTATTGAACTAAATGATGTTCATAGGGAGGTGAATGATTTGATTTGATCTCATTTTAAATATCATTTTAGATATATATTCGTAGTTTATGGGTAGTCTAATTTTTTTTTTTCGTTTTCTGATAAATACGACCAAGTCAACGAAAGAATGAATATATCAATGGGTTTGTCAATGGGCCTGGGCCTACATACCTGTATTTGAAGGCCCATTTGACTACCTCGGAGTCGGACAAATATTATTGTGATTTGTGTTTTGCACGTCTAACGAGCGTGATAAAAATATATTCAAAATGAATTTAATAGCTTGTTCTTTGGCTTTTTAATCGAATATTAAAAGATAATACATTCAGGATATATGTTTGTTTCCAAGTTCAAACTGAGATTAAAATAGGAGAAATAAAAACTTTTTGTCAGAAAATATCGGGGAATCTCATTGATTGACCAAACAGGCCTTTAAAGCTTTTTCACTCGTCGAACGACGCTTTCCTTTTTTTCCCTTAGCAACTTGAAACGTGAAAGATCAATTTTTTTTTTCGTGGATTTTCTATTTAAATTTTCAATTTTTCGAAGCTGTCGCACTATTTCAGATCTGTTGACAGCTTCGCCTGAAAATGCCTCCAACTGACAACGACGCCGATCTCAGAGTAAGCTCGCCACCTCGATGTGCTTGACATTTCTTCTTTTCACTATACTTCTGCATTGTGCGTTGTGTAAATTTTGTTTTTGCTGCTCTGCAGAGATCTTCGACTAGTTCTGCTTTAGGAATGAGGTAAATCCCAAATTTTTCCACCATTGTAACCTAGGTTTCATTTCGAATGACTTGGCACGGATTTGTTAATTTTTCCATAGAAGCATTTTTTTTCCTGTTCTGTTTCTTTCTGCAGCGAATATGCATTTGCAAAAGTGGATAATTTGGAGCATTGCGCCAAGTATTTGAACAACACGCTTGTTACCTTTGGATTTACTGCTTCACTCGATCTGTTTGCTAACGATCCCGTGAGTTGCTGATGCCGTTTCTCTTCATACGAACATTCTTTGATGATTTTAATTTTGCTTAGAAGTTTGCCCCTGCCTAATATATTTTTGTTGTGGTGTATTTGAATTGGATTATGAAATTGTAATTGGTCAATAGGTCTCTGTGGCGAGGACTTGCAATTGTATTTATGCATTATTGCAGCAGAGGCAGAGGGACATAGAGTTTAGAGAGTCAGCAAATGAGCAAAGGCAACGGTACTTCGTTGATCTCTCTTTTTTGTCTATTTATATCAAATTTGGATCTCTGTTATATCCTTAAGTAGTGGGTATAATCTACGCCAGTACGTGTTGTTGCTTGTTATGAAACGATGACATGTTTTTATTTTTTCATAGACTTCTATCAGACATTTCAAGACTAGAAGCCAAAGTTGAACGCCTGGAATCACAGTTGGCTGCAAAAGACAGGGAGATTGCTTCAATGACTAGAACGGTTGGTACATGGACTTGCACGTGTAATGTGTTTCTTGAGATGCTCTGTGTCGATGTTCGTTCCATCACTCACTTTATGACATGCTTCATGAATAGGAAGCCAAAGCTACTGCGGCATTAAAGGCCCAAATTGACAAGCTGCAACAAGAGAAAGATGAATTTCAGAAGATGGTTCTGGGCAATCAGGTTCAGTATTGACCTTCTTTCCTGAGTCATACTTCTTCCGAAAACTATCGAATGTCAAGAGTAACGATCAAAATTTTTGGATATAGCAAGTGAGAACTCAGCAAATTCATGAGATGAAGAAAAAAGAAAAGGATTACATAAAGTTGCAGGTATTATAATACGTTGTGTAAACGTCACAAATGTATTGACATGCATTCCATTTTGAGCTATAAATTACAGTTCATTATGTGCAGGAACGTCTTAATCAAGTATTGATGGAGAAGAAAAAGGAATCAAGATCTGGCATGGAAATCATGAATTTACTACAGGTAACGAGTGGCTTGTTAACTACTCTTTGATGGTGCCAGCTTGTCTTACATATCTGTTGTGATCATAGAAAGAAGGAAGGCAGCGTGGGACATGGAACGGAAAGAAAGCTGATAATGACTTTTACAAGAAGATTGTGAGTATTGCCATTGAGTTGGTTCTTGATTCTTTAGTCAAATGAACTTCCTTAATGACCAACCGTGCATTACTTAGGTGGATACTTATGAAGCAAAAAATCAAGAACTGGTTTCGGAGAATGCTAATCTAAGGGCTTTATTGCGTTCAATGCAGGTGTAAATATATTTTAAATCTTACATGTTTGATGATTTATCCTCGCAATTACAAACATTATGTACATACAATTGCATCAGTCAGAATCCTATCTACTTCTGTGCTCTAGGATGACATGCGTGAATTCTTGAATGCTCCGGACGGGAAGCAGTCTTTGCATGTCAATAGCAAACGAGATAATGACGTATCACAATCTCCATTGGGTGGGAGGACGGTATGTCATATGTTGGACATAAGAGAGAGCATTATATATATTTCTATGCTTTAAATATATAAAAATACTCTGGAGCTGCTTGAAAGAACATGTGCCAATCATATCTTGCAGGACATGTTTGACCTGCCACTACACATGGCGAGAGATCAAATTGAGGAAAGTCTTCGGACAAAGATTTCTTCTATAAAGGTAAAAGTATATTTCCTATTAATCGTCACTTTGGGCGTATAATTGAATTTGGGATAATAAATAACGAAACTTACCATTCAATATTTCATTTTATACATCTGAAGGAACACATGGTTCATCTCCAAGATGCAAAAAAGGGTGCAGAAGTAACTTCAGATGCGACAGAGAGAGAGCTTGATTTGGAAGCTCAACTCGTTGAGGCAAGGAGCATAATTCAAGAACAGGTACCAATTTTGTTACGAAATGACATGACATTTAGTACCTTCTCGTGTATATTTCTTTGTTGGAGGATCAACCGTCATTTTAATGGGCATTGCTCTACATGAGCTCTGTAGTCACACCTCAACCCCATTTTAATGAGAGATTTAATATAGCTCCAAGTAGCAAGCTCCTTGTTTCGGCCTCTTATGGTTTATTGTCTGACAATGGTTGACAAAGAATTTTCATCTTTCGACTCAGGCATCTATCATGTCTAAGCAGCTCTCAAAGTCTGAGAAACCGAGGTACTTCTTTCACACATCCGTTATGTGATCAAGGCCAGATTAAGTTAAAAACAGAATGTGAAACATATGCAGGAGATTGAGTGGCCATCTAAGTTATGACAGAGACTCCATGCTGCCATCACCATGAAAGGCCCAGTGGTAAGTAATAAGAATTCAATTACTTTTAATCGCTTTGTATTATTATGTCAAGTTCTTACACTAAACGTGAGTTCATTCACTCATCGAGATTATTTTCCATACTTATTGCTGAGAGATTCTTGATCTTGTTAGGTTTGTGAATTCTCTTGAGGTACAACAATGACGACTAAACTTAGTACTTATAACCTTAATATACTTTAATTCCGATGTGTAATACTCTCTAATTAAAGCGTCTAGCTGTATGCTTCTTACCTTGTTTAGTAGCTTCTATTGTTGCACTCTGTGTGTATATCGTAGTTTTCTGACTAGCGACCGTTCGCACCAAAGTTATCATATGAGTATTTTGGGCACGATTATGCATTGGCTGTCTAATGGCATATCTTTAAAATTCCTTTATATAAGAAAATAAGTTGAAATTCCCAACGATGCTCAAGGAAAGGACCTCATCCATCCATACTGTATAATTAACTTCTAACTCGTATAGTCTTTTTGTTAGGGTGTGTGGGCAGTTTGCTTTAAAGCTAGACAGTATTTTTATTCTTGCCTTTTACATATATGAATTACTATTACCGATAATAGCTGACACAAAATTCACTCCTCCATTATTACTCTTATGTTTTGTGTGTGTTTGTTTCTTCAATTCTGTTTTATATCGGTAGTCGAAGTTGCAAAAAGCAAAAGATATAGTTAATAAATGTATGTCAGAAAACCTAGCTACTACATGTACGAAAATGCTCTCTGTTCGTGGTGCATTACTATTATTTTCTCATCTGTAAAAAAATTTAAAGCAACGTTGTTGCCAACAATGCAGCATAAGCTGTCATTTGATGATTATTATGCTATTCCAAGAAAGGGAATTTTACTAAATTATGCTATCCCAAGTAATGGACCAAAGTATAATGCATATCATTAGTATATATGCATAGTTGATGTCTAACAATATGATGCCAAGTCCTGATAAAGTTGGTAACTTTTGCCCAACTTTAAAATCTTTTTACATCGGTTATATCATATACGATTGTAATCAACAGCACTACACTCCCGACTTAAGTAGGCATAGTCCTTCTCCTTATTCGGATAATCAATTTAGTTCGGCTCTCAAATTATAGGTTAAGATATCATCAAAGATCATCAATCATAATAACGATTTCACCTACACTATTTGATTTGATTCGGCCTATGCCGGTCAACCCTCCAATAAATTATAGGATAGTTTAGGTTTTAGAAAAATATCTCAAAAAGATATGATTGGACAGAATTCTTTACTGCTCTTGCTTTTTTATCATCACTTGGCCTTAACTTATCTCTCTCTCTCTCTCTCTCTCTCTCTCCTCCCCACAGCTCACTCTCTCTCTACACTGTTACACACAGAGCTCACACATTATACTACATTGTGAATACTGAAGCTGTGTTTTGGGTTATGAAAAGCCCACGTTTAAGATCCTATCTAGGTGGGTCTTTGGTAATTAAAGTTCTCTCTTTGTATTTGTTAACACTTGCTTATATAGGAAGAAGTATGTAGATGTCAATCACTTCTGAGAATCTTCTGTCATGTAGTATTTGATGTTGTATTTGGGGTTGACCACATTTTTCAGGTATTAGAGGATATATGGGCTTTTGATGCGAATGTAGCTGTGGGAAAACAGGAAAACAGTCGCAGCAGCTATGGATGCGTCTTCTTTGGAAGGTAAAAAGATTCCTCCTTTCCCTTTTCTCTTTTTTTTCCTGGGATTTTTAGGCAGTCGGTTATCCTCAAAGTCTTTGTTTCTCACCATGGACAAATACCTCTGTTAATTGATGATGATTTAAGGAATAATGGGATTATTTGGTTCTCGTATGTTTCGTTAGTAGATTCGTGTTTTTTGTCTTAATATCTAAATAAAGGCCTCTCTTTTATTTTTTTCTCTAGAATTGGTATTTGATCCTGCGAAGTGCAGTAAACTGAGTGTAGAACAAAAGAGGCAACTTGTGTATGAACTCTCAATCACATCAGATGATGCCGAAGGTATTTTACATGCTTGGAGCAGACAAGAGATCTTGCAAGTACTCTGTTTTGAGATGGGGAAGGAAAGGAAGTATACTGGCTTTACAAAGTCGAAAATAATCGAACAACTTCTCAAGATTATATACGATAAGCAGTCGCACGAACATAAGACCACAAATTTTGTCTCTGCTTCCTCAGATAACTGTGAACTTACATGTAAAAGGCTAAGAAAATCAGATCAGCCCATTCAGCTTCCTATTGGTTCAACGAACGTTTCTCCTACCAATATCTCGACTCCTAATAGTAATGATTCATGTTGCAAGAATTTGGCCTGCAAGGCTACAATGAACCCCGAAGATATGTTCTGCAAAAGGTGTTCGTGTTGTATCTGTCGTAGGTATGATGACAATAAGGATCCTAGCCTTTGGTTGATTTGTAACTCGGACCCACCATTTCATGGTAGACCTTGTGGCATGTCGTGCCACCTTGAATGTGCGTTAAGACATGAAAATTCTGGGATTTTGAAGGATAAGCTCGATAAAGGACTTGATGGGAGTTACTGTTGCGTTTCTTGTGGTAAAGTGAATGATTTGCTCGGGTAAATTCCCAGCCTTTGGTTTCCTATTTATCTGGTTTTGTTTGGTGTATTTCTTGATTCTATTTTCACAAATGCAGCTCATGGAGAAAGCAAATTGCAGAAGCTAGAGATACAAGGCGAGTTGACATACTGTGCTATAGGCTCTCACTGGGCCAGAAAATTCTTGCTGGTACAAAGCACTACCAAAACATATGTGAGATCATTGACGAAGCTGTGAAGAAGCTCAAAAAGGAAGTTGGCCCGCTAACTGGTTCACCCGTAAAAATGGCCCGAGGGATTGTCAACAGACTCTCATCAGGCCCTGAAATTCAGAAAATGTGTGCTTCTGCTGTTGAATCTTTGGACTTTATGCTTCTTGATAGAGTCTCTTTGCCTTCAGGTCATCTCTCTCTCTCTCTCTCTCTCTCTCTCTCTCTCTCTCTCTCTCTCTCTCTCTCTCTCTCTCTCTCCATACATACACACATCCATGTCTGAGTAGCTACCTGATTCTTGGGTTTTCACACGATGTGGAAACAGAATGCAAACATTTCGCCTCAAATCCCATTCGATTGGAAGATATCAGCGAATCATCAGTTGCGATAGTCTTGAATTCTGAAGATGATACCTTCCTGGGAAACGTCGTTTCTTACGCCTTTTGGCATAGAAAAGCTGACAATGCACATTACCCTCAAGAATCAACTTGCAGATTGTTCCCACAAAACAAGAGGTTTCTGCTTTCTGGTCTGAGTCCAGACACTGAGTTCTGTCTCAAAGTCGTCGCACTCGAGGGCGAAAGAGAACTGAGATCTTGCGAGTATCAATTCAGAACCTTGAAAAGTTCAAGAGCCTACAAGCTGATAGATCTCAACTCTACGAACTTGGAAATCGAAACTGATCAGTGTGTCGCTACGAACTGTACTAGCACGGTGTCTAATCCTTCTTCTGTGGAAGATGAAACTAACAACGTTGTGCCATTTGCTTCTGATGACAAGATTGGCACCAACAATCAAATAGGCCAAATCAACGGAGATGAAAAAGCTTCACTGAACGACGCTGCAAGCATTGCTAACAGAGAATCATCAATCAGAAGAATGGCAGAAGAAACAAGCACCGATAATGGTTCTCATACGATGAGTGTTCCTTGTTTGGATGGTAATTTACAGATATCTCCCCATAATATGCTGGATAGTAATAAAGAAGCTAGCAGAAAGGGCAAAAGACATAATGGAAAGGGCATTCATGTCACTCCAAACAGAGACAATGAGGAGCAGCCTCAGATTGGCAGCTCTTCGAAGAAAAAAGGAACCTGCGAAAGGAAAGAAGAGGAAGCGTTTGATGGCGTAAGAGACAAAGATTTAGAGCGCTTTGTTAAAGTGCTGAGGAGGCTCGAAGTCGAGGGGCATGTAGAGACTTCTTTCAGACAAAAGCTTTTAACATGGTACAGCTTGAGAGCAACTGCTCAAGAGATTCGTGTCGTTAAGGTTTTTATCGAGGCTTTTTTCGACGATATGGAATCTCTTGCCGAGCAGCTCGTGGATACGTTTTCTGATGCTGTATCGAACAAGAGATGCTGCAACGTGCCGTCTGGGTTTTGCACGAAGCTGTGGCATTGAAGATTTTCAGAGCTGATTGTGAAGAAAGGAAAAGAAAAGATCTTCTAAGTAACCATTCTTGAATATGAATAGCAGCTTATTTTTATCTGGTAAAAGTTGGAAGGATTTTTCAGGGCATTTTCATTGATGTTGGTTGGACCTTTTCCATCTTGATCTTAAAACATTGTCAAATTTGGACAAAACAAGCGTGTGATCGTAGGCTGTTCTTGCAATTATAAATACGCACACATACATACAATCTAGGAAGAAGATAAAAGAACAATCTTGGAAATAGTCAACGAGAGAAGAAAATCCAAATTACAACATCGGCGAAGAGATGCGCAGCTAACCATAAAAATTAAGTTCAATTTCCGATTATCCAATATTTTCATGCTCGCACACACATATAGCTGCTGCTGGTGATGATTTTCGTCTTCCCTTTCTTCTCTTTGAAACTTCCACCAATGCATTGCCTCCACGTGTCGCATCTGCAACCATAGGTCGGAAAAATATCCTCACAGATATAAACACTAAACGTCGTCCTTCATTATTAGCATACTCATCGCAGCAGAAGAAAAAACAATGGCGGTTTCATCCTTGCTTGAGAGTAGCAGTTTTCTCGCAAGTTCGCTTGCATTCAAACCACGGAGGAGAAGTGTCTCAGCCCATGTAATAAAGCATCACACCGTATCTTGCCGGCACGAACCAGATGAAGAAACCAATGAAATCCCAGCTGTGTATGTTAGATATGTACGCTATGAAAATTGTACATTAAGAACAAAGTCTTGATTTTTTTTCCATTTTTTTCCTCTTTTATGGCTTTGTGTAGGAATAAATTGGGAAAGTTAGCACTAGCAGCAGTTGCAGCTGGAGTATTAACGATGGGTTCCGTCCCCGTCGATCCTGCCTTCGCCGCCAAGACCGGCGGCAGAGTCGGCGGCCAGGCGTTTAGGTCTGCCGCGCCGAGGTCCTCTGGCCCAAGAATTAACAATTCAAGGTTCCCTTTTTTTCAGCTCCGCTCATACTACCGTTGCTAGCCGCGGCGGCGGTTTAAGCTTTATCTTGCTTTTTATTACAGGACTAACGTGTTCATCAACCCGCCCGTGGCGCCGCCGCTCGTCGGAGGATATGGCTACGGCTATGGCTCGCCGTTCTACGGAGGATGGGGTTGGTCTCCTTTTTCCTTCTTCGCCCCTGGGCCGAGCGTCGCCGTAGGTGTGGGCGGTGGATTCGATTTGGTCGTTTTGTTCATCTTTCTTGGGACAGTTTCTGCTGTTGTTAGGAGATTCTTCGGTTCGAGGGGCAATGAAGACGACGAAGATTACTGATCATATATAAAATAATCTTGAGATTAATGCCTCAGAAAGGAGCCCCTTTTTTTGTGCCTTTTTTTTTTTTTTTTCTATTTATGGATGAAGATCTACTGTATGTAAGAAAGAGTTGAATGAAACTTAAAAGATTCGCTTACAATTGTTCTTATCACTACAGTTGGTTTAATCTTCTTCATCTCCATATAGCTCCATATAGTGCTCGTTTGGTTAGTAGGTTTATATTTAGGAGGGTTTAATGTAGTTGGGTTTATATAAAACTAATTAATGGGATATAAAATAAAATTGTGTTTGGTTAGTAGGTTTAGATAAACACATCAGGGGGGCGTGTTTATTTAAATCCATAAGTATGGGTTTAGAGTTGAATTATATAAACCTATGGTTTAAATATAACTACGAACCAAACACTTGAATATATCATACACAGAACTATGTAATTAATGGTGATGGTAATCACAGCTTAAAGTGAATTCAATATGCATGCAGAAGGTATTTGACAATTTAATGTTTATTACTACAGCAGCCGTGAACATATCCAAAAATTCAAGATCGAGTAATAGACACACTTGAAAACGCAGAAACCTCACAGCACAGCCAACGATTTCTTGCTCCTTTATGCTCTTTACCTTACGAGGGGAATGAGCAGATACTCGGCATAGAAGAGCTGCGACGTAAGTAAGAAGGAATTCATAAATTTTGATCCATTGTGTTAGAGGAAGAATGAACTTTCTTATTACCTTCCATATGAACATGTAGAAGGATGTAATAGCTGCCTTGTTCTTGAAATCCATGGTTTTCGCCCGACTCCATAGAAGCCAGCCCAGTACGGTGTGACCGATGACCTTAAGAAAATACGAGCGCTCATCTTTATATTTGATGATAACGAAGATTTTTAACCTGCTTTCTTAAATTTACCGTCGTCCATTTGCTCCACGAGCAAGCTGATGTCGCCCCGACTGCTATAGCAACGGCGTACGCTATCTCAAGAAGGTATATGCAAATCCAAAACACCTACCGTGATATTACACAAAGCAGACGTTACTATACTAAAAACACAAAACGATGACGAAAAAGGGCAAGAGTTTTTTTGCGCTGACCTTCTCTTGGCCCAATTTGACGCTAAAAGATTGAATACCGTAAATCTTGTCCCCAACAATATCGGGTATATCCTGCACTTATGAGAATTCGTGTTTTCAAATGTTGATGAAATTATGGCTTGATGGATTCTACTCTACTCTACTACCTTGAACAGTGCTATAACGACAGAGAAGAAGCTCATGAAAGCAGTTGCGAAAATCACGGGCTTCGTGAACACGGCCGGTCTTTGATAAACGAACGTCTGTAATGTGGAAAAGCAGTTGTTGTTCGATAGTCGAAAGAGTCGGGATTATTTCAAGGAAGAATTAGGACAAGGTAAATGTGCCTGTATATGCAAGTAAAATGCTATTTGGACGATTACTGCTCGAACAGCCAAGATGCACATAGCTGCCACGAAAGCGAACCTCTTCCATCTGAAGAATGGCATCTGAAAAGCCAATGAAATTTTATATTAGGAAGATAAGATGTTTCATTAGAAGTGTTCGAATGGTAAAATATGACGTAGAAAAACGAATGAACTCACTCACGTTGATAGAATATGCAGTTCCAAGGATGAAGCTGACGACAAGTGCCCAAAGTAATGGTTGGGAACCAATAACAAAGCCGAGCCATAAGCTCTGCAAAGATAACGATTTCGTAAAATAAAGAATAACCATCACAAGGATTCGGATATATTGCCTATCTTTTGCAGTCAAGAACATCTTCGACAAAAAGAAAAAAAAAAGATGTATAAGTATGGCCTGAGACGCAAAGTGTACATTACCAAGGTAGCAAAGGATGCAATAATCAACACGCCCGTTTTTACTGAATATTCCCCAGATGCCAATGGGAGATACGGCTTGTTCACCTGACAATGAAGTGCCATCGGAGGAGATTTTATATACAAAGCTGAAGAGATTCTAACGAGTTCATGGGGGAAGAATAGAAGATCATAAGCTGAACCTTGTCTATCTCTATGTCAGACACTTGATTCAGACCAACAATGTATATGTTCATGAACAGGGCAGCAACGATCGCCTGGGAAAATAAAAGAAGTAATTCTTCTGCAAGTGTCTAAGAAACAATTCGGCTTCCTTAACAGAATCTATCGCCAGAAACAAACCTCGAGAACCCCTCTGACGAACAATGGAGACAAGTCCGCGAGATTTTGAACTGCTAGGAGAGAAACTGAGACTATGCTCAACGCCTGCTCACGGAAACCCAATTCGTAAGGCTTTCGTAAGAAAGAAAAAGTTGGGTATCATGTTTATACGCCGATTAGATCATATACACCTAACTGTTCCTATAACCGTGTGTGGCCTCGAAAACATGTAGAAAGCATAGCATGCTTGTTGAAGTGATTCCCAACGGCTCTTGTAAGGTTCAGATTCGAGTGACTGCGAAGATGTCCTTACAATATGCTTGGAACTTCGTCTTGGATTTGAAGAATCGAACGAATGGACTATTCGCTGGCCGCTATCCCGCGAAAATAAATTCGTTTGAGATGTTCTTAACCTCAGGGGCATCCCAGATATCTTCGATGCAGATCCTAAAGATTTGCATCTTAGAACTTGGGCGGCAACATGGGAACCTATTCATAATAAGTATAATCAGCACAAAGAAGAATCAACCACAATGCTCACACACAAACACATGCAATGAGTGAGGCAAACACAAACCCACACTGACCGAAAAAGAATCCAACTACGAGCCAATAGCATTCTGAGCAGATTTCAAGTTGAAAACAGAGGGATTACTAATTCTTCCAACACAAAGCGAAAGGTGCCCAATATGGAACATCAGCGAAACACTAAAAGAGAAACTAAAAACACAAAAATAAGAATATAGAAAATAAAAGGGATACAACAACTGGGATTACATGAACGAAAGCTAAGAACTTTAAACCACCACAAATGGAAAGATGAAGTAAAAAGGAGAAAATATACCGACAGAATTACTGGAACAGAGCCTCGCGGAAACGGGGGAAGAGATCTTAGCTGAAGGTCTATGGAAGAACCCAGCAAGTAAAGATTCCATCTTTACTGTCACTTCTTTTTTTTCTTCACTGAATTCCTAGCGGAAAGAAGAAAGGTTTATCCTATTAAACAAACAAAAAGAAAAAGAACCCAATTTTATTTCCCGTTAAAAACTAGACTGCATGTCGAACATTTGGGATGAATCAAGACGAGTAAATGCCAGTTTCTGTAAGGTGATGCCGTGCAAGTAATTACTTTCCTCTTTTTCTCGGGAAAAAAAATCGAAGATTAAGTAACACATCAAGAATTCAAGCATTCATTCGTGGAGCTGATATTTAGAAATTTGCTAAGTGAAAAAAAAAAAAATACTGCCGACTGTTCAACCACGCACAAAGAGACACAGAAGAAGCAATCATGTGACTGAGACTTTCTGAAAAGAAATATCGAAGTTAGGTCAATATTTAGATAATTACAGGCCATAGTGTTACATACTTACACATGCACATTGCACACCTACTACACAAATCCGAAGCTGTGTTAGCCCAACACGTTTCAACTTCACGAAAAGGCTGCATAAGTCACCATTTACGAATCTTGGCTGTTTTCTCTTCCCATACACTATTTCAATTCACTGCGTTTTTTTTTTATTATTTGGGCCTTACCAACAGATGAATTGAAGGCACAAAATCTCAATAAAGTAACCTATATGAATTGATTTGGCCCAACAAATCCAAAATGAGCGAATAAAAAAAGAAGACAAAGATCTCAGGCGAGGCGAACATGGGATGCTTCTTCTCCTTGTGTAAATCCCTAAAATACCCCGGTTTTCTCTGATAATTTCTGTCCTACTCTTGTAATAAGCTCGTAAGTAATTCTACTTCTGATTCCCAACGCTTACTTTGATTGTACTGTACTGAAACACGGCAGTCTAAAGTTGTTCTCTTTCTCCTTTTAACAGAAAAAAAAAAAAAAAAAAAAAAAGAAGAGGTAGAGAGAAAAAAGGGGAAATGCCAATGAAGAGGGGTGAATCAGCTACACCGCCGCCGAGAATCGGTAAGATCGGACCGTACACGGTGTTCATCACCCCAACGACGACGCCTGATCCGAGCCCTAGGCCCAGTTCGGTGGAGCCGCCCGTTCAGAAGCCGGTTCAGCTGCCGTCGCCGCCGCCGGTAATGGCACCTCCGGCCCAGGTTTATAAAGAGAAAGGCTCTCCTTTGGGGTTCTTCTGGGACACAGTTGCCAAGGTTCAAAACGGTATGGACGGACAACTTCGACTAGCAGATTCAGATAGTTTAGCATCTGAACAGTCATCCTTTTGTTTTTCTTTTTTCTTTATCTCGGCGGTTGAATTCTTTCTTGCAGCGCATTCGAGCTTGGACGAACACGTGGCGCATTGGTTTGGGTTGAACCAATCCAAGTATCAGTGGGCTTTGGATGATTATTACGAGAACAACGAAAAGGTTGGATTTTGTCTTTACAATAGTTCGATGGTATGATTGTCGGCAAGCTTCGACGTCACTTTATGCTTCGATTTCGAATCGATGATTTCCTTGGTTGTGAATGCAGAAACAGATCGATGACAGAGCACAAGCCAAGCCCGGGAAAATGCAGGGCGTTGTGTAACGATACGCCATATCGAAAGTTCTCCCCTATATTTTGCGCAGGTCTTGAAGGTGTTTGGTTGAGGGATTTTAGCCAAGTTATCATTCAAGAATTGTTTGATGTTCTAATATATGATGTAGTGGTACATGTTCTGTTGCCGTTCTTGTCTTTGTACTACTATCTCCTATGCCGAATCCGCGATCAATAGTTTGGATGTGATGATGGTTTTTACTAGTAAAGCAATAGTGAGGTATTAACAGTTACTACATTTTGTTCGATGGTGTTTTCATCTTTCGGTAATGATATATATCTCAAAAATTCCATGTTGTAACAGAAAAGAAAGTGATAAAGAGGCAATATCAAGTCAAGACATCACATCGTAAGTAAGTAACATCTATGTGGATGGGGAGATATCTACTATGTACATACATCAGAAAAGCATCACTTATTTTCTCACACGGCTGGTATGTTGGCAAAGGAGAAACCTTTGTAGCCTTTGTAAGCGTAGTAAGCGATCCTCGTGTAATAGAATCCGGGAAGAAATAGAATCCCACCGAGCATAGCGAAAAATGTACCTAAGAACAGTGGGATCAAATGACAAGGTAAGGTTCTGATCAAGTACATCAGGCATACCAACATTAAATATAAATGTGATCCAAGAACAATGGATTATCCCTATGAAAGGTACAGCAAAGAACAGAAGCAGCGTCACTGTCTTATGTACAAGGGACACACAGAAACAGATTTGAAGAATCTTCACAAATTACAAAAATGTAAGCTTTTGGACTTCACCCTTTCTTGATTACTGGAGGTGAAGGCAGTAAGCAAGTCGACACAGAAGGAAGTTTTGAATCTAAGATTAAGCTAAAGAGAACTTGTAAAGAAAGAAACCCCAATTTCTCAACTCTCCATGATTTTCCACAAGCTCTGAAGACACAAAATTTCGAATAAGAACACATAATGCTAGATGACCTAGCTAGTCGAGGAAGAAATCAAATTCAGCTCATCATCAGCTAAAATCGACCAAGTCTGGCATCAAAACATAACAAAATCCAGCATACCGTGGGCCCTGTCGCCGCCG
Source organism: Craterostigma plantagineum (assembly GCA_027422505.1). Lineage (NCBI taxonomy): Eukaryota > Viridiplantae > Streptophyta > Magnoliopsida > Lamiales > Linderniaceae > Craterostigma > Craterostigma plantagineum. The sequence goes on along the minus strand of JAPQWV010000218.1, from coordinate 153,099 downwards.
ACTTCGTTAACAGCCATGAATATGCCGACAACGATTCCGAGGACGCCGAAAACGAGGAGAGCCACTGCCAAAGCGATCTCTTTGATAGGAGGTTTGTCGTTCACGGTGTACGAGGTCTCCATCATTATGTCCTCGTCAGATATCGAGAAAGCGTGATCCACGTAAGCCATCGAAGAGCAGCGTACTGTAGCTGATTTCGTTGCAGCAAAGCAATTGAGATCTGTGTGAAGAAGAAGAAGAAAAGCATATAACTTGCAAGAGGCGGACCCCTTAAACTAACCCAACCTATGAAAGCAGCTGATCGCAGTTGGCTATAATGACTTATTTAACCTCCTCGAATATGATATGATAAATGGGCCTAAGGCCCATAAAGCCCAATATATGATGCTTAGCCCCTTAATTAATTTCAAGTATTAAAATCAATGTAATAAAAAGGTGCCTGCCAAGTGCCATCTAACATATTGATTCACTAATTCTTACATTACATGATTCATAACTATTGTATATTTATTTATTTTGCTTGGCGAAATCAAAGTAAATGTTTTGCCTCGTAAGTGAAAATATTGTGCTTTAAAAATTAAATATTAATTAGTAACATGCATAATGATTAAAGTAAATTTTTTTTGTTAGCAAGTGGGAAAACAAATGACCGTTAAAGTGAAACATAGGATGGGACAGAAGGTCCAAACCCAGACCTTTTTTTTCTCCGTCTCAATCTCGCCGCAAACTCCTCCGTCTCTCTCTAAATCACTGCTCGTCAAAGATTTTGTTTTTTATTTTTACTTTTTTTTTCATACTTTTCTTTTCTTTCGAGAAAAAAAGAAGAAAGAAGAAAAAGGGAAGGCCTTTGGAGATCGACAATTCATAAATGTATTGTTTGTAATAACTACTGTAATGTTGCTCTAAATCACCTTCAAACACATTTGCACAAAGATCCCAGGTGAGAGTGAGTGGTAATAATTGCTTAGAGTCAGCAGCTATAGTGAGTGGATAGAGATGTTTCGGTTTCTGATAAAGAAAGATGTCAGGAAAATTCTCAAGCGCAAGGACAGCGATGCTGGCGAAAGAGGTACTCTTTTTTTTTTTTTTTTTTTTTTTGCTTAAAATGTCATTTTTATTGCTTCGCCATCGTATTCATGTTATTTCTGCTGTGAATATACTGGCGAAGTCTTTCTTAATGGTGTGTGTCTATGTAATGAACGAGAAGGATATTGATTATATGCTCTGCCTACCAAAATAGGAATGAAATGACATAGAAATCGTAACTAATGGGAAGTGAAATAGAAGTTTTTAGCTGATTTAGTTTAACCAAGTTTGATCGATCGGACCGTACTTGCATGATTCACTTGTTCGATGTAGTTTAAGGAGATCAGATCATATGACTGTCAAAAGCAAATGAATGTGTTGTCGTCTCGGGCATGCTTCAGTTAACAACCGTAATCAGATGCCAAATGTGGTAGCAAGAGTGGATTTTTAAGCAATTTGGAATGCGAAATTGTGTGAATTATTGCTCTTGTACTACTCACAAATATGTTAACTTAGAAAAAAGATAGCAAACTACCACAGAAATTTCCGAAAGTCGATTTTGGATGCCTCCATCTGATTCCGACAATCTTCAGAACTAAACGATACTCCAACATTTGATCTATGAATGACTTTTCCCTCTTTATTTCAGAGGGTTCTTGACCACGGGGATCATTTATTTGCTCAAGATTTCTTTCTATAGCTTTCATTAACGAACCGTAGATATCGTATTTATATCCATGCTTGTGATCATCAAACTGTGACTGTTATTGTCTCTACCGTTATCTTTTAGGTAGGGCATTGGAGGAACTGCGTGCCTCCATGTATAACAAGCTACAGTCTATCAACGGGGCGAGGCGTTACCAGCAATCTTTATGGGGGCCCACAATCGCTCTAACGTTCAATTTTTTCGTGTCAGTCAGTATAATCTTAATGAACAAACTGGTAAAAAAACAACTAAAACCCTTCCGCTCCTTTTTCATATCGTGAGCAAAATGGCATTTTTTTTCGGTTTTGCTGACTATTCTCCTCGTTTTTCCGTTTATCTGCAGGTACTTGTCAACGTAGGATTTAACTATCCGATATTCTTGACTTTTCTTCACTATGTATGTAGTTGGTTGATAATGGCGCTTTTAAAAGCCATGAGAGTTCTCTCTCTTTCTTCCCCACCAAAGTCGTCGAAATACTCTTCTCTGTTGTCTCTCGGGATTGTAATGTCCCTCTCCACTGGTCTTGCGAACGTCAGCTTAAAATATAACAGGTGAGTGAGCCATCGTTATATTCTCTATAGCTTTTTCTATAGATTTATCTTCTTCGATGAATAAATGTAACAAAAGTAGACATATATATTCTCAGCGTAGGATTCTATCAGATGGCTAAAATTGCTGTGACGCCAGTCATCGTTCTGGCCGAGTTTATACTCTTTGGGAAGAGAATATCGATGAAAAAGGTAAGCCCCATTTTTTTGCTGAAGAAAGAGGATAGCAATGCAACAATGGCGAAATCGTTCACAGAACTTCAAGACAAAACGCCTTTCTAACATCAAACCTTTGCCTCCTAAAAAAAATAAAAATCTCATCTTTGTTGTCTCTAGGTACTCGTTCTTACCATAGTATCGATCGGCGTAGCAGTAGCAACAGTCACAGATCTCCAATTCCATCTCTTCGGCGCCTGCGTAGCTGTAGCATGGATAATCCCCAGCGCTGTGAACAAAATTCTATGGTCGAACCTTCAACAGCAAGATAATTGGAGCGCCCTTGCGTAAGACTACTATTTCATCGCATCATTAAATTAAAACAAAAACAAAAAACAAAAAACGCTGATTCAGTGACAACAAAAACGCAGGCTAATGTGGAAGACAACTCCCATTACACTCTTCTTCTTAGTGATGTTAATGCCCTACCTCGACCCGCCAGGCGTACTCTCCTTCGATTGGTCCCTTCATAGCTGTTCGATCATTGGCGGGTCGGCGGTTCTTGGATTCTTGCTTCAGTGGTCGGGCGCTATGGCTCTTGGGTAAGCTTATACGCAGCATTATATATATATATATATATATATAAGCACTCAGTCGATGGGTTTTCGATCATTTTTGCTCGACTATTTTTCTTTCCTCTGTTGACAGGGCAACCTCGGCTACGACCCATGTGGTTCTTGGACAGTTTAAGACGTGTGTAATCCTACTTGGCGGTTTCTTTCTCTTTGGTTCGAACCCTGGGCTAACTAGTATTCTTGGAGCGGCGACGGCCCTCATTGGTATGTCTTTTTATACGTACCTCAACATAAGTACGAGGAAGAAGAATTCTTCTTCTAGTAAAGGGTCGTCTTCCTCGTCGTCGTTGCCTTTGTTGAAGTCGAAGCTTGACAGAGAAGAATCGGGCCCTAGTGGTAATGGAGTAGTAGATGGGGAAGAACATGTGTAGTGACTACTAATATTCTGTGCAACTGAGGAAGAACTATATCTGCTGCTAACTTGGCCCTGTTCTTTCTTTTTTTTTCTTTTATTATTTAGGTTTCTTTTCCAGTAGTTTTAGATGTTGTAATGGTGTTTACTTGTAATAAGATCAATGGTGTTCTAACTCACAATGCCATTACAGCAATAATTCAGTTTGTAACTCTTGGTCACGAATTGAATGCTGTTCAGCTTTAGATGAACACACATCTGCTGAAAAATAAAAGTCGCTGAAAATGTGTAACGTTATTATAAATCAATAGGCTTTCAAAGATTCGATTTTTGATAAAAACATAATCTTGCACATTCGTACTATTTCTCGAATTCATCGAGGACACACAAAATCGTTAGAAAACAGACAAGATCCATCATTGTTATAAGCTGCCCAGCTCCCAGTTTTTCATTCACTTTTTGCTTTTTCGGAATTACGTGGACTTTCACTTCTTCACAGAAATGGACCGTGCTTTTAAAATGGCGCCTTTATCAATTATCTCGTCGCACAAGATTTTCCTCTGTGGTAACTACAATAGCTTGAGGTTCCTTGCGAATCTTGGTCATCACAATCAACCAAACAACACCTTAAGGATCTCATCTCCTTGTTCGTCGTTTCCTCGGGTTAGCTGCTTCAGCTATCTATATGCCTCTTGTGTTTTTTTGTTCCTTGTATGTGTTTCTGTAGTGTGTAAATCGTTGATAATGTCTGGGAATTAGATAGCTTTCATTTTGAGCAAATATGATAGTTAGGTAGTTTATGAGCCAATTACTTTGAAAGGTGTAAGTGATTGAAAATTGAAATTAGCAAAAAAGGGAGTGTGTTTTTTCCCTCTTTGCAGGCTGATGCAGCTCGTGGAGCTGGGGAGGTTAGGCGCATAAGTAGCCTCGAGTCTCTCTTTTGTTACGATAAGCCAATTCCCGAGGAAATAATCGAAAAGCCAGTGGGATTATCCTTAGACGAGAAAGACGTTGGAGGGAATCCAAAATGCCCGACTTGCGTAGCTAAAGGAGCTATTCTTTGCCCCACTTGCAGTGGGTCGGGATTGTATGTAGACTCTATCATGGAGAGCCAAGGAATCATTGTAAAAGTTCGATGCTTAGGTAATACTTTCTACTAACATCTTTACAAATGCCTCCCCTTTACGCTCATCATTGATATCTGCTCTTTGCGCAGGTTGCGGGGGAACTGGTAATACGATGTGTTCCGAATGTGGAGGAAGGGGTCACCTTTGACTTTATCTGATGCTGAAGGTTTAAGCTTATGATCATATACTAGTTGATTCGCTTAAGTTTGTGACGCCTTTGTATGGAAGTACTTTCTGATTAGTATTCTAAAATATCAAACTGTGATCTTTGCTCTTGCGACTGTTACACTTGTGACCTTTCAAGTTCCCGCAAATAATCTGGGATGGTTGCGTCGAATCGCTGGTTCTGTGGATTTTCTGCATAACCTACGTAATACGCTGAAACGCTTGCTTGCACCCATGCCACAGCTACTCTGTTCTGCAAATCACATAGCATAGTATCAATCTGCTTTTCAGTATATTATCCATTCCAGCGGCTATATATGTTTAGAGCAAGAGATTTTGGGATTCTTTCTTACCACGAAATATCCGACCAAGAAAGAATACAGAGACACTCCCATGCGTATGGTGCGCCCAAGCACCAGCCACAATCCCACACATGGAACCTTGCGCCATTCCAGAGAGAAAACAGAGTGAGCAGTCAGGGCAGAATCGATCAGCTTTACGAGCTCAGCTCTCCTAAACATATCCCACATATCCATAGATGCTCGAACGATCCCTTTGCTGTAAACGCCGACCTGCACAAAACCCCACCTATTGCCGTAAGCAACGATTCTCGACGCAAGGCCCGAGCAGCAATCTGCGCACGAGAACATGAACTCGTCTGCGTCGCCTGACGTCAAACCTATGACTTGGTCCCCACCTCTGATCGATGTAATAACAGGTACGAGTGCTGACCCAAAGCATATCTTCCCCATCGAATACTTATAAGCACTCTTTGCCACATTCTTGTAATCGACTTCTACTTCGCATGCAAACTTCATGTACTTGACGCCAGATTTTTGGAGGGAGACAAGGTTCGCAAAGTCTCCGTTCCAAGAATACACCGATCTTCTGGCGAAGCCTACGTCCAAGATTGTCCATGTTGTGGATGAAGAAGCTTGAGTTGAAGAAGCTTTTTTTCCCATTGTATTGATTCTTGGTGTTCTTTTGAGCTCCTCGTCGACCAGTAGTACGTTTCTGATGCCTTGTTTCTTCCATTTGTGTCGAACTTGAAATCCTTTTCGTGTCCGAAGTTAATAATATACAAAATTCTTGCAGCATCAGTCTCAGAGTTCAGGCAGTTCTATTTCCTACAACTTGGTTGGGCATTTTCTTTGCTTGTGTCAATGGCTTCCGATTGGTCTTGGATTGTTGAGATTAAAAAGTTGCAAGAGAAAATGAGATTTTACATTGTTTAAATGAAACAACTGTTCAAAGTTGATCTATTGTTCTTGGATTTGTTTATTAATTGCCAATCGTGTTAACCACTTCCTAGCCATGTCTTAGGTCTCACAAGTCACGTCTTTATTGGATAATATATGTAAGCGTGTGTGTGTGTGTGTGTGTATTGAGGCTTTCCAAATGCTTTGATCACAAGGTAAGACTTCAGAGTAATCTGTGTTCGAGTGTGTGTGTGTGTGTGTGTGTATTAAGGCTTACCAAATGCTTTGATCACAAGGTAAGACTTTAGAGTAATCTGTGTTCGAGTGTGTGTTCGAGTGTGTGTGTGTGTGTGTGTGTGTGTGTGTGTATTAAGGCTTTCCAAATGCTTTGATCACAAGGTAAGACTTTTTTTGCTTTGGCCAAATTCAAGGAACAACAGAAGACTTTGTCCCTCCGTTTATTGCCGAGCTTGATCGTAATCAAGACTCAAAAGACGAACGACTTCATTAGTACTTAAATGTCTTGATAATGTAAATCCATGCTATAAAGATGCTTTCATCCAAGATAAATTAATGATGATCACCTCGTTCTACACCGTGTAATGATGGCCGATTCCCATAGTTCAGCACACTATTTGATTTAGCTGAAAAGTAGACAAAAACTGCAAGACCATATCTTTCCCTTCGTCTCTACTCACTTCATCTCTGTATTATAATAATCATCAACCAAAGACTGGACCAATGAGTTGTATGTGTGGAAAGAAAAAAGAAAAAAGAAAAAGTTTGTGTGTAAAAAAGCATATATGAAAAATCAAATAAATACTTTTCCTTGCTTGATCATTTCGTCCACCATCGCATGATCCTTACATCAAACCCAGTCTTCCTTTTTTGGCGTTCTGGGCTGCATTGCATTTTTTGGGTTTTTCAGCTGCTATTTGAATATTGAAGTTGACCGCCATTGATTCTCACTGTGATATTAGCTGAGGCAAGTCCGTTGACAAAGGTGACTTCTTGGGGTGTCTTGCGTGTGTAGCTCATCGTTATTATACATTGATCTGATTTTGCAGATTTAAAAAGGCTTAAAGTGACAGAATATGGTTGATGAAATAATGGAGGTTGGAGATAAAGTCAGAAGCTTTACGATCTTCATCATCAAGGGGTGTTTCAGCTTAGTTTGTCGTCATCCTTTAATGGCGGGAACTCTATCCTTCTTGATATATCTCTACAGATCATCTCCTTTTATTTTCTCACTGCTACTATCTACATCACCTGTACTTATATGCACTGCTATCTTGCTTGGGTTCCTTCTAAGTTATGGTGAATCGAACATGCCCAAGATCGAAGAAATAAAAGAAAAAACTGCCCTTGACAGCGTCTTTGAAAGTAAGATTGAAGAAGTGCCCTTAGATTCATCCATTGTCGAGAGAGATGAGACCTTCGACGTTGAGAGATACAGTCATGGGTTGAATAATCCTTCTGCAAGCAAGATTGATGAGGACGATTCTGCTGATGACACCACTCCTTTGTTGATAGGAGAAAGATTGCCAAGAATCGAACTAGACGATGATGAAGTATGTGAAGGTAAGATTCAGGTAAATGATTTGAGGAATAAACACAAGATTGAATCTTCTGAAGATGGTGAAATCAGCGGGCATCACTATGCTCCTATCCCGGACATGGATGACGAACATCTCCAAGTTGATGATGAATCAGACACTGATTCGTTTGACTCTGAGAAGGCGAACGTTGACTCTCTTGATTATCCGCCTCATTCTCCTTGGTCAAGAATCGAGGAGACTAAGCTGAAAGAGGGAACAGACGAAGAAGATGATGTTTCAGATTCTGAATCGGATGGATCTGAGAGTTCTTCGCCAGATGCTTCGATGGCTGACATAAGGCCAATGCTCGATGAACTCCACCCATTACTCAACGAAGGAGATGATGCTTCAGTAGCTGTTCCTTTACCTCGTCATGGCTCTGAGCATTCCACAGAATCGAGCTCAGATAATCAAGAATCAGACGAAGATGGGTTGGAAAACGAAGAAGAAGAAGAAGAAGAAGATGATGGGAAGAACGATAAGGAAGAGGAGGCAAAGAATGCTATTACATGGACAGAAGAAGACCAAAAGAATCTCATGGACCTTGGGAGTTCTGAGATCGAGCGAAATTTTCGGTTAGAGAATTTAATCATGCGAAGGAGATCGGGGAGAAACATGGCTACGGACAAAAACCTGATAGATTTCGAGGGCTTCGATCTTCCCTTCGCTGTTCCTTCCATCACAACAAGACGGCAAAACCCTTTCGATTTTCCCGAAGATTCTAATGATTCTGGGCTGCCGCCGATTCCAGGCTCAGCTCCTTCGATTTTATTACCGAGGCGTAACCCTTTTGACCTACCTTACGATTCTAGCGAGGAGAAACCCGATCTTAAAGGGGATGCGTTCGAAGAGGAGTTTAAGACAGCTGCTCAGCCCAGAGAATCTTCTTTGTTCAGAAGACATGAGAGTTTTAGAGTGGGAACCTCTTCGTTAGCACCGACGAGAATGAAGCCCTACTTTGTCCCCGAGAGGACATTCTCGGAAGATTCGAACTACGACTCGATTTTTCAGAGGCAATCGAGTGGAGTCAGTGAATCGACGAAGGTGAGCTCTGTTCATGAAACTGAATCTCTCGGCTCAGTCGATGATCTCGAGGAGAGAAAAATCTCAGAAGAAGAAGAAGAAGAATATGAGGGTGCTACTATACAGATTGAGGATAGAATTATCTCAGAAGAATGCGATGATGTGGAAGCTATTACAGCGACTGAGGGAGAGGGTTCACTGAGTGACCATCAGCTGATTATTTCTGATGCTGAAGATCGTTTAATGACCCATGAAGATGATTACGACATTGGACATGGAAGCGAATCTTCGGAAGGAGACTCTCAAGAACTTGGGCAAGCTGATGTCCGAGATACTTACGTGGAATTTGAGTCTGAAAACGAAGTGCAGAGGCATAGTAGACGTTCGAGTTTGTCATCTCTTTCAGAAGTAAGTGAAAGGATCTATATAGAACCTGAAACTGTAACTGAAGGAGTTTTCGTTTTAGAGGAAGAAGAAGAAGAAGAACAACAACAACGAGATATTTCAGCTCAAATCTCTGTCGAAAGTACTCATCATATCAGCAATATTTTGCAAAGGGAAGAGCCCGTCTACGATCTAAGTCCTCGAGAGGGTCGAACGAATTTAGGAGCATCGACGTCCTCTGTTTCGTCTGATTTGCATCAAGGGTCTGATTTAGGTTTAAACCCTATCGAAGTAGCTGAAAGTTCCACTTCTTCCATCGAAAGAGAAACAGAGAACGCAATACCTTATCCGTATATGCCTGAAGAAAACAATGATGCTGTTGTTGACATGCCAAAGATAGTCGAAGAAGCAGATGCAGTTGTAGAATTCGATCAAGAACTTCTCTCAGGGTTGGATTTCGTCGGGGATTTCAGTAGCAATGAAGTCAGTAAAGATCCGAGTGCAACTGCAGTTGAAGACAGTATTACATTAAGGAAAGCTTTGTCAGAATCTCATGAAGCAGAAGAATTTCATTCTGAACTTGAATGTAGCACAGATGTGATTGGTTCTTCTCCGATGGCTGTTGACGAGTCGAGCATGAAAGAAGAGATCAGTGACGTGGCAGCTAAGAAGCCTGAACAAGGAATCGAAGAACATGACTACGTTTACATATAAGCTCATCTGATGAAAAATTCCGTTCACCTTTCCGTTCCATCCCCTTCCATCATTTGAGAATTCAAGTTTCTTTTTCTTCTCTTGGCTTGTTTTCTGTAAAAATTTAAGCTTTATGGGGTTGTATTATGTTATCAATACGGGCATATATTTCTTGATAATAACATTCCAATCGCTTAGCAGAATTTATTATACATAAATCTTACAGGACTTTCGTACTTTCCTCAGTGCAAACACCTAACCTTAAACTTAGCAGGAGAACAACGCAAATCCCTTGAGGAGGGCACACCACTAAGAGACTAGACAGACACACAGGGCATGCAACTGAAACCCATCTTCGAACAAACATATCATATATTAGTTAGCTTTCCCATCAATTTAAGAGCAGTTTGTATCGTAACTCGCAAGTCCCTGCAGCTCTGGACCTTCAAGACGTGGGTTATTCTCGAAACTAAAAGCAAGCATCGATGGGAGATATTAGGGGAGACGATCAAAGTGGAATAAGATTGTAAAAAAGATATGCAAAAAGGAGATTAGTATACACAAAAAGAACATACTTGTTCAGGGGGATGTGCTCAAATGGGCCAGAGGTAGGTATTGTACCACACAAGTTGTTATTAGAAACATCTCTGCAGTAAGAGCTAAGACAGTTAGCGAAAATCTGTGCAAGGATGAATAACATCGATGTACGTATCATTACAAACAGGCACTTACACAACTTTCAGGCTGGATATACCAGAAAGTGACCTGGGGATTGACCCAGTAAGCTTATTATCATTAAGACGCCTGCACAGAAAATGAAGGCTCGCTAGCAAGAAGGGACAACGCATCTACATATCACATTAATGGACGGTGCATGCAACGAAAACAGGGTGATAAAGCAGACTTACAGAAAGACGAGGGATTTCAAATTTCCAAGTGATGAAGGAATGGCCCCTGTGATATTGTTGTTGTACAAATCCAGGCTAATTAAGCTCTTCAAGTTTCCAAGTTCAGAAGGAACTGTCCCTTGAATGTTGTTTTTGTACAGTTCTCTGCATTAAAAGGTATCCAAACACTTCGTTACTTGGAAAGGAGTAGTTAAACACGGATACAAAAATGATTCAATAGATCACATATAGTTGGCCACGGAAATTAGAAACTCACAGATACTGGAGATATTCAAGTTTCCCAAGCTCGGGCACAAGATGACCAGACAAATTTGAGTTTCCAAGATCCCTATACATAAAGAACATCCACAGTGAGAGACAAGGAACCACAATTGATTATATACGGCAAAACAATCTCAACAACCACCAAGAGGCAAGAACGGGGCTACCTCATCAACATTCATACAACTACCCATACGATAGTCGACAAATTAAACGCGCAATCATACCCATGGTCAAACCACCACACACACGGCTACAGAAAAATGTAAACCTACAGGCGAGTGACGCGATTGTCTTGGTTGCAGGTGACGTGGAACCAAGTACAAGGATTCACGAGGTTCTGATCCCAGCTCTCGAGCACGTGGTCTGGGTCAGACAAGCTCCGACGAAGCGCGTACAGCGCGTCGCCCTCCGAGTTCGCACGCGCCTCCTGGAAGTGGACAAGCGATGACGTCAGCAGTAAAAGGGTCGCGAAAAGCCCCAAATCTCCAAGCGCCATAGCTAAGTTCAGCTGCCAAAGATTGATGGATTGATTTGAGAAGAGAGCTAGCAAAAGTTTGAGGAGCTTTGGGAAAGGTTAGAGTTAGAAAGCAGGCGACTTTGTTTCTCTTCTTTTTTCTTCAGCATATATCTCCGTTTTTCCCCCATAATTTATTAATTAATTTATTTTAAAGTTTCTTGCAAATAATAGTTAAATATAAATAGTAATGCCAACATAGCGCGAAGTTATGATAATGATGATGATGGTCTTTGTGGAGCAGTTTGTATATATGTAGCTTTTCGTTCTATGATGGTTGAGCCATATTCTTAGTGATCTTACTAAACCTACCAAATATTTATTCTATATATAATCGCATTTAGTTATAATGCTAGAAGGAATATATAAAAAGAAAAGTAAGGAATGATTCTTGTCCAAGTCCAAACATTTGATTCGTTGTGAGAAAGAGAACTAGTGGGTATTATATTTCAATTCATATGCTATTGTATTGATTTTTTATTGCTCCATTGACATTAAAAAATTAATTTGACTTGGTCTCTAAAGATGGCTCCTAAATAGCACTCAACAATACTACCTCCGTCCCAAACCCTTTAGGATATTTTACTATATCGGGCGTCCCAAATCATTTTGGACATTTCCTTTTATAGCAAAAAACTACCACAAACAATTAATATAATACTATTAAATATTCTTAAAAGACGTGTCAAAATATACATTCACCTTTTAATTGTACTATATTATTAAAATATTCAATTTCTTAAAAACCGTGGCCATTTGAACGGAGGGATTACATTTTAAGACTTGTAAGATTTGTCAAGTAATATATGGGTCTGAATTGGGCCTTTTCATATGTTAAATGGGCTAACAGCCTATTTGAAGGTCTGTAAATGGGCCTTGCCCAAAGCCCATATAACATGAAACAAATCATTAAATAAAAGGGCAATAATCGGCTCCAGTGTAGCGGAGTACTGAATCTAATTGAGCTGAGCTGCTCATCACGATAATTCACACCTCATTTTCAATTTCACGGCAGACAATCTAGTAAGAAAATGGCAGATCAATTGACCGATGATCAGATCTCCGAGTTCAAGGAGGCGTTCAGCCTATTTGACAAGGACGGAGATGGTATTCTTCAGCTTTTCCTTCTTCTTTGTTGTGTTCTATCTATCCATATGTGGTTCTGTGTTTTAGGTCGGATGTGACGTGTTCTTTTGGATTATTTGATATCCACTTGATTGATCATGTATCAGGATTTGATGATTGATTTTTTCGTTTGGCCCTTTTTCAGCTTTCAAAGTAGCTTTATTTTTGGACTCATTAAGGTCAGATGACTTGGGTTAAACAGATTTTGAGGTGATGTTATTTGATGGAGATTGTGTTTTACTATGATGAAAGCATTTACCAAACAACATGTGAGGAAATCTTTACGGCGTGAAGCATGGTTCCACTTGAGGTGGAACGGTGATGTGTTCTTGTTAGTTTCCCAGTTTTGGAAATTTAATCGATAAATTATTCATATTCAAATACCCAGGACATAAGATTGGATTTAAATGCTTTGTCTTTTTCAAGCTTTGTCAGAAGAGGTCCATGTGCTTGAAATGTGGACTTGTGAAGAACTTTCGTTCTGTTCAACCATTGCACTCAATGGCAGCTTCCTTGATTTAAGATATCCACTTTTAACCTCGTTCTATACTGCTGATGAAGGGCAAATTGCCAGCTTTGGATAATTGGTCTCATCTTGTAGTAGCTAGTGAATGGGCTGTGCATCATATATTCTCCCAAACTAACTGTTATCTTTAGGATGCATAACCACCAAGGAACTCGGCACAGTGATGAGATCCCTCGGGCAAAACCCTACCGAAGCAGAGCTCCAAGACATGATCAATGAGGTGGACGCCGACGGCAATGGAACCATTGATTTCCCGGAGTTTCTGAACCTCATGGCCAGGAAAATGAAGGACACGGATTCCGAGGAAGAGCTGAAGGAGGCTTTCCGCGTGTTCGACAAGGACCAAAACGGATTCATCTCTGCTGCTGAGCTCCGTCACGTTATGACAAACCTCGGAGAGAAGCTTACAGACGAGGAGGTTGACGAAATGATTAGGGAAGCAGATGTTGATGGGGATGGGCAGATCAACTATGAAGAGTTTGTCAAGATTATGATGGCCAAGTAATTATGGTTAGTAATCTCATTTGCTCCCATATCATCTGCTTTTAAGTGGATGGTTTTTTGCCTAGTTTTCGTCTTTGGATTCTATGATGTGCTGACGTTTTATGCTGTATTATGTATGAATGCCATAGATAAATAGTCTTCTCCATGCATGGCATTGTTTTTTCTATTAGCATAATTTAAGAAGGGCATGAAAGCGTGGGCAGGTAATAATCGGCTTGGCCCAACCCAATGGGTTAGAGCCTATGGAAGGAAAGGAATATGATTGTCAATTCAATGCAATGAAGTGAACCGCAAAATGTGAACTATTTGTATTGTAGAAATGGTGTAGAATTTCATTTACTTGTTAACACGATCTGAATAAATGAAAACACCGAGTAAATGACAGTTGAAGACAGTTATTATTGAAGCTATGCGAATATAAAAAGGCTTAGACCAAGTCAAGTCCAACTAGTATATTTATTGTTGGAGCAGTTAGCTTGTCAAGCATAGATAGTCAGTCAGTCATCTTCTTTACATCATCACCACTAATTAACTCAAAATCAATTTAGTATTAGTAATCAACCAAGCACCACTATACCAGATTAATAATAATTAGTAAGATTATATATGATAATATATATGTGTTGATGGTCTTAGAGAGAGAGAGAGAGAGAGAGCTTGCATGGATGTATTGTATGTATGTATTGTATTGTATTGTATGTATGTATGCATGTCCACGATCAACAAAATTTAATCTTTCAATTGAGCTATACTTTGACTAATCAAAATATCATTCTATAGATAGTAAGATGACCTATCGATCTATCTTTGTCAACAGCCATATATATATATATATATATATATATATATATATATATCACTGTCATTGGCAAATAGCAAATGGACAAAAGCAAAAATGAATGCATTAGTCCACCACCAACAATTAAATACCGCAAAGACGAAGTCAAATGCCACGTCACTGCTTACATAGTCAACAACCTCCCCCCCTGCAACTTCTCTCACCATTCCCATTTATTGTTTTAATAATCAAAGCGGCATCGAATCCAAGGAATGAATCGCAGCAAAGTTATGAATAACGAAAATAAGTAAAGACTTATATAAATTGACAATTCCATCAACAAATTATATTAATGGCCAATTGTGCAATACACGTTCACATTCCGACGCCCAGCGTTGAGCGTCAGCCGTTAGTTTTTCAGCGGATAACATTGGATTGGACCCACATGTTAATGAATATAAGAACAAATTTACCAATTAATGTTTTCACATATAATCATAGTTTTACATTATGGAGACGACGCTAATCGTTAACAAAATCGTCTTTGATCATACAATACAATACTACCAAATGATGATGCATGCATATACAACAATTTTTTCTAATATAAACAACACACAAATTGGAACTATATTCAAGTTTATTTTAAGAGATGGCGCGGCCCAAGTCAAAGTTATTGTCAGAACGTCGAATAATAATAATTATGATATACAACTAACCAAATGCAATGTTAGGTGATGGTTGACTTGGGTCTCGAAATTTCCTTGTCTTTGTACTTCCATGTTAGCCTAATTTAGCTCGTGAACCGTATATATATCGTATTTGATTTTCAAAGCAGCTAGGAAAGGTCACGAGGAGAAATTCAAATTTATTAATTTTGATTTGACCATCCTCTATTTAGCAAATGGATTTGTACCGTATGTAATAATTAATTTTTGAATTTTGTTAAGTCGTCACAGAATGAATGCCATCGTCAAGTCAACGATATCGATAGGATCCCACCGTCTATGTACAACAGTGATGACGTAAGCATGAAATATTATTCACGTATCTCATTCCATTCGATATATTTATTTAATCCTAAATTTATATTTCATCGTCTTCATTCTACTGGCATTGAAAATCTTGATCTCGGTTATCAATTTTCATTGAAAAGAAAAACTAAATAAACAACATTAGACGGAGAAATGTTCCATTACATTCGGCTATTACAAACTTTGTATTGCCCCATTTATCCTTCAAAGAACTCAATAATTACAACATAACCCCTTATCGTAATCTCTCTAGCTAGAGCTGAACCTTGGACGACTCGAGCGTTGGGAAACTGCAAAAAGAGTCAAACTCAACCTGGCGAGCGAACGACGGCGAAGCAGCAACCGACCCGCCGGGAAAATAACCCGACCCATCTAAGAGCGGCGGCTTCCACTCCAGACCGCCGATCCGAGGCTCCGGCTTCAGTAGGAGCTCAGCCGCACCCAAAAACCCTCCTCCTCCTCCTCCGACGAACCTAACGCCGGTCACCTGCTGAACCATCTCCCTGAAATTCGCCGGATCGGCGGCGATGAACGTCGTCGTCTTCTGCTTCTTGGAAGCGCGCGACTTCCTCTTACTCGCGGCCCTCCCCGCCGCCGCCGTCTTCTTGTTGGCAGCCGTCCTTTGAGTCGGCGGAACGCCTCCGTCGAAGAAGGTCTCCGACGGCAGCGAAAAGTTGGGGCTTTGCGACGCCGGCGGCGAGCTAGCAGCGACGGTGGTTCCGACGTGTAGGGGCTCGGCGGAGATCACGTCTGAATAGACTCCGCCACTCCATGGATAGTCTGCAAACGTCGTCGGCGGAGAGCTTGTACGGAGCGAAGGCGGCCATGGTTGTTGTTGTTCTAACATGATCATGAGATTGTCCATTTACTTTATAATATATAGCTTTTTAGTTAAACTACTTATTTTTATAAATTAGGAGGAAAGATTTTTCGAGTATGTGTCTGTGAGTGTGAGTGTGTGTGTGTGTGTGTGTTTCTTTGGAAAGAAGTATTGTATGGGGGAATATATATAAGGGTGGTGAGACATGAGAGAGAGTGAAGAAAATAAGGAAAACCAATTTTCGTATTGTATATAATTTTGATTTGAACTGTCTTAACTATTAAATGCGCTAATACAACAATACTATAAATGATTGTTTATAATCCTATTGCATGTTGATGTCCTCCCATCCCAACCATTTCATCCCTTCATTATTTTTTTTTTCCTCGTGGGTCCGAAAGAATCTTTTTTTTTTTAAATGAAAATGAGTGATGTACTTTTAGCCGTGAATATTGCAACCTTGTTTTCTTTCAAAATATATACAGTATTTCTTGATCGTCCAACTTTTCTATTTCCGTATGCCATATAATCTTATTTAAGTAGGAACACTCTCGATCAATATATATATATATATATATATAGAGGAATTTTATGGTGCTCACCTTATGTGAGCACCTTATGTGGGCACCTGTTGATGTGGCACCGATTCGTGCCATTTCAACATCCCACATCAACATCTAAGATTATATCGTCTTAATTAACACCTTATGGGATCTATTAATCGATATTTCGGATGCTGATGTGGCATATTGTACGCGATATACTTCGTTGATACGTATAATGTTATGTAAGGCGTCGATATGCCACATCAGCGTCCGAAATGTCGATTAATGGATCCCATAAGGTGTTAATTAAGACGACATAATCTTAGATGTTGATGTGGAATGTTGAAATGGCACGAATCGGTGCCACATCAACAGGTGCCCACATAAGGTGCTCACATAAGGTGAGCACCATAAAATTCCTCTATATGTATATATATATATATATAGATAGATGCCTACAATCGTGTTTTATGATTGGGGGAGTATGGATTCATTTGGCTCGAAAAAATGCATACAATTTATATTTTCCTTAAATATTCGCGGTGAAAATGTATTACCATTTATGTTCTCCAAATAATCAGTCAAACAAGTACATGATGATGGAGAGAAACAAAAAGATAAGATATTGAATAGAACAACAAAGAGATTGTGATGGTGATTGCGAGATTAAATTAATATTTACTGGGCATTAAATTGAAGTCGTAATACATTCCGGTTTCTAGAAGAGGCCGTACTGACTGTCGTCACTTTATCTTTGAGATGGCGTACTGATGACGTGAGCAATTTTTTCACTTATTACTGTACTATTATAAATCCTCGATCGGCCATTCGGCTTGGCTTGGCTTGGCTTATTACTTAATAATAATATAGTTCATCGATTTTCGAGAGTTGAACCGTAGTATATAGTGTCGCATGTTTCGAAGAAAAGTCCGATCAGCAATGCACGAGCGGAGATTTTAGAGAATAATAAAGTTCATGATTGCAACTTAGTTTGATTATTATTCTTGCAATGAGTAAATTATGTATTACAGTGTGAAAGGTGGGATTATTATATTAGTGCTGAATTAATATGATATGATTTTGTATGTGCATGATGACCACGCACCATCATTGCCATGCCATGCCATGCCATGCACTCGAGGTTGAAAATCACACGCACACATATATATTATGTATATATAGGCCATCATGAAATTGAAATATTTGTCTCTTGTGTCTCCAAATATTACAGCACACTTACGATAGACATAATGATTTTAGCTAGATGCACACGATCTGTCATTATTAAGCCATTCTAAAATACTATACTTGGATGGTAATGTATGTTCATTTATTTATTTATCTATTGTTGTAACTTGTAAAAGGAAAATCCCCTCCCTTCCACCTCCGTTCGTTCGAGTGTGTGTATCAAAGCAAGGGAACGACGACCAATGGGAGAGGAATATAATTTATAAATATCAAAGCAACTTGACAAAAAAACACTTGATATACAGATAAAGAAAACTAATTACATGGGCATTGGAATTGGAGATAAGTGGGTCATGGATGGATGCTTTGTGAGTGACAATATAAAGAAGGAAGGCGATCATGGAAAAAGAATACATAATAATCCCATTTATTTTTGAAAGCTGGAGATCGATTGTCTTCCCTTTTGAAACAAAAGGTAGATGTTAACACGAGCGACAATTTGTCTGTCTTTGTTGGAAAAAAATACGACCCAGTCACTAGATGTCGATGTATTATTTCTTGAGAAGATTCTAACAACACTTGCTTTAATTTGCTTTGCTTTTCACTTTTTCCATAAAAGTCATCATTTGCATGATGCGCCTCTCTTCGATCAACAAATATCATCTCACCTGCAAATAAACATGCTCATATCATTGTATTCAGTTCATCGTGGACAGAGATATTCAAGCTTAGTTCCAACGGTTTGATGATGAAATAATAATAACACTCGTATGCCAAACACCAAATGACCTGATAAATGATGAATCTTTTCGTTATCAAATCAAGCAATCTGACTCTGTTTTTTTCTAGGTAAGGAAAAGATCCATTGCATTCCAAGCCATTCGCATACGAAACGAAAGTTGCTTCTGCTACGATATAGATGATGATGGTGACGATAACGATCAGGCCAAAGTATTTACCACCCACCACCACCACCACCCTTTCCACCATCCTCCCAACTCTTTTTGCCACCACCGCCCCATCCCCCATCGTCATTGCCCACCGTTGAAGAATCGTTCTTGGGGTTGTTGTTAGCCCATCCACCACCACCACCTTTGCTGCCCCATCCACCATTCTCCTCGCCTGAGCTCTTCTTATCGTTAGACCATCCACCACCACTCCCGCCACCACCTCCTCCACTGCTGCTACTTGTGCCCCATCCCCCGCCAATGGAATGATCATTCTTACTACTCGTGTTAGCCCATCCACCCCAACTGCTACCACCACCACCACCACTGTCGTTGTTGCCAAAGCCACTATCACCACCCCTTCCACTGCCTCTCCCCCCTCTGCCACCTCTGAACCTTCCACCACCCCTTCTGTTTCCCCCACCATAATCGCTGCCCATTGAATCTTGCTTTTCCATATTACCCCATCCACCACCGCCCCCACTATTATTACCTCCTCCACCCCACCCATCGCCGCCACTAGGTTTCCTCTCATCACCTCCTCCTTCACCACTTCCACTCCATCCACCACCTTCATTTCTACCCCAACCACCACCGCCGCTTCCGTTGTTGCCCCTACCACGGCCTCTGCCCCTGAACCTTCCTCCTCCACCACCACCCCTTCTGTTTTCGCCAGCCCAATCACCACCATAATTGCCCATCACATCCTTGTTCTTGTCACCCCATCCACCACCATTGTCACCTGAGCTATTCTTACCACTACCCCATCCACCACCATTGTCACCTGAGCTATTCTTACCACTACCCCATCCACCACCACTCCCTCCGTCACCTCCTCCACCCCACCCACTGCCATCACCGTCAATAGAAGATTTCTTCTTATTCCCACCCCAACCATCATCACTGCCGCCTTTACCTCCTCCACCACTTCCACCCCATCCACCACCAACACTCTCACCTGCAGCACTACTTCCACCCCAACCACCACCATCATTGTCCACCGACTTCTTATTGTTATCCCATCCACCACCAGCATCAGCAGAAACACGATCACTTCCACCCCATCCATCAGAATTCTTATTGCTTCCGCCATCTGCACCACCAGCACCCGCAAGAACAGCACTACCTGCACCCCATCCACCACCATCATTGTCCACTGACTTCTTATTGTTATCCCATCCACCGCCAGCATCAGTACGATCACTTCCACCCCATCCATCAGAACTGCCACCGCAACTTTTCCCCGCACCAACATCAGCAGAACCACCCCATCCACCTCCATTATCAGAATTCTTATTGCTTCCGCTATCTGCACCACCAGCACCCGCAAGAACAGCACTACCTGCACCCCATCCACCACCACCTCCACTATTTCCAGCATCATTGCACGTTGAACTCTTCTTATTGTCACCCCACCCAACAGAAACTACAGAACCACCACCACCATCTCCTTGTTCCCATTTACCCCAACCACTGCCACCATCATCAGTAGCAGTTTTGCCAACACCATCTCCCGCATTCCAAGTGTTGCCGCCGCCGCCATCATTGGTGGCATCCCCATCATTGCGCCAACTACAGGCGCCAGAATCCCTACCAGGTGAATTGTGCACTTTACCTTCAGAAAAGCTTCCCCATCTACCATTGTTGTCATCCTTAGCCCCCCAGCCCTGTTCGCTTTCCGGGTCTTGCTGGTCACCTATGTCACGGCCGCGACCACGACCCCGGCCCCGGCCACGACCGCGGCCACGGCCACGACCCCGCCCATAAGAATCCCCATCTGTGTTATTGCAGTCGCCTCTTTCTGCAGATGTTAGGCATGTCAGATGTGGAGCTTTAACACTAGAATAATGAAGAGAAAACCAGGTTTCATTTGAATATGCTCAGCATTTCGACATCAATTAAAACAAAAAAAATCGATTAAAATGGGGTTATTCCAGTGGCTTAAAGAGCACATTACACTCTCGTCAAGAATGGAGGTACATATGGTGGTTAGAAATGCATCTTTCTCATGATATACATGCTAGTTTTACCTCCGCGTGAAAAATTTCCACCTCCCCTGCCACCATCACCGCTTGTTGGCACCACTGAATCGTCAATATGACGCTGAAAATAAGCCAAAAGACGATCTATGTTGTTAAACATTTGTCTACGGAACTTGAATCCCTTCGGATATAGACCAATGTACTCATGATGAGGATTGGAACTTCGTATGTAAGTCAGGATGAAAGTTCCAGGATGTTCATGGGAGATTCCGAAACAGTAGACAATTCTCATTGGGTTCTCAGCCTTTTCAATCTTAAGGAGCTCGTCAATCTCAGTTTTGGTACCACTTCTGAACTTACGGAAGTTCAACATTGTCTTCAAATGAGCTACTAATGGATCAACAAATCGATCCATCACCTGCATGAACAAATAAGTACTCATCAAGTTTACTTTCTTTAAAAAACAAATAATCAAATCCCGTACAATTCTATAACCACCTCGTCAAGATCTTCGAATGTTTCTTCTCCAATTTTCAGTATTTTTCCTATCTGAAGCAAGCTTGACATGTCCTTGAAATCCTTTCCACTCTCAATTATGTCCTTGTTAGCATATACACCATCATAGACTTTAAATGTCAATGTCAAAAACGAAGGTCCCCGAGAACTGGGCCGGATAACACTTTCACCAGAATCCTTGTCTGACAAAAACTAAAACAAAAATAAAGAAAATAACAAAATCCATAAGCTAACTGCTTAAAACATATGCTGCAACAACTCTTCCTTCCGATGCACAAAAGGTTAAAAGAAAAGAAAACTTATAATAATTTTTCAGTAATGAGTTTATGACGACTTGTCATGAAAAAGTTGGATAATAGCTGTTTATGCAAAATATGTTGAATGCCCCTGAAATCAATAGGATCACTTCACCACATACTAAATGTTGCAGACATAACCAGCATGCAATCAACATAAATGCAAAAACTTATGTGTATATTCATTTTCAAGAGCACGAGATGCCATCATGGCATACCTTAGTAGCTTCAACAGCTGTGATGTTCTGGAAGCGAGGGTGTACAATCATCCTTGGCTTAAAATACTTCTGCGCAAGCTCCTTTTCTCTACAGCCCTTTTCTTTCACAGTGTTTAATTTGGCACGTTCTTCATGATAGTAAGGATCCATATTGCAATTATTCTGGAAGCGGTTACGCCTCATTTCACTCTCTCTACAGGTTAAGAACACCTGATAACGATTCTTTTCCACTGACTTGATTCTGCAAGTTAAGATATCACCTTCCCGGAGCTTCTCAGTTAAGTCATCAATATCCCTCCACTTATCTGTGAAATCTTCCTTGGTGAGCATACCAGTCAATCCAGATTCAAGGACACATATAGCTCTCCGATCTTGAACCTTGCGAACTGTCGCATGCACAAGTTTTCCTTCCATCAGAGCTTCTTCACTCTCTCCTGTGATCATGTGAAATTCATCATCCTGACTTAGTTCGGCATATGGTTTACGCCTGTCTCGAAATCCTTCAATCAACTCTAACACAATATCCCGAAGTGTTTCCTTTTTGTTTAAGAGGTTCTTCTGTAAAGCATATTCAGCTATATCCACAGCCCTCAACAAATGTGGTTTATCTCTAACATAATCAATTGCAATCTCCCCAAAATCATCACTGTCATTCACACAGTCGTTCCCATCCTCACGGCATACATCCTTGGCAAAGTCTAGCGCAAGGCCATAAGATTCTGGATGAATCCGAGAATCATCTAACAAATCAAAATATTGACTGCTATTGGAAGTCAATCCACTGTGCCGTACTCGCAGGAAGCCAACAGCATTAATGAAAACCTTTTTACCAAGGCCGTGTGATATCAGTAGGTCCTTCCTTCTGAAGATGGCTCCTGCTCTAACAAGGGACCTCTGCAATGTATATGCTTTTCTGGGCCCCAAACCTGAAATAAATTGCAAAGGAGCAAACATCCATTCATGAATAGCAGCCAAATTAAGGTCGAGACCGACTTGGTTAGTTGCATCCACCATGACTTGTTCAACAATTCGGTATTTCTCATCAGGCGTGAGAAAATTCTCCATAGGATTCAGCTTCCATGATAATATCTCTTTACGCGGCCCACATAATGTTGCAACCATGTTCAGGGGATTCTGAAGATAACGACCAAGAGCCACTGCCCGCCTAATAATTCCTGTATAGAGAATATTCAAGTAGCAATTTCTGAAAATGCCTGACGTGTTCTATGGAAAAGCAATTAAAAATGCTTAACACTAGAGAAAATTCAATCGCCAATCTGATCATATAAATGGCAAGAGTACCTTCATGTGAAGGAAGCTGATCAACTGATACTTGAGAATTTTCATACAAACGAGGAAGAGATTCATCACCATAGACAACAGAAATGTTGTCCATCTCACAAACATCAGGATTATTTTCCAAAATACCGAAAATGATCTGGACATAGAAAACATTGAATAAAAGCCCAAGCCAGTATAACAATTTGAAGAAAGATGGAACTTTTGAAATTAAAAAATAGCGTAGTAACAAATATTAGCACCTCGTAAATATCTTCCTTAAGCCTCATACAAGATGTGTTAGCTGCCCCGAGAACAACAACATGTGGTTGGTGGTCCGTAATAAATTTCAGAACCCGCTGTTGATCATTTCTCTTGCGCTGCTGGTCATTGACACTTTGACCACGAAGGTTAAGGTATTGAACCCGTAACACATCTACAACTTCTCCAGCAGAATCCAACATCACAAAAGTAGTAGATGGTTTCCCGGGGCCCCAACAGCAAGCCATCACTCTAGGTGCAGCTTCATCGCTGCGTTCTTTTTTCAGATATGGTTTCACAGACACCTTATTCCAGATTAGGTTTCCATATTCCCACATCAACCAGGTCTTCGCTCTACTAGTGAGCATACATCTAGCTTCCCTTTCAATTGAAGGTAAAAGATAACTATTTATCGCATCGTGAATTATCAGCTTCCTTTGTTCATTCCATAACTTTGCAGATTTACAAACACCGTCACTTAGATAGTAATCATTTGAATCGCTTATTAATTTGTCTAAGGCAGTGTCTGGCAACTCGATAGTTACTTGCAAGAGCTTTTCCTCTTCAGCTTTCTGGATTAGAAGCCATTGTGCCTCCTCAAATTTGGAAACTGGCTTGTTCCGCAACCATTTAACCCCAGAAAACTTGTGAAACGAATCAATAGCAACATCGCCAGTTGGTGTCGGAGAAGTAGACACAACAGCATTATCCATAAAGATATTGCGAATATGTTTCCGAACAACTGGTTCGCAACTTATCTCAATGGCTGCCTGGATTGCCCCATGAGACAGGTTTAGAAAACACCACAAAATCCTATTCAAACTACAAAATTCGAAAATGAAAATTTTTACGCACCATATGTCTGGCACCTTTCAAGACAGCTTCAGGTGTCTCAAAGATGTGACTGGTGAAATTGGAAGCCATTTCTTCAGGAGTTTCTTTCGCGTCCTCCAATTCATCCATCCTCTGAAAAATAACAATAGAAAAACCAATTAGAGGCAATAAAAAACAAGGGTAAGCAGGTATCACTGTGAATGTACCACTTTCTCCAGAGAAATCTGCAGACCAAATTGTTCAGCACTGCAACCAAACCTTCCAGCAGCATCCCATAGTCCCGCTTTACTACAAATACTGTAGTATGACTTCCGATTTGGTCTCTTGAATTGCCCTTCGACAAGGACAACTTCACCGGGGGGAAAATGTAAATTGAATTTAGCATCAACATCATCAACCTCTCTTTCTGAATCAGCAGCTTTCAACGACTTTATGACTGACTCAAAAATCTGCTTATTTAAATTGAGTCGTGCCACTTCATCAACTGTCCTATTTTCTTCTTCAAACAATTTCTGGTAGTAGTGCTGGAGAGCGCTCTTCCTTTTTTGCAGAAGAAGCCACTTATTATCCAACTCCTGGACCGCCAAAAGCACCTGCAGAGTATATTTGCAAGCAATCATTACTAAGTCATTAAGATAAGCAATCGAATATCGATATTGAGTTAATAGATATAAAGGGAAAAGTCCGTTTTCATTTGGACTATTCTAACTTATGAAAATGTGTCTGCAAAACGCCACACAAAATGAACTCCTCATAACATTTTACATACATACTCACAATTAACCCAATTTTTCCGTCAACTGAAATCACCATAGTAAGAGTATAAAATACAAGTATATGAGAGGAAAAAGGTAGGAGAGGTTTGAGTAAAATTACTTCTATAAAGAAGTTTAGAATTATCTCACCTTGTGCCATGTTATGGTAGGTTCTTGATTAGGATCATCATTGAAGTCGACTTCAGTCTCATTTGGATTCGTTAACAGGGTGCGGATCTCATCCTTCCGGTACATAGCAATGAACGGTACCTACATGATCATCAGTGTCCAGTAAGCAAATGGGGGAAGCGTACAGGTCCACGTGGAAAGGATGGCTACTTGAGGCAGAATTAATACATCGAGTTTATGAAGATGCATAAGTTCCAGCAGCCTTGCCATGTGAGACTTGATTTCATCACCCATTTCTTCCGTCATGGAACAGCTCCAGTTAATTGGAAATACCTTAGCGTTAGCTAGCTCATTATATATCCATTCCGCTTCCATTTTGATACTAATCACATCAGTTGCGGGAGGCCCAGTACTGTCCTCAGAGAGCTTTGAAGAGAAAAGTATGTAATAAATACATGATGAAAAATTGCAAAACTACAAGTAGACAAACAAACCTGTATTCTTTCGGGAATATCAGTCTCCCCAATCTGACCATCCTTTTCAGTCATGTACTTCTCAGAAATTACAACGGGATCAAATTGATTTTCAAGGTTCCTGTCATCAATTTCGTTGCGGCTTAATTGCAGTTTTCGCTTCCTTACGAGATCATCAACATCACCAAATATCTCATGCGCTGTTTGTAAAGCAGAGGAATTTCTTCCTTGTATCTTCTTTGGTTTCTTCCTCCTGCTTACATAACATAAGGATGGGTCTGGTATATCAAATAAAAAGTAACTACAGCAGTACATTGTAGATCTTCAAGTTAAGACGTACCTCACAGGAGCTCCAAGTTCATCTACTTCATCAACAATAAAATCAGCCATTTCATCCTCCTCACCGGCCCCATCATCATCTTCTTCAAGTTGAGCACCCTCCTCAACAATGCCATCAAGGAATTGTCCTACAATTTTTAGAATA
The DNA here is from genome assembly GCA_027422505.1 of Craterostigma plantagineum. Classification (NCBI taxonomy): domain Eukaryota; kingdom Viridiplantae; phylum Streptophyta; class Magnoliopsida; order Lamiales; family Linderniaceae; genus Craterostigma; species Craterostigma plantagineum. The sequence continues at coordinate 127,107 of JAPQWV010000218.1, read as the reverse complement.
CAAGTTGAGGGAAATAAGAAATCGAAGTTCCTTGATTAAGTGCAAAACTGAGAAAAATGAAAAATAATCTCAACCATCATCGTCACCAAACATGCCGTGGTTAAGCTTCTTGACAACACGGTCCCTCTTTTCACTTCCATATAGCTCATCTACGCCCGAAGGCCCAGCTTCTGCAACTCTCTCGGCCTTCTTCAACCGCTTAAGCTTTTTAGTTCGCTAAATATAGCCAAGGCATCAGCTTCATCATGAGCAACAACACAGGGTTAGAACGACGAGAAAGACATACATGAGCACTTACATCAGGGCGTGAAACAGATATATTGCTCTCTTTAAGTAGCTCATAATCATCCTCATCAAGCTCAAAGTTCTGCCTCGAGCCCCTATCAATAATTGCAGAAACATTTATTTCTCAGCAACAGTAAGATCACATCGCAGATAAAAAAGGAAAAAAAAAACAAAGCCATTAATAGATATGTTGTGGTGTAGGCACACCTCTTTTTCCTCTTCTTTCTTTTATTCTTATCCTCATCAATTTCTGCGGCGTCTTCGTCATCAGCGTCATCAACTATAAATCCATCATTCTCAAACTCATCTGGTCCCTCTGTTCATTGGAATCAAAGAAATATTAATAAATAAAGAAAAGAGTATTATCAGTCAAGCAAATACAAAATGGCATTTGCAGTGACTTTTAGAAGGACCACTGAACTCTGCTCTAACAGCAAACCTTACTTATCTTTTAGACCAAGAAACGCAGCATAACTTCAATAGTTAGCACTTTTCAACAGGAAATGATAATCAGATTTTTCTACTCTTAAAACGGGAGAAGTAAGAGGAGAGCAAAAAACCACCACAAGCCTCGGTTTCAACAGCATGCACCGCAGACAAAGAGTAGATCAAACCAGTACCGCAAACAAACCCCCCCCCCCCCCCCCCCAAATGGTGATATAATCATAAAACTTAGTCGTCTTACCCTCCTCTTCGTCATCCTCGTCTTCATCGCGATCGTCGTCAGCACGGGCTTCGTATTCTGCGCCAATAGCCAAAAATAGGAAAATCTCAAACAAGCCCCGTTAAACTGTAAGCAGAAAATCACTGTACCTCCTTCGTCATCGGATATCACATGCACATTTTTTCCAGCCATGAGGAAATGCCTGAGGACTGCAAAATCGCAAATATGGCGAAAACCCTAAATGTTAAAAGTTTCAAAACCCCTTTCCTCTAACTCAGACTCACTCCTCTCCTCACCACTGTCACAATTGCAGAACAAACAAAACTACTGTCCTTTTTATTATGAAACGTACACATCACACCTCTCTCATTTAGAGTAATAAAACGCTGCGTTTCATTTCGTCGCATTTAAAACAAAAATCAGAAGAATAATTTCTTTTTAAAAAATAATCTACAAATTGGACTTTATGGCCCATTAAGTCCCTTGTGGCCTGGCCCGGCTCTGTAGGTTTCAATACCAACATTTATCTTAAAATTTTAATAAAAAAATGTGTTATTTATTGCGTAGCTTCAAATGCAACTTCTTCACTGTCCTCTTCCATGTGCCCATACAAGAAGCAAAGACAACCATAAACAGATTCTGCTTCTGCAAACATTCTATCTTCTGCTAAAAAGGACTGCAATCTCTTATCGATTTCAATCCAACTAAGCCCAGGATTCTTCCTCAGACCCATCTCTTTAATCTTCGATCTAATCCTACGAGCCTCGTCCCACTTCTTTGAAGACGCATACAACTTCTCAAGAACGACGTAAGTCGAGGGATCGTCAGGATTCTTGGCAACGAGGGAATTCACAATCTTCTCGCCCAAATCAGCGTCTCCATGCAGACGACAAGCAGCAAATAGCGTGCTCAGCAGCTCAACGTCTTCTTCAATATGAGGGTTCTTCTCAAGAATCTCGTAAGCTTCGCTTAATCTTCCTCCACGAGCAAGGAGATCGACGAGGGCCGAGTATTCTGCTATAGTGGGCTCGATTCCATAGTCTCTTGCCATCTGATGAAAATAGCGTTGCCCCTCTTCGACCAATCCACCGTGGCTGCAAGCTGAAATCACTGCTAGGAAGGTGACTCTATCTGGCCTTACACGAGCCTTTAGCATGGCCTCGAAGAGCTTCAAAGCTTCGATTGCTCGACCGTTTGATCCATAGGCTACAATCATTGAAGTCCATGAGACTAAATCCTTAGTGGGCAATCCATTGAATACCTCTTCAGCTTCTTCGACAGCACCACACTTGGCATACATGTCTAATAAAGCTCCCACGAGCACTTCGTTAGAGCTCAGCTTGCACTTGTTTATGGAGTCATGGAGCTCCTTGCCTCTTTCCAAGGCTGCCAACTGAGAGCAAGCAGCTAAGGCGCTAGCGAAGGTTATTGCGTCGGGTTTTATGCCTTGCTCTCTCATGCGATCGTATGTTTCGAGTGCTTCGAAGTATAAGCCCGACGAAACGTAGCCAGAAATCATTACATTCCAAGCGACTGTGTCTGATTTGGGCATCAAATTGAAGACGTTCCGGGCGAGTTGGACGTCGCTGCATTTGAAGTACATATCGACTAGTGAGATATCGACGTAGGTGTCTCCGCATATGTTGTTCCTCAGAATAAAGCTGTGCAAGAACTTGCCGTGTCTCAGCTGTGCTGATTTAGCGCAAGCTGAGAGCAAACTGCTTATAGTCGCCGAACTTGGCCTGACGCTTTCTGAGTTCATTCTCGATAGAAGATGAATGCACGACGTGCTATCGCCGACCTGACTGTAACCTCCTATCATTGCATTCCATGAAACCAAGCTTTTCTCTGTAATTTCATCGAACACCTGCTCAGCTCTCTTCAAGGATCCACATTTGCCATACATATCCACGAGAGTGGCACTTATGTACGAATCCATTACGAGCCCGCTTCTCAACACTTCTTCGTGTATTGAGATTCCCTTGTCCAAATTCAATAGCCTGGCGCACGATGAAATCGCAGTCGTGAACGAAACAGAGTCGGGCTTCAGCCCAGTTCTTTTCATCCCCTCAAAGTATTCCAATGCTTTCTCCCACTGACCGCTTTGGTAATAACAAGATATCATGTTATTCCAACTAGCCAAGTCTTTGGCATGCATTTCATCGAACACATTCCGAGCTGATTCAAAGGCCCCGCATTTCGCGTACATGCCAACCATGGAGCTGGCGACGACAATATCCGATAAAGACCCTGACTTTACCAAATGGGCATGGATCTTTTCACCATAGTCTCCTCTCTTAAGCCCCGCGCAAGCTTTTAGCAAACTTGGGTACGTAAAACTGTCTGGTTTCAGATGAGGGAAACGCAGCAAATCGTCGAACAGGGACAACACTTCGTCGTACATGTAATTCTTCGCGTATGCCGACATTAATCCGTTCCATAAAGTGATGTCCGATGGGTTTTCTAGGCTTTGAAAAACCAAGGCTGCCGTTTTGTGCGCAGTGCATGAGATGTATAGGTAGATGAGGTTTTTGCATAAGGCTATGTTGTTTTTCAGCCCAAAGATTATAACTTTTTGATGAAGTGTTTGAACTGCTTTCACAGATTTTGTGTTTGCCAAAGACTTTGATAAAGAAAACAAACTTGTCGTGATTGCATCCATGTGAGAACTGAATCTTGTATTACATTACAGCTCTTAAAAGTGCTTCCTTGAACAATTACAAACTAGACAAGAAAGCAATATGTATTACAAATCAAAAGAAGAAACTCGTAAAGTTACCCTAAAGATGGGAACTTGTTTATCCATTCATAGAGAACTGAGCTGAGTCATGTATTAGGTCTTAAAAGTACTCAAGAATTACAACTCAGAGAAGAAAGAAATATGTATTACAAAAAATTCTAACAACAAGAAACTCATAAAGAATTCCCTAAAGATGGGAACTTGTCTAGCTAGCATCATCATCATCCTATCAATCATCAATTGCTTCCTCAGTGAGAATCAGCAGCAGCAGCCAAAAGAGATTTGGCTGGTGGTAATAAAGCAACAGATCCCTTCTCCAAAGTCATATACTTTCGATAAACCCCTTTAAGCTTTTGATCGGCGGCCATCGAATGAAAACTAACCAGCAACTTAGCACAATCCAAAACCTGCGACTCTGAGAACCCAGTGTGAACTCTAAGCGTTTCGTTCCAAAGAGGAGCGTCATCAGCATTGTTCAGTGTACACCTAGCTGCGTAAACCGCCGATGCAGCAATCATCGATGGACAGTATGTCAGTGTTGCGTAGTTCACCATTCCCAGCTCGGCAAGAAAGTAAACCATGTTCTTCTCCACCTATACACACACACACCCATAAAAAGCTCAGTTTCATGTACTCTTTTTGCATAAGTTTAGGTAAAAGCATAGTGAACGAAGGAAACACTCACGTCTGAATCTGTTTGAGATGCCTTGACGAAGCGAACGAGGAAGACGTAAGGAGTTGGGACAGTCAAGTACCACTCTAGTGCGCCCAAGATTTGCTTCTCCATGATCAAGATTTGCTTGTTAGAGTACGTTCGATCAGAGATGGACACCAATTCCTCGACCTCGGGCGCCCAAATTTCTTCGTACTTTGAGGCTATGAGCACAGCGCCCAAGCCCACCAATTGGAGTTCCCTTCTTGGCGTGGTCTCTGAAGAGAGGTACCTATCAACGATGTTGATGGTGAGGTAAAGGGTCTCTGGCGAAAGTTCGAACTTTTCGTGGACTTGAACCAACCAATCGATCAGAATCGCCCTCATTTTCTCGTTAATCTCGGGTTGGGAATACATATAGTCGTGGACATGCCCTTCGCTCTGCATCAACAAGGATTATAAAAACACTATTTTTCAAGTCTTGGAAGAACATTAAGACAGCAGAGTTTAAGGTTAGAGACAAGGAATGAAGACCTCAGCTGACTTGTAGAACTTGTACATGTCTTCGACGTATTCAACAACTGCCAAGTGGTTATTCGCATCCCCAATATCGATATCTGGGATACGCTCCTTTACTTTATTGCTCAACCCACAAACAGCCTGAGGAAAAAGATCAAACTTTGAGCCGCTAATTGTAGTTTTTATATAACCTTGAGACAATTGACAACCATTATTGCAGTGCAACCACCTTGCTTCTTGCAGTAAGTGTGGCAGTAAGAGTAGGGGCTTTCTTTTCTTCTTCGTCGGAAGATCCTATTCCGTTGGGTTTTTCCTCCTTATCTACAGTGTCGGGACTGATCTCAATTATCTCTTCGGGCTTATTATCAGCTTTTTCAACGGCTTTCTTCTGAGATGGTTTTCTTCTCACTTCAGGTTTTCTGTTTTCACGCAACCCATTGGGATTTGCCACCAATGCATTCTGCAACAAAACCCAGAATTCGTAATGTCTTAACAGTACAACCAATGCATCAAACAAGATTCATGACAGTTTTCAAGATTGTCTCTTTACCTTACTGTTCTTATCAGCGGCAGCGGCCTGAGCCTTGGCTAGTAGCTGGGCGCCAAAGCTTCTGAAACATAACAGAAATGTTATATCCTTAGTCTAATCTTTTCGATCACTAAAAGTTAATTTATACAGTTGTGGTTTATCGTGTTAAGTACCGTGTCACTGGTCGGGAAACTTGAGGAATCGGTTTCCCATCAACCCCACGAACTGTAACAACGTTTCCTATGTCTCCAAGTGCACGACGGTTTTTCGTATCTGCCGCTATGTTCTTCTGCTTCATAGCTGCTTCACCTTCACAGTGTAAAAAATGCCTCAGAGACTCGAATCAAGAAATCAAATACAAGAGTCCAAAGAACGTAAAGATTCTAACTTTGATGCGTTTCTTGAAACGCAAAGAAGAGAAACACGAGAAGAAGAGTACCTCTGTTCTGCATTTGAACGATGTTTCTTGAAGCCATTGCGCAGCAAAAACCACCCTCAAAACTCTCTGTGTGTTTGTGTGGTGGGTGTAACTTTGTGTTGTCTCCCTCGAAGTGTTGTCAGTTAATATAAACAGGAATCCTTTCTTTATATGGGATATAAATCAAGGCCTTTTTTAAGCTTAATGAAGCGGGGCTTGGGGCTCCAACGGTCGAAATCTTTATTGAATTGTTATCCGTTGGATGGGAATAGATCGGACGGTGAAGGCCTGATGAAGTGCTGATGCGCTGAAGCGCCTTCTCATGGTGTAGCCGTTGGGACAGCGGAATGTTACCGTTGTTGGATGATTATATTATTACTAAGATGCTCCCACTGTCATTTCATACGCATGGAAAAATTTGTTATTACACGCTTCCGTTGTTATTGATTTCATAAATAAATATATTCACCAAACATATTTCTTCAGAAGCCCGAAATGAATTTAAAAAATGGAAGGATATTCATATTTGATTACATTGCATCAATGGTTGATATAATATGTTCCACTCCGTACACTGAAGTTATAGCTAAGAAGCCGACGAAACAACTCGAGGAAAACCCCGGGATTTCGTCATAAAACAGACATCAAAACTCAAAGCAAACTTAGCTCCAAGTTCCCGGGATTTTGTCATCACATCACAGATTTTTTCTGCAAATATTTAGTTTCAAGAAAACGTCTTAAAAAGACTGCAAAGGCAGCAACTGAAACTGAATACTCTTTCATGACAATGTGATTGAGGTAATCAGTTCTCATGTGCGTTAGCAAGAAATACCCTTTCAAGAAGAGAAACTAGCGATTCACAAACACACGGGGAAGGCTACAAAATTATGAAAAATACGTAGGAAATGAAAGAAAGAACAACTGTAGTATCTCCTCACTCTAGCTTAACTTTCAGTTTGGGCAACAAAACAGTATCTCCTCCCTAAAGCTTCTGTCGTGTAAATAAGACCAACAACAACAACATTCCCCAGAGTTCAACAAGCAAGAATATACCTACCGATTTGATTACATTTACAGAGAGACATCGAATCATTTAAGCAGAACGAAATTAGCCAACTCAAAGCGACAGACAACAAGTAAGTCACAGTCAAAACAAACACAATCAAGGATTTTCCTTCCAACTCATGTCTAATTTACTCACTTGTAGCACTTTTGTTGTTCAGCTGAAAAAAAAGGAATTTTTAGGTGCGTTGGAAGAGAAGTCGTCTATGCTTCCTCACTCTTTCTGCTTCTCCTGAGT